>JAQFVV010006543.1:0-665425 GCA_028023455.1 Epiperipatus broadwayi
TTATTATTATTATTATTATCTTTCAAAAGGACTTTATTGAATATAACAAGAAAAAGGTTACATTTATAACTATTTTACCACATGCAGATGAATTGAAGTTAGTATAAATAAGTTGAAAATTGTAATTGGGGGAGGGGACAACAAAGACAAGGATATGCATGTGGTTTACAAATTTGGGTCTACACATTTTTTTTCAATAAAAATATACATCCAATTAGTTTTGTGCACTCATAAGGCTCTTAGTTCTGTTTTTTTATTAGTCTTTTTTTTTCCTCTATAGTTTTGAGCGCTGTCGTAATATAGACCAAGTGGCTGTGTACATCTTTTGGGATACAATTTTTTCATCCCCTAAGCGGAGCTGTTCAATTTTGTTCCAGAATGTGTTTGGATGTCTTCTTGGATTGTTGTTGTACATAAAGGAGCATCTTGTACACCATAGTGAGAATAATATAAAAGTACTTGCTCGAATATGTGGGTAGCTACCCTTAACAAATGATTGTAAAAGTGTTTGAATGTCACAATTTCTTTGTTTGTACAATGATGGTATGGATGAACGAATATTATCAAATACAGGGCAGGTAAAAAGAAAATGTTCTTGTGTCTCAGTTTCTCTATGACATAACCAGCATATGTCTTCTGTATTTATGTAATGCCTTCTGTATCTACAAAAGGGTAATGTCGGCAATGCTTCAAGATTTAATTTGAGTAGAAAATCATAATATTTGGGTTCTAATGACCAGAATTTAAATTTCCAGGTTAGTTGTCTATTGTTAATGTTTAAAATTGGTTCTTTATCATTTAGTGGAGAGCAAATTATCTGGTATACATCCCAATATTTAAATTTATCTTGAGGTGGTGCAAAAATAATGCTTGGAATGTTAAGAATTAGTGTAAGCAAGGTTTTCCAATATCCACTGGTTGGTGGTGGTTTATCTGTTGGTGTAATCTTGAAGAAAACTTTCATGTATGGAAATAAATAAGCACATGCAGAAATAAGATTTAATGTCTTTTGAATATTAAAAATATGTATTGAATGTAGTCCTAAACCATTTTTTATTAGAGGAGCTTGAATACATTTTAGTGAAACTGAAACAATCTTTTTTCCCCACAGCAATTTTCTACATAATGAGTTTATTTTATTAGTAAAAGATTTTGTGTATAGTATTATTGGAGAATAGTATGTGATTCGAGTCATAATTAATAGATTAAACAGGGATGCTTTTGAGTACAACGAAAGGTAAGATTTTGAAAGTGAATCAATTATATTTTCTATTTTATTTTTAATTTTGTCTTGTATTTGTCGACACATTTCTAGGTTGCTCAAATAGAAGGGGAATCCCACAAAAGAGCTGGGTTTTTCTTTAAAATGTTGTGTGTGAAATTGTCTTGTATATATTGACCATGCAGAAGATTTATCCATGTTAAACTCCAGCTTGTATTTATTAGTATATGAATTAAGAATTTTCAATAGAGTTGGGATCTAAGTTTAAAAAATCGAAAAATCATCCATGTAGGCAATACAGGAGATGTTTGCTTTCAGACCAGGTATGTATATGCCTGATAATTCTTTTTCTATCATATTCAGTAAGGGATTGATATAGAAAGTAAAAAAAAAGAGCACTTAGTGGTGAACCTTGTGGAATTGAACAGTAAGGTACAAAAGAGGGGGAATTCTTACCATTAAGTGTAATATGTATTTCTTGACTTAATAGAAGATTGGTGATTAAATATATTAAGGATCTTGGTATTGTTGTGTCTGCTAATGCTTCAATAAGGAGTTCAATCGGAATCATATCAAATGCTGATTTTATATCCAGTTGGATTACAACTGGACTATATTTTTTATTATTTCTGACAGAATCAATAACTGTTTTGAATAGAAAAGCTGCTTGCATTGTAGATGAGCCTTTCTTAGCAAACTGCATTTTAGATAGTATAGGTATAATATAGGGTCCTATTTTGTCTTTAATGATTGACTCCAGCATTTTGATACCCAGAGGGCTCATTGATATGTGCCTTAGATTGTTTAGTGTGGTTATTTTTTCATGTGTTTTGATAAATGGTACTAGTAAAATAGGGTATAATCCATGTATATAATGAACTTTTTTGTTAGAAAGTTTGCTAGATTACACAGATACTGAGCAGTATATTTTTCTAAATGCTTGAATACAAAGCAATGTATACCATGCATTCCTGGGTGACTGGAGTTTGGGGTTGATGCTAATTTTTGAATAAAATCTTTGGGAGTAAATACTATATCTTCTTCTGGCTCACCGAGAAAAAATGGTGCAGGGCTGAATTTTTTCTTCTCTTGAAGTTTGGATTTGAAATGTGTGTAGAGAGGTAGCAACATGTTGTAGCCAGAAATTATATCTTCTTGTATTTTAATTGCTGTTGGTATGCGAGTTGATGGCTTTTGTCCCAGTGCCCAGAAAATATAGTGTCTGGACCATGTGTGTGTCTGTGTCAAGAAGAGTTCTTTTTTTAATTGCCAGGTATTCTCTAAGTTCTTCAGTGACTGATTAATATAGTTTTTTCAGGGTAATCACATTTGAGCAGCCTTGTTTATTTGTAGTACTGTTTGTGATTCTTTTGTGTGTTTCATCTACAAGAGCTAGAAGCCTTGAAAGGGATAGCCCTTGTTATGACATCAATAGTATATAAAATAATGTTAACAAAGGCAGTCCATGTTTGAACTGGATCTATTTCAATGTCTTGAAGTTTAAAGAGATGGATATTAATTTCTGAGAATAAATATTCTGGGGTTCGACATGGAAGGAGCACTCTAATTGTGTTTACAATAGATGTTATTGATCTGTGTATAAAATCATTCTTTAGTGAAACAATAATTGCAGAATGATCTGATAATGATGAGTTTTTTATTGTTAGGCTGATCATGTGATGCAACACTGGTGAGTAGAAGACAAGGTCAATTAATGATAAAAACCTGCCATTATTAAATGTTACTGAATTCTGTGGGAGATAGCCTTCCCCACTCATGAGTAGTATGGCTAGTAAGTGCAACCATTTTGTAATAAACCCATTGTATGACATGTTGAAATCACCAAGTAATATTAATGGATGTGATGAGGATGCTATTTTGGAATTTATAATTTGAATGACTATTAATTGCTGTATGATTTGGAGGTAAATAAACAAATGCTACATTCAATGTAACTGTTTTATCATATAAGGTTATAATTAATATGTGTGCATCTATATATATTATTTTGAATGAATAGAAGGGGCAGGTTTTCATTACTACTACTATTCCTGTTTCTGCCGAGGGTAAAAATGATGCTTGGGAGAATGCTGAGTAGCCTTGATTATTAAGATAGTTAGATGGATTAATCTGAGATTTGTTATAATTTTTTATTTCAAGTATCCCTAGCAAATGAGGTTGTATAATTTCAAGCCATTTTATTAATTGATAGTTTTTTTTCTGGTGAGTTTAATCCATGGATGTTGAATGACACTATTTTTATTTTCATTACAGCTTCACTCAATAAAGACAGAACACACCTGTTGCAGTAATTAGATTGTAATTTTATATAGTTTAAATAACTTGCACAAATTATGACAATGAATTTTTATGTCTGGAGGTTCTACTTCCTCCCTCCTGTGATAATTTTTGCACATTTGCTTTTTTATTGGGGCTAAGATCTTCATCTGAAGTGTATTCAAACTCAGTATCCATTGAACTCATATTTGCTTTTCTTATTTTTTTTTATGATCTAATGTCTGGGGCATATCATCTTCACTGAGATCAATAGGCACTGCTGCATTTTTTCCTCATTTGCTTTGCAGTCTGCCTGTTTTTCGGCTGGCAGTAACATTTATTTTTGGGTCTGTAGGTGGCAGGCAAGGCACTAGATAGTCTATAATATCTTGCAAAGTTTTGTTAAGGGGTGTTTTTGATTGTTTGTGATTTTGGAAATCACTTTTTAGTATTTCTTGTTGATATGAGCTACTTTCTTGTAACACTGGTTTATCCTCATCATTCCGTGATTGATTTTCGGGTAAAATTGATTCACTTTTGTCACTTACTGATTGCTCTCTGGTGATATTTAGACCATCTGTTACATCGTCATTAATTTGATTATTTTTAGCCTATTGTAGTTGATTCACTCATCGTTTGAGGAGTGATTTCTGTGTTATTTACTGGTGCATTTCCATATTGATGACTTGAGGTTGCTCTCATATCACAATGTTTACATTTAAGTTTTGGGCATGCATTTATAATATGCCCTCATTGTTTGCAGTGAAAACATTGTGGCTTAAGTCCATGAATTATTAAGAGTAGCGTCATTTTGTGATCGGTTATGAGAGTGGGAATACCATTGGGATTTACGTTTTGATTTAATTTAATTTTAAAATGATAACTGTTTCCATGATCAGTATCGGAGTTCCTTTTAAATATATAGGTTGAAAGGCAACTACAGCTCCAACAGTTGCATTAATTTATTGAGGTCATTTATTGTATAGTTAAAGTACGTATTTTTAATTGTGCCGGTAATAAAATTGTCTCTATATTGGTTAACTTTAACTAAAGCATATTTCCCTAACATTTTAATTGTTTTATCAAATTTGTTTTTTTGTTCTTCACTATAGAATTCAATAGCAAGATAGTGAGGATTTGGATAATCTGCAATGCGCAATATAGAATCCCATAAATTATTTGCATTTAATTCTTCGTATAGCAAATCCTTAGGAAATCTATACAGCGAACAATTTATATCTGTAATTGCAAGGATAACAGACCGGTCAGTAAAGAAACGTTTAAATGACATAAATAAGTCACGTGGGATGATCATATTAAAGCATTCAGAAATATTTATTAGACTTTCATTAGTCCAGATCTCTTCTTTTATTGTATTAACTGGTAATGGATCAGATTCTGAAATCATATCCAGCTTCAGTAGATCATTCATTGTTGAATGACGAAATCTTGAAACTGGAGTTTGATTATTTTTCACGTTCTGAGGGAAATCTCCTTTTTTAGTGGATGCTTTGATTGCATCAGTGTAAGTAATGCTTGCTGCGTTCGAAGAGATCGCCATATTGGATTAAAAAAAATAACCACTTGCACACAAATTCCTCGTAGGAGGAGTTTTCTTAAGTTTAAAAAACTATATATACTGAATATTAGGTTGCTTAGAGTCAATGCGGTTTATTTTAAATAAAAAAATTTTATGTTTTATTATTACAAGAAATATATAAAGTATCCTACCGATATCTACGATCACCAAAACAGCTGGTGCATGCGCACTCTTTTTATTATTATTATTATTATTATTATTATTATTATTATTATTATTATTATTATTATTATTATTATTATTATTATTATTATTATTATTATTATTATTATTATTATTATTATTATTATTATTATTATTATTATTATTATTATTATTATTATTATTATTATTATTATTATTATTATTATTATTATTATTATTATTATTATTATTATTATTATTATTATTATTATTATTATTATTATTATTATTATTATAAAAATAATCAAAGAAGTTCAAGTACTGGGAGTGACAAAAACTATAACCTTGATTTATTTGATGTTCAGAACTTGGCCTCCAGAGACTGACACTTTTCTAACAGTAGTAAATTATGCAAGGCAACTGTTTCATTAAATTAATCAATTGGAGGATTTTTGTTATGTTTTCCGAATCCACCCAACCTTTAGCTTTTGAATCCATTACTTTATTGTATAGCTAATTCCTTAGAAGGTCATGTGATGTCAAAATACCCAATTATTTCCATTTACTTAAATAAACTAATATTTTTTTTTTACTTTACTTCATTAAGAATTATTTCAGATGTCTTATTGTTGGAATTCATCACTCTACTAAGTTATCACTAAGATTAATTACATTAATGCCACCTGGTGTGAAATTTTAATTTTTACTATGAACAGCAATGTTATAAATTTGGACTGAAAAATAAAGTAAAAAATGATTTTGCTCAATAAAAAAAATAATAATAATAAACAGAAAAAAAAATGAATTTTGAAAAATAGTACTCTCCTTAAATATATTTATATATAATAATTTTTGTGTAAAAACAACTCTATTTAAATTATTTATTTGAACATACTGTTTATAGTTAGGACTGACTGAAAAGTACTAGCAAACATCTAAGGTCTTTCCAGAATAAATTAAAAATATAAAATTAACTAAATAATTGATTGTGTACAAATTTCTTTTATCTATAAATTAGTGCTTAAACTTTTTAAAATATTTATAAATAAGATAAAGCAATAAAATATCATATGATCTATTACATATGATCTATTAAATATCCTACTGATATTTTAACAGCACCTATTTTTTTCTTCATCACTTCTTTGCCACCTACTAGGAACTTTACTAACTAAAATAGGCACCTAATAAATCCCTATCTTATGATATCATATCCAATATTCCCCAGACTAGTTTTAAATCTTATGGCTTTTATCGGTGAGGAGGTTTGGATTTTGAAATAGTGTACCTGGACATTTAGGCTCTAATGCACCTTTCTTCTGATATTCATCATTTCTTTTTCTGTTTTACTATCAGCTCAAACTGATAAACATATAAATGTTTTTAATCTAAGCCAAACTACTTGTACAGTCATATCAATCTGAAATCAGTGCACTTTCTATATATTATTATGCTTTTAGTTTTGTAACAATTACAGATATTTTTTATTATAGCTAAAATTTGGTATAAACTTTATGAAAGTATCACATGATCTATCACATGATTCTAACTTATATATTTCTGTTTTAGCAACATGCATTTTTTTTATGAATTCAGTGTCACTTATTGTATGCTTTATGAACTAATAGATGCCAGATGGTAATGCTTGATATATCCCTATCATGTGTTGTCATATACAATATCATCAGATTAGTTTTAAGTTTATGGCATTCATCAGTGAGAAACATTGTAAAACATAGAGTGAAAGACAAATATATGCTGCTAAAATAGTGATATGTAAGCTAGAATCATGTGATAATGGTTTATAGAAAAATCTGACCGCAGGATAGAGATACCTATAATTATTAAAAATACCATAATATATAGAATTGAAATGGTTTCAGATAAATGTGAATCTAGAAGCAAGTTAGCTAAAATTGAAAACATTTATATGATTTTAATCTGGAATGATAGCTTGATAGTATAGCAGAGAGGTAAATGACAGCTTCCAGAAGAAAGATGCAAGGAATCATAAAGTTCCAGGTGCACTGCTCCAAAATCCAAACCTCACTGATAAAAGCTATATCTTGAAACTGGTCTAGAGATATTGGATAAGACAGTACTGGGTAAGGATTTATTAAGTGGCATAGAGATGGTAAAAAAAAATGTATGTTGCTAAATAAGATAAAGCACTTTCAAAAGATGATGATTTTAATATGAATTAGAATCTGAGCAAAGTCATCCTTGAAATACACGTTAATGCAGGCTTAGGATTTTTTTAGATGATTAGGCTAGCTAATGATTTAATAGTAGTTTGTAAATAGGTAGGTATCTGTTCTGAATTAGATAGAGATCGTTGACTATACAAATAAAAATTACATCTTTCACCCTCATAAAAGAGGTGTTATAATCTCATGTGGTGAACTCATAGTGACTGCCACTTCTTGCTTAAGGAACTCCACCAATAAATTGTATTATAGTCATTATTATTTACAAATAGTTGCTTTTAAAATAGATTTTTTATATAACTAATTAATATCACAAATATTGTATGTGTATATAATATAAATTGAACTCTAATAATTTCACACATTGATAAAGATATTTTTCAAACATGAAACTAAACTTCAATAGACTTATTTCAGATCAGATTCCTATTTTGGGTGTCACCAAGAGTCTACAATCAAAGAATTATGGCATAATATGGCATTCTTATTATAAATTTCCAAATTTCCAAATCCAAGGATAAAGCCAGTAGTATTTGTTTTTTCTAGATGCAGCAGAAGTTTCATCAACAGATTCAGTAGAGTCGATGTGTTCACCTGTTTTATAAATGAAATTTATAATCCATTGCTCTTTGCAAATGTGGACAAATACAAACTATGAATCATATCGTTAATGACCACCGGGTTTTTTTGCAGTGGCAGAATTGAAGAGTTTAATAAAGTCATTAATAAATCTATCTTCAGATTTAAATCTTTACTGTTTTTTTTTTATGATATCTTTTTAACAGTTAAACTCTTTAAATCTAATATTAAATAAATAAGTAAAATCTTGAATTGCTTTTAGTGCAGAGACCTCTATTCAAAAAGCAAGTCTTAAAATATTAAATATGCAGCAGAAAATAAGATATTTAATATATAAGTGCATGCTCCAAACTGAAGTATTGTTTATAACTTACAAGCTTAAGAGAATAGGGTCATGCGATCTATAATTCTTATTTTGACTATGTATAGTCTCTGCCTTAAGTCTTATGCAATGTTATATTGCTAAGACTACTAATATATGGTATGGCTGAAGATCTCTCATCCCCATATAGCTATTTGAGTTGGATAGCTGGGTTTGAAGACATGTAGGTGTCTGAAAATTTCAGATTTTCTACTCAATAGATAATTTTTAGTTAAATGCTGGCTTTGGGTTGGTGTTTTTAGATCTAGCGTCTGAATCTATCCTAGCACCTATCTGAGGAGTGCCAGAGCATGAAACCATGAAGAGGTTTGGAAGGGGGTCCTGACAGAGATGTTTTAAATGCTTTCTCTAGCTAAGCATTTATCACAAAGCTTGTTGAGGAATTGGCAATCCTCACTGTTTACAAATTACAAGCTTAAGAGAATGGAGTCATGTAATCTATGACTCTTATTTTGATTATTTGAAGTATTAGAAGTTTCTGGATTTTCTGTTTATCAATGAATGTGCATTATTAATAAAATTGTGCTTGTTCGTGATTAAAGATAATCGTGTAGACATCAAGCATGCAAAGTAATACAGCTATAATAAAAAAAAACGGATAATAAAAAATGCATAGTTTAGCTGATTCGATGATCAAGAAAATCATTAGATTTCAGTTAAAAGTTTCTGGAGTCTGCAGCATATAAATTAATACATTAGAATATATTATTGTTACTACACATTTAATAGTTTAAGGTTTGTTTTTTGAAGAGGGGGGCTATGCTCTGAAAGCGCGTTAAAGTATTTGAATTTGCAAAGTCTTCCTCGTTTAAGAAACATGTTTATTAATATATGATTTTATTATCTGTATACATAAACATAATTTTTACTTTTTCAAAAACAAAATTTCTATTGTATAAGTAATAAAAGTAAATTATTCTTTTTTACAAAAATAACAGCTGGCTTTTATTGTTGCATTATTCCAAGAATTATATTACATTTCTAAAATATTTATTTTGTAATTTGATGGCTAAACGATAATTCGATTACATTCTTGAATCCCAAATTGCGAAAGTTTTAATAAGTTGAAATCTAATTAGAATACAATATTTCCAATTAGATAATTAAATTTACTCATATTTTTACCGCGCGGAGACTGAGTAATAATCGTGATTTAATAAAAGTTTTTAATCGCATTAATGTTGGCGCATCTTCTTCTAATCTCTATTTGATTAAACACAATAATGACTGCTTTAATGTTAAGCATAAATCTGTATTTTAACTATAAATTTAATAAATCAAAGATATCGGCACTCTTCGTCATTATTTTACACAAATGTATTTACCATTATAAAATTTATAATGATATGATTAGTGTCTATTTTTCATGCCTGTGATCTGGGTTTGAACTTTGGCCAAATGAATTCTGGTTTTTTTTTCAGATCAAAAACTGGATTAAGATTGATTTTGGGTGGATTACTCATAATCAACTCAATTAGCTATTTAATGTTGATTAATAAATTAGCACAAGCCTATTATTAATTAGAATGCAATGGTCCTAGCTAATCTGAGTTTCTCAAATGAGTGATGATGTGCTGATTGTGAAATAAACAATATAAATATGAGACAGTATCCAATATTGGTAGTGAGTAGGCATAGAGACTGGAATCATCCCCATATGAGCATTGATCTTCTAGATTATTTAAGTTTCATCTTATTTACAAATACTCGGGCATTTTCGTTTTAAACATAGAGTTTTAGAGAATATTGATGCAGTTTAATAATCATCACAATTCTGATCTTATATAAAATCAATATAAGAATCATTAAATCAATATTAGAAAAGTGATCAATGTGATCAGTTACAGCATCAATATTTTGTAAATATTCTTGCTTCATCTTGAATCAAATTGATATTTTTTGTGACTATTTGCTCATTGTAATTTACAATGTAAATCTCCATACGGAATTCTAGAGGAAAATGGAAATTGGATTAATACGGAATTCTAGAGGAAAATGGAAATTGGATTTTAAAATACCAAGCATTATTTTATTTCTAATAAAATAATTAGGTTTAATTGCTAGTTTTATTATAAAACCCATTGCCCTGAATGTTAAATATTGATTAGAAATGTTTATCTATAACTTTAGGGGGAAAGGGAGCAATAATAGATGATTATCACATCCATCTATTGTTCTATCAACTAGTTTTATATTCAAGGGAAACTTAAAATACATTAGTAGGGATTTCTAAACAAGCTTAATATTTTGTTCAAATGATTGACATATAACTGATCTACCTCCTTATTCTTCTACTGGTTGAAAATGAGTATCTAATCTGTTCTTAGTTAGAACAAAAAGAAAACTGTAAAATTGTCTTATAAATAATGTCTATATTCTCTATTCCTTTTTGTAAGATATTGAATTTGAAAAAAAAAGGCCACATTTACTCTGTATGTTACTTGTTAGAATGCATACCATTGTTAATGAATTTAAAAGTTTTATAGTGCATTCAAAAATTTAGATTAGTGGTGACACTGTTATTTCCAAGGCCTAGTGGGTTATGGGGATAAACTTAACAGAATTAAAAAATATCATATTTGTCTAGGTGAATGGATCACACTATGCTTTATCTATCAGGTGAAATCTGAACACTTTAATGCCAGATTTAATGTTCAATTATTTTATTCAGTTAATGTGAACTGAATTTTTATGTTACTCAACTGAATATGAATCTTATAATTTAATATTTCTAAGCATGGCACATTTAATACTAAACTGCATAGAGGAAACTTAATTTTAAAAATTGGGCAATAATTATATACTATGAAGTGTCAATTTTATATGAACTATGCAGAAGACTGTGATGTCTGCTTAAGTTAAAAAACTATCAAACTTGTTCTGTCAACTATCTGGAGCATCCAGTGTTCAAAAATCTTTAGCATTTCAATATTGACAGTTGCCATGGTGATGACATTCAAATAAATGCATGAGAATTAAATCTTTTAGAAACAGTTATGGTTAAATATAGATTTTTATTGGGAAAGAGTGAAAGACATTTTGAAACAGCAAAACAAAGTCAAAAATGCCAAAGCTGTAACAGAATAAATCATGTGACTCACACATTCTAACAATCACATCACCAACAAGGAATTCAGCATAAATTTCAATTTGCCTTGCCACTTATGAATTAACTTTCATTTTAATATAAATGCCAATTATAAGAACTAGACAATAAGTGATTGAATGCACTAAAATGTTTATATATGGAACTATCAAATAAAATTCTAAACTATTATAAAATGAAAAAAAAACCATGATATTCCACCAAACATGATCTACATATTTTAAAGTTTTTTGATTCTTATCAGTGAATCCTCCATCTCAACTCTACCAATTATCAGCAAAGAAAATCAGACTAAACTCTTATTGTTCACACATTTTGTAAATAGCCTTTGTTCATCTAATGAGCTTAAAATATCAAACAACTGAGTCTCCTTTTTACATTAAAATCTCAGTATTTTTTCCATTACACATTTTTCTTAAATAAACTCTTTGCTTGCCTTTATTTGTTGCAGCTACAAACAAACTCTTCTTTTGAAGGATTGAAAGAGGATAGAAGATGAAACTTCTGTATATATTTCATTTATAAAATAAAATAAAAGTATAGTCATTTGATGAAAAATGTTAAACCTAGCTATGGTGTCTTAATATATTATGAAAGCCTCCATTTTCTAGCTGAAAGACCAAGAGAAGAACAATCAACAAGTAAAATAAAGTTTAATCAACTTGTTTTATTTTTTGATAAACAAATCATTGTGGAACAGCAAGCACAAACTAGCTCTGCCATCCTGGAAATTGTGAGATAGTAAAATTTCTTTTCTTAAAGTAATCAATATTATTAATTTAGGCTTTCAAGTTATTAAAAGATATCA
This sequence comes from Epiperipatus broadwayi, assembly GCA_028023455.1. Classification (NCBI taxonomy): domain Eukaryota; kingdom Metazoa; phylum Onychophora; class Udeonychophora; order Euonychophora; family Peripatidae; genus Epiperipatus; species Epiperipatus broadwayi. Next base: position 12,305 of record JAQFVV010006543.1, read on the forward strand.
TCATCCTAGTTTAGGGTTTTTAAATGGCTCATTTTCTTGTGCATCTTAAAAATTGAAAAAAAATGGTAACTTTGAGGTTGGGATGCTAAAAAAAATATGTGAAGTGGTAATAAAAAATAATGGTTTTATTGATTAAGAATTCATAAATCATCAAACTGGATTTGATCTGAGGATCTTACATTCCAGAGTCCGAATGTCACTACCACTACACCAATCCACACAGGACAATAAAATGTGTGCATTGACCAGGAAATCAAGGCATACAATTTTTGCCATACATGGTTTGATGTAGTGGTAAAGTTTTCAGAGTCTGGATTCTAAGTCCCTTGGGATTACTTCCTGTTCTGGTACTTCCAATGCTTCCACTTTCTATTGACTTTTGAACAATAAAACCATTTGATAATGATGATGATGATTGTTATTATTATTGCCTTGTATGATCCTGGGATTTATTTCAACTTTGGTACTTCAGGAAATTGAACTTCTCATGAAATCCTGAGCTATAAAGTCATTCAATTATTTCCCTACAATGGCAAACTATCATTGATGATTATCAAGGTTGCTATGTGACATAGTACCCTACTATCTAGTTTGTCTCCACCCATCTCCAACTGAGAACTTATTATTATACTTACATAATTGTTATCTCAATTATATAAAAAAAACTCATTAAATGTTATGGTTTAATTCTAAATATTGACATAATCGATTATGTAATGACCTATTGCCAGATACCTCAATCTATTATTGAGTAGAGACCATAACATTTATATAATAAACATCACGTGATCACCATTTCTTAAGCTTGCTTATAACTGTTATTAAAACAGGCAAAACTGCCCATACAGCATTGCCTCATGGCATCCATTGATTACTCTGGCTTGCACTGAGTGGCAATACTGTATGGAGAGTTTTGCCTGTTTTAATATCATTTATATAACGTGGAATAGTCTTAAAAATTGTTATATGATTTTATTTCATTTCGTATTCTCACTGTGTTATTTCTCCCTCAGTTGATAATTCAACGAATTTTGTTACACTTGCTTAATTAATGGCACAGTTCTCTACCACTTTACCAACTGTTCTTTCTGATTTGTATTAATTAAAAAAATTACTTGAGTATATATAATTATTTTGTTATATTTTAAAATCATTAAATGGTAAATTGAAGACTTTTCAAAAGAACGAGAGAGATCTAAAGAAAAAAGCAAGACGGGGAAATGATGATTAAAGAATAAATGCACAATATTTTATAAATGCACACATCTGACTTCGAAAGAACTCTTTAAAAACCCTCCCCCTCCCCAATCCATTCACCTATTTTTGTTTCCTGTTATTATAAATATTGTATCTAAGTTTGAGAACAAATTTGATTATTTACGTAATTTAAAAAAGAAACTTTAATGATATTTAACATATGTTTTGTATTTTATTTTCGATTATAAATTACTTTTTTTCCTTTCAAGCATGTGTTAGCGTCAAAGAAAGTTTTTTTTCATCTTAACATAAATAATAGATGAGGTGAATTAACTTTTCTTATTCAGATGTGAATTATGAAAAAGGTAATAACAAGGTAGAACTTTATGCTGTTTATAAAGCAATCAATAAATATCTTAAAAGGTTTACTTCTTTTTAAGATTTTAAAATTTATTTATGATGTTTTAATAAATCGTTAAGGATTAGAAGTGACGCCAAACGGAAAAAAAATTAAATAATACAAAGCTAGTTGAAGTACATACTAATTCTGCGTTTGGGTTCATTTATTTGTTTGTTGGTTTGCTAAATTTAATATGTATAAGTACATTAATGTGGTTTTTGGTTTTTTTGTGTTATAGCTTTTAATACTAAAATACTAGGACAAAGTGTTTTTAGGGCATAAGATAATAAGCATGTAATAAGTCACTAGTTGTTTCTGAACTCATGCTATGATTAAACAGTAATCTCGCGATGACGCAATGCGTTCATGGACTTGATTTTGGAACAATTATCCTAGCAAGACATTAAATGTATTCTTTATTAAATTAAATGTATAAAGATTTCTTGATTATTAAAAATATTTACCGAATATATATATACATTGTTATATATATTCCAAGAGATTGTAAAAGACCCAGAAAGAGACCACATGTGAGATGGATGGATGGATGTAATAAAGTGTGCAAGGGTGATGTGGAGAAGAGAGGTTAGAGATCAGAGAAGATGGATTGAACTTGGAAAAACCTTCATCCTGCAGTAGATTGATAATGGTTGGCAATGATGATGATATATTGTTTAAGGTTTACCTTATTGTCGATAGTCATAAAAAATAAGAAAATAAAATAACCCTTGTAATTACTACATCTTTTTAGGGGTAAAGAAGTGCGATATAAAATTAAATCTATGAAAAATGAAGAGCTCCAGGAAATAAGAAACTTATTTTAAAAGAAGCAGGGGAAAAAATTAATAGAAAAATTGTTGGCAAACTATATATAAAAAGTCAAAATGATAAAGATGAGTGGAATAATGCAGTAATAATATTGATGTTAAAAAAGATAATAAAGAAAATATTAGAAATTAAGATTGTTTAGCTAAATCTTTTTTAGTATTTGTTATGAGTCCTATTGCATGCAATTTAGCATTTTAAAAAAAGGCAATCCAGATAAGTAGTCAATATTTTGTTAAACTAAAACAAGCCAACAGCAACAACAAATACCCATTCTTAGATTTCAAAACAAATGTAGTTTTGATACAAGCAAATGAAAAATATACATAACAAAAAACAAGAATCTTAAAATTAAAGCAAAAACATTTGCAGATCGCTTTAAATTTTTAATTTGATTCTCCTTTGCTGATAAAACCAAGTTTACTTAAATCTTGTATAATGTAGCATAATGAGAGGGTATAAATGGTTTGAGTACTGAACCTGTTACCTTTGATGCCTGAATATCACATGCCCTCAAACAACTGAATAACTAACTATTGATTTTTTTTTACTGGGCCTTTTACTGTCAATGTAAAAATTTAATATTAGAAACAAATTGTGGCAACCTCCAAAGTTCTTCTATAAAGTGAAGATGCCCATAAGCCATACGAATTTCAAAAATGGACACAATATATACAGAAAAAAAAGGTAAATATTTATTACATCTAAATGTAGAGACATTATATTTTTTTTAGTAAATTGTGATGTTCGAATTATCTAGTATTTTTAGCCAAGAAAATTTTGTATATGTTTTCTCACAGCTATTGAATTTTAGGTAAACTAATAACTATTATGATTACAAAAGAGTGTACTTTGGGAGTTCAAGTAATATAAAAGGCAATAGATATCATATGATAAAATATTGAAAAAAATTTATTCATCAGATATTCTATAAAATGTTTAAACCTTCAAAATCAAAGTAAAATTGCAGAGATCAGATGGCATTCATACTCTAAACAAATATCTCTTTTTCCTCAGTTAAAAAACTTTAATTCTTTGGATTAAATGAGAGTTCTCTTCTCTATTCTAGTGCCATCTATTGTAAGTTTAAATAATTGATGATTATCAGATAGTGCATTTAATTCCTCATCCACATATCAGTTTTTGGATATATTAATAAGGCTTGGGATTCAAAGCTGGATATAATAAAGTTATAGATCTAGCAAACATTTGTTAAATCCACTTTACTATTTAAGCTAGAAACCTAAAATTTAAAACATCATAAGGTTTTAAACACAAAATAATCTTATAAAAATATTACTTCTTATCATTAATTATCTATATCAATTCTCTCAATTCTTTATTACTTGTAAGCAACTTTTGCCTAGATAGTAATATTAATAATAACAATTCTTTAGTTTTAAACCACTATACATTACATGATCACCATTTCTTATGCTTACACAAGCTGTTTCCATAGAGGTAAACTCTCCCTACAGTATCACCACCAGTATAAGCCAGAGTAACCAATAAATGCAAGAAGGTTTGTACATAAAATTCTTTTCCAATATCCCCAGACTAGTTTCTAGCTTTTGACTTTCATCCAAAGCTCCACACTGATGAAAGCCAAAAGCTAGAAGCTAATTTGGGAATATTGAATGAGTAGGCACTAGATAGGAATTTTATGCACAAACCTTCTTGCATCCATTGACTACTCTGGCTTGCATTGGATGGCACTACTGTATGGAAAATTTGGCCTCTGTGTAATTCTTTGGCTTATACAATATATGATAATTAGGTAGTAATACATTTAATTTAGCAATCCCTAGACCAGTTTTTTGATTTTGCCTTTTTAATTACAACTTATGATTTGGTACTGGGAATAATGCAGTACTATAAAATATACTTACTAAACTGTTTAAGTGAATTATTTAGGGGTTTAAAGTCATGTTAAAGGTGGATTAAAAAAGCATGGATGCATTATTTCCAGTTTTAAATTCCAAGCCTTATTGCTAAAGCAAAAGTCAGAAACCATTCCGGGGTAAAGAAATTAAATGATCTGCTAATTGGTAATCACTGATTAGTTTTTTTTTACTAAAATATGGACGTTATAATATTTATTTTTATCGTATTTTATTTATTTCTTTAGATTTAGTTTATATTTTATTTGAGATACGCATTTTGCTTTTGAATAAGTATTTATATTTTGTATTTATTTTGTATTGAGCTATGATTATGGAGGCTTAAGTCCCCCGAAAGCGCTCAGCTTTATATTTGTAATTTTATGTTTAAAGCTTCAGCAACTGTGTTTTATCACAGTTAGTTTTTAATTTATAGATGACATTATAGTATAAAACTTCTTTTGGTTTGGTTTTTATAACTAAAGAGTTAATGATTTGCATCTAACCCTTGAGTCTATTACTGTAAGCACTCTGTTTATTTACACAGAACAATGAAGTCATCCCATATTTGTTGAGCACTTATTAAGCAAAAACTTCAATATTTTCCAGTTACGTTTGACAGCACTCAAATCATTGCCCAAATTAATATTGATAATATGAATTAATTAAAAAAATCTTAAAAGTGCATCAGACATGCATTAAAAATCGATCATATTATAAAATATTTTAACATATTTTCTGATTGAAAATGTATAAAGTTGACCATAATGGCGTTGCAATATGAGACAATATGATTGGTTGTCAGGTAACCAAAAGGCAGCATGCTGTGATTTCCAAAAACAATTATGGAGAAATATTCAAATATTTTATATTCATCACTACACCCATAACATAATCGTTAATAGTTTAGGGAAATGTTTTCTTGATGTGAAAGTTTATAATTATATTGAAAACTTTTAGCATTTTTTAGAAATAATTTTTAACAATGAATGCTGCTAATAAACGTACTTAAAAAACAATAACAACAATCTCAAGCATTGGTGGTCGAGAGGTCAGCGATAGCAACAACAAAAAAAAAAACACTTTTAAAATATTTAAATTCCAAATAATGTTTTCGAAAAAAATGATGTTCTGATCATTTTACAATTATTTACATCAGTTTGCCTCACACATTTTCAATAATACTAATTTTAGAAAAATATATATATATAAAAAAAAAGATAACGCGTTTCGACGAAAAATCACCACTTTTATATGTAATAAACCAAACAGAACTTAAGCTTCATTAATTATTGTTTCACATTTGTCAGGTAACAAAAAAAATATGATTTACTAAAGTCACTCGTTTTATGACGCTGTAGTTAAAATGATAAGAAATTAACAAAATATAAAAGAAAAGTTAAAATTATCGTTATTAATTACTATGCTAAAAGACAAGGCTCATGCATTAAATTATACCATTTTCCCCAAATTTAATACACTTATTTTACGCCACAAGCTACCCCTCTAATAAAGACAATTCGTCAACTTATTTCTTCTATTTTATTTTTTTTTAACTATCAGTCAGTCCATTTCAATAAATATCTCTTTTTTTCCCCTTGTGGAATATTTTTAATACAGTTTTCTTTTCACTTCATTATCATTAATATTTTTTCACTTGATCTTTTCGTTATTTGTTAATATAGCTTACTTTTCGATTTATTTATTTCAACCATTTCTTTAAATTTATATATTAAAAGCTTGCAAATCTTTTCTCATTTTCCCTTTAATTCTTCATGTTTTCGATCTAAAGCGACAAATCAAACAAAGCGTTACAGACATGCTTGCTTAAATCTAATTTTAATGGATTACCAAATAGACTTTTACTTTTATTAAAAGTCTCCTTTATTCGTTGCAATTCTGACATGAATTTTTTTATCATTACTTACAGTCGTCAATTATCCAATTTCTTAAATATATGAAAGCCTTGAATTGTTCTGTTCGTTGTTTATTCTTAATGTTTTTAACCTTACATTATTTTTATTTTAAACTTTTTATAAGTTTTACTGTTTGTATTATATTTTGTTAAACATTAAACGTCTATATCTCCAATATCAACTGCATCATTATCAAAACAACGCCCATTTAACAATAATCTAACAATATATTACTCAAAACATTATCTAAAAATACTCCTATTTTGCATAGACATCTGTATTTATGTTTTCCAGTAATAAAAGCTTTCAAATATTTACTAATAACTATTTCTATCTATACTTTTCTTTTCAAAATATTCAACAAAGTAATCCATTTTGCTCTACTAATTTATCAATATCAAAGAAACAAATAGTAAAGTTTTTTTTTTCTATATCAACAATAGATTTCAACATTCCAGATGTCTCAACCTTTCTAAATTAAACCACTTATTGGATTATAAACACATTTGATCTAGTCAATATCTGCTGATTCAAAACTCTCAACAATATCTCAAGTGTCAAAACATCACATGATTGCCATTACATATGCTTACATAGACTGTTAATACAGTAATTAATTCTCCATACAGTAGTGCCACCAGTGCAAGCTTTCATAATCAATCGATGCAAGAAGGCTAGTGCATAAAATCCATATCTAGTGTCTACTCATCCAATATCCCAGACTAGTTTCTAGCTTGTCACTTTCATCAGTAAGTAGCCTTGAATTTGAGAGCACTGCACCTAGATGTCAGGATCTAATGCAACCTTCCACATTGGATGAGAGGGCACTTGATAATAATTTTATGCACAAACCTTTTTGCATCCATTGATTACAAAGGCTTGCATTTGGTAGCTTATATGAAGAATTAGCTATTGTTAATATCTTAATTGCATTTCTTGTTAATTGTTTTAATTTTTTATATTCCAATGCATTTGGCTTTCTCTTCACTGAAATTTTAATTGATGAGAAGAAATCTAATGATGATTCACTTGTGCATAGGTAACATTACAATAAAAATCTAATCAATTCTTTCCTCACTCCTATTCATTAACTTTTAAATGGAATTTCATCAGTTATTTTTACTTTGTCAATTTTTCATTTTATGTAAAGCTTTTATGTTTTTTTTCTTACTGCTAACCTCTTTTATCTTTTGTAGCTGCCTTTCTTTTCCACTTAATGCAGATAGAGGCTTCTATCATATTAACCTTTTACAATCATTTCCATCTTTTTAGTAAAACCATTATCTTTCTTAATAAATTATCATATTTTATCTTTATGTATTGATTTATTCCTGTTAGATTGTTTTTTTGCAACCAAATTTTGTTCATTTTATTTTTTATTAACTCAAATCTTTTTTATTATTTAAAAGTGACCAATTCTGAAGAACAAATGTGAGATTCTATAAAAAACATAAAATAAGTTATTGTTGATATAAATAAATTCAAAATAGAAATAATAATTGGAAAAGACCACAAAAGTCTCCAAAATCTAAACAATATTTTGATATTGAAAAAAAAAGTGATTCATGCAATTAAAAGAAAAGATGATACTATAATAAAGATAAATAGTAATAAAAATGCAAAAACAAAGTAGCATCTCCAATTGCATCTTTCAAAATGCCATAAATTTTGAACAAAAAGATAAGACCAATCTAAGAAGAATGAAAATGCTTGAGGAAGTAATGAAATCTTTATAATTATTTTTAAAAACCAGATGAATAAATAGAAAAATTATTGGCAAAGCATTGGAAAAGTACAATAGTAAGCAATATGAGAAATTGAAAAAATTAGAAACCACAGACCTATCACCTTTTTATTCCTTCTACATACTTTTTTTATGAAAATCATTGCAGCTTATCCAGTGGGAACTTTGAACTGAGATCAACTAAAATAACATGTAAATTTCCACAAAGTTTTAACATAATAGATCTGTCTAAGTATTAAAAAAAATTATACAATAAATCAGTGTTGAAATTAAACTGAGAGACTGCAAAACTCTCAAGCGCTTATGACTTGATAGTCATAAGCGCTTGAGAGTTTTGCAGTCTCTCCGTTTAATTTCAATACCGTCTGCACTTTATAAAATAAATATTATAAACCAGTGTGTAGGTGTTATTATTATGCTTTGGATTTATGGATTATGGAATGGCATTTGCCTTTAAGATTTTCTGCTGGTGATTAAAACTTTGAATTTTGGGACACAGTCTCAGAATATTCTCAAATTCTGAAATAGTGTTATTGAAATCCAATGGCAACCATTGTTATACTATATGGTAACACTGAAAATATAAACATTGCAATGATTTATAACAGAATGATTTTATCTCAAAACCTTTTCCCAGTAGTTTCAGGATAAGTAGTTTATAGATTAAAATGAAAAGTTATGAAAATAAAAATGGATAGAGATTATTTAATTCTTTTATATTGTGTAGATCAGGGGTAGCCAACTTTTGTGTTCATAAGATCTACTTTTTATTTTAAAAATGTGTTGCGATCAATTTGTTGTCATATGCGTAGTCTAAGTGGAGGGAGGTGTGAAATACATACTATTTTTATATATCTACTTAATAAAAAATAACAATTATTTAATGGGCCAAAAACCTCATGACTGAGGAATTAAAGCAACATGAATAATTATTAACAATATTTATTAATTCAAATTAGCTATATTAAGTTAAGATTAAAAGTATTATTTTCAATAATGATACAACATAGTGGACTTCACCTATCTAGAATTGAAAAAAAATTAGAACAAAAACAAAAATAATAAAAAACTTGAAATCTTGACTTAATTTGTTTCACTCATTACCTGACAGCTCTTGCCAGATTGGCCTCATGATCGAGCAAAATTGGCTTTACAATTGACCAGTGGATCATGATTGATTTGTTGGCCACCCCTGGTGTAGATCATATATTTACAAATAATGTTTAAAAGCTTTAGAAAACATTGCAAAAGATAGCAATCGAAAAAAAATTGAGTATTGCTATCTTTAAAAAAATGTTTTAAAAAACCTGATGTTCAGTGATTTTTCAAATCTAAAAAATATAGATTGAGGTTTTAAATTAGCAAAACAAATAACAACTATAAATACAAATAAAAACATAATTAGTAATTTTAATCCTACAATAAATTTGGTCAAAATGCTTTTCTTAAAAACATGTAATATTAAATCAAAATATGTGTGTTTTAAAAAAAACATTTTATTAAATAGGTTTTAATAATTTGTAGTTTAAATATGAAGTTAAAATATTAAAAAAGCAACATAATGATAGCAACAATGCAGTTAAGTGTGGGAAAATGTATGTTGAGATTAATAAGGAGGGAGATCTATATGAAATATAAGAATGGTAGAACTATAGATAACTTCAGTGGAAAGATATTAAATGGATAAAATGCATATAACCTAGATATGCCATTAGAAAATATTCCAGTAGATTTGTAGTTGTCAACTGTGAAAGATTTAGAAAAAGAGCACATATGAGATGAATTTATGAAAACCACTAAACATCACATGATCACTATTTCTTATGCTAGCACATTACTGTTATTAAAACAGGAAAAACTCTCCATACAGTAGTGTCAACCAGAGTAGTCAATAAACGCTGGAGGGTTGCATTAGATCCTAAGACCTATATGCATTGCTCTCAGATCCAAAGCTCCTCACTGATGAAGGCCACAAGCCAGAAACTAGTCTTGGGATATTGGATAAGTATGCACTATATAAGGATTTTATGCACAAGCCTTTTGGCATCCATTGATTACTCTGGCTGACATTGAGTGGCACTACTGTATGGAGAGTTTTGCCTGTTTTAATGAATTTATGAAATAAGGAAGTTTGATAATGCAATGTAGAGATCTCTATAGATTGTAGAAATTAGAGAAAATTAAAAAAAACCTTCATCATACATTAGATTAATAATGATTGTAAATAATAAATTATCTTTTCTGCATATTCCCTTCCCATTATCTTCTTGCTAACCCATTTTATTAAGCTTTATTTTTGTTTATTTATTACTTTGTTACTAAGTACTTTCTATATAGTTTTAGCATTTAAAAAAATTGATACTTTTCATATCTTTACTTTTTCATTTTATTCATCAATTCACTACTAACCCAATGTTTTGGGGCTTCTGTACTTTTTAAATGCTTTTATTTAAGTTACAAACTCTGTTTGTTTGTTTGTATGTTTGTTTGTTTCAATTCAACATCTTTATTTAAATTATAATAAAATTTTAAAATCAAGGTTTAATATATTTGTATAGAATAGAATTTGTTCAAATTTGGTACATTTGTATAAATTACTGGCAATGCAATTTGACCATAAAATATTTTAAGTAAGTTACTTAATTTATTAAATCCAGAGCAATGGACAGATGAAATTTCAAATATTTTGATACAAATTTTAAATATATTCATATATATATATTCATATATGTATGCAAGAGTGTGGAATATATATATTTTTAAAAAGTTTATATTAAAAAGTGTTTAATCATATTTTAAAAGTGAAATCAAAACAAATTTTGTTTATAAAAGTTCTTTTTTTAAAAAAAAAAAAAAAGATATATGATATTCTTTTTATTTTGACTGTAAAAGTTGATTTTTAAAAAAATGTTTTTCAAATAAACAAATAATATTGTAAACAATTTTAATCCATGTGATTTACTTTCAAATATTAAGCAGCTTGATAAATTTGCAGTCTTAAGGAATTTATTAATCTATAATTACAATGTGATTTTAGTCTGGGAAAGTTCACTTTTCCATCTGTGGATCATTATGTTCCAGTTCTTGGGTGTAATTATGTCTCCCACTGTGGTTGGATTTTGGTGTTGAGTGAGTCAATCTTGAAGAGTATAACTATGGTGGCTGATGAATATGAAAGAGATTCTATGTTTCTTTGTTTCTGTACCTTGTGACAAGTGTCCGATCTCTCTTTTTCATGTTTGCGAGTTTTTCTTCTGATTCTAAAAGTTGATTTTTTTAAAAAATGTTTTTGAAATATATAAATGTATATTGCAAATAATCTTTATTTAATACATATGATTTTAATTTCAAATATTAAGATAATTTAGAAATAAAAGGCTAAAGAGTTAAAAATAATAGATATAAAAAATATTTATAATAATGACTTTTATTTTACTATGAACTAAAAATCAAGAAAATAATTATTTCTTCAATCACAATTTGGATTTTTATGTTTAACTTAAAGTAAAAGCTTGGGAGAGGATCCAGAAATTAATTAAGTCAATCTCTACTTTTTATAACAAGGGATTAACTTAATTAATTTTTGGACCACCTCATGCTTCTATTTTTAATTAAGTATAAAATGTCTGTTATGATTAATGATATAATTATTTTCTTGTTTTTTAGTTCATAGTAAGTAAAAGCTTTCATTATAAATATTTTTATATCTATTATTTCAAAACTAAATCTTTTAAAATTTATTCCCCATTTGTTATTTGAAAATAAAAAAATTGAAAAAAAAGTAAATGAGAATTCAATAATCTGATTTGCATTAGTTCTTTCATACAGAGGTAGAATAGTGCCCAGTTCTATTACTTTGGTGCTCAAAAGTAAACCATTAGTTTAGTTTATTTCAAAATATAAAATGGCATAAATAATTTTGGAATTAATATCCATTGTGGCTTAGGTATACTAAGCAAACAATTAAAAACAGATTCAGGAGTTAAATTTTTTAATAAAACAGGTCCAATACTTAACATGACTATTTTCTTCAAAATTAGAATAGTAATTCTACCTTTCACAATTGCTCTGCTATTGATATCTTTACTAACATTAATATAGGATTTTCTTTAAAATGTTAAAACCATAAATTAATGAACATTGATTTATTAATTCAAAATAAAATCTAAAGAGATCACTATCTTCTAAGAAGTTCAGTAAAAGTCAATGTCTGACACAACATGTTTAGTCCTGCCTCCACACTTTGATGGTTTTAATTCTTTATAATCTGGTTTTGACTCCATTTGTGAGATTACTTCAGAAACATTTTTGTAACAACAAAAAATATGAATTTTTTTATAGTTTATTAAATATTTCTGATTATTTGGACACAATAATTGCATTATAATTATTTAAAACCAAAAGAATACACATATATACTTTGGTGTTATTTGTATATGTTTTATTTTTAAAAATAGGAGTTAATAAATTTGGCCATAATGTTAACAATAAAAACTGTGACTGGTAAGATGACAATGCTTTATGACACTCTTCATGCAATCCCATTACCTACATTGTGTTAGAATCTTTTGATATATTCTAAAAATTATAAAACAATTTTAATATTTTAAGACATAATTTTATAGATTTATTGAGATTGACATTTGTTTATTCCCATTTTAAAAATAAGTTTTTATGAAAGATTTTATTGATTTTCTAGAATCATTTACTTAAATAACTTTCTGTCTCTATTGAATAATAAAAATAACTTTTGTTCTAAGTATGAACTCAAGTTTACAAAATTTGCAATGTTCAAGTATTATTTTTTTAGAATGTTTTTTTATTTGTAAACATTAATTTGTAAAAAATTAATTTCAATTTATTGAGTTTTGGTATAGAATAAAAATTTCATTTGTTTTCTCATCCCTGGTGTGTTGTTTTCTCATCTTTGGTGTTCGCCTCAAGATGTCGCTATTTCTAGGTCAATTCCTAGAAATATACATGGCTGCCCTGCCGGTTATGGATTTTTTTCTATGCTAAAAGCAAAGACAAAGAAATGCCTTGATTGGCTGCCATAGTAGTCCATTTTGTTCATCATTTTCTCGTAATAGTAGAATATCTATTTTCTCTGTAGTGTCGTGTGAGAGTGTATGTATTTGAAGCAGTCGTAGTTTTTTAAAATTTGATAAAACGTCTATTTTTTTTAACATGTTGTAACTTACTTTACTGTTGTAAGTTTAGTAATAATATCGTGAAGATTCCATTACGAATGGGTAACCCTCAAAAATTGCTTTTAAGGATGCAAAACGGAAAAAATTTCAAGGATCACGTGAAAAGTACTGTTTTTGCTGTTTTTGCGAGAATTCGTCCGTGACCAGTTACTTTTGCTATATATATATATGCCCAAACAAAAACAACCCAGTGTCTAATTATTAGGAATTACTTGTCCAAAAAAGAAAATTAGTTGGGTATTATTATTATTATTATTATTATTATTGTTACATTTATTATTTCAAAATAAGATTAGTTTTTATATCTACACACTAACAAAAACAACCCAGTTCCTGATTAATTAATTACTGTCTTAAAAAATAAAAAAAGAAAGCAAATTTAATGGGGTTTGGTTTTTTTCAATGGAGTATTTGAATTACGGTATTATATATATATATATACACAAGAAAAAAAAAAAACCCACCTTCTTATTAATTATTTTTAAAAAAAAAAACACAAAATTACTACCATTTTTTTAAATTTTATTTTTAAAAAAGCCCCTTTTTTATAAAAAGAGTTAAAAAAAAACCCCCCCTTCTTTATTTTTTTTCTCCCCCAAAAAAAAGAAAACGGAAATTAGTCGGGTATCATTTTTCCATTGAGTCTTTCAATGACGGTCCTTACTAATAGTAGTCCGGTATCAATTCTAAATTGTAGTATATAAATGGCGTTCTTTTGATAGATTTAGAATTATGTATTGTTTTTTTAATAAAATGATTGATTTACTCTTGACCAAAAATACCGTAACTTTAAAAAAAGACACACATAAAGTCCAAAAAAATGAGAAAAAGCCCCGTAACTTTAAAGACACACACACAAATTCAAAAACACGATAAGATTAATAAACATTTACTTATTGCGTCTTGCTTTTGAATAAAAGTATTGATTTACTCTTGAAAAAAAAAAAGACCGTAACTTTAAAAAGACAGCATAAAGTCCAAAAAAAAATTTAGAGAAACACCATAACTTTAAAAAGACACACACACACAAACTCAAAAACAAGATAACATTAATAAACATTTACAAAAATGAAAAAAACTAACATCATATAATAGTATTAGTTAGTAGAATATTTTATTACAAATCTAAGAAATCAGATGTTTTTAGATCAAATCGATCATTTAGGTCCGGGCCCCGGAATCGTTATATGTATATATTTTTGATTAGCATCAACGCCATCCCATGGCGAACACCAGGGATGAGAAAACAACTAAAATTTCATACTAAAATCAAAAATTGAATATTGACTAACATTACCACCAGGGATAACAACAGAATATGTTAAACAATCTTACATTTTCTGTTTTAGGATATCTCTAATAATACAGTTTCAAAGAGGAAATAATGAATTGATGATCGATGATTCTTATGAGTTTTTCTCCTTAGTCAATTATAAAAGTATAAGTTGTCATACATATTTTATTTTAAGAGTCTAAACATATATTATTTTTATTTTTATGATATTTAGGAAGTTTTTAAAAAATATATATTTATTACAAAAGTAATAAAGTGATCTAAAAGTAATTTAAGAATATAAAATGAACTAATGTTATATTTTGACAATGTATTTCTATTCAAGATATTAAATACAATTTTATTTTTTAAACTATATTAAATATATCTTTAAAAACAACATTTTTACATATTCACAATGCTTTCAATTAAATTGTCTAACAGTTTTGACTGTTTGCCAGTGTGAAAAAGTTTGGTCAACAGTATCAAAAACACTGCATATTTTTGAGACAGATTATTTAATAATCTTCTATTACAACTTGGTTTATTTGTCTTGCGTTGTTATTCAGGAGGTATCGCAGCCCCGCATGCAAGCAAGTAGTTGGTTGCAGACGGGTGTGGGTTCGCGTCCCGGCAGATGCTATGACATATGAAAAAAAACTTGGTTTATTTTATTTACTAAATTCAGGTTGTAACTATTAATGCTACTGGAAGTTCACAATTTATATTATCCATTAAGATATTAAAAAGCATGCAATGGTACATTTTAACATCAATTTAGAGTCAATTTTCTAAACCTAAATAATTAATACAATATTTTTTTCCTATTCTGCTTTTATTTTGCATTGTAATATTTGCCCTGATATTTTATCTAAATATAATTTCAATTTAATTGTTTCTTATTTGAGATTTCAGTAATTCATAAGCTTATTGTATTTAAAAACACTATATAATATGTAAGAAGTATTCTTTAAATGTAAACATTCTATAAAGTTTAGTGCAATAACAGTATAAAAGATTCAAAACTAAAAGTTATTGGATCAAAGCTTAATATTAAATGACTCTTTGATTACTTTTTTTTTAAAGTATTAATATTATAACTTCATGAACTTTTGGTGATGTAAAGAACTTATTAAAACTTACATTGAAATTATTAAAACTGACTCGCTTGATTAAATTGTATTGGGAGAAAGTTGATATACTAAGTGATGGCAAATTATTACTGATGATGATTAAATATCATCACGTGATTATAATAGCAAATGAAGAAAATTCAATATATATAGACGCGCGTGTATGAGGGTATGAGAATTAGAATATAACTATTGAAAGTTGTTTATAAATTATAATATATTTTGCATTTAGTATACTCTTTTTTTCTTTTTTTTAATGTAATCATTGTTCTAAACTGTTTTTTTCTCTGTGTCTTTTTATTTTTCTCTCTTTCTTTATCTTGTTCTCTCTTTTTGAAGATTGAACTTATTTTTCAAATTTATTTTAATTAAAAATGCATAATTGATAGTTTAGAAACATATTAAACTTTTTCCCAAAACGTAATAATAAAAGTATTTTTTATATATATAACAAATTTGTTTAGTCAGGAAATTCGAAACTATTTGTTTTGCACACACCAGTCATGATATTTGTGTATATACCATTATATGTATGTCTGTTCATTAATTTCTTAAAAACTGGATCTATGATTACAAAATCCTTCTTGGAAAAGGCCAATGATATTAAACAATAGATATTTGATCAGCATCACAGCATTTTATCATTGCTTTCTTTCAATTCATAATAAAAATTATTACAGTAAATTCAAAATGTATTATAAAGCCATTATTTATAATTATTATTAATACATTCCCTTTAAACATTATGTGAAAACAACATCTAAGTAAAATACTAATTAAGCTTATAATTTATTTGTACATATTGAAGTGATAGTGTAAATCATGTTTTGAGAATGATAAGCCGTGGCTAATCGCTAATGATGATGAAAAGATGAGTATAATCTATTGCTAATTAGTCCATGCTAATCATTACAAAACACTATCTGTTTTTTTTTTAATGGCATTCATTTTAAAATTAATTTTCGTTTTTTTTTTTTTTTTTAGTACCGAGGAGAAGTCCTTAGAGTGACTACATTTGCCCTAGCAGACGGAGAACAAAGGTAAATAAAATGTCGACTAATAATAACTTATTAATTTTAATTTTAAATTGAGTTAAATATTTATTATTATCTGGATAAGATTTCGAATTAATTAATGAATGCTATTTATTCTGAGAGAAAATGCGAAATAAATGATTCATTGAAAGTGAGATTTTCTAAAAAGTTAAGTTATTTTGTATTGGTGAAAAGTGGTACGAATTGCATTTACGTTCTCTTCCAAATATATAAACATATATATATGTAGCGCGCGCCTCTATCTATTTGTAGGCGTAAATGTAGATAAAATCAAATATAATACTGTACGTAAATTAATAAAATTAGAATTAAACATGAAAATAGTTGCTTTACAACTAAATAAATAAATAAGCTCTAAAATTATTTTATCATAGACTATCCCATAACATATAAATATTCATACTTAACAATGAAATAAATGAAAACAGTTGCTCACTTGATAAATGATTTACAAAGTAAACCATCAGATCATCAACTATATTAAAATCTAAAAAGACTTTTTATAACAGAAGTAATTCTTTATGCCTAATTATCTCAAGTCATTGCCTTTCGTTATTTAATTAAGTATGATGTATTTAATACTAAGGTAACGTTAAACAATTTGGAACACTTTAAAATATATTTCAATATCCTTATTATAATTAAACTTAATAAATAATATTGTATATTAATGCACTTCAAACTAATGATAAATTCAATGGAAGTATACAAACTTCTATTTTTAACGTGAATCTTATCATTGTTAATGGTATTCTGTCTTGTGGACCTATAGACAGTAGCCATAATACAAGTTCATCCACTTCTCCAATCATTTCTCTTCATTACATAGCTCTTCAATTTATTGTATTACTTCCCATCACTTATATCTTTTTTTCTTGTTTTCATTCAGCATTCCCTCCAAAACATTTTAATTAAAGTATTCTTCCATTTTAATATATGTCCAATTCAGTTTCTCTTTCTATCCTTAATTTCCTCAATCAATCTTTTATTTTTCATTTACTCTTTCCAAAATGTCTTCATTTATCATTTTATTCAGCCATCTATTCTTTCTCATCCTTTTCAAAGGCTTCCACTCTGTTTCTAATTTTTTACATGTTGTCCATATTTTACAACTTTACTATGGTACACTTCATAGACAGCATTTAATTAATTTTTCTTTTTTTTTTAATAAATGCCTCTTTTTCCAATACTACTTTCTGTTCCCTTTGTATTCCCTTTTTCCATCTTCACTCAACCAACTACCCAAATATCTAAATTACATTTACTTGTTGAACTATATTATCATGAATTTCAACTTTTAGTCTTTTTGTATATCTCGGTCTAACCCCTCTATCTATATTCACTTCCTTCATCAATCTCATTATTCTCCAGACAGATTCTTATTCTTTTTACTTAGTATATATATTCACATCAATCTCTTCTTTTTCCAAAATATTCCTCTTTTTTTTAAGAAGGTCATAAATTTATTCTAGATTACTCTATCAAATGCTTTTTCCAAATTCACAAAATATATACCACTTCACTTATATATTTAATATATCTTTCTGCAATTGTTCGAACAACACCAACACCATCTCCTGTATTTTTCTTTTTCTGAAAACTAAACTGTTTTACTCCAATATAATAATCTATCTTCCCATAATTTTTTTTTAGTTAAAATCCACATTAATATTTTTGAAGCATGAGATAACAAACACTATCCTATACTTTCTGGAGGTTTGTGATGATGGTATTTTAATTGTATTTATATATTAAACTATTTCCATCATCTAATATTAAATATTGAATGTCTTTAGAAGAATATAACTTTATTTCAATTTTCAAATTACATTCAACTGTTATAATATATATATATATATATGTGTGTGTGTGTGTGTGCTTGGCACACAGATAATGAAGTTAGTAAAAGCAAATAATACTCTGCAATTTAATGAGCTAAATGCTTTTTGGAGGTTTTATGCTCCATAATTATAGCTACTAAAGTGTGGAGAACTATAACAAATGTAGTATGCTAATGTATGCAAATTAATGTAAAGTAATTAAAGATACCATTTTCGCGAGAGAGAAAAACATGCATCTTGTCTGTTGATTGATGTTGGATCACTTGCTGTATAACATACTTTTTTTTACTTTCCATTTGGTGTTGCTTCTCTCAGAACAAACAACAATTGCTATAGTTGGGTGGAAAACATGGCCAGTAGCCCTGATAAGTTCAGTGAAAATTGAATTATATTCTAGTTTAGTTATAGTCTTATTATAAAGGTATCTGTGCTGTGCATTTTGAGATGTATTATTCTCTTCTCTTCATCAGATGTTTCTGACCTGATCAGTGATAATACTAGAATAGGAATCAAATTTAAAAAAGATGCTCATATTACAATTGTAGACAACCCCATAAGTTAACTTAGTATGACTATATATAATTTATGAAAACCATTAATCAACTTAGCTCTTAGGGAAAAAGTGGAGAAATTAGGAGGAACTTCATAGATAAATGTATGAAATTTCTAATGATTGTTGCCTTTAGCAGGATGGCTGTTAGTTAAAGCATTACCTTAAAATTCAATATTCAAGAACCTACGGACCGAGGTTAAATTCCCATGCTAGTACTGTCAGTGGTCAGACTAGCAACACCTGAAGAAGGAGAATAACACCTCTCAAAATGTTGTCCATATATTAATTTGTGTGGTATTACTAACAGTTGAATGTTTTTGTAATATTTAAAGTTGTAATTATAAATTTATTGAACCACATTGATTACTTAAGTAATATTTACTGAGGCTGTAACCTCGAGAATATGCGTGTAAAATGCAATAGTAGGGACCTCTACAGGTGTTTAACCACAAGCTTATGCTTTGGAAGAAAATAAGGGAACCCTTCTTTACTTCAACCCACTTTCTATTTAAATAGGTGAAGCTGAAGCGGTTAGATCTGCTAGCGTGAAACTATTCAATACTTCACTGATTAAGTCCACATTTCTTATTACACATTAATACTCGCGAAATCTTTCGATTTACAACGAGTCAATGGAAAGATTTTATAGTTAGAAATCTATTACGGTAATTTAAAGTTGTAATTATAAATTTATTAAACGCACATTGATTATGTAAGTAATATTTACTGAGGCTGTAACCTCGAGAATATGCGTATAAATTTAAATTTCTCTAAAGATATGTTAAATGATGGAAGTAGTCCAATATATAAATACAATTTTTATCTGTCTTTTTACATTTAACAGCTTTGAAATCATTATTGTCTTCAGAAAAATTTCAGGCTCAATTCCATTAATATATATCAAAATGCAAAGTTTAAGTATTTCCTTAATAATAACTATTCCCTTTTTTTTTTCAAAAAATTATGTAAGTATTGTAATAAATCTGACAGTTTTACTAGTTTTCTTTATTACTTCATTTGCCAATATATTCATACCTTTGTCGTCTATCTCAACATCTTTATTTTTAAGTTTATAAATAATTGCACCATTTGTTTTTCTAAATAAGTACTGAAGATATTTTCATCTTTTCAATATAACATCACTATCAACTAGTTAATTTCTTTCCATTCTTATCAGCTATTTAATCTGTTAAAGACATTTCTAAATTTATCAAATACCAGATCACACATTTTCAGTTGTTGGAAACATTTCTATCTCTCTATATTCTTGTTCTAACAATTTTTGTTTGCTAAATCTGTTTCTCTTCTTATGTCATTATTAATTTTTCTATATGCTCTTTTCCTTTCCCAATATTGACATTCTTTCATTTTCTCCTTACTTCCATCATTTTCAATCACACCTATTATCCAAGATCGTTTAGTTTTCATTTTCTGCTATTTTTAATATTGTGAATCTTATATAAATACAAATATAATTTAACTTAATGTCCATAGACATATGTCCATTCAAATTTATGATGAAAGTCCTATAAAACCTTCAAATCTTTTCAATATGGAGCAAATGATATATATATACACACACACTGGAAAACGTTATTCGTGATGCAGTCTCTCACACTGAACATGCCAAAATAAAGTCTGTCATTTCTATGGATGTTGTATATGTATTAAAATGACAGGATCGCATTTTGTTTGGATTTGGAGTTGAATTTTTTATAATTTTGTATAAACTGAAACACAAATAATGGTGATGTTGTTATTGTTGTTAACTTTCTATCTTTTTTTACTTGAAATTCCAATGACCTCACTAGCTTGCAAATGGCTTCTGGTGATGCTGAATTCCTGATTTATTTAATATAGATATATTTATGTCATATATTTGATATATAGATTTTAAAATAATCTTTTAAAAAATTAATGTAAATAGAAAATAATTTATAGAACGAAATAAAAAATTTAGCGAGAAACTTAATATTCTCTTAAATTAACTTCTTCGGGTAAATAATCTTTTTTTTTTTTTTTAATAATTTGTTTTAAATATATAAAACATTTAACCAAATAAATATTTTATTTAATTGTAAATAAATATTTTACTAAGGTATAAATGTAGCATGAAATAACTTTTGAATTAAGATTACTATTTCAATTAAATAATGTATATTTAAATTGTTACATTTTCATTTACCACTGTCAAACTCCCTCCATTCTAATTTAAAATGTTTTTATACTTTTCTAAATCAAACTTTAGATTTTAAAAGTTTTATATTGTAAACATATAGACGCACTGACATCCTGTGAATAAATACTGATCCAACTTAGCTAACAATAACATTTAGTAAATAAATATTTGTCTATATTTAATTGGGGAATAATTTAAAAAAAGTGTTAAAACTCTTATCAATTGATAATTGGTTTATGTTGTAAATATCAACATTTCCAGTAATTCTAAACACATATGAAGATATATTAAAGACATATTTTCCTAGAAATAGACTACTCTCCTGTACTTTGCCAACATAATTGTCCTACAGAATCATATACGCAATGCCTAGCAACTATTTAAAACATATATTTATTCAATGGTCACAAACATGATTCATATTGCGATCCAAAGAAGTGTACTGTAAATCATAGAGTATATATCTCAAACCTGTGGATTTTTTTTTTTTAACTTTTCTTTAAAGAAGAATATTTAGATAGTACAAGAGTTGTGATCTTGATATCCCAATGAAATGCAAAATTTGATATGAAGCAATTAAGTATCATTGCACTCCATCATGATCGCTGACTTTGAACTCAATTAATAACCTTAGTTCAGTACTCGTTGTACCTTAATTGGAATAAATGTATTTCAATTTTTGATATTAAAATATATTTTACCTGGAATAAACAAAAATCTTTAACATTTTTAATTGTATTTTTACTTTAATTTTAGAGCAATGCTTGATAAAGAGTAATTTAAATAAAGTATTTATATTTTACACAATAAGTATCCAGTGTGTGTGCCTTGTAATTTTAAGTGTCAAATTAAATTTTGTCAATTCCTGTATAAATATGGCATTGCCTTCTTCAGTATTAATGATCTCTTTTAAACTCACACCTTATCAGTGTTAATTATCAAAAAAGTACTGTACATCTGGGTCTTTCAGATATGGGACCTCTAACTTTTTTCTAAATTTAGGTATTTCAATTTTTTTGATTAAAAATTGTATTCCAGTTGAATTGGTTATGAATGGCTATCTGAAAAAAGATCCTATACTTTCCATCCAGATTACTCCAGTTTTTGGAAATGTAGGTAGATGTATTAACCACCATGCTATAATATCCTTATGATTTTTATGCATTTACTTCTGAATTTCTTGATATATAGAACCAAAGCATCAGTTGATTTATTAATCTATATCCTATCAGATATTTTACATAAAAATAGGATTTAAAATTCTTATTTTAATATGATTGTTTGCATTGGTTTCTCAATTAATTAAAATAATATATAAATAAACATAAACCTCTTAATCTAGTACATACATATGGACATTTTTTGGGAACTGCCATTAGTTCTCTAAGTTGAGAAATTTCTACATTGAGGAATAAAAGTATCCTATTAAAAGTTTCTAAAAGAGACCTATCATTTATATTCTTCCAAAAGATTTCTATTCACAAACAGAAAATTTTTCAGCAAGAAATAGGCTGCCAGAATTTTGATGAAATCTTATCTATTATTGATGAGCCTTTAGTAACCTGAAGAATTGTTATGATTCTAGCAATACTGAGATATTGTGTGAATTCAAATCTTTCTTTTATTTAATTATGAAAACCTCTTTTACTATATATATAGTAACAGAAATATAAAAAAATTATTAATTAATTAAAATATGTTTATAATCTGTGCCATTTCTAACAGTAAGAATAAACAAAATTTGTAACAGAATAAAATTAAATGCGAAAGGAATTTACTATGTTAGCTAAAATACAATTTATAATTAAATAAGAATGACGCTAACATATAAATAAGAACATATACATATCATGCTCTATTTGAGTGTCTATTTGTAATTAATTAAATATAACATTATAGCCCGTTTGCAACTATCCTAAATATTACTTCTGTTACGCTAATAATGAAATAAATACATTATCTCATTTCTCAACACATAAAATAACAAAATGAAAATCAAAACTGTCATCATTAAAGATTTAAAATATTTCGATATTGGGGAAGTCATTTGACCAATAAAATATACTAACCATTGTCATCAGACAAACTTACATTAGATATAGCAACTGAATAAAATTACTGTGAAATCCCTGGAGTGCATTATGCTTATCTCCAATAATAGGTTCTTATAACAAAGAATCCTTCCTATTCTTCTTTCCAAATATATAAGACCATTCATGGTCATATGCACACACTGGCGTTATTTTATAACAACGTATAAAAAAATATCATATAAAGTTAATATTATTAAGTTGGAAAGGGGACTGGATCATTTTTATTCAATTTAGCTAAGTACATGTGTTTTCCCACGAGCGCCACTAGATTGATTTAAATCTAGATAAATTTTATCTGTCCATGGTGTACTGAGTTCAAACTCATTCGGTACATTTTTTTACTACACCTGACTTGGATGACTAATGAAGAAAAAAAAATGACATTCTTATATTTTACTCATGTCAATAAAATTATAAGATCCCAATATCACAAAATTTATATCAAAGACTCTTATAGATATTACTAGCTCAGTTTACATATATTGATGAACAGATGCAAAAATACTCTCATTAATGGCTTCCAAACAAACATAGTGAAGAGCATTACTTAAGGGGATGGCCATGAAACTAGTTACTTAACTTAATTATTTATTATAATATAAAAATGATGGTTATGATGATAATACCAGCCACAGCTTTATAATGAATTCACCACAATAAATTTATCTTTCACAAACCTATAGGCACTTCTCAAAATCATCCTATGTTAAACTGGGATTTAAATATAACACTCACTAGCATTTATATATGTTTATAGTTATTTACTCAAAATACTTTTATAGTTAAAAGTAGGATTCAATAATACCAATGATGATGAATGATCATCACGAATCTCACCATATGATATTCAACTCTCTATAAACCCCATTTACTAAACATATTAACTATTAACTTTGGGTTTGATTGAATGATTATTATTTAATCAAATGATGATGGTGATCATAACTCTTGTACAGTATTATTTTAAATGGTGTTTCAATCAATAATATGATATCCATCCTTGATGAGAATGATCAAAACTCATGGGCACAACATAATTTTAGCTTTCTATTATTAACCTATAATTATTAAAACCTGGTTAGACATCAAGCTTAATCCCAAATACTTAAATGCAAATCAATATTCTAGATTGCTCAACATTTTGCGAGTGATGCTTAATATTTGCAAGTGATGATAATTTAAAATGATAGAATCAAGACAAGAAAAATATAACAATATTTTTTAATAATAACTCGGAAACCAATTAAGATATATAATTATATTTATTAAAACTGTTCTTCTTTCTTTTCTTTTTTTTTAAATCAAATTTACTAATTATACAATTGACTTTATTAAATATATTAAATAAATATAGAATTAATACAAAATTTTATATATGCATAACCCAAATAAACTTAATATACAAGTTTGTCATTTTTGATATTTTAAAATAAGCTGGCTTAAACTAATATTTAAAAAAAATATTCTATAAAATGTTCATTCAAATTTTTCACTACTTATATGTTATAAAAGCAACTTACATTTAGGTAATGTGTGTGTTTTTTCTCACTTTCATTCATATGTTAAGCCCTGCTCTTTAATTTCTTATATTTAAACTAATTATGCATAACCTATTCTTTTGATGTGTTTGTTTAAGCAGTTATACATGCACACACACTGTAATATGTGGACATATATATTATGTTAAAATGTGTTACCTTATATTAGGGATGGATAAATAAATCACATACATATAAAAAAATATTATTGCAACCTTGAGCAAAAATAAACAACAACAAAAAAAACATCGTCAAGCATATATTGAGAGGTTGAACAATAATAATAAAAAAAACATTTTAGTACTACAATATATAATAATAAAAAATCAAAATAATGGGAAAAAAACTATGTTTAATGAATTTAAACTGTGTGTGTATTGCCATGTATTATGAAGAATAACATAATCAATGAACAAACTCTTAATGTTTTCTGTATCAAAAGAAAAAAAAAATGCTTTGACTCTATAAATTAAAGTTTACTTTTAATAATTAAGAATAAAAGATTTGTTAATGAAAGTTCAAAGTTACCCAATTATTTTCACTTCTTATAAATGTTCCAGGTTTGAATTTTCAGACTGCTTGCCTCACATATAGCTTCAACTGGTTGATTTGCTTATTTCTACCATTTAAAAAGAAAAGTTCTTGTTGATACTATTTAATAAATATGAATTGGTTGACTTGCTTGTTTCCACAATTTTAAAATTATTTATTGTTGATACTTTTGATAAAGATGAATTGGTTGACTTGCTTGTTTCCACCATTAAAAAAAATTGTAGACACTTTAGATGAATGTGAGAAAAACTTTAAAAAAATTGATTTATAACTTAATCAAACTTGGCTATATATGGCTTTTATTCATTTTTTCTTTCTTCTCCTCTTGTCAAAGATGATGATCAGATGACATCTGTGGCTGTTTTTAAATTTGGCCATTCTTTGGTTATTATCAACTGGTATATGAGTCCACAGTAGATTAGTGATTTAACCCATTCTGTCAGATTTCAAGGAGCAGAAACAGTGAGTTTTAGCAAGGCAAATTCATTGTATCACATAGTCCAAAAATATATTTTAATACCATTTTACAGAATTTTCAATAACTTCCTCCAAGAAATTTAATTTTGTTCCATTTCTTTATATCAATCTTGCTGTGAGCTGCTTTATATATGCACATCTTCTATATCTACTTTAAAACAAGAGTTATTTTTCTCCCTCCTCAATTTTTTTAAAGAGAGAAAAAAAATCAATAGCTCACACTCTTTAAAAAAATGAAAACTGTTCATCTCTTCAGTTTAAAATGATTGCATATTTCTAATATTATTAACTGATTGCCATTCTTAAAAATGGTTAAATGATTGCCTTAAAAACTGAATTTTGTTCAGTGATTCTCCTTTTTTAAAATTATTAAAAAAAAACTGAATGCTTTTAAAAACTGCTCCTCATGACTACATCTCTCTCCTTTTAACAGTAATAAAAAAAACAATGCTAAATATTATTTCACTCATTTTTATATCTCAAATTTCTGATCAAAGAAACTAAAATCTCCCAACAAAAATAACTGTGACTTGAGATAGCAATAAATCTCACCTAGACATTTTAAGTCATTAACAAAAAAAAATCAACAATTATTTATTCCATCAAAGCATCTCTCTTTTTGAGATAATCTAAGATAATCTCAGATGCAGATTACATAAAAAAAAACAGTTCATAATCTACAGTCCTTAGAAATATGTGAAAAGTGTTTTGTGTTTACACAGCCATTCTCATTCTTTCACACTCTTCTGCATATGTGTCTAGTTTTATCTACTAATCTTGATCACTTTATTTTACACCTTCCTGGTCTGCTTTATTTAATAAAAATACAGCTAAATAATTTCAACACATTATTTAATGAAAAAAATTATAAATCAATATATTAAATATTGCTTCTCATTACATTCTCTCTCTACAACTGCTTATTCATTTATTATCTATAAACTATATAACAATAACAACACATAAATCTCTATATAAAAGAAAAAAAATTTTTAAATTAAAGAATATATATATGTGGGAAATGACAACATATATATACAATATATATATATATAGTATTTATATTTTAAGCTATATGTAATTAGAAGGGATTTGAAGCCAGAATTTTAAACTCCCTTTAGTCATCCTTCCATCGTATACAACCAATACACATAACCACATACATGCAAAAAATATAAATATTTTCCAATATACATATTTAATGCTGAACCAGCATTCATCAGTTGGTGCAGATCATCATCTCTCACACATATATATAATCAATGCTTGCTTTATATTAAGATAGCAAATCTTCAAACTTTAATGGACAGGTTTCAATCTTCTTCACTCTCCAACTCTTCAGCCATCCATGCCATTGAAAATCTGATTATGGTGGATTCAAAGCCATTGTTTTCAAATTTTTGAGCACACCATCAGCATATTTTCAATGATATTGTTGTCTAAATAGTTGGAGAGTGAAGAATATTGAAGCATTAAAGTTTGAAGATTTTCTATCTTAATATAAAGCAAGTACTCATTACATGTGTGTGTGAAAGATAGTGATCCAGACCAACTGATGAGTGCTGGTTCAGTATGAAATGTGTATATTTGAGATCATTTATCATTTTTGCATGTATGTTGTTATGTGTATGAGTTATACAAGATGGAGTGGATGACTAGAGGGAGTTTGAAAGTCTGGGTACAAATCCTCTCTAACTATATATATATATATATATATATATATATATATATATATATATATATATATATATAATGTTTTCATGTTTATATGATGTAGATAAAAAAATATTTTTGGGTACAAACTGTGTATTATTTTGCATTACAATCTGATATTTTGACGGACTAGCAACCGCCATTATCAAGATTAACTTTTGAAAGAACAATCGTTAGATCTCAAAGAATAACATGATTCAGTGCAAGATGAGAAGTGAGATTCATCAGCATTCACAATATGAGGCTTATCAAAATGTTTATTTCTCTCAGTTTTTCCACCTATTAATTTCAAGTTAATATTAGATAAAATGATAGGTTTCCACATAGCTGGAATACGTTGTGCTTCATCAGCCCTATTTAAACCAGTAGGTCTTTTTAATATTTCAATTGACTCTCTCATGGTTCTTAAATCATATCCTAAATTTAAAGATGATAATAAAGGTTATTTCATTGTCATTTTTTCATTTCTGTTATAAAATGCTGCTTAAACCTGTAGGGCAATTTTTTATCCTGTTACTGATGCAATTTTGGTAACATCTATGTTGCAAATATCTTTTTCTTTTGTTGTTGTTACTAATAAGGTTGAACTAGTCTAATCTTCTTTGATATTATTTCCAACACAATAGCAAATAAAATAGCCAAATGAGCTGATCCATTTATGTCTGTACTTTTGTCAAGGCAGAAAAAAATTAAACTAGAAGATTTTATATCTCTTTTTTGTTAATAAGATATGTTGTTAGCCATTTACAGGATTCTTTCTTTAACTGTATTTTAGTCAATTATAAATCCTTTATGCTTTGAATAATTTTTGCTTTGTTTTCAATTGGTGCCCATTTCATCCAAGCTTCTTTCATAGATTCTCCATCATTAAAAGGTTTTCCATGTTTGGCAATTACATTTGAAATTTAAAAAAACTAGCAGCAGTTGTATTTGAATGATTTTCGATAAATTTCATTATAGCTGTTGATTGAATATTTATATTTTTAAATGATTGGGCAATATATTCTTCTTGTTCATTTTTACTTTTTTTCACAGAGCAATTTATGATTGGTTTCATAATGCTATTTTACTGATGATGTTCTCAATACAACTGTCCCAGAATATAAAACACATACTACCCTGGTACCTTTGTTAATCATTCCATACTCATCAGGCCACCAATTTTGGAATTCTCTACTGCTTGATAATTTTTTTTTGACTAATCATATTAATATAATGGTAACAAATTTATTTAAAATTAAATTTAAATGAGCTTTAATAATTTTATAATAAAAAATTTATCATTTCACTTTTACAGCAAAACTTCAAGGGAAAAAAATGTGATTTTGATTACATTAAAAAATGAATGGTGTCAACACATTTAGATGAAAAAAGATTAGGACAGAAAATCATTTGGTTATTTTTACTTTAGATTTTAAAAAATTTACTTCAAAGAATTATAAAATGTTTTACTGAGTTTACTTTCTAGTTTAATTGGAATCATTTGATAGGTGTACAGAAAATGATACCACAGTATACCGGTACCACTTTATTTGACTTAAAATATAAATTTATTGCTTCTCATCAGAATTTAATTGTAAAATGAATTCTAATATAATGTTATATTTATTTATTTTGCCTGTAGTTTACAGTAAATTTTTATTATTACAGATTTTAGCAACAAAAAAAATATAGAAGAAAATTATGATATATAAATAGTTCATGTGCCAGTAAAAAATTTGAACAGGCCATCTTTGGCACATGAGACATAAGTTCACCATCACTGATATATAATATATCAAAAACCATATATGATTCAAGGTTTTCTTTTTTAAAAGCCCAACTAACTTTTTTTTAGGTTGAACAAAAAAACACTCGCAAAACTAATATTGGAAGAAATATATACAGGATAAAATATATACAAGCTTAATTGCAAGAAAGACAACCATTAAAATAATTTAATACGGGAGCAAATAGTAAATGTTGGTATTGTGTTTAAATGGATATTTGTGTTCATGCATAAAAGTTACATCTTCAAACAAGAATCAATTCAAAGAGCAAAATATTTGAATTGAATTTATTATTATTATTGTTATACTAATGGATTATTTTAATAAGATTATCAACTGAAAATGATGAGAACTTTAAAATTTAAATAAAATAAATTATTTTATTTAATATCTTTCTTATTGCATTGCCAAATTCCTATAATATTAATATCATTTACATTCTTTATTATTACAACCCACTATTGATGATTTCCATTGCCCCAGTAATATACTTCAGAATTATATTTATATGTATATGATTATAAGAAGTATTGATTGATAAATATAAAATATAAAAAAGATTAAAATATATAATATATGTAAAAAGATAATAATTATATAGAGAGGTATATAAAGATATATGTCAGTATATAAATAATGATTGTAAGATTGGATATATAATATAAAATTATATATTCATGTATATTATATTTATGTATTTGTATTGTGCTTGTTATATTTCTGAAGAAGACTGCTGGGGAAATCAAAACCATTAATAGTTGGTTGTAA
This sequence comes from Epiperipatus broadwayi, assembly GCA_028023455.1. Lineage (NCBI taxonomy): Eukaryota > Metazoa > Onychophora > Udeonychophora > Euonychophora > Peripatidae > Epiperipatus > Epiperipatus broadwayi. The sequence goes on from JAQFVV010006543.1 coordinate 42,421, forward strand.
TTATATGAAGCATTGTAAAAATAATAAAGAATGTAAATGATATTAATATTGTATTTATATAATATCCTAATGTTATAAACCATTTAGTTACAAAATAAACATTTATGTGTTTTATTCATAAATAAATAATGTAATTTAGTATTTAATATTAAAAATATGTTTTAAATCTTTATTTTAATATCTGTCTTGAAATTTGGTGCTTTAAAACTCAACAAACTTTTAAAATTTGCCTGCTTCTAATAGTTACTTTAGCAATGATGGAACAGATTTTTCCTGTACAAACTTGAAAAGTGAGGTATTGTGAGTGATATTTGATGATATCTCAGATCACATAATGGCAAGCTATAAATGTAACTACCCATATGAGTAGTCAGCTAAATTTTAGTGTACTAAGGATCTTACAAAATTTAAATTTAACCATTTTTTAACCTTCTTTGACATGGAAGAGTAGACAAATCTGCTAGGCATTTTGCCTAGCTAAGATAAATTTTTCTTCTTATTGACTTAAATGGAAAAATTAAAAAATCAACAGAACAAAATTTAATATTTTAAATCATTAATTGAAATTTTGAAATCACGGAATTCTATTGTATGTAAGAACATTTCTGTAATCATTTATCTCTTCTTTAAAATTAAAATATCTTGCTTGAAAATGGTATTGATTATCTTTCTAAGGATTGCCTTGAATATTATGAATGTCATAGAAACTCATGGATTATCATATTGTGCAAATAAGCATTAATGAGAACTGCTTGAAACTACAAAAAAGTCTAGTTAATTCAAACTTGAGTTGATGGATAAATTGTTATTTTATGTAGTCTCATAATATATTAAGTTACCTGAACTTTAACTAATCATCAAATTACTTGGATCTATGGATTATTGAAATGTTTTTTATAGGTGCAAAATCTTACCTACACTTTTGGATATTGTAAACTGCAACAACTGGTAGATTGAAATCTTCTTTAAGCTGAATAGTACCATGATTACAATCTCATCCAAAGGATTATGACTTTAAATTGATTAGTTTTTCATATTTCATAAAATAATCAAGACATTATAAATTTCAAAAGTCAATATTTATAAATTAATAAATTGTTATGACTACATCTGATGGGATGAAATAATAATTGTTATTGGTTCAGAGTTTGGGAAATTATAGTGTTGAATTGTGGTTATAAATCTCAACTTCTGAAGGAATTCGCTAGACCAATGCGTAAGTTTATGGTTAAGACCTGTAGAGGTCCCTACCTTCGCATTTTTAACCACACATGCTTTAGGTTTATTGCCTTAGTAAATATTACTTGTATATTTGTAAATTTATTATTAGTCCAATTCCAGTGATATTCGGATACAACAGGAATTTTAAAATACACCTAAATAAAATCTTGAACATTATTCAAGATTGTATTATTGATTTTACAGAGATTATATAGTTAACTTTATTATTGGTCTGTTTGAATGTTTAAAATGTTTTTATTACAATTTAAATAAAATTCTCGTGAAACTACTGGTACAATGAATGTATAAGTAAATATTTTAGATTTGTAATACAATTGGGTATAAATGTGTGTTTGTTACATTACTGATATTAGAGATATGTTGTACTAAGCTCTACGTTTATGTATAATCTAACATGACACTGTTAATATTAATTTGTTAATTGCTTATCTTCAGCAGCCCAGAAATCTTCAATCAATGAAGGAGAAATCTATAAATGGTTGCCCTTCTATTTACTCAGGAAATGTTCCTCTGATATAAAGGCAGATTCCTAACAAATATTTGAAATTTAAATGTTAGAAGCTAGAAAGCATAACAAGTCATGTCACTGAACCTATGATTGTCCTATTATTAATTTTATGTATTTTAATAACAACTATACTATATTTGGGTAAATTGTTTGCTTGTTCCTAAAAGAGTTAAGCAATTCAGCTGATATCTAGAATAGCAGTTGTTGTCTTTCTAATGTTTGTTATTTGTACATTAAAGCACAATAAAATATTCTTACATCCATCTGTAATTGGCATTCAGACTTTGGACGAATCACGCACAACTTTTTCCAAGAGTGTGCTTTGCATTACTTGGAGTTGTAACCCAATATAAAATATTGAATAAATTAAACAGCTTAAATATTAGTCGGAAGTGTTTAGAGAAGTTCTATTGTTATAATTACATTTGTTATATCATACCATTTACCCCTTCTTAGACACTTTATCTATACTTTTATTTGTATTAAACTAACAGTTTCAACTGTCCTGCAATCATCATCAGAGCTCTTGTTAATTCTATTAACAAGAGCTCTGATGATGACTGCAGGACAGTCGAAACTGTTAGTTTAATACAAATAAAAGCTCTGATAATGACTGCAGGACAGCTAAAACTGTTAATTTAATACAAATAAAAGTATTGATAAAGTGGCAAAGAAGGTATAAATGGTATGATATGTTATAATAGAAATCAATACATAGGAAAAGAAGAAGTAGAAAATTAAATTACATTTGTTGTTAAATATTTTTGATATATTTGCTTTATGATTGATAAATTAAATTATTATTAATTATACAATTGTTTGTTATTAATAGAAATCATCATCATCTTATACACTTTGTTTAAAATTAATTTTCTTTACTTAATTTATTTGCATTTTTCCTATTTTCCACCTTCCATTTTAAGAATAGTTTCATTTATTGAGGTATGATAAGATACAACAAAATCCTTTTGATATCTTAATCATATCAAGGGTGGAATGTTTTAAAAGTTTGTAAGAGTCATAATTTCTTAGAAATAATCACCTATAATTAAACCTGAGATAATTAATTAATTTAAATTATATGTAATCTGAAGATACAATTAATTTTCTAGCCTTGGACAAATAAACCTATTATTTAAACCATCATATACATTATATACACTTGGTGTACATATAAGAATACTCACAAGTCAGGATAATAAAATCTATATGAGCACCCTGAATATTATTATCATGATTATTGATGTATGTATCCTTTAAATCATAGAATAGTTATAGTTGTTGTTTTAAATATATAAAATACATACAATTTCATTTTAAACTTTATTTCAAAAGGGTTGTCTTGGTGATAAACACACTTGAAGCAAATGCATTTTTCTCAACCAAGTGATCTCCTCCCAATGTCAATGGTTTAATTACAATATATGTATATATCCATCATTAAGTGTGACTTTTTTAGGAATGGAAGCATAATGTATAATTATTTTTATAATGTTTTTATTTTACTTGCCAAAACATTTTTTATGTAATAGATAATATATACATATTACACACATCCAGATTAATTCTCTTATTTGTAAATTAGACTGCAACTAGTTAAGTATAGAGAATTCATTATCAATATATTTTTATTTTCTAAATACTTTTAACATTCTTAAATTTTAACTATTAATTACATTTTAGCATTGTTTAAATTCTTATAATCAACAAATAATGTGAATGTGAATAATGTGATGGTCAAACTCATAATTTCCCTTATATAAAAACAGTTCAACAGTTGGTAAAAAAATGGAAAGTTAATAGAAATTCCATACAAAAAATAATGAATTTAAATTATTCATTCTTCTTTTTTATGTTTAGAAAAATAGTTTAGAGAAAAATATGGAACTCTCTTCTCTGTTAATTTGATAGTGACTAGTGTAAGTATAGATAATACATTATCAAGATATTTTTATCTTCCAAAGGCTTTTAACATTCTTAAGTTTTAACTTTAAATTACATTTTAGCATTGTTTGAACGTCTTCTAGTCAACAAATAAAAATAATTCAACTATTGGTAAAAAATTGAAAGTCAACAGAAATTCTATACAAAAAATAATGAGTTTGAATAATTCATTCTTTTTTTTTATGTTTACCAAAATAGTATATATACACTAATGTACTTATTGTTTTTACTACACTATTGTATGTGCAACTTGTTGGATCAATTTTGTTAGGTTGAATATGTACATATTTTAGTAAATTTTTAAAATTATATTTTAGCTAAAGCTTTTGAATTTTTTACTAAAATTCTTCTATGGAAGTACTCTCCATTCAATACATAAAGCTTTAATCCCTGATATATATATATAATATGATTTTTCACCTAATTTTCAAGTTTATTCGAATCTGGTATTTACATTTATCTAAATAATAGCTTATATAATGCTACTCTTACATATACATATAAATTATATCAATATTTCTCTCATGCTTAAATAAACCAATAAAATATCAAAACTCTTGTTAAGGCAAAGCAAAAATTAGATAGTAAATGGGATTGTATATTTCTAATTGTAATGTTGCCTTGACTATGGATTTCTAGTATTTTTTTAGTTTATTTAAACATGCAGCTGTGGTAATGTGCTTTATATATGCTAACCAGTTAGCTGCTGGCACTTATAGTTTATTTTCTTTTAAGTTATATATATATTGTGACCTTCCAGGTTGGCACCAGGAAGAAATGTGGGAAGTTCACATTTGTGTTAACAATGGCTAAAGATGGTTATCTGAGAAAACTGAATTGAGATGAGATTTGCTATTTGAAATTATATTTTAAAAAATTAAACTTTAATTGGATGTACCAATTGATAGGATTTTAAATTATATATTTAACAGTGAAAGAGGAAGACAGAAAAACAACAGGGAATGTTGGTATAAGAGTAGAGTTAATAGGAAGCTATAGCAGGTGTTATTCATTGGTGTTCTAGATTATTGTCTACTCCAATCCAAGATTTAGCTTGTATATGTTGATGTATGTTCATTTACATCATTTCATACTTTGTCCATTTTTTTTATATAATTACTTATAATGTCTAGGTTGTAATAGTAAAATTTACATGTAAAGCAAAACAGATATACTCATATATAATTGATTAAAATGATTTTCTCATTTATATATTTTTTTTTATTTACTGGTTACATATTGTTTCTAATATTACATTTGGAATTGTAAAGATTATCTCTGTGTTATTGAATGACATTTGTAAATCAATATTTAATATTTGATATTTAATATTTTTCCCCTTATATTTTAATATTCTATTGTTGACATTTTAAAAAAGCAAGCAAGTTTTGGAGTGTTGCCAAGTGATTAATAATAATAAAAAAAGAGGGCGTGAGTGTGTGTTGACAAGAAAAGTTTTGGACAGACTACTTAAGAAAGAAATAATATGAACGTGGAAAAATAAACCTGCAAGTTTCAGCTCTGACTTTACCAGCTAGCGATTTGAGTTCACTATTAAAATGCCTGAATACCACGTAAGAATATCCACTATAAGTCATTTAACATTTTGTTATAAATCAATAATACTTGAATTATAGAAAAATATTAGAAATGAAAATGATTTTGAAAAAACATATATAATACTATTGTGAAACGCTTTATATATTTTCAGTTTTTAAAAGCCTATTCTTAATATTACATAAAGTAAAAATAAAAAAGGAATTTATCCAATATAATTTGTTTTCTTGGTAAAAGAATTATAAATAAGGAATTTGTTATTTATGTGTCTACATAAACGAATAATAAAATGCATCACGGAATGCCAGTTAGTAATTACTTATAAAAAGTATACTGTCATGAAGGAATTGTTAACAATGGAAATAAAAAAATTTATATTAAATGTTTAAAAAAATTGAAGGGAGAAAACCATAAAACTTCACTAGGATTATTTCACCAAATCGGGGATTTTATTTCAGTTAATTAATAAAATAATTCCAGTTCATGCTAATGTGTTTATAATGTTCATTACAAGTTTCTAAAATAGTGAAAAAGTATTACAACTATTTCTGGATTAATAGAAACAGCATATACTTCGTTGATATTTTCAAATTTTAAATTTCAAGTTAATAACAATTCATCACTTAAAGATTAAATATTTATAAGTATATTTTTTTGTTTGTTTATACTAGAAATGTAATATTTATATATATATTTTTAAAAGTAATGTAAAGTCATTCTATACATAAATTTTATATTCGAATGTATGTTGACTGTCATAAATATTATTATTATTATTGTTTCCAAAATTATACTTTTGTTTTTGTCTGAAGGTTTGTAATGATGGTATATTATAAGATGTGATATGTTGGACTATTTCCATCATTTATGAGTGAATATTGAATGTATAGAAAATTTTAAACTTTATTTAAACTTTTCAAATACAAACAACTTGTTAGTAATAACACACAAATAGACAATACAGGTTAGTAATTACACAATGTAGTATTATTCTCCACTCTTCTTCAGGTGTTGCTGGCCTATATGCACAGTGACAATATTCGCTTAGAAGTTGAACTCGCACCTTTAGATTCTTGTATATTGAATTTAAGGCAAATGCTCTACCAACTGAGCTATTCTGTCAAAGGCAACATATAGTAGAAATTTGATATATTTATATATGAAGGTTGGTTCAACCCTCATATATAAATGTTGTGTAATTACTAACCTGTATTGTCTATTTGTGTGTTATTACTAACACGTTGTTTGTATTTGAAAAGTTTAAATAAAGTTTAAAATTTTCTATACATTCAATATTCACTCATAAATGATGGAAATAGTCCAACATATCACATCTTATACTTTTGTTTTATTTCAATTATTTCATAGATAAGTTATAAATATTATGATTGATAAATGTGTTATATTTATAACATTTTACAGGCACACATATTCGAAAATATAGGTAATAAAGAATAGTGAACAAAAAAGAAAACTATTATTAAAGTTAGTGTTTGCAAATGAATATTAAAATCTTTATAACATATCATATTAATATCATAATCATTTCATCTTTTAACAATTCATTTCTTTCAGTATAAATGAGATATTGGTTTGAGAAAAGTGTATTTTATCTAAGTAAGAAGGGAAGTGTTAGAGTTAATAGCAAGATGTATAAAATAATATATTTTGTTTTTGTTATTTTGTCTTTATTTTCAATAAATATTTTATTGAATTAATATCCCATATGAATTGTTTTTATTATACATGTTCAATTCTCCATTTCCACATGCACACATATGGTTAACATAACATAGTTATAGAATATCTAGATTTGCCAGTAAAAGTCAAATTTATTTAATTTGTCTGGAGTTAATAGATCCCAATATTATAGTGCCAATATTATATTTCTTTGCTTGGAATAGATGGTGATGGGGATATAAAGGTACCTGATCCTCATCATTGTCTATCCTGTAGAAAATGTGATAATTGATAATTTTGCAATGGTTTTATAATTGAATAAATGTGTGGAATATGATTAAGTTAGTGTTACAGAATTGTTATCCATAAATTTTCTATTACTCTTATTTGCATCCTATATGAATACCATATCCTATAACCTCAACTGAGCTAAGCCATAGAATAATTACAGTATAAGAATCTTTTAAATAAGTTTTAAAAAAAACAATTATAGTTATAAATTTTATTCTATCTTGTATAGAATTGGCGGCCTGGGCATTTATAAATATATTAAAGTGAATAAGTGAAGAAGACAGAGGTTACTATATATATATATATAACAGATATGTCATCATATGTTAAGGATGCAAATCATTTTCTTGAGCTTATCTGAGTTTTGACATTGTTTCACTTTTTACTACTGTACCTGTAGTGGAAGATATTGCCTGATTTTGTTGTGAGTTTGATTGAACATTGCTTATTGAATACATTTTTTTTTTGTTTATTGATGATCAGATGTATAAACAAACATCAGATTTAGCTATGGTTTCACCAATTTCTCCAGCATTGGCTTCTATTTTTATGGAGAACTTGGAAAACAAAATGTTGGTAGCAGTTTAAACATCATCTGTATGGCTGAGGTATGTTGATGATACCTTTGGTATTCAGCCTCATGGTAAGAATGCTCTTTATAAATGTTTAATTTTCTTAAATTATTTTCACAACAACATCAAATTTACTGTGGAACTAGAAAATAATAACCAACTTCCATTCTTCTTAGTTTTAATTGAAAGAAAGAAGGATGGTTCTTTAATCTCATGGTATATAGAAAGCAAACACACTGTGAGATATCTATATTTTTCTTCTCATCACCATCCAGCCCAATTATTTTCAGTGGCAAAGAGATTGTTAAATAGAAATAAAAGACTTTATGATTACAGCCATTTTCACCAAGATATTTATGCTATTTAAAAAAACGCTTCTTCAAAATGGTTTTGATCATAGGATTATTAATACATTTTTTTTGTATAATAAGAAAAAAAATTGACACTTCAAAAATTAAGACTGCTCTGCCATATATAAAGGAAGTAAAATTAGTAATGTTTTAAAGAAAAATAGTATCCACGCAATTTATACTACATTTAAAAAAATTAATTAAGTATTTCTACACTCTAGAGATATAATTTCTTTGGAGTATCATGGTGTATATGAAATCTCATGTGGAGTTTGCTTACCTTCATACATTGGATAGATTAGAATAAATATAAAAAAGGAAGAACACATTTTGGCAGTTAGGGAAAAATCTAATTAATTAGCCATTTATTCACACATTAAATTAACTAACCATGACATCAGTTTTAATAAACACATTATGGCAAAAATTGAACAATGTGATCAAAGACTGCTAAGGGAAGCTATGGAGATTTTTAGAAGAACTAAGAGCATAAATAAAAAGTGTGAATTAAAGAAAATTAACAATATTTGGAAAAAGCTATTAGAGGATAAAATATTTTTATAAACTTTTCAACCAATAGAATTTGAGAATGATGAGAAAATAACAAGGGGGAAAATAACATTTTTAAATCTCACCACACACATTCTTAAGATTTGAGAAAGAAGCTCTGAGGAAGGTATTTATTATTGTACTGAAATGTCAGCTATTTAGCGATTATATTTTTATTATATGGAAGCTCCTGGAAATATTACTATGAATTTATCATTTATCTGTGAGAATATTAGAATTAACATATATATATATATATATATATATGTGTGTGTGTAAACACTTGATGATTGCATATATGTGATAGTTGTTTTATTAAGTAAATGCAAAATAAAAATCTTCTAGTATGATGTAGCTTATTTTTATCTATTACTATCCAAATGCATATTGAGAACAGTCCAGCATATTATAGATAAGTACCATTACCTTCTCAACTATATGACCTTACGAGAGAAAAAATTGCATTGGTCTAATATTGGCTATGATATATGTTCAAAACCCAACCAAGTTTTTTTCATTTCCAACAAGACAGAATTTTTAATAAATAGTCATCTAGCTATCTGATATTGGTCTAAATAGCTATCTCATTATTTGGTGAAATAAAAATAAAAAAACTACTCATAACATCATCATCCAGCAATTGGCAAATCTAATCAATAATATCTTCTCCTTTAGGGGTTTCTGTGATGGCTTTTCGATCTGCAATAGGTTATTTGTAGGTTGATTTAACCATACCTCTCTTATGAAACTATATTAGACATATTAGATATCTGAAGAATGCTTTATTCCAATTCAAAATGTTTAAGTGTGAATGATACACACACACACACAAAATATATATACAACATAATATTGACCTTTTCATATAAAACAAAAACTGTTTAAATAAAACATTTTATAAATTACATACAAATTTAATCTTAAAAAAAAAAACTCCAAGTAAACCTTGTTAAGAATATTTCAGATTGCTACTGACTGAGAGAAAGAAGGAGAAAAAAATAGGAATGCTTTTATGCTAATAGTTTTGAAACGGAGAACTACTTGAAAATTTTAACGGTTGATATGACTTTTTAACGAATAAATATAAAAATTTATAAGGTTCAACTAGAAATGTCAATTTTACAAATGTAGGAAATTTATATTATGGCACATAAAAAATGTGATTTTTTTTTTTTTAATAAAAATTATATATATATCACTAGTCTAATAGTTTAAATTTATTGGACTGACACTGCAATGGCAACATTATACAATTATAAAAAGAAAGGCTTTAATCATTTCCACAGGCGCTTTAAACATTTATAGTAGCCAAATGATATAATTTTTAACTATAGAGGGAACTCTCAAACCTCGATACAAGATAGGAAGTTTATAAAGATAAGGACGGCCATCTTTTCTTTAACCTAAATCCACATTTATATAGACCAATCTAAAACATCTTGATAGTAAATTACTCCTAACTAAAATTTAAATCATACCAGCCAAAAATTCACACGTAACAAACTCTTACATGCTATGATAATGTCAAAGTTTGTATGAGTTATTAGTTGTGGTCCATGAAATTTTTAATCAACGATCCTTAATTATAGTATGGCACCAAAGGTAAGCAAGAAAAGCAAAACAGAGCATTTCTAACTTTGCAACCACACAACCATTTTATTTTTCCATACCAATCATTGTTAAATGATCTAATGTGCTTTTTATTTTTATTAACTTTGTAAACTAATACACTGTACAGGCTTACACACACCTGCACATATATAATGTAATATAAGGGATTCAAAGTCAGACTTTCACACAACCCTCAACTCTCCATCCCATCTCATATTATTTATCTTTTCAACATGTGTATGATTAAGTGGGTCAGCAATATGAGGTGGCATGGAGAATTGAGGGTTATGTGAAAGTTTGAGTTCGAATCCCTTATATAACTTTTGTTCGATGAATAATAATATCTGGAGTAGAATGATCTTTACTTTTTACTTCAATTTTCTCATGTAATGATAATTGGGAAAATATATTTTTATATATTACAAAAAAAAAAAATCAAGTCAGATGTCACATGACTCTGAGCTATATATATATTCAATACTAGCATCAATCCTGATAAATATTTAAAATAATATTTATTTTATTAATTTGTTATATTTTTCTGTAATAAATATTATATGTTAATTTATACATGCTAATTACAAATATTTTATTAATTTGTTATATTTTTTTGTAGTAAATATTATATGTTAATTTATAAATGTTAAATACAAAAAAAAACCCTGAATATTTTATTGTTTATCCTAAATGAATACAATAAAAATGTATTCACTCTGAAGAGAATCGAAAACAAACATACTATTTTTAAATAAATATTGATTCTGTAGCTATGAGCAGCTCTAAAGGCCTATTTGCATGTGTTCAGTAAAAGCAAATCAATTTTGGTGGAATTTTCTGAAATTCACCAAATATGATATTTCTGGCACTGGCATAAATACCAGCATCTTTTAATACAATCTGAAATTTGTTTAACATATTTCTTTTTAAAAATGGTTTAATTAGGTGTATTTACATAATATTTATGCAAAATATTGAATGATTGCTATATTTTTGATATTTTCACGCACAAATTTAATAATTACAACTGGGTCTCATTTTATGCAGTAGATAGGTTCCTTGGGAAATGTGCACAAAAGAAATCACACAAAAATAGACTTAACTTACCTTGAAAAATGGGGGATACATACTGTAATTTTCCAAAAATCACATAAAACCAAAGCAACAACGTAAAATTACTTTAAGATTCACATAAAAAAAAAAAAAAATATGACTAATAAAAAATTTCAAATTTGAAAAAAATTAATACAAGACAAACTTTTTTTACTTTTTTTATTAACCACAGTATTTAATTTTATTCAAAACAATATATTTTTATGTGTAATTTACAATTTTTTCATACATGTATGGTATTTTAATCATTATCGCTATTTGAGACATCAGATTCGTCATGATGTGATGTGAGGTACTGTAGCTTCTCCTTAACCGAAGTCAAGAGGAAATACAACTAAAACATTTTCCAATCACTGTTGATCCTTCTCATTTCGCTAAGCGATCTAAAATTGATATGTTTCCAAAGAAATTCATTTTCTTGGTTGTTTTTTCCTCTCCATTAGGGTAAACTAAAAGTTTAAAATAAAAATAAGAACTTAGACTTACGATAATAAAAAGACACTGACTCATCACTGTTGGGCAAAATTTAATTAAAACTAACAATTAAAAATTAAATTCTTATTTTTGTCTTTAATTTTTTAATTTTCAATTCCATTTAAAAATCAAATTTCATCATTTCACATCATATTAATTTCAGATCATGTTACGTAATTTTTAAATTGTTAATTACAATTAAAAATCAGATTTTGTCAAATTTAATTATGCCCACCACTGTTACTCACCTTTTAAAAATAAACTTGCAGACACTAAATGATTAATTGATTAGATACTCTTTTTATAAAAAGCAAAAATACAATGTGATTTAAAATTCAAAAACAACATACATAGTATTTTTCATCTATAACATTTGAACAGATTTACATTATAGTCTTGTAAAATTTATTACTTGTGGACACTAAATGATTAATTGATTACATACTTTTTTTTTAAAAAGCAAAAATAGAATGTGATTTAAAATGCAAAAACAACAACATACATAGTGTAGGCATCTATAACATTTGAACAGATTGTGTGTATATAAAATGGGGAAATCCTGATTTTAAATGAATTATGAACTTCTTTATTGCATAAAATCTATTACAGTACTATTATAAAGTGCTGATAATATTAAAATTATTAGATGGAAGTCAAACTCCAATAATGCGCTATTACTTTAAATATGACGTGAGTGCACAAAATTTATAATATTTAAAGTAATAGCGCATTATCGGAGCTTGACTTCTGATTTAATAATTTTTATTGCATGAAAGAAAACCACATACAAAGACATTAAGAAGAAACATGAATCACATAACTTCAAAATCACATTAAATAAATCCACATAAAATGAGACCCGGGTGTATTTTCTGGGGCAGTGTCATTTTACATTTTTTTGTGAGAAATTTGTTTATATAATATTTTAAATATACACATTCCAACTGTAAAAAAAGACTTTGTTTTATAATTTTAAAATAAACTTTCTTTTATATTTCTTTCATAATTTTTCAAAACAAAATTATACTAAGGTGTCATTATAAGGTAATCTTGAAGATAATTTTTTAAAATCATTATCAAAATCTTTATAGATCTCATAGATGTTTTTTATTATTGCACTTAATTTTCATTTATAATTTTTAAGACAATTTATTTATTTTTTCTTTTTTATCTTGAACACATTTGAATAATCTAATGACTTTTTAATAAAATTAACTTTTTAGTCTTTTGTTGGGTCTATCTATGGAAAAAACATTTAGCAAAAATTAGAATTTCTCTTTCTATTTTCTCTTTAATTGTTTCTGTATAATTACCTATTCTGGATAAAATCCATTCATCAATTCTAGCCAATAATTCATCAATAAGTTTTTTACATTCTATTTTCTATTTCACGATCAACTTCCATTTCTTAGACATATTTACTTCTCATGTCAAAGAATGAATCTTCTTTATTATTTTAATATTATGCCCACCCATTCCTCAGCTAATATTTGAATTGTAAACATTTCAGTATGCTAATACTTTTATAGAGTTTTAAAAGTTCTGCTCTATAATAATAAATAATACAATTTTGGATAGGTTTTTGTCATTTAACCCTTAATGATAGATTTGTTTCATTAAAATTTGATATGAAATAAACTAATAAAATGCATTTCAAAAATAATATTATCAGTGACGTAACAGAACTGGAAATAATCCTATCTTACTAGTAATTATTAACTAACTATGTTATATGACTACAACTTACTATTTTCAATACTATATACATTCAATTTACAAATTAAAATTTAAAATTCAGCATATTTGTAATAATTTTCTTAATATAACAGTTTATTTAAATTGTCCAAAATATTTATAAATATGCTTATTTTTTTCTTGAATTAATTTCAACTTACAAAAAACAAAAACATTTTTAAAATTAAACTTATTTCAAATCTCTGCACTTTCTGCAAAAGCAGACTTCATTATCTCTTCATCAGAAACAATCATTTTTATTAGATATGTGATAAGATCATGACTCAATTTTCACTTAAACATAAATGACTAGGTTGAAATTATCTTTCTTTAGTTATATGTAATTTGTTAGAAAAATATGATAAAAAATAAATAAATGAATTCCATCTGCATTGTTTGATCTTTCTGAAAAAATACTATTTATATGATAATTGGAAATCAATATTAAATTGATAGCACTTAATAATAATATTTTTTTTATATAATGACTAATATTTATATAATTTTCTTAAAAATATATTTTAATTATTCCATGTAAGACTGTCTAATTTTTCTTTTTATTGCTCATGGATGGTATATTCTAAAAACAGAATTAATCTTTTCTTAGCCAATTTTATGCTACTTTGGAGTAGTGTGGCAAGTCAAACATTCAGACATGATATTATTTGGATGGCATTTCCAAAGTTTCTATGCTGGTATTTATTATTGCAATTTCATGGTAAATAGTTTCAATAAAATAGTAATGAATCTATACTTCGTTTTCGCTGTTGTTCCTAGTATTTAGGAATTATAAAAAAAAGAAAAGAAGAAATAAAGCTCTGGAGTGCAAAAGCTAAGTTACAGAGTATAAATTACACAAATTGGCAACAGTTTGTTGTAAAGCTGAAAGAATTTTAAAAGTGATATTTTGTTTCAAGATTATTTTTGTTCCATTAGAAAAATATTTTTATTTATAATTTTATTTTTATAATTATATGATGTTCTAAAAGGTTTTTAAAGTTACATCATGGAAAACAAAAAAGAAACTTACTTTATTTTTAGTTAAATTTAAAAATAAGCTTTGTTGTTTTTTTGTTTTTTTTCCTAAATTAATGTATAGCTTTTACTATTTTTTCATTATGTTTTAAAATAGTTTTACTAATAATTACATTAATAATTTATTATTATTATTATTATTATTATTATTATTATTATTATTATTATTATTATTATTATTATTATTATTATTATTATTATTATTATTATTATTATTATTATTATTATTATTATTATTATTATTATTATTATTATTAATAATAATAATAATAATAATAATAATAATAATAATTTTTTGGCATCATGCATTTATATATATATATCCATTTTATGGAAAATTAAATAAAGATTTAATTGTTAATGAACAAATAAAGGATCAGGTAGTTGAGAATACTATTAATAATGTATAATGGATCATTGCATTTATAAAGATTATTAAAAAAATTATAAAAATTCTTCACATAACAATGGTAATAAGAAGTTAATTAATAAAAGTAACATTTTCTGTTGTTATATGCAAAATGTTAGAGGATTAAGAACTGAATATCATTATTGAAATATGCTGTTCTTGCAGAAGAATATGGTCTAATAGCCTTGACATAAACAGCTGAATGATCAATTTGTTACTGATCAGATTGTGGATCATAGATATTTACTATATAGACATGATCGTGTAAACTCTAAGCTTTCAAGAGGTGGAGGTGTTTTATTGGCTATTAAAAACAACATTGTAACAAAGCAAGTAAATATAGAACTGAAGTTTGTTGATTCTATTTGGATTGAAATGATATTAGGATCTCAATTGTTTTTGGTTGGATATATATATATATTCCTTTTTATATATATATATATATATATATATATATCCAATTATATTAATATAAAAAGGAATATATATATATATATATATATATATATATATTCCTTTTTATATTAATATAATTGAACTAAATAATGATTTGGAGAAATTGGAAAAATATTTACTTAATTATAAGCACAATATTTTGATCTGTGGTGACTTTAATGCATGATATGTAATGACAGCAGATGAAACAACTGAGTTATGCAATAATGAAATTAATAGAGGACAAAGAATTATAAAATTTATGAATATAACTGGTGTACTACAAAGAAATCAGTTAAAAAATAATAATGGAGGTATTCTAGATTTTATTTTAATTAATTTTAATGATGTAGGTGTGAAACATAGTGTACAGCCATTATTGAAGGAGGACTCTCATCATTTAGCAGTTGAGTTTTTTGTTTATGTCAAACACCTATCATTAAATAAGGGTATGATAACTTCAAATAGAAATTATAAACTTGGTGATTATTAATTGGGCCAAATATATTGTTCCCCAAATGTAAATGAGGCAGTAGATCTGTTTCAAAAAATTATGCAAAAAATTTTAAATAATAGAATACCATTATGCTATGAATAAGAAATTGATTTGTATTTACAAAAGAAAACATAAGCATCATAAATTGTTTAAGAAATCAGGAATAATATAATAACTTTATAAATTTTAGAAGATTATTTAAAACCCATAGAAAAAATTGATTTCAAAAGATATATTGAGAAACTAGAAGACAACATAAAGTGCAATTCAAATTACTTTTGATCATTTATTAAAAAGCATTCTGGTATAAAAAATAAAATGTCAGTTGACAATGGGAGTCTTACAGCTGATGTTTTTGCCAACTATTTCTCATCATGTACAGAGAAAATGTGTCATTTAAATCATATACAGTTAAATCTGCTTTTAAACATAATGATTTGATAGCTATTGACTCATTAAATTATAATAATATTTTATTAGCAATAAAACAGCTTAAAAATAAAAAAGTTTTGGATATGATATGCTACCTGTTTTTATTTATAAAGGATGTGCTGAACTGCCAGCTCCAGTGCTTTGTTATATTTTTAATATCTCTTTACAGCAGGGTATTTTTCCTGATTCTTGGAAAGTAGCAAAAGTTATACCAAAAGTCAAATCAAATGATGTTAGTAATTATAGATCTATTTCATTATTATGTATAGCTGGAAAAATCTTTGAAAAATGTGTGTATAACAAGATAATAGATAAAGTATGTAAATCTTTATCTAAAACACAACATGGTTTTATCCCAGGTAGATCTGTTGAGACTAATTTGATACATATTCAAGATGCTATTTCAAATGCAATTGATAACAGATTACAGCTAGATGTGATTTATTTTGATTTAAGCAAAGCATTTGATGGAGTAGATCACTCTAGATTGATTAGTAAGTTGCACACAATTGTTTTTAGTTGTGAATTTTTGCAGTGGTTTGTATCTTTTGTCTCAAATAGACCTAATTTTGTATCTTTTGGGTCTGCAAAATCATACACATATTTTAGTAATGCTGGAGTGCCTCAAGGAAGTATACTTGGACCACTACTTTTTTCAGTTTATTCTATGGATATAGAGCAGTGTGTAAGTGGTTCTAATATTCTTTGCTTTGCAGATGATATTAAACTGTATAAAACTATTAATAATTTTGATGATCAGAAGATTTTGCAGTCTGATAGCAAAAGATTTCAGGATTGGTGTGTAAGAAACTATATAAAAATTAATATTGAAAATGTTGTGTCATATCGTTTTCTAAAAAATCATCTACAAGTATGTTTAATTATATGCTAAACTCAAAAAGTATTTCAAGAAAAGAATATCATAAAGATTTAGGTATTAATTTAAATAATAATGGAACATTTAATAATAATATTCAAAATATTATTACAAAAAGTTATAAAATTATGGGTTTAATTTTCAGAAACTGTAAAATGTTTAAAAGAAATACATGTGTGTATGTGTTTCATACATTGGTTTTACCTATTTTAAATTATGGATCTCTTATCTGGAACTCATGTAAATTAAGTAATAGATTAGCACTGGAAAAGGTTTATAAAAAATTTTTAAGATATATTAAATCAGAAATAATATGTGATGACAATGCATTCTACAAAAGACGAATCTATACTGATATGAAGTACTTAAAAAAATTACATCAGGTATAATAGATATGAGAAATTGCCAAACAACATTATTATTTAAGATGAAAATAAAGGATATGAGATTAAAAAATTTATATTATATTCCAAAATTTAAAAGTGAAACATTAAAAAATTTAGCATTAGTAAGATTACCTAGATTGTATAATAAATACTTTAATGCTGTTAATATATTTGGGTTGTTTTACAATAGTGTATTGAAACTGCTGGAGGGCATTATTTCTATGCTAGCGCACAGAAATATGCCGTTTAAGGTGGCCTCCGCCACTATCGAACATTTTATTTCTAACGCGTAAGCCTAGAAATAGTCCGTTGATACGGGGGAGGGTACCGGCTGACTGTGTTTATTTCTATGCTAATGCACAGAAATGTGATATCTAACCAATCTTGCCGCAGAAGCTATCGTGTCAGCTTACAGCTCAGATTCGGGCTAAGCATTTCGGACTAGTGATCATATTTCACTTTTGTTTACAGTATTGTCTGAGGGTGGCTGGAATTACGATTGTTGAAACTATTTTAATATTCATTAAGACCACCTCCCCCTCTATCTTGCATGTTTTAGGAAGGTCTACTAACAATTATCAGCAGAGTCTCATGCTTCCCTAGCCCCCATTTCCTGCTGAAAAATGGGCCAAGTGTAGTTAAAAGCGCGATTCCCATCAAATCACGCTCTAAGTCACATTTTGTGTGACAACAACTGCGAGCTGATTAATCGAATAGCTGAAATAGGACAACTTGTTTTCCGAATGTCAAAGAAAGAACAAGTATTCTTCTCTGACTGCTGGAACTGGTGGTTTATCAAACAAAACATCTTGAAACTGCATGCCTGCTGTGTTTTTTTTTATTTTATTTTTTGCCTGAAGAGCCCAAAAAGTTGCTTTTAATTGCCGTATAGATTGAAGTTTTTTGGGGGGAATTACCATCAAAACTTGGTCAATCGTTGAGTTGTTGACGTTCCGTTCTGTTAGCAATTGCAAACACCCTCCCCCCCTTCCCAAAGATGGACTTTGGCTTGTAAATGTTACCGTTAAACGGACAATAGATTTATTTATCAAAATAAAAACAAACTGAAAAAAAAAAGAAGAAGTAGTTGAATCGGCTGATTTTTTGTTTATTGTACAATACCAAACTGAAAATAGAAAGGGTTTAATGAGAAGAATCAAAACAAACAAAAAATCGGTTAACTACTTTTTAAAAATCATTGGTTTTAATTGATCGGGTTTTTTTGTTTGATTTTTTTTTGTTTGGGATAGCCAAAATAGATTTGATAGCCACCGTACTTTTATTTTAAATGTGATAAACAATAACAACCAAAAAAAAAAAACCAACAAAAAAATACGTAGAAGGTAAAAAAACCCGTCTTCTTTGAAAATATAAATAATGAAAAGAATCAAAAGCAAAAAAAATTAAGTACTTTTTTTTGTAAATTCATTTATTTGTAATTTTTTTGTTTATGCATTTGTTTATTTTATTTTTTTTTTTTGGTCATGTTTAAAAAAAATTTTGATTTGATATTACTTTTATAAATGTGATAAACAAAAAAAAAAAAAAACCAAAGCCAACAAAAAAAAACAAAAAAGAAAAGAAACCCAGCCCCGGCAACATTATATTTATCTTTGTTTACAAACCGAGCCTGCCCTCTGGCAGTTTCAACATGCTATTGTAAAACAACCTATATTTGAAATAAATGATAGAACATTTAGGCCTATTGTGCAAAAAATTTCTGCAAATGCTTTGTGAATTAGATTAGCTGTGCATTTTTATAATAATAATAATAATAATAATAATAATAATAATAATAATAATAATAATAATAATAATAATAATAATAATAATAATAATAATAATAATAATAATAATAATAATAATAAGATACCATTAACTTGACACTACTCCTGCCATCTTATGAATAGACTTGTTATTAATGTTTTTTTTATAAAATTGACATTGATTGTAATTATTTTCACCATCAATACCTTCTACTACTGCTTTCCAATATGCATATTAAAAAATATTAAAAAGCATAAACAAAATAAAGAGAAAACGCAACGCTTAAAGAAATAACATTGTAAAGATAAAAAAAAAAAAAACTATGGAATATCATTGTGGAGATTGTTAAAGAAGGGAAAATGGACTTCCATATACATTTAATGTATCATGAAAAGTATAATTGAAATAAATGAAACCAAATATATGTAGCTATGACACCTTAATCTGATATTACAGGATATTTAGAAGATTATAAAACAATCAGAATTTGTGTAACATCCATATTTTAAATTCATAGCTAAACATCACATGGCAGAAAAAATTTGCGTGACTAAATAAAGTGTTAACCAAATGATAGCTTTTTATTTTGTCTTTTAATTTATCAATTTTGTTAAAAAATCATAAACTTTTAAATTATTGTAAAATCTCATCTTATATTATATATGATCTATGAGTGTGTCTGTAAGTGCAGTTTATTTAAAAAGAAAAGTTTAACGACTTTTTTCTCCTATTTTTCGAGAACAAACATAAAATTTATTGCTGGTAATATCTAACAAAGCTTTATTCTTAATTAGAAAAGTCATTAAAGTATTTGAAAGAAATTTTATAATAAAAATTCCATTATTTGCAAAATAATGTTGGGGAGCATTGATTGGGCCAAAACCAAAAAGACAATAATCAGTCATACGGAAGGATGGTACATTTAAGCGGCAGCTTTTAAAGTTTTTTTTTTTTTTACTACATCAAATTAAAGATTCACCCGGCTCTACATCGGAATCATTGCCACTGACAATTAATGTGATTTTCGGAAAATTGGCAGAAATAGTTTCTAAAAAATTTAAAAATAGTTCTGTATTAATGGAGTTGGAAGACTTTGCAAATAAAACAGTCTTTTTCAAATAGAAGTTTTATTTCTTTTTAACGCTTTACAACTAAAGTAAAAGAAATAACATTTTTAAAATTAAAAAAAAAAAAAGTCAGCCATAACTGTCAAATAAAAATGTTCCGTTATTTCTGGATCAATAAAAAATAGAAATGGTGCAGTAAATCACCGTGAATTTATAACTTATGGAAAGTATTACCTTTTAGTTTATATACGTATACAGTCAACCCTCAAAAGAAGAGATTTTCATAAATTTTAGACATATAAGACAAAAGTTACGTAAATATGAGTATATAAGCCATAGCAAAAATTTTGGCATTTAGAATTTAATGATGTAAAGAGGTCAAAAATAGAGCAAATTGTGGATATACTGTTATGCTACACCAAATTTCCAATAAAACAAAATACTCATATGGTTTCATTGTTTGAGAGTTCATAAGACATTTGAGCACTTAAATCAATCAAAATGTTCTATTCTCTAGAGTTTGCGATTTTGCCACTATGTTAAACCATACAAGGCAGACATTCAATAAAAAGAGGTCTTAAAATATTAGTTCAAATGGAGTAGTAGCAGGACTTTGCATTAATTAAGCGCTGTATCATGTTGCCATTCAGACATTGTCGGTGCAAAGGGCTCAAATTACATTATTTTTAACTATTATTAGTAGGCATTTTACACTTTTGCGTACATTTGATAACCAAAACTAGAATGAAAATATATTTTGATTAATATTAGTTCTAATTACAATACCTAAATGTCAACATCTTTACGTGAAAAATCAATTAAAGAAGAACAACGATTGTGAATTTACAAAAAGGGTATAAATAGTATTCAATACATATAGCTGACTAGGTCTTATCAGAAATTGACTTCCACTTTTGAGAAATTTGAAAAATATCACCGGACACATAATTTAAAATATTTTTTTGCAAAATTAAATTGAATATTTATTTATCACTAAGTGAGTGATGTGTTCTTTTAGCTTTTATTTTAATGTTTGTTTTAAAATTATGGATTAAAAATTTATAAATAAACAGAAGGGGTCGTGGCTTTGTCAAATTGGAAAGTTTAATTTTACAAATAAGCTATTGCATTGAAAAAAAAAAAGTTATTATTTCAAGAACCAGTTTCACAAACAAACTCCTGATTAATCAGTTGTATTCTGATTTTAAACTATTTTTCATAACATATCAATATAATTGGAATCTTATATAAATAACATAGTTACACATTATGAAAATGTATTTCAAATAATAATGTAACATTGCACACTACTAAAGTGGAAAATAATGCTAAAAAATTCAGTCTCTTTGTATTCAAAGCTGCTTCCAGAATGACAATGAATGAGAACATATGAAATCTTCACTATACATATATGCTTTAGTAAACTAAACTAACAGGCCATTATCTGTTCTAGGATGATGATGATGATGATACATGTTTTTTTTTTAAAAAAGTGTATCAGTAATCATCATTATCATCAACCATTATCAATCCACTGCAGGATGAAGGTCTCTCCAAGTTCAATCCATCTCCTCCGATCTTTAGCTTCTTTTCTCCACATCACCCCTGTGCACTTTCTTATTTCATCTATCCATCTCACATGTGGTCTCATTCTGGATCTTTTACAATCTCTTGGAATCTGATTTAAGATTTCAATTGTCCATCTATTATCATCTCTTCTAGCAATATGTCCAGCCCAACTCCACTATTTTATATATTGTCTATTTTGAGAAACAGGAAATAGCTGAATATATAGCATTGTTATTACTATATTTTTGGGAAAAACATGTATTTATAATGTGGCACAATTGATAAATTAACAGCTTAATCTAATAGAACACATATATGGTGAGGATTTGATCTGTCTATATGTAGTTTTCTTTATAAAGCAGAATTTTAGCACTTATACGTTCAATAAACTTTCATTCCTATAAAAACCAAGATAGCAGATATCATTGTCATTTGCATTTGCTATGTAATGTGAGAAAGGAGGTACAAAATTGATATAAATAGCATTTGAAAAGGTTTCTATATATCTTATAAGTGATTATTATATAAAAGCACTACATGTATATATGAAATTATTATTTCAACTTCATTATTTATCTAAAATAACTTTACATGCATATGTTAGAATTTTTCTGTTTGATTTTAGTGCAATTTCAGTGCTAAAAACCATAATCATAGCTGTATTATTTAATTTGGTTTGCTGCTTTTATAATATTCATTTACTATTCTTGACATGTAAATATGCTAATTTATGTATTTCACCAATTCGATAATTGGATGGTATTCTCTCTTTTGTTTATAATGTTATTATTTGAACCACATAGTGTGCTTGGAACATGATGATAGAAAGAGGAAAATGAAAGAGTCTTAGTACATCACAAATAACAACAACCTTATAAACAAAAGAGCTAATATCATCCAATTATTGAACTGGTGGAACACGTAAATTATTTTATTTACATGTTAATGAAATAATACAGCTAAGATTACGGTTTTCGGCACCAAAATTGCAATATGCCAAACAGAAAAAGAATAAAAAAAGAATAGAGCAACTCACTAACCATGCAACATAGTTATGCAAATCTACAGAAATATTACCATATTTGCCACTTCCTTTATTTTACTGTAATGTCTTTTATGTAAAATTAAGAGCGTGCTAATAGCTCTAAACAAGCTTTTTTTTTTTTTATTTATGATAAATGCTACTACAAGAGAAGGCATTCAAATCATTTTTATCTTGGATTGTCCCCATCCCCAGACTGGTTTTGACCTATGGGTCTCTTCAGTGAGGAGTTGGGACATTAGATCTAAAAAACCAACTCAAGCAAAGCATTTATCTAAAAGATAATTGTTAGAAGAAGATCTGAAACTTTTAGACATCTACATGTCTTTAAAGTCAGCTCTCCAACTGAAAAAATCATATGGGCCTGAACTTAATTCAGATACTCCATATATTAGTAGGCTTAGCTCTCTAATTTAGCTAAAGCCACAACAGCAAAATAATAATAGTAATAATAACATCTGACTTGTTATTATTACTATTGTAATGTCTTTTATAAATGCATATATGTACAATAAAAGGTTTTTTGCTAAAAAGTGTTCAAAGTAAAATGGATAAATTCCATTTATGCAGTCTATTTGTTAATAGATGAAATTATGGTTGTGGAAGAATTTTAGTGAAATTTAGGTTTTTGCTAATATTGTAATATTATCCTTTATTTTATATATATATGGGATTATCTATACATGCAATTGATCATTATTATTATTACAGCTGCAAAATTTTGTTTCGATTCCAACTTGTGAAAATCATCATTTTAACTTTTAACGTATATGCCAGCAGTTTTTAGCTTCATTAACTAAAATGGAAGATAGAGACAGTTGAAATAATAGAATAAGATCTGATGAAGACTGCATGGTACAGTCGAAACTGTAATTAATAATAAAAGTTTTTTTGCTGAAAAGTGAAATGTGTAAGATTTTTGAAATTCATTAACTATATTTAAATGAATATTTCCTATAATCTAAAATAGAAAGAGAAAACTATAATCAAGATAATTAAAAACTTATTACACAAATGATATATTATAAATAACATTTTTGCATAAGTAAATAAAAAATGCCTATATTTAGAAAAAAACTGAGAATACTAAAAATATATTATTATTGGTTAAAAATCAATATATTTAAATAAGTTTGTTTAGGTCTCAATTTTTAGGTTTTTGAATAGTAAAATGATGTTAAAGGCAATTTCTAGATATAACAACACAATCCTATGATACTCATTGATAATATGATCTTGGGATTGAAACTTAAATGTGTTGCCATCTGGTAATCACTGATTAATCAAAATTATTATAATAGCATGGGAGTAGAGGTGATAATGTTTTTAATTTCTATCTCATATTCAAAGGTTTAAAAAATATTGCTACTATAATTGTATCTTTAACTGTAAAATATCCATCACAAATAGAGCTTCTTATTTTATAATTATTAGTACATTATGCTGATATTCAAGACTTTGATGAATCTTAAATCTGAATAAATTTTTTTAAAAAACACAGTTTAGTCTTTAGATAAGATCTAAAATATCAACTTAAAACCCAGCACCCAACACTTATTTAATACGTAATATTTAAGTAGAAACTCTGAAATTTTTCAGACATTAAAATGTCTTTAACTCCAGCTACCTAACTTAAATAGCTATATGGTACTGACTCAAATTCATATCTACCATATATTAATAGCCTAAGCACTGCCAAAGCCTTAAGGTAAAATTATAATAATGTGTGTGCTTGCGCATATACAAACGCTCTTGTGGGTGTATATATATTGTTAAAACAAACAATAATAATAATAATAATAATAATAATAATAATAATAATAATAATAATAATAATAATAATAATAATAATAATAATAATAATAATAATAATAATAATAATAATAATAATAATAATAATAATAATAATAATAATAATAATAATAATAATAATAATAATAATAATAATAATAATAATAATAATAATAATAATAATAATAATAATAATAATAATAATAATAATAATAAAATCTTGATTTTTATATTAAATACAAAAGACTTTGTGGATTTATATTTTTTTTAAAAATGTAGATAATTAAAAAAAAAAAAAAAGCTCTTTACAAAGAGAACATCAAATATCGTGTTGTTTATTTTATCAAAGCAGGTTATTAAATGCAAGTTCATTAAAACATCTATTATAAATTTAAAATTGTTGTTTCTTTTGTTTCGATTTTAATCTTAGTTCAAACAAAATCATTGTAAAGTAGATAAGATGAATTTCTTAATAACGAAATCAATTTTCGTGATTAAATTATTATTGTTGTAAACAAAGTATTAAAAAGTTAATTATATTTATAATACCAGATTTTAATTTTTTAATTGAGAATAATGAAAAGCATAGCAAAGTATTAAATACTTTAATTGAATAAAATATGTGAAAATTCTGATTTGTATATTAGCTAAACACTTGCTTAAATACAATACTTTAAAACCACAATCTTTCCACATATATGTTTGTTTATATATATATAAAGATAAAAATTAACATTTGACAATCCCATGTATTTTGTAATATTATTGACTTGTGATTATAATGGTATAAAGACTATTGTTTTATAATAAATCTCCAGCGGTATAAGCAGCCTTCTGCTTCAGATTTCAGGAACAATTCTGAACTATCAAATTATTATTAGGCATATATATATATTTATACTTAATTCGTCGAATATAAAAATAAAAATAAAAACATATGGCTTTACTTCTCGAGAGTTCATAAGAAATTCGGGCGCCAGAATTAATCCTGGAACCAACCTCCCGATCCCAAATCGTATGCTCTACTGACTGTACCAAATATAAAATGTAAATTTATCGAGCTATGCCGTCTAGATTACAGAGTCTATGTAGATGGAAAATTTGTAATTGAAATTCTGCTATCTTATGATATACCTAGATAAATTAAACATTACTAATGCCACTTTAACATTATGCATATTTTAATTTTTTTTTTTGTTTGAGCATTAGAGTGTTATTTACTGAGTTTGTTATATATATATATATGTAAGAAGTTAGATGTATTTCAATATGTAATTTAATATATTGTACAGGCTAACACACACCTACACATATAATGTAATATATAAGGGATTTGAACTCAGACTTTCACACGAATCTCAACTCTCCATGCCATCTCATATTGTTGACTACCTGATCACACACATGTTGAAAAGATAAATAATCACCAATATACATATTTCATGCTAAACCAAAGATAACTTCTGAGTTGTAAAGTTTGATAAACAAAGTCCTTTAATATAAATTATACATTTGACTAATATATACATATTTAATTTAATTGGGGGAATATATAAATAACCCAACCAAATAAGTTTCCATCTGACTAAATATAATATGTATAGATTTGTTAATTATATAAAAGGAAGCCTAAATGATTGAAGAAACATTCATATGTTTTTAAATAAAATAAATAATACTTTATATAAATATGTAAACATATATTTCAGATTTATCCATATAAACAGTTGCTTATTGTTAATAATAGACTCACACTAACATTTGATTGCATCTTATTAGCCATCATACCAATGGATGATCCTCATGGACTTCAGGTAAAACACTGATATTATACTAATATTAACAACTAGAGAATACATCTTTAAATAATTAATATGTTTACATTTTTTTATCTGTGAGAATCTTTACTTTAAACTTTAACATATATAAATAACAATAATAAAAGATTAACTATAGAAAATACATATTTAAAAAATGCCACTTACTATTTATGAAATACACCAGAAAGAAAGTTGGCTTTCTTTGAGAAACAAGAACTAAATGCAAACAAATACTCTGCCCTTCACATTCAGCTCTCAATGTCATAGGACTTTCTTTTTCCATCAGAAAGCTTGTAAGTATAAAGTGATCTTTATGCTTAAAATTTTAGATTTTAAACAGATGAACTTTCTGACAAGAGATATTAACTCTTTCAAATACTGATATTTTCTATTGTTTCCCCTAGTGAGAGTTTTGAAAATGCTCAATCTTTCTGTTCTGTAAAAAAAAAATCTTTATTTTATACCAAAACTCAATAAATTTGACTTGATTTTTTTTTTACATTTAATATTATTAATAAATAATACTTTTAAAAAATCACACTTGACATTTTTAAATATTTACCCTCCTGTATTCTGCAGAAAGGAGTTTGCTATTAACTGAAAGGAGACCCTTTGATTCCTCTTGGAGGCCTTAAAGGAACCGAGCAGAGCAAATTCCTAATGTCCACTCCATACGTTCTTGTCGTTGCAGCTGTTATTACTATGTGATTATTCATATAGTATACAAACATGGATGGGCTGCTCACCAACATGCATTATCCAGCATGGTGAGTTTATTGGATTTTTACCTCTGAGTTTAAGCTCAAGAAACACCATGGTCTTTCTTCTCAGTGCCTGATAAGGCAGAATGAATGTTTGTGTAAATGATAAATATTTTTCCAATACATATATACAATTATGACAGACAAAAATAAAGTTTGGCCCTTATTCCCAGGAGGCTGTAAAGTCACCTACCAAGGCAGCAATTGGTGGCTGAAGGTGGGGGATGCTAAGAATCCCCTGATTGCAGACCCAGGCTGCCATTTGATGACAACTTTTTATTTAGCTATTTACAACTGCAGATCACTTTCAAGTGAAGGAAGATTGCAAGAATTAGAAGAAGAACTCTCTTATATTAAATGGGACATTATTGGACTTTGTGAAGTTACCAGAAAAGGTGAAGAGACAATTGATTTAAAAAGCGGACAAATACTATATTATAACAGCACAAATATTGGAAATACAAGTGGAGTAGGTTTCATTATAAATAAAAATTGGGAAGAACAATATTGTGGAGATTGATGGTGTATCGGACAGAGTGGCAAGATTAGTTATACAACTTAATAGCAGATATCAAATGTGGATAATTCAGGTTTATGCCCCAACAAGTTCTCATAGTGATGAAGTAGTAGAAGATTTTTATATGGATATACAAAAGACTTTTGATCAGAGTAAACAACATTTTAAAATTATTATGGGAGACTTTAATGCTAAAATTGGTAAACAAATGAAAGATGAGAGTGCTGTAGGTAATTTTGGTTATGGTAATAGAAATGAGAGAGGACATAGACTTGTGGAGTTTGCAGAAAAAGAAAAACTTTACATTATGAATTCTTTTTTTGAGAAAAATGTTAAAAGAAAATAACATGGAAGCATCCAAATAAAGGTACAGCAGAATTGGATTATATTTTGACTAACAGGAAATACATATTTCAAGATTGTAATGTTCTTAATAAATTTAACACAGGAAGTGATCATCAATTAGTAAGGTGTAAGATACGTGTTAATGTGAAACTAGAGGGACAAAAATTATTAAGAAAAACAATATTTACAGTTGATATTCCTAATCTTCAGAAACATTCTAATGAATTTAAATTAGAACTTACAAATCGGTTTCAAGTATTAGTAGATTTTGAACATGATTCAGATTTGAATGAAATTAATATGATAATAACTGATACACTTTTAAAAACTGCAACAAAGATAGCTGGTAAAAAAAAGCAGCAATTGACCAATAAAATTTCTACTGAGACTAGAGAATTTATGAAGAAAAGAAGGAATATGAAGATATACAAAAATGATGCATTAAAAAGAATTGAATATCTCGAATTTTGTAAAATGGTGAGGAAAAGAGTTGAAAATGATATAAGAAAGTATAACTGTGAACTAGCAAGGAAAGCTGTAGAAGAAAATAAAAGTCTCAAGAATGTAAAACAACATTTTGGTATTGGTAGGAAATTTATATCTGCAATAAGAAAAAAAGATGGAATTATTACTAAAAAGAGAGATGACATCATGAAATTGGTAGAAGATTTTTATCAAAAATTATATAGTAATAAAGAACAAATACCTCCTATATCTATTACATCTTCCAAATTGCCCAGAATTTTAAATGAAAAAGTGAGACATGCAATTAAATGTATGAAGAAAGAAAAGGCTCCAGGTAATGATGGAATTATAATTGATATATTAAAAGAAGCAGGTGAAGAAATAAAAAATTTTTTAGCAAAGTTATATACCAAATGTCTAAATGATAAAGATGTACCGGATGATTGGAAGAATGCAGTAATAATATTAATATTTAAAAAAGGTAATAAAGAAGATATTAGAAATTACAGACCTATCAGCCTTTTATCAGTTTTATATAAAAATTTTACCAAGATAATTACAACTCGTCTACAGAGAACATTGGATTTCCACCAACCAAGAGAACAAGCTGGATTTAAAAGTGGTTTTAGTACAGTAGATCATATCCAGGTATTGAGAGAAGTTATAGAAAGGACAAATGAATATGAGTTGTCATTATGTTTTGGATTTGTAGATTATGAAAAGGCATTTGATTCTATAAACATTTCTTCAGTGATTAAAGCATTGGATCATCAAGGTATAGATCCAGGATATTGTCATATTTTGAAAAATATTTATAAAAATGCAACAGCAACAATTAGATTACATAATGATACTGGGAAAGTCAACATTGAGAAAGGTGTAAGACAAGGTGACTCCATATCTCCAAAACTTTTTACAGCAGTGCTGCAAGAAGTATTTTGTGGATTAAAATGGGAAACTAAAGGAGTGAAAGTAAATGGAGATTATTTAAGTCATTTAGATTTTGCAGATGATGTAGTTGTTTTTGCAAATAATGCTTCAGAGCTGCAGGATATGTTGCAGGAGTTATCAGATGAAAGTAGGAAAGTAGGACTAAAGGTAAATGTTAAAAAGACTAAAGTAATGTTTAATCGATTTGCTCAAAATATGAAAATAAAGATTGATTATGATGAATTAGAAGAAGTTAACAGTTACAAATACCTTGGTCAGATTATTAATACAGATGGAAACATAATGGAAGAAATTAATCATAGAATTAAACTTGGTTGGAGTGCTTTTGGTAGAAATAACTTGATACTAAAAGGAAATATGCCTATGTGTTTGAAAAGGAAGGTTTTTAACAAATGTGTTTTACCAGTTCTTACTTATGGATCTGAGACTTGGACACTTAATAGAAGAGCAATACAGAGACTTCAGACCACTCAAAAAAGTATGGAGAGATGTATGTTGGGAGTAACAAAAAGAGATCGAAAATGCAATGTATGGGTAAGAGAACAAACAGGTGTTACTGACCTCATTGAAAAAATTAAAAGATTGAAGTGGAGTTGGGCTGGACATATTTCTAGAAGAGATGATAATAGATGGATAATTAAAATTTTAAACTGGATTCCAAGAGATTGTAAAAGACCCAGAAAGAAACCACACATGAGATGAATGGATGAAATAAGAAAGTATGCAGGGGTGATGTCGAGAAGAGAAGATAAAGATCGGAGATGGATTAAACTTGGAGAGATCTTCATCCTGCAGTGGATTGATAATGGTTGATAATGATGATGATGATGATTCTGACAGATTTCTTTGTTCTCACTAGATTTAAGCTTTCAACTTTCATTTTGATATTAAACCATTATTATTTATTAGAATATAATAAATTTGACCTCATTTGATGGATAATTTTATTTAGAAATTAAATAAATTTTTTAAAAATCATGTTAGATTTTCAGAATTATTTTAAAAATTATATTTTAATCAAAACAAAATGCTATTACATCATCAAATTTTAGGTAGAGCCAATTCAATTTGCAATATGAGTGAATTTTTTTTTTGTTTGATGTTTATTATAAAAATCTGAATGAATTATTTTTAATAACTACTAAATCTATCAATTTACAGTTTAAAACATAAATGTTTTCTGTAATTTCACAATATCGCTAAATATTATAACAATCAGCTGAGTGACCTCATTTTTAGACTGCTGTGTTTCCTGTGACCATAATCTCTATAATAACAATGTTCAGAAGAATATAATCTTTTATATTTAAAAATAAAACATTTCTGTAAAACATACATATATAATAACATTTATTTTTATTTCTAATAATTATTACACAATTACAATATAAATATAATCATAAACTTTCCAAAAAATTAAGTTTTTAGGCCATTGTAATATTTTTTAATGGTTGTAATATTTTCTTAATGATTGTAATATTTTCTCAAAATAATCTTGCAAAATTTGAGAGCACAAAATATATAATGGCTACTCATTATCCTAGAGCTTGAGATGTTTTGATGGATTGCCTATTTGATTTTCCTACCATCTTTTGAATTTTTTGCATTCAAAATATTAGAAAATAAATATACATGAATTTTAAAGCAATTTTACTTTTAGAAATCTCAAATGAAGTTCTACCATCTCATAATATAATCCAGTTAAATAGTGATCTGTAAATAAAAAAATGTACCATAAGCATATTCAATTAAGTTAGTATAAACATTCTTTCAAAAACAACAAAATAATTTTTATTTTAATATTTTTAAATTTGAATAAAGAAAGGTAAATTTATGATGAATCTGGAAAATTCTGCTTTATTTTCTAATATTTGATTTATAATAATTATAATGTTTAAGAAGATACTGACACCATATCACAGTAATGTAATAAATGCTGTGTTTTTTGCTTTACATTACAGTCAAATTTATTAACTTTTATTTTTAAAAATAAAAAATAAATGAATAAATTAAAAGGTATATATGTATTTCCTTTTGTTTTAAATAATAATCAATCAATTAGTGTGTAAAAATAATCAAAAATATTTTATAAGCAAGCAAAAAATTATAATTTATTCATTTTAAAATGATTGCAGGAAAACTAGCCCAGAAAAGATTGAAATTCTCTAAATAGTTTTTCTGTCATGGTACAATGGAATAAGTCCTTAGATTTTAGCTACAGTTGATTAGATACCGATCTCTTCAGATTTTTTTAGTTAAAACATCAATAAAAGCATTGTTGAAAAATCTTCATTATAAAAAACTCAGAAGTAATTAACACTTAGGACAAGGGTGGGCAATTGTTTTGGATCAGGGACCACTTTGTGGAAGTGAAAGTTAGTGGAGGATTGCACCTTTTTTTCATGATACAATAAACACACTGCTTTATTCCCTGTATTACCAAAGAAATATTTGTTTGTCCATTTTTCATTAAATACACAACATTTGTCATCGATTTTACTTTTTCTTGAGGGTTCATGGTTTCACTAAAGTTGGAAATGTATATATTTGCTAATGCAAAGACAAAATTAAAATTAACCAGATCAACTGGAAAAGCACTGCACATCGTATCTGTACTGCGCACGTGTATTGATGTGGTCATCCTAGTGAAAAATACAAGATGAATCTTCAGTCACATATGAGAAGAAAATCTCAGTTCAAGATGAATTTTTCTCATTGTCTTGGCAGGACACATGTATCCCTCAGGCTACTATTGTCCACCCCTGACTTTGGATAATGTTAATCCTATGATCTAAAGCTGCAGAACAATTTTACTGTATCTAAGGAAACACCCAATGATTTTCAATGAATATGAGCATTATTAAACTGTGGGTCAAATTTAAATTTACATCATACATGCAGGTAGTTTGACAATAAAGTATGGTATAACAATATTCATAATACATGGAAAAGAAAATTATTTTCATTGTCTTAAATTTAATTTAAACATATTATATAAAAATATGTGTTGTGGATAACAAGAAGAAATTAAAAACAAAATATATAAGTAGGAAAAAATCAGATATTACTGAAAAAAATTAAAAGAATAAAATAAAACTAAATTAACATTCTCATTTGAAGTCTTAAACTTATACTGGTAGATTGTATAAGATCTAAAAAGACATTACATGTCAGGTAGACAGATTTGTTTGAATTGTATAGAGCAAAGAGAGCTTAATTCCACAATAGTTACATTTAAATAAAAAATGGAATTGGTTATAATTTTTATCTACTTAAAATATAATTTACATGTGATTTCTGACTTTAAAATGTATAATATTTAA
Organism: Epiperipatus broadwayi; assembly: GCA_028023455.1. Classification (NCBI taxonomy): domain Eukaryota; kingdom Metazoa; phylum Onychophora; class Udeonychophora; order Euonychophora; family Peripatidae; genus Epiperipatus; species Epiperipatus broadwayi. The sequence continues at coordinate 75,531 of JAQFVV010006543.1, forward strand.
TAAATCTGTGTATTTTATCTTTTACACTTTTAAATAAAACAAATAAAATATGCTGTTATATAAAATAAAATTCTATCCTGATATTACTTACAGTTAATGACATGGAAGAACATGACACAGCATATGAAAATGATTCTTTTAAATTAAATTTGTCAATCTTATGCTATCCTTACTTAGAAGTAAGATATTATCAATGTATTATCTAATATTTTATTTTACAGTGATCTTAGTAAGAATCACTTTTCTTATTTGCACAGAACTTCTGCTCTTTTAATAAAGAGAACTAGTGATTGTTTTCGATATGTTTGCAACATGTTATTTCTATACTAATATCAATTACAATAATAGTAAAACAATGATCTAAACCAATAGAACTACCATTCCTTTTCTGAAGGAAACAATTAATGATTCTCAATGAATATGAAAGTTATCAATTTAAATTTGTAAATAAATTACTGAAAATTACAATTTTTTTATCCTAAGCATTAAAGAAAAAACCATTCCCATAAAAGCCTTAGGCCAAATCATCTACTAATCAGTTATGTTGTTAGTTTCTTTATATTATGATGCAACCAATCAGAGAATTATTGACTTTTTTTAAGTTTGGTAATTTGCATGACATTTGATACCTTTAGGTTTTTTAAAACTAATAATTTTAGTTCTAATTTCAATGGAAAAAATGTGAACTGGCAAAATATTGTTACACATAATTGCAAAATCATCTGTCTCAATTTTATATTGATCATGTGACTTTTAATACATGGTTAAACACACACGCTTGTTTGAATTAATAACAAAGTTTGAAATATTTAAAAGTTGTATTATGGAATTGAATAGAATTATTATCTGTCATAGAAGCAAATATTAGAATATTAAATAGTAGTTATAAAATGTTTCTAAATGTTTTAGAAGGCATTTTAAAGATGAATACAGTTAATAAAAAAAATTAAATATTTTGTTTAAATAAAAATAGATAAATTGAATATTAAGAGTGGAATAGGTTATTAAAATTATTTTAAAAGTTATTTTAAATGTTCAAATAATTTAAATAAAAATGATAATTGAATTAAAAGTTATATTTTAAATAATATTTTTAAGTTTTATTACGTTATGATTTTTATTTTTAAAATTTAATTCTGCAAGTTTTAAAATATGTAAATTTGATCTCAAACTAAAAGTGAGAATCAACCAATCAAATGATGTATTCTCTAGAATATAAATATGAATTGCATGGGGGGTATCAGGGGAGTTTAAAAATGTGTTAGTGGTAATTAATAACATACTAAGATAGCTGAATAATATCAGAAGCTATTGAGGTGAAAAATTTTTTAAATTTTTATTATTTAGTCAATTTATAGTACTCTCCTATATTTCATTTATCATAACTAATAGGATATTTTATATACTTTTAAAAGAGAGTTTAAAATAAAATATATTTTGGAAACTTCGTGAAAATGATTGGCTAATTTTAAAGTTACTTACCAGTGTTATTTTATTTTAAGTTTAACCAAGAACTACGCAATATAAATGGATATACTATGAAATAAAATGTATATAAATTATAATAACGTAAAAATGTTTAGAATATTTATTGATACAGCTTTATTAATGCTTAACCGGAGAACTGTTCTAGTGCATAAAAACCACAGTTCAGACATTATATGGATGCAGTGGAAAGCTATTTGCCATCTAAAAATATTGAGATGCATTATTTATAAGCTTATCCAAGATTTTTTAAAAAAGAATAAGATACTTATATCTTATGAATTGTTTATAGAATATCATAATGAAAGGAATAAAATGTTTAGTCCTTTTTGAAGGAAACATTTCTAAAAAAAATATTTTTGCAAGAATTAAAGAAGGGACTCAAGGAGGATACAGTACTGAAACGTTTTGATATTTAAAACTTCTAGTCTCAGAAGTATTAAAAAATGCATTTTTAGAAATATTTGTTTAAAGAACTTTATTAAGAATAAAAACCTATATATAAAAAAGAAAGAACATATAGTAGATGAATAAAAGATGGATCCATGAAAATACAAATTTAGTACGTAAAAGTTTACCGGATAACTTAAGTTAAATTGAACGGAGTGATGCATCAGATACGCCAGCAGAGAATATTTAAGAAGCTTCATGAGATTAATTTTTAAACATTATGATTTTTAATAATTATCATTCTCAACAGTAAACCTAGGATTATTTTTCTTATAAAACTTTACTAAAATGGATTAATAATTAAGTTTTATTTTTAAAACTTTAATACGCTTTGAGGACGATATTTAAAAAAAAAAAAAACTAGAGAAAGTAATAAACCTTTTTGGAGTTTATCATGAACTATTGTCAAGTGAATACATAATTATAGTTTTGATTTATTTTATTTTATTAACTTAGTTTAAGTGTAATAATTTTTTTTTAAAAAAGATTAGGAAAACATAAACATTAAGTCAATAATAACATTAAAATTTTATAATAGAATAATCTAGGAATTTAGATAAGAATATTTTGGATGAAGTGTATGGATGTATATTTTCTTTATGTATGCAATGCTCAGTATCCAGTGGATGAAGGAATCCTACTGAAAATGATGACCAGATAAAGGTTATTTGGTAATGATAATGAATATTAATAATTTATAATGTATATTCTTTGTTTTCTTTTAGATTATCTATGAATAGTGAGAATAAAGTATAAATGTTTAATTATATGTAAACGCATTTTTTTTATAACATTTTAAAAACATTATGAGATTAGGATTGATTTGAAAATATGCATACAATGATTTTTATATTAGTGATATAACTCAACATAATAACAAGTATTTGTGTGATTCTTTTAAAACTTTCATGTTATTGGATATTCAAATATTATCTGATTAGATTGTATATGATTAAACATACAGAATAATGAAGTAAGCAAACTTTTCTTGTGGAACAGTGAGATTGTTTTAAACTATCATTGAATTTTATTTATTGTTTTGTAAATGCAGATAGTTATTTTATCGATGTAAGATGTGGAAAATCTCGAGAAATACTAATGAAATAATGGCTTGGAAGTACTTGGGTAGACAGGAAACCAAGATGATGTTTTTAAAAAATAGGATGTTATAAGGGATGTGAATAATATCTATAGTCTTTGTGTAGATATCAGCATAGTTAACAAAGCCCTATGACTGGTACACATTTTATTTGGACAGTGTTTATATTCTTTAGATATTTGATGTTTTAAATAAAGCTGAAGGAATAGCTTTAACATCATTTATGTATTGGAGGATATTAGACAGGCAAAGGTCATACCTCCATTTCTTGTTAATGCACTGTGCCATGATTTTGAGATATGTTACAAGTTATACTCTAGCTTTCTTCCTTAAATCCTATGCATCTATTTCGCTATCCATATTTCATGTAACTGCATCATTCAGTAAGATAATTTTGAAAAGAAATGGTAAATAATTTAGAGCTTAAGTTATGCTATCGTTTGTATGAGATTGGTTTATTTGCTTAGAAGGAATAGAATTTTATAACTTGAAATTGAAGGTCCAATGGATATTAAAGGAAAGAAAGGAATCATAGAATATATTTTGAATTTATTTCGGGAATGAAATATAAAATTTTAGAATAGAGTATCTAAAACAAAAATGTTTTCTTTAAAATGTTAATAATTTTTTGAATGTTTTATTTTTTTTTAAAAAAAAAACAATAAGTATTGCATATTTTTAAAATACAATAGTATAAAATAAATGATGTAAAGAATAGGCATAGTATACTTTTTATTTATTGAATAATAGGAATATATCGATAGTTACACTTATATCATACCAAGGTAAGGCTAAATGGGAATATGTTGTGTTTAGTAAACAAAGTGTAATAAGTGATATCTACTAAAATCTAGTAATGAATTTTTGGATAAATATTTTATGTAACATCTTTGATATTGCAAGATGAAATTTGTTTTAATATTTTAAGAAATCCATACTCATTATAAAGTTAATTTTGTTTTTCTGTAGAATGTTTTTCCTACGAATGTGTTTTAAAGAAAAATATAGTTTAATAATATTAAGGATGAAATATTTTTGTTAATAAAGTAAATAAATATATTTGTAATAAGTTAACCATACTGAGAAATCAAATGGTAACATTTTATTTTGTCTCAAGTCTAAATAAAGACCTAACTACGTATAAATTATTTTTATAACCCAGTAAATAAAAATGTAAAGTATAAAATAAGGGTATCCATTGTAAATAATGTACATAAATTGTTTATTTTTATTTTGGTGTTAGTAATAAACTTTGTTAAAATTTGTTTTTTTTTTTTTCAAAATTTTTGTGTCTGGATTTGTTTTTATTTCTCCACTACACTGCATGAAATCACGAGATATCTATAATAATAGAAACAAACATATAATTTTGCACAAAAGATAATGCTTTAAAACACTACAAAATGGGTGACTCAGTAGTAACAAGATAGAAAATAAGTAAATATTTTGATACGTAATTATTTTATTATTTATTTATCACATATTTACTTACTTGGGAGATTTAATGTCATTCAAGCTATAGCCTCAGTGTCATAATTTGATAACTTACTGAATTAAATTAATGTTCTTTTAATCTCTCAACTGGGCGATGATTCAAAAAATTTTCATTTTCACATATTCTAAAAAATTGGCAATATTTAGATTACAGTTATCACTTCAAATTGTAATTTTATTTAAATTTTTAGTTTTTATTAATTGCCTTTCTATCAAAACTGTTTTGTTCTATCATTTAGTAAATCATCTATCCTTTTCTGTCAATTATTTTATTATTTTATTAAATTTCTATTTCTCTCTAAAGCAATTATTATGTTTTGGTGGTACCCTTAAATTTTTAATATGTATATTTTTGTATATTTTATTCATTATTTTATAACAACTCTAAATTTTATTTTGTTCCATTATGTCTTTATTTCATTGTTCTTTCAAGTAATTTTAGTTTAGCTTAAAATTATTGCTTTCTAATATATAACAGCTGATGATATATATAAATTGAGGATTCAATTTTTTATTGGCTCCTGAATATCATATAATATAAAAAGTCTCATAATGTTAGTAATCAAATAATTTTTCACCAACAAAAATGGTCCATTTTTATTAGCATCAAATAATTTTATATAGAAATAAATTCAAACAGCCAAATATGAAAAAATAAATTTTCATTGATTGCAAAAATAAATAATATAATTGTATTTTTCAAGGCAAACCATCAATTCCTCATTTTTTTACATTTGCAATAAATACAATGCCATTCTTATTATTTGTTACTCTTAGTTGTTTCTATATAAGACCATTAGGTAATAATAGAAACAGATTACTTTGGTTGTCAAAAAATAATTTATGCATTTGCACAGAGATAGTTTCTATATTATTTGATATGTCATGAGAAAAATCAGAGTTGTTAATTTATACATAATGATGATGATATAATCTTATCTTATATAATCAATTTCTTTTGCACACCCAATATAATAAAGTAAATACAAAATAAATTATATATAGATATGTTTAGAAATGGTTCAAATACTACTCCTGATTATATTCACCATTTTCAGAAAAAAGAATCATTTATAAAGCACCATATATTCTCTTGATAAGGCTGCTAATTCGTAAGCCTGCCCATGTATTGGTACATATTACAGTAGCAGCTAAAACAGTCAATTGATTGAAAAATAAATGTTTTCAGATAATAATGTCATGAAGTTACTATATTAGACTGTAAAATTATCAATCATGTATGTAGAACAAATAATAAATTGAAAATAAACCATTAATTCTATTTTAGTAACAAACAGAAAATTAGTAGTGATAAAAGCTCATACGTATAATAGAAACAATGCAATGCACATAAATCTATACATATTTGCTTTAATATGAATAACCATATATAAATGATCTTATCCAGATGTAGTTCTTAGTACATATTGCTTTTTAAACACTACTTCCAATAACTCTTGTTTGTTATAAAATATTTAAAGTATTAAATTCAATTTTAATTTATACGTAAATTATTAAATTAATTTTATTTCAGCATACACTGGCAAATCATCCTGTTTTAATAAATATTTAAAAATATCATTTGAAATATAATTAAGACATTACAAATATTATATACACTTGACTTAAAACAGGCAAAACTCTCTATACGTATTGGTCATGTGATGTTTATTGGCTTACATTTGACTTACAATTAAAAATTATCCATATAGATTAAAAATAGATTTAAATATTTAAAAATAATAATAAAGGGTTTTTTTTTAAATTTTACCATGGAAATTTTTATAAAGACTACCTTTATATAATGTATAATAATTCTGTAGTCTAATTTTCACTACATCACTCTCGTACAAGATAGGGATTGGCTTCTATCTATCTCATAAACAGATGACCAAAGACATGAAAATAAGATGTACGATCCCTAATATGCACACCTTGTGCCAAACTAGCACTCATCAATTGACCCAGATCACAATCTTTTTCAAAAAGCCAGTCCTTCCTGGTGTGAGACTAATGTAGTAAAATTTACACTACAGATTTATTATTCATTAATGAATGACTAATAAAAATTATCATCATGAAATTGGTAGAAGATTTTTATCAAGAATTATATAGTAATAAAGAACAAGTACCTCCTATATCTATTACATCTTCCGAATTGCCCAGAATTTTAAATGAAGAAGTGAGACATGCAATTAAGTGTATGAAGAAAGGAAAGGTTCCAGGAAATGATGGAATTATAATTGATATATTAAAAGAAGCAGGTGAAGAAATAGAAACAATTTTAGCAAAGTTATATACCAAATGTCTAAATGATAAAGATGTACCGGAAGATTGGAAGAATGCAGTAATAATATTAATATTTAAAAAAGGTGATAAAAAAGATATTAGAAATTACAGACCTATCAGCCTTTTATCAGTTTTATATAAAATTTTTACCAAGATAATTACAACTCATCTACAGAGAACTTTGGATTTCCACCAACCAAGAGAACAAGCTGGATTTAAAAGTGGTTTTATTACAATAGATCATATCCAGGTATTGAGAGAAGTCATAGAAAGGACAAACGAATATGAGTTGTCATTATGTTTTGGATTTGTAGATTATGAAAAGGCATTCGATTCTATACACATTTCTTCAGTGATTAAAGCATTGGATCATCTAGGTATAGATCCAGGATATTGTCATATTTTAAAGAATATTTATGAAAATGCAACAGCAACAATTAGATTACATAATGATACTGGAAAAATCAACATTGAGAAAGGTGTAAGACAAGGTGACTCCATATCTCCAAAACTCTTTACAGCAGTGCTGCAAGAAGTATTTTGTGGATTAAAATGGGAAACTAAAGGAGTGAAAGTAAATGGAGAGTATTTAAGTCATTTAGATTTCACAGATGATGTAGTTATTTTTGCAAATAATGCTTCAGAGCTGCAGGAAATGTTGCAGGAGTTAGCAGATGAAAGTAGAAAAGTAGGACTAAAGATAAATGTTAAAAAGACTAAAGTAATGTTTAATCGATTTGCTCAAAATATGAAAATAAAGATTGATTATGAAGAATTAGAAGAAGTTAACAGTTATAAATACCTTGGTCATATTATTAATACAGATGGAAACATAATGGAGGAAATTAGTCATAGAATTAATCTTGGTTGAAGTGCTTTTGGTAGAAATAACTTGATACTAAAAGGAAATATGCCTATGTGTTTGAAAAGGATGGTTTTTAACAAATGTGTTTTACCAGTTCTTACTTATGGATCTGAGACTTGGTCACTTAATAGAAGAGCAATACAGAGACTTCAGACCACTCAAAGGAGTATGGAGAGATGTATGTTGGGAGTAACAAGAAGAGATCGAAAACGCAATGTATGGGTAAGACAACAAACAGGTGTTACTGACCTTATTGAAAAAATTAAAAGATTGAAATGGAGTTGGGCTGGACATATTGCTAGAAGAGATGATACTAGATAGACAATTGAAATTTTAAACTGGATTCCAAGAGATTGTAAAAGACCCAGAAAAAGACCACATGTGAGATGGATGGATGAAATAAGAAAAAGTGCAGGGGTGTTGTGGAGAAGAGAAGCTAAAGATCGGAGAAGATGGATTAAACTTGGAGAGACCTTCATCCTGCAGTGGATTGATAATGGTTGATGATGATGATGATGATGTAATCTTACTGCTTAAAGATTAAGAAAAGATTTTTCATTCTTGGAAATTCTCTAGCATTTTATTATGACTTGTTTATAAATTTCCTGATGGTTTTTCACCATGAATTATTTAATTCTTGAAATAAAGATAGTTTGTTGTAACTTAAGTTAAATTATATATGTGTGAGTTCACTTAAATTGAGTTTAAGCAGTTTACTTGATATTGTAGAAATAATTTACAGTGAGACTTATCTAGATAGTAGTCTTTGTTATAGATAACAATCCATTCACCTTGTAACTTCTACTTTAGATATAATAACTCCATTGATTACTAATTATGTGTAGGATATACAAGAGATTATTTTTTAAAACTTAATATCCTAACTAATGATGGTCAGACTGAATATCCAGCCATATTTCCTGACTATCATTCTCCTCAAACATATCATTATAGAGAGGATCTATCCCTTACCGCTATAGATTAAACAAGTATCTGCCATACTACAGATTAGGGCGCTATCTTTGAAATGAGAAACATTTATAGGTCAGGTTTAAATTTCTCCCTAGTTTCTTAGAAATTAACCTACTAGCTCAAAAGTAAACATGGCATATGTATAATAGCTATGTTTACTTATGTTTGGAATGAGAGAGAAAAATGAACACGTAAACTAATATAAATATAATAAAACAAAATTTATTTACAATATTTGCACACCTTATAATAAAGCTTGTGGTTTTAAGACCTGTAGAGGTCCCTACTATCGCATTTTATACGCATATGGTTGAGGCTACAGCCTTAATGAATATTATTAATATGCAAAATAAAAAATATATACATACATATTTAAGCGAGTATGCAACCATATCAGATAAAATTCATTTAATTAGATTGCATTTAACTTATGAGCTCCGATATGTTTACATCCAATTTAAAACATTCATATAATTATTATTATTTGATTATAATGATATAAATGAAGATCGGAAAAATATTATTTAATCTATAAATAAATATATATCAAAGTTATAAAAATATTATTGATTATTAATTGAACAAGAAATCAATATTAAATTATATTTGCTTTCTTGTTGTAAAGAAAAAAAATATTTTAAGCAGAAATAAAAAAATATTTAATACTTCTTTGGAGAAAAATAAAATGTTAACAATTATTCATAGCATATTAATATTAACTTTCACATGATCACTATCTCATACTAGCACAATAATTGTTATTAAACAATTCAAAACAAAACAACACTCTCCATATAGTAGTGCCATCTTGTGCTAACAAGAGCAATCAATGGATGCCAGAAGGCTTGTGCATAAAATCCCTATCTAATGCCTACTCATCCAATATCCCCAGACTAGTTTCTGGCTTATGGCCTTCATCAGTGAGGAGCCTTGGATCTGAGAGCACTGCACCTAGATCTTAGGATCTAATGCAACCCTCCAGCACCCACCTTTTAACTCTATTTAACTACAAAACCATGAGAATGAAATTGAAAACACTATTAATATTTTCAATCCAAGCTCAATAGCTGAGATAGTGATCATGTGATGTTTAGTGGTTTAACACCAATCCTGCCTAATAGGATAATGGTGGCTATGGTTGTTAAAGAGCCAAAGACACCAAAATGTATGGGTGCTGAATTGAGTTCAGACCCATATGACTATATAAGCTATTGAGCTTGGATTGAAAATATTAATAGTGTTTTCAATTTCATTCTCATGGTTTTGTAGTTAAATAGAGTTAAAAGGTGGGTGCTGGAGGGTTGCATTAGATCCTAAGATCTAGGTGCAGTGCTCTCAGAACCAAGGCTCCTCACTGATGAAGGCCATAAGCCAGAAACTAGTCTGGGGATATTGGATGAGTAGGCATTAGATAGGGATTTTATGCACAAGCCTTCTGGCATCCATTGATTGCTCTTGTTAGCACAAGATGGCACTACTATATGGAGAGTGTTGTTTTGTTTTGAATTGTTTAATATTAACTTTAATATTTGTTATAAATATTATTACTATTATTCTTTCTTTTATAAAAGTCTTTTAAATTAAATCCAAATTTCTCTTACTGTTGCATCAGAAATCTGACTTTTTTTATGCCTTAAAAATTATAGATTCAAATCTTTTTCAAAAATTGATCTATAACACAGTTTTAAGGTTGTAGCATTATGGAATGTATCGTTTAAATTATTCTCAGACACAATAGTGGTATGATAAAATTAGGCAGGTAAAAACCATGTGAAAGATGACAGGTAATATTAATTCTATATTGACAATGGTTATTGCAGGTAGAAGTGAGGCACGTCTTGCATTGGTGGTCGAGAGGTCAGCGCGACTGTCTTGCATTTGCCCGAGTTGCGGGTTCGCGTCCCGGTCGATGCTATGACATTTAATAATAAAAAAATTAGCTTCTGCAGCAGGTTACATAATTTTAGGCTTGGCTACTGCATAAATTAGATTTTACTCCGTTATAAGGATATTTTCAGCTTTTGCATAGTTTTCAATCTTAGCTGTATTCACAATTCCCAATTTAAATCTATTGTTCTAATCCGCTTAGTTTTATAATGCGTGGTTACACAGAATTATTTGCTGATTATCCTTCACAATAATAGTATTAAAGTTGTCTTAAAACAAAAAAAATTAATTCTAAAGCTTTCTTTCTAAATACCAAAATAAAATTAAAAAACTGGTATCTCTCACAACTTTTTTTTTTTTTTTATGAATGCTAAAATTACATGTAATAAATCCAGGAACTTTTATTTATTATTATTAATTAATTTAAACAAACTAAAAATGAAAAACAATTACATTTTCTTATTTCTTCTTTATATAGGGTATATGAGCACAGACTTTCAGACGACCCATCACTCTCCACTCTATCTAATAACACCGATACACTCAAACACATATATGCTGAAAAGATAAATAATCATCAATATACGTATTTCATGCTAAACCAGCAATCATCAGTTGGTCCAGATTATCATCTCCCACACATATATACTATAAGTGCTCAGATATATATTAAGACAGACAATCTTCATACTTTAATGGACAGGCTCCAATCTACTACACACTCCAACTCTTCAACCGGCCATCCAATTGAAAATCTGATGATGGAATGCTCGAAGGCCACCCTGAGGCCAAGATTCTTGTCACACCCATGCTGACCTAAGGTCAATATAAATCCCCCATATACAGGACTTAATCCATTTAATACATATGCAAGGATATGTAATATATAGGGTATATGAGCACAGACTTTCAGACGACCCATCACTCTCCACTCTATCTAATAACACCGATACACTCAAACACATATATGCTGAAAAGATAAATAATCACCAATATACGTATTTCATGCTAAACCAGCAATCATCAGTTGGTCCAGATTATCATCTCCCACACATATATACTATAAGTGCTCAGATATATATTCAGACAATCTTCATACTTTAATGGACAGGCTCCAATCTACTACACACTCCCAACTCTTCAACCGTCCATCCAATTGAAAATCTGATGATGGAATGCTCGAAGGCCATCCTGAGGCCGAGATTCTTGTCACACCCATGTTGACCTAAGGTCAATCCAAATCCCACATGTACAGGACATAATCCATTTAATACATATGCAAGGATGGGCAGACATCTCTAGAATGTAATAACTGAAACACAGGCTTATTGTATACCTGTGTCTATATATGTAATATATAGGGTATATGAGCACAGACTTTCAGACGACCCATCACTCTCCATTCTATCTAATAACACCGATACACTCAAGCACATATATGCTGAAAAGATAAATAATCACCAATATACGTATTTCATGCTAAACCAGCAATCATCAGTTGGTCTAGATTATCATATTGTCTGTCTTAATATATATCTGAGCACTTATAGTATGTATGTGTGGGTGATAATAATCTGGACCAACTGATGATTGCTGGTTTAGCATGAAATACGTATATTGGTGTTTATTTACCTTTTCAGCATATATGTGCTTGAGTGTATCGGTGTTATTAGATAGAGTGGAGAGTGATGGGTCGTCTGAAAGTCTGTGCTCATATACCCTATATATTACATATATAGACACAGGTATATAATAAGCCTGTGTTTCAGTTATTATTTCTTCTTTAAAAAATTGTGTATTTCTTGATGATATAAATAAAAATGAATCCAATAAATAACTCATGACTGTTAGAGAAAAATAATAATAATTCCGATTTGAGTACTTATATTATTTCTCTTCTTTCTTTTTAATATTTTTAATTTGGCTACCTGTCTCCTAAAAACTGAAAATGGGTTTTCCACTTCCTGTTCTAATTTTTTCTTGCACACATGATAATGAATTGCTTCCTGACATTCTTCAGTCTAAAAATTTCTTAACAATGATTCTTTATATTTTTGAAAGATATTCCATGGGTCAAACATGAATCCCATCAAGCCTGTGCATTAGATTGTAAATGGCTGCAAGCTATAGCCAATTTACCTTCTTCTGTCATCAAGTTAAGATTGAAATACCTTTTTTAACTATTCAAATACTCTGCAGATGGTTTACCAGCCTTTAAATATTCTTATTTTTAAAAATTGGTTTATTCTTCAATAACTTTAATACGTCTAGCCTTTCTGGCTTTCCTTCAGTGTAATATATGCTGCTAGTGTTTTGTCATAAGCCTTTCTGTGTTGTTTTTATATTCTTTAGTTGATGTATTCCAGCTGATTTAAGCTCTTCATTTTCTGTACAATAAACTTTTAGTATTTTCTCATTACTACATTTTTTATCTTCCACATTCATTTATATGAAAATAAATTTATGTTTATATGGATGTGCACCCAGGACAAGTGCTCATTTAAATTATTATGTAATTTAAAAAAGATGAATTTTGAACTCTGACATAGAATATTATTCATGATTAATAATTATGCACCTTATAATTAATGCAAGCATTTCCATCAAAATTCATAAACCTCCACTCATGTAAATCATAATTAGGCATATACATAAACCAGTGCAATGAACCAAATTAGAAATTTACAAATTAATTAGAAAAAGTATAAATAAAAAAAGAAAATAGTGCATAAAAGCATCAGGTAAAAAGATATTTGATATAATTTGACAGGCATAAAACAAATGATTGTAAAAATAGGGAAAAAATGAAAAGTGGAAAAGAATTGATGTGGTAAGCAGATTTTGTATACCTTCATATCTCCAAGAAATAATAAATTTCAGTGTTTAATTTAAATTATTCTTTTTAGCACTAATATATGTCTGTAAAATTATAACTTTGCAAAAGTAAAACGATAAGAATTTCCTTTTTTTTTTAATTTTTGTTGTTTTATCCTTTAGAATTAGTAAAGTCTACTGAATAAAAGATACAACTAGATAAAAATTCCTCGTCATTTTATCGCAGATTGCAATCAACCTAAGAAATATTGTTTGACTAATAGTCTTATGAAGTCTAATAAAATTGTAAAAAAGTTATATACATTTTTCTATACTCTTTCCATAGTTTTCAACAATATGTCATTTAACTCTCAACTACTTTTCATTGAGAATTTTGTTCATCATTACAATAATAATGCTAGGCAATGAGTAATTATTCATAATGCTACTGGTAAAAAATCCTAGTATGCTCTTATTTTAGGTAAGGAAAGATCCTATCAAAGTTCTGTAATATTAAGTACTAATGATCAAAATTTATAACTTCTAAAATTGGAAAAAAGGATATTAACCCATACTTTTTATGACAATCATAAAATAAGTTTATACCACTTTTAGTACATATATTATGAATTGCTATTTGCAGCCGTAAATTAGATGATGGGATTTATTTTGGAAATGTAAATCTTTGGGATAAATGGATATTTTAAATGAAAGATCATTGATAAAGCTATTTTTGTTTCAACCTACCAAAAAAAGTATTAAACCTACACTGTCAGTTCTCTTGGAAATGATATTTTACGTACTAGCAAAACCATGCAAATAGCTAGATAAATTATCTAGAATCCCAATATAGATGAACAAATACTAAACTTCATTACATATTTAGTACTATTAACTGTCTTACTTATGGATCTGAGACTTGGACATTTAATAGAATAAAAATACAAAGACTTCAGACCACTCAAATAAGTATGGAGAGATGCATGTTAGGAGTAACAAGAAGAAATTAAAAACACAATGTATGGGTAAGAGAGCAAATGGGTGTTACTGATATCATTGAAAGAATTAAAAGATTGAAGTGTAGTTGGGATGGACCTATTGCTAGAAGAGATGGTAATAGATGGACAAATAAAATCTTAAAACTGGATTCCAAGAGATTGTAAAAGACCCAAAAAGATACCACATGTGAAATGGATAGATGGATGAAATAAGAAAATGTGCAGGGGTGATGTGGAGAAGAGAGGCTAGAGATCAGAGGAAATGGATTGAACTTGGAGAGACTTTATCCTGCAATGGATTGATAATGGTTGACAATGATGATGATGAACTGTCTAGTCACAAGTACACATATAAAATATTTCAAAATGCAAGTATATTCTGTGTTTTTTGTTTATAGAGTGTAAATAATAAACCCTAAAAATGTAAATGTTTATAGAAGAAAGATGTTACAAGTCTATTAAAATTTGAATGTTGTTTTTTTTTTCATTATTAATATTTTTTCATGTTCTGTTAAATATAAATATATATATAAAAAACATGTCCAATAAGTATTTCTCTTTTTTTATAATTGTATGTCCAAGATAATAATGTTAAAGTGTGGGAATGTTGATTGTAGTTATTCTTGATATGTTTTCAGTTGAATAGAATGCATCTGCACATACATTATCTTCGATTCGTGTTAAATAATATCTATAAGAAAATTACTCCAATTGAATTAATAAAATAGGTGGCAAATATTGTATGAGTGAATAGATTAAATATATTTCATTTTATAATCATTTCTTATATTGTTTTGTCAATATATATATTTTTTATATTTTACTAATGACATGTTAACTCTATTATTTTGAGGCTTGCTGTATTGTGTGGTATTTGCTTTGGAGATGGTGCTGAGAGTTCTGATAAATTATTCTTCAATTTTTCATGCTCATTTCATGCTAAAAAACAATATTAACATAATATTGATTTATTAATTTCAAAAAAAATCTGAAGAGGTCAGTATTGTCTAATTATCAGCAAAGTCAAAGTAATTTAGTCTACTCTTCATGCAATCTGTGCATTTAGTTCTTTATTCTTCAATCTTGAGAGTATTTCTTTGAAAAGATTTTTGAAATAAAAAATAGATTGGTTTTTTTTGCATAGTTTATTAAAGATTCATGATTATTTCTACAAAATAATTATATAATAATTAGTAAAAAAAAAAAAAAAGTATACATGATTACACTTTTATTTTATACATTTACATTTAAAAAAAAAAAATAGAAACAAATTTTAACACAAGCTAATGAAGTAAACCATGGCCAGTATCATGATCATGCTTTGTGAAATTAATCACTAGCATTTTCTCTGACACAGTGGTCAAATCTTTTGAGATATTCTAAAAATTATAAATGCAATATTAAATTTAAAGTATAATTTTATACATTTATCAGGTCCACAACTTTTATTTAATATTTTAAAAATAAATTTCAGTCAACTATGATGAAAAAATCCTTCGTTCTCATTGTGAAATATTTATTATTATTATTCTTTAATAGCTGCAAAGTTTGAATATCATTGTTTAGTATGTGTTTGCTTATAAGCCTATATATCTAATAAATCAATTTCAACTTATTGAATTCTTATATAAAACATTGGTTTGGTATTTAAATCAGATGTTCAACATTAATAAAAATTGCCACCAGAAATAATAACAGAAAATGTCAACCTGTTAAAGATTAATACAATTTCTTGCTATATATTTTTAATTAGTAGCATATTTTATGTGGATTAGTTTACTTAATCTCTAATAATAATAATAATAATAATAATAATAATAATAATAATAATAATAATAATAATAATAATAATAATAATAATAATAATAATAATAATAATAATAATAATAATAATAATAATAATAATAATAATAATAATAATAATAATAATAATAATAATAATAATAATAATAATAATAATAATAATAATAATAATAATAATAATAATAATAATAATAATAATAATAATAATAATAATCATTTATTTAAGTGCTAAACAACAGCATAAAGCCAATTACAGTTTGCACATACAATAAAAGTGAAAATAAAACATATAACATAAAATGAAAATATAAATGTATACATAATAAAGTAAATTTTAAAAGGCAAAATCAAACATAACATTTCAGTTTAACAAGATTACAAAATTTCTTATAATCAATATCACAAAGAGGGTAACCTAAATAAAGGAGAAAATTTAAGAATATTAGAACAACATGTTTGAATCTGATATACACAAGTAGACCTAGTATCATAACTCAAAGACCTAATTGAGATAGTTGAAACTATATCTGATAAAATATGTTTATTAACAATTTTATAAAAATATTTCAAATCCCTATACTTTCGTCTAGATGAAAGATTAATCATTTTACCCTCCCAAGAAACATATTTGAAAAACTTCTTTGAAATAGACTGCAACAAGTTACATCCTTGCAAAGAACTAGGGTTCCAAATTATTGAACCATATTCAATAATAGGAAGAACCAATGAAAAAAACAATTTCCATTTAGTATCATTACTGAACTGATAACCATGTCTAAGAATGGCACCCATAACCTTAAAAGCCTTACCAACAATCATTTCAAGATGAGGAATAAAAGATCCATTACAAGAAAACATAATTCCAAGATCTTTTTGGCATTTAACTGAAATAATTTTATGAGGAGGAGGAGGAGGAGAAGGAGGAGGAGGAGAAGAAGAAGAAGAAGAAGAAGAAAAAGAAGAAGAGGAGGAGGAAGAAGAAGAATGTAACAAATGAAAAGTTGGTGTTTTATAGGGTGTCCATGTTGTGGGCCAATTATAAGTAAAATGAATGGTGTTCCAGCTATAATTGATTTTATAGCCTCCACGTTGTAGCCAATTATATATATAGCGAAAAGTTTAGTGAATTCACCAAGTATAAATTAAATAGTTTCTAAGTACAATCTCCTTCATGCGACCGCATTACAAGCCAATTGTAACTAAATAAAAGTCGATTCTAACAAATGAAAAGTTATGCTTTACTTTGTTAATTTTGTAAAAACTTATTAAATCAATATAAAATGCATTTTGTAATCTTTCTATCAGTCATCCACATTGTATTTCAAATAGAACTAAAACGATTGGGAGTGTTTACAAATATAACATATATTATCGGACAGTTTAAGTTAATTATAACTTTATTCTCACAAATGAGAATTTTTATTCAAATGGTCGCACATCCACGTTATGGATTAATTCAACTATTTCTTTGTTTCAGCTCAGGTGACCACACTATGCATTAATTATCACCTATATTTAAATCTATATGGCATTTAAACACTTGCAGCTAAATTGCATGCCAATTGTAACATTTTAAGGATGGATCGATGGATGCTTCATCATTCCCAGCTAACACTATTTCTAAAGCCTACTGGGATGATGATGATGGTACAGAACATCTATAATCTTAATTGCCAGGGCACCAAATTGCAACTTTAATAAAATATAAAGGTTAAATCTCACTTCAATAACTTTCAGTAATAATATTTAATGAATGGGTTAATAAATAATCAATCGATTAAGAGAACACTGAGAATGCATTAAAATCGATAATATTAATATCTTTGGAAATTCTTGGTTATTCTCAGCACACTCCGCATTCACCATCATTAAAGCTACAATTAAAATTTTGTTCCAATTACAAAGTTCTATATCCATCTCCACCTTCCTGATCCACCCCTCCATCAACTTCACATCCATAGGTCTATTACACTATTATCTATTTTACTATTAAATTTTACATTCTGCTAGCTCATTTCTCCCATTATAATCTCTTCTCAGGGTTTTTAGAACAATTAGGTGTGGAAATCGAATAAGCTGCGACAGATTATTGGTGATAAACACTCCTCTCATGATCACCTCCAAGGTGATCTTGGGTTGTCTTTAATGCAGTTTAATATCTATTTACATTAAAGCTCAGAATAATTTAAGCTTATTAAATCTTTTAGAAATACATTCTAAACATATTCACAATTATAACAAAATTATAAAGAAGTTCGTCTAAAGAGGTGTTTGAATACAACGGATGGGGAAAGGATTTTATGCCCACCCCTGCATCCACTATCACTTAATAACTATTCCTATTCAGAATTTATATTTCAACTATATTAAATTATTTGGTAATTCTAAGTATCGGAAATTAACCATTTTAAATAATTTTACAGGATATTATTTACGAAAATGATGATTCAAATATTAATAATAATATATTGATGTATGATTGGATTGAGATGTCTAGATAATAATAACCCACAAAAACATTGAGACATACGCAAATTTTATTTAAAACAAATAACAAATTTTATTGACAGACTACAATTCAATACAGAATATACACATTCACTTGATGACTCGCATGGCTTTCCCCTGTTTTACAACCGTATTATGATATATATATAAAAAAATCTAAACACATAACTATCCTTAAATCAATGGATAATATCAATAGGTTTAAAATATCAATATTCATTTCCTAATTATCAGGGAATCACAATTACCATGGAGTAATAAAAAAAAATATTTACCTTAGCATATATTATATTTTTGCTTTTATTTTTATCCTAGATACAGTGAATACCAAATTTCTTCCCGTGTTTAATGCTTTTAAATTACTGATTTGTTTTGAGAGCTAATTCTTCCCATAATAAAATTTAATAATTTTATTTAACTATTTTTAAATTAACATTCCTTTTCAAATTTACTAATTTTATCTCATCATTTTGATCTAACATTCTTTTGCCCTAATCTTTACAAAAGAGATACTTTATGTATGATGGGATTAAGTTAATGCTAATAAATCGGTATCTAGATCAATCATCATCATAGTGCACATACTCTATACTCATGTTCTTATGACATAATAATATTTTAATAATATTACCTTTCCAGCAAAGTTCTCAGCTGGCTGTGGAAATATTTATTAGATAATTTCATATACGCATTGCTTACACTTAAACATTCGTAGGTTTTATTTAACCCTTAATTTAACATTTATTAACTTTATTACTCTTGGCTCTAATTGATAAATTAAACTAGATCAACAAAACAATATTCAAGTACACCAATCACACATACATTATCTGCATTCATCCTGACATCAAATTGAGTTTGCGACCCTGTATCGACATTTATAAATAATGCTTATAATAGCTATCTTTCATACACTCGTAAGGAATATCAAACATTAACATGAGGCAGGCAGTGACCCAAATAAGAGAAAACCTTTTCACTAAGGTTGAGATATGCTAGGATTTTTATCGCTAGTCATACAAAAGACTTAGGTGTACCTATTACCTCTGGCCATCAATAAAGAAACCTTACAGTGTAGAGAATAATCAAGTGGGAAAAACTCTTCCACTGTGCTTAAATACTTTATAAATATAGCATAAATATCTTAGTGAGCTAGACTTCACTGGCTTGGTGGAGACTTTTTTGTCCATCCACATTCTATACAGGTCAAAACATCAACTTCTACAAGTAAAACTTTCATATCTACAATATTCTTGCAGTTGGTGCACCGGAATATGAGCCAACAATTTTTTCAAGCATTAATCAGCTTGTATCTGGCCTTAAATTTATGATAATAATAATAAGAAATAATAAGAAATGCGTATTAAATTTTTAAAACTATTTCCATGCACTTTTATAAGAAAATGATGATGTTTTATCTCAATAGTCACACAATTTTTATAAGTCTAAGCATTTGACAATAACTTCTGATCCGATTCATTCAAAACATTTCCCTTAATAATAATATCTCTCTTTTTTTTAATGTTTGTAAAGCATTTAAAATAAGGCACATACAGAATGACATGATATAAATTTCACTTACCCCCAAAATGATAATAATAGCAAAAGCATTTAAAATAAACACATACAAAATGATCTGTCATCAATATCTCTACCCCCAAAATAGCAACAATTATAATTCTGACATGAATTAAATTTAAATGGATATATATGAGAAAACATAAAGAAAGAAATTATTTTCTTTTTCTAGATTAAATGTTCTACATGAATAGTGAATAATAAAATAAAAAATATATACTTAAAGAGTTCTTTGGAAGTGTCCTTCAAGTTTCTGATTTCCATTTTTCCTTTTCCTTTTCTTCCTTGAATTTGTTTATATGAGCACATGAGTTTATGTAGACAAAGTTCTTGTGATAAAGTTCTCCTATGCCATTAGATATACGATTTTTATGCTGCTGAAACGATTTCCTCATTTTTGATTTTATGTAGATTACAGCTGAACAGCACTTGTTTAAATTTCTTAAGATATAAGTCCATTTCTTGTTGTCTTTTTCCTTCTTTAAATTCATTTAATATTCAAATTGAATGCTTTATATATGAAATCAAATTTAGAGTTTATTTTCTGTGGTTTAAATTTTACCATTAGCCTATTTGTCATCAATTAGTGCTAGACAACCATGACCATCAATTAACTTCAGGAGATTAAATGTGTACCCAATTAAAAAAAACATATTCAATAGACATTTGCTTTTCTTCTTATAACATTAAATTTGGCCAAGTTATTTTAAGAGACAAACGAATAATTTACAATAAATGATTTTTTTTTCTAAAAGAAAAAAAATATTTCTTTTTAACTTTATAGCAAAGTTTCTCTATACAACCAGATGAGAGATAACTTGCAAACAGAGATTCAAATAGACTAGCCCCTTACTTTACAACACAGCAGAGCTTTTTATAAAGTCTACTTTTTCTTTACTCTCCTGCTTCCCCCTATTATGAAATTGTATTGACCCTTGATATCTGGTCATTCTCTTTTCTTAATTAATTGACTCTTGTTTCTTTTTATCTCTGGTTATTTTAACCTTTTGCTCTTTTTGAAAAAAACCATGCCAAATTTACTTCTGCATTCTAACAGATAATCACCAATTAATTTTACATTTAACAGACAATCACCAATTAATTTCACACTTAAATTCCTTTGTCAAATCTATATCACTTAAATGACTTGGATAATTTACTTGGTAATACAACACGCATGGTAAAACAAAAGACAGAAAGCTCTCTCTTTAAAATAAATAACAGAAAGCTCTCTCTCCCCCTTTTTACTTTTTCCATTAAAAAAATATATATAGCAGCTCATCTTCAAACCCAGTATTTTGAACTAAATTTTGGCTGCGAATAATAAACTATTAAAAATGACAATTTCTTTTTTAAAGATTTCCTTACAAAATGACAAGGGATGATTATTAATTGTGAACTTTATAATTAAAATCCATAATTAGGTGAAATACACACACATTGTCGCACGTATACAATTCTTATATTAAACCGATTTAATACTTTAATCCTTAATTATTATAACTATTATTTTTTTTATCATTGAATCTCATGACTATTTATTTCTAACTTATCAGTATAAAATTATGACCATTCATTATCACTATCTAACATAGTTTCAAAAGTCACACATCCCCTCCTTCTTCTCAGTCAACTTATTAAATAATGTATAAATCTTGCTTTTCTAAAAATATATCTCCAATACCAAATTGACCCATAAATTAATGTTAAATAAAATAATCTTTTGGTTAGAAATATTTTAATGACAACTGTTCAGATTGCCTACCAAATAAAACATACACAATCCTTATGATTATGGGTTCAAACCTAGTCTTGGTTAAAAATTTTGTTTATTAAAGAAAAAAATATACAAACTATGAGGAAAATTTTTATATTAAACCTTATCTTGCATAGTTAACTCAAAAAATGGAGTCTTTGGCAAATCCAAGGGCTACAATATATATATATATATTCTAACTTTGAACTATGTGTAGTTCCACTACACATCATGCCAACCACGTTGGGGGCCATAATCTAACCTTGTACTCTTGTGCATCTTCACTTCCAGATAATATATGATATAAAATAAAACAGGTTCTAGCTCAGTTAATAATTAATAAATAAAATATTCAGCATGAAAATTAAAATGTTTCACTAGCTCAAATTTAAAATACCAATAAGGTTCAGTTTATAAAATAAATTAAATAAATATTTAATATTTTCATGAGACTTGAAGTAAAAATACAGGTGACAAGATAGATTACATTAAGCCAATATCCCACAGGATACTACCTCAATGGCATAAGAACACTATCCCCCCTTATTACTATTTCAAATAACAAACTCATAGTATTCTTACGATTTTAATAATTTCTACTCACTAAGATTAAACTAATAATTAAGTCTTAATCTTCTATTTGTAATAATCTAGCTCAATAAAATAATCTCAAGTTCATAAAGTTTATTCTAAGTTAATTTAAAATATGGTAGTAAAATATGAGAAGGGATTTTATGCCATAATCTACTACACTGAAACTAATAATAATAAATAACAGTAATAATATTCTTCATTGTTTAACTAATTCTGTATATCTTTTCTTTTTACTATAATTTTATTACCATAATAAAATAATGAAATAATATAATATGATCTTATATCTTCATGTAATGATATAATAAATATGTGGTAGCATTTTAATAATCTGACAAACAAAATATGTGTGGCAACTGATAGCATATAATTTAATATAATATTGTGATAACTGATTTATGACCAATAAAATAATGTAAGATTATGATTATTTAATTATAATGAATACCAATAAAATATTTGTTTTGATTATTATGCATATATTATGTTTTCATGCAGCGGTGTGGAGAAATAAATAACTCGGACACAAAACTTTTGAAAATAACAAAATTTAACAAAGTTTATTACTAACAACAAATAAATAAACAATTTATTTACACTATTTACAGTGGATATCCTTAACTTTTACTTTACAATTTTATCTACTGGGTTATAAAAAATAATTTATATTTCAATTATATCTTTATTTAGATTTAGGATAAAACTTTAAAAAAAATGTTACTATTTGGTTCCTCATTATGGTTAACCCATTACAAATATATTTATTTACTTTATTAGCAACAACATTTTATCCTTAATATTGTTAAACTATCTTATTTTAAAAAAAATTCATAGGAAAACATTCTATAGAAACAAAAATAATGAGTATGGATTTCTCAAAATATTAAAAATTTTCATCTTGCAAAGTCAAAGATGTTACAAAAATATTATCCAAAAATTCAGTACTAGATTTTAGTGTTTATCACATGATGTTTACTAATCATAATATATTCTTCTTTAAGCCTTACTTTAGTATGATATAAGTGTAATCATCAATATATTTCTGTTAATCAATAAACAAAAAATATACTATGCATATTGTTTACATAATTTACTTTGTACTATTGTATTTTAAAAATATGCAATACTTATTTTTCTCTTAAAAAATAATACTAAAGCATTTAAAATTATTATCACTTTAAAGAAAATATCTTTGTTTAGATACCTTATTTTTAAAAAGTTTATATTTCATTTCCGAAATAAAATTCAAAATATATTCTATGATTCTTTTCTTTCCTTAGGATACTTTGGATCTTCAATTTTAAGTTATAACGTCCTATTCCTTCTAAGCAAATAAACCAATCTTATACAAAACGATAGCATAACCTAAGTTCTAAATTATTTATCATTTCTCTTAAACATATCTTACTGAATGATGCAGTTACATGAAATAAAGATAGCGAAAACAGATGCATAGGATTAAGGAAGAAAGCTAGAGTATTACTCTTAACATATCTCAACATCATGGCACAGTGTGAAGAGGTATGACATTTACCTGCCTAATATCCTCTAGTACAGGGACAATGTTAAAGCTATTTCTTCAGCTCTATTAGAACATCAAATATTTAAAGAAATATAAACACTGTCCAAATAAAATGTGTATCAGTCATAGGGCTTTGTTAACTATGCTGATAACCACATAAAGACTAAATATTATTTCCATTCCTTATAACATCCTATTTCTTAAAACATAATCTTGGTTTCCTGTTCACTAAGTACTTCCAAGCCACTATCTCAACATTATTTCTCAAGATTTTCCACATCTTACATCGATAAATAACTATCTGCATTTACAAAACAATAAATAAAATTCATTAATAGTTAAACAATCTAGCTGTTCCACAAGAAAAGTCTGCTTACTTCATTATTCTATATGTCTAATCATATACAATCTACTTAGACAATATTTGAATATCCAATAACATGAAAATTTTAAAAGAATCACATAATTATTTGTTATGTTGGATTATATCACTAATAAAAAAAACCCAAAAAAAATCGTCGTATGCATATTTTCAAATCAATCCTATCTCATAATGTTTTTTAAAATGTTGTATGAAATGTGGTACATATAAGTAAAAAACTTTTACACTTCTTTCTTCCAATTTATGGATGATCTAAAGAAAACAAAAAAATATACATTATAAATTATCAAGTTATTATTATTACCAATAACCTTTATCTAGTCATCATGTTCAGTAGGCTTCCTTTATCCACTTGAGCATTGCAGATATAAAAAAAATTCACACCCATACACTTTATATTAAAATATTTTTAGCTAAATTATTAGATTGTTATATTATAAAATTTTAATATTAATAAATTAATGTTTTTATGTTTTTCCTAATCTTATATAAAAATTTAGATTTAAACTAGTTTAACAAAATAAAAGGAATCAAAACTATAATTACATATTTTCTTGACGATAGTTCCTGATAAGTCCAAAATGTTTATTATTTTCTCTAGAGTTTTTTAAAATGTTCTCCTCCAAGCGCGTTAAAGTTTAAAATAAAAATAATTATTAATCCATTTAGTAAAATTTAAAGAAAATAATCCTTGGTTTTAGTATTTAGGATGATAATTATTAAATCATAATATTAATTAATCCCGTGAAGCTTCTTAATCTTCTCTACCAATATTCTCTGTGTATCCGATGCATCAATCCATCTAATTTAATTTTAAAAATATTCAATAAACTTTTAAGTACTATTTGTATTTCCATGGATCCATCTTTTATTCAACTATGTGTTCACTTTTTTTATATATATGTTTCCTTCTTGATACATTTAAACTTTCGTTTGGTATTTTTATAAATCTCTTTTAAAAATAAAAAAAAAAAACTTCAAGTACTTTTAAACAAATCTTTTCTAAATACATTTTAAATAATTTGAAGAATGGATATTTTAATATCAAAAACGCTTCTGTAACATATTTTCCTGGGTTCTTTCTTTAATTCTTGAAAATATTTTTTTAAAATGTTACCTTCAGAAAGGATATAACATTTTACTCCTTTGAATATCATATTATATAAACGATTCATAAGATATATTTGTCTTATTACTATTTAAAAAATAAATCTTGGATAAGCTTATAAATAATACGTTTCAAGACATTTTTTAGACTCCGTATAATGTCCGAGCTGTGTTTTTTTTTTTTATGTAGCAAAACAGTTCTCCGGTGAAGTATTAATAAAGCTGTATCAATAAATATTTCAAATATTTTTTCAGCATTACAACTTATCTCCATTTTATTTTGTAGTATATCCATCCTTTATTGCGAAGTTTAGGTTAATTTTTTAGATAAAATATGACTGGTAAGTACTTTAAAAATTAGAAAATCATTTCCACGAAGTTTCTAAATTATTATATCTTAACACGCTCTTTTGCAAAAATACTTTTAAAAATTATCAATTAGTTTTTTGCAAATAAAAAACGATAAGAAAGTACTAAAAAAAATTGACTAAAATAAAAATTTTAAAAATACTATCTTTTTGATAGTTATAATTTACCTTTCTCCGGTTTCAATACATTAATAATCTCCCTCGATAACCCCGTGCAAATCATATTTATAGTCTGTAAGAATACCTATTCCTATTGGTTAATTCTTACTTTAGCTTGAGAACAAATTTACATATTTTCAATTTCAAGTAGAATTGAATTTCAAAATTAGAAATTATGACGTAATAAAATTTAAAAAATATTATTTAAAATATTACTTTTAAATCAATTATTATTTTATTAAAATTATTTAATCTTTTAAAATAACTTTTAAAATAACATTTAATAACTTATTCCATTTCTTAATATTCAATTTATCTATTTTTATTTAAATAAAATATTTAATTTTTTATATTATGAATGTATTCGTCTTTATTACATCATTTAAGCATTTGGAAATAACTACGTAATATTTTAATATTCACTTCTATGATGATAATCATTATATCCAACTCTATAATACACAAACTTTGTTATTAAATTCTAACAAGCGTGTGTGAAAGTATACATTAAAAGTCACATGATTAATAACTTTGACAGACGATTTTTAATCTATTTCTCTGCCCAGATTTATAAAATTGATACACTGATTATATTATATAAAATAATTATAAAAAATTTGGAAGAATAATTTTAAAAATATAGAACTAGATATAATTTTCACCATCATAAAGTTTATTTTTAAAATATATTATATTAATTTTGATTATTACACATAGTTTATAAATATAAATACTGTATAACATTTATTTATCTATACATTTAAGACTATTAAAATTGAGCTTATTAAATATACTTTTAATTATTTATAGCTGTGTTATTTAATATGGCCAGCTTTTACAACCATATGCAACAATATTTAAAGCTTTACATAACTATTTTTAAATGATTTTATATACTACGTATTCTCTTTAGCTTCAAATTGTACTTTAAAGATATAATTGAATTAATACAATTACCATATTAAAAGAACATATTCGAAATTTAAAATTTTTTAGTAATTGACTGTTATGAACTATTACCAACCTATAGAAAAGGGCACAATATATATATACAGAATTGTATAAATAATCTTCACTGGTCTAGTCTCAATGTTTTATTCCTTTCCAGTAAACCTGGTTATGGTTACACATATGGTTCGAATAATATTTATGTTTAATGATATTCTCTAAAACCATTCTTTATTTATGGAATAGATTTTGACTTACTTTAAAATAAAAACTTAATTTTATCACATAAACCTTTAACTATTATTATTTGATTAATCAAATGATTGATGGTGTATGCTTCAGTTTTATGTACTTACTAATCTAATCCATTACAATATATATATATCTGTTTTATCCTTTGTTCATCAGTGGCACTACAAAGATAAACAGATATCTCCTATATAATATTCTATTTTTTTTCATAATTTATTGGCATTTATCTATTAGCTTATGCATAGTAATTAGATACTTTTGTTTTAATTTTGTATACAAACACGTGTCATATTGCTATTGTTTTACAAATATATAATTGTTTCAAAAATAAAACTAAGAGTAAATTTTTATTATCTTCCGATTCTCAAAATAGCTTCTATATATAATATTTTTACCAATGCATTGTCTATAAGATTGTGTTTATTATCTTATCCTATCTAGTTAACTGGGACATAAACTGATAAAACATATAAATATATATTGAAAACATTTGGTCATTTTCATGCACTGTTTGCTTTACAAAATAATTTTTGATGCAAAAACTGCTATGAATTGTTAGAACCATTGACATCTTTAAAAAACAATGTTTCATCTTTTTATCATATATCTCTGTAAACCTATTCACAAATGAACAAGTTCAAATAGTTTATTAACATTTTTTTTCTACAGTATAGGCTTTTTCATACCTGCACTTATATACATAATATATAGGAAGTTTGAACTCAGACTTTCACAGAGCACTCAACTATCCACGCTGTCTCATACCACTGATACACTTGATAACACACATGTAGAAAAGTTAGATTCTACACACATGTAGAAAAGTTAGATTCTAAAAGAATCGTTTAAATGAACTGTCTATCTTTTTTATAGATTAAAGGTCAATCTCCATTGTCAAACAAATGATCACTTTTATATGACCTTTTTGTTATGTAATATTAAATCAACATTAATACTTGAAAAGGTTGAAACTTTCTATTTGTTTTTATATTCACCAAGCCAATTTACAGTTTCGAATATTAATTTAAATAAATTTATGTTTTGTCAATTATGTAATGCTAAAAATATAAACCTACACTCAGAAGAAAAGTTCATTTAAATGATTTTTTGAGAATCTGTCTTATGAATTATTTTAGTAACATATTTGGATTTGTTTGGTCTATGAGTGGATTTATATTCTTAGCAATAAAATAATTAATAAACTATAAACTCTTTTACTTGCCCATTAAAGTCATTAGAATATATATATATATAAACAGAAAGAGGGATTAAGCAAAAAAAATTATGATTACTCAAAATAATTATACTTTATATTATATTAATAAAACTAAACTAAATACGAATGTATCTAAATAAACCGATATTATATAAATACTCTAAATAGATACACAATTGTATCGGTGGATTATGAAAGAAGATAATACTTATTAAAAATAAGTATACTTTACAGTAAAACCAAAGAAATAAAATACTTGTTAGAAATAAGTATACTTAGCAATGAAACGAATGAAATAAAGTATATATATTTAGAGGATTTAATAAATTACCAGTTGTACTAAATGGCCTAGATTAAAATGTATATAAATATTTTTTTAAATGAAAGTAGTTATTCTCCATCACGCTATCCAGAGCGGTTCCTCAGTAAAACCAAAGAATAGGATGCTTATTTTAGATTTATCTTTATTTGCAAGCAAACACCTTGAGAGAATCTGAGAGAATCCTAAATAAAACTGCTCAAACATATCATATATTGAGTAAAATTAATGCCCTGAATCATGCTTCTAAACTGATTCACTATTGATCATTCTTCCTTGTGCAAATTTACAGCTAAAAATTCCCTGTCTGCTGAAATTAAATTCTCTTAATGCCTTTTCTATATTAATATCTTAACATAATTCCAAATTTATATATATTTACCTACAAAAAATACAAAAACAAATCAATTGAAGAATAGGTGTGGTTTTACAAAAACACAACTCCATTAATAATTTTTATTAGTCATTCATTAGACTAGAGATTATCCAATAATGAATAATATTTCTGTAATGTAATTCTCACTACAACACTCTCACGCAAAATAGGGATTGGTTTTTATACATTCATTAAGTAATTTGTGTCAAAATTGTGAGGTTGGAACATTTGACAGTTATCAATTAAACTGTAGTAATTATATATATATATATATATATACTGAGCAATGAAAAAGATATATGTAAGTGATTGTAGTCTTAGCCAACTGATGACTGCTGGTTCAGCATAAAATGTGCATCTTGGGGATTATAGAACTTTACCACTTCTTTGATCATATGTTTATGATTACATCCTTTCACAAAGTATTGAAAGCTGATAGAAGGCAGTCTCTAAGTTGCACAAGAGTGATGTAATAAAAGTTATATTACAGAAATAGTATTCATTATTGGATAATCTCTAATCTAATGAATGACTAATAGAAATTATTAATATACTTCCATTAAATGGTTTGTATCAAAGTTGTGAAAACAACACATTACACTTATCAACTGAATTATAATATTGAAATACAAGAATAATTTAACCTAGATATAATTAAAGGGGATTTGAACTCAAACTTTTAAACTCCCTACAGTCATCCATTCTATCCAATATAACTGATACACATGACCATATAATATGAAAAAGATAAATGATCTTCAATATACATGGCTGTCCATTAAGATGTATAGATTTGCTATCTTAATATAAGCTGAGTACTGATTATATGTGTGTGTGTGTGGGAAATGATGATCTGGACAAATTGATGAGTGCTATTACAGCATGAAATATGCATATTGGAGATCATTTATGTTTTTCACATGTATGTGGTCATATGGATCAGTTATATTCGATAGAATGGATGACTGTAGAGAGCTTGAAATTCTGGGTTCAAATCCCCTTTAATTACAATTAAGTTGTAGTAATTTGCTATCTATATAAATATTGAACAATATTGAAAATATGTGTAAGATTTCTGGACTAACTGGTGAGTGCTATTTGAATATGAAATGTGTATCTTGAATACCATAGCTCTTTTTCACATGTCTTTGGTCATATGTTTATGATTACTTCTCTTCACCAGATGTTAAAAGTGGATAGACACCAGTTCCTATCTTGTGTGAAAGTGATGTAGAAAAAATTACTCTACAGAAATATTACCCAATTCCATTGGTATAGTTAAATAGGAGCAGGACTATTCTCATAAATGAAATAGTGGGGCTCCTGACTCAAGAGCAAATTGAATAGTCACTAAAACAAAGCATTATATTTGAATATAAGTATTTAATAAATATATTTGCTTAATACATATTTTTCTTAGTATATTCATTTCTTTGTTCTTAGATCTTTTTTATTATCAATCATTTTAAAATGGGCAGAGTTAGATCTTAAAGTAGTCAGCCACGTCATGGGTGAGGAAATGGCTGATGACACGAGAGGCTTCTAACAAATCGGTTCATTACCAATTTAAAAAATGAAAACACTAAGTAAAAAAAAAAAGAATATGTAACTGGTTCAAAGGGGGTTGGGAAAGTTATTTATGTAGGAGACATCAGCAGACCTTTGAAACGTTAATGATATTTTTACAAGGTAGTGATAGGACTTTTTTTTTTAAAACACTGCTTATTGATATTTCATAATTAATTATCATATTTGGTTATCTGCCATATATAAATCTTATCAGTATCGTTAATTTATCATCTAACATACTTTAATAAGGGGGAAAGCTATCAAATTTAATTTTGTAATTAATTTGTAGAACTATAAAATAAGCATCATAGTTGGTATTCTCTTTTATTTAATAATTATAGTTTGTCTGTTTTTTAAACGCCTCTATAATATTAATATTTTTTATTTAATAATTACAAAGACAATCAACATAGTTATGTGTCTCTTACTAATTGCTTAATGCTTGACTGTGTTCTAACTAAAAGCTCTCTGAGATTATTTTGTGGTTTGCATTCGGAGAAAATTTATCAATCAAATTTAGGTTCCTAACATTAAAGAATGTATAAAAAGATATCATTATATCATCTTAATTGACTAACGAAATAGGGGCAGGGGTTGCTAGGAATATTCTTTAGAATGCTCTTCTTCTTTAAACCACTTCTTGTAATGTTTAAATCTCTTAATGCTTCTAAAAGCAAGCGAAATCGTCGTTTGGAACATTGAGATGAGGTATTTATCTCTCAATAATGCTTTTAGACAAAGTAATGATAATTTCTGTAAAAGAACGAGATCAGTGGAATCCTTGTTTTTATTCTCTTCTTTAGCACGAACTCAGTTTTTTTAAAGACGATGTGGGGAGGGGGGTATAATCCAATTAAGTAAGTTTTCTATTTAAAAATCTTAAGTAATAATTAAATGAAAAAAAAAAACGGTATATAAAAAATGAATTATATCTATAAATGTGTGTGTTCATGAATTTAAAAGCTATGTGGGATATATTATATTGCTAAAAAGATTTTCAAAAAGTAGAACTATAAAGATTATAAAAAAAAACTGTTAACAGTATTTTCTAAAAAATGATGTGAAAAAAAAAAGTTATAAACTGAAAGTATTGATATCTATTTTTTAAAAACCATCTTAGCAGAATACTATAGTAAGAAATGACGATAATGATATATAGTAAAGTGCAAATTTGCGAATCTAGCCCAGAAGCTAAATAGAAAAATAGAAGTATTAAAATGAAGGCAATGACTATAAATTGATAACAATAGTAAATAATGATGATGAAGATGACGAGGATATATAAAGCATTGCTGACTTTGGATGTAAAACAAACTGTAATCTAAAAATATGAACAACATTAACTAAATAAGAAGAATTATATGTTAGTGTTGATAAAACACAATTTTCACTCGCACCGGTGATTAAAGGATTCAGCAACTGAAATGCGATTGAGTTAGACACATTGTTAAAAGAGATAATAAACTTATGGACAACTTAAATCTTAAATTGAATCCCAAGACATTTTAAAAACTTAAAAAACACTATATACAAGATGAAGATAATGATGTCTTCTAAACGGATATAGAGAAGTAACATAATTCAAAAGTGCTTGAATAAACTTGAAGCTAAAATTAAATTTTGTTGAACAAGTAATTGTTAAAAATAAAAATAATGAGTAATACTATATTTTCTTCTCTTTCTTATCTCTTTTTACATATACATAAAAATCACATTACCACATTCCTTACGCTTATATAAAGTAATAGAATGTTATAAACAATGGGGATTGCCAATTCCTCTACAAGCTTTGTGATAAATGCTTAGCCAGAGCCAGCACTTAAAATATCTCTGTCAGGAACCCCTCCCCAAACCCCTGACCATGGTTTCATGCTTTGGCACTCCTCAGAGAGGTGTCAGGGTAGGTTCAGACACTAGATCTAAAAATACCAACCCAAAGCCAAGCACTTATCTAAAAGTTATCTATTGAGTGGAAAATCTGAAATTTTCAGAAATCTACATGTCTTCAAATCCAGCTATCCAACTCAAATAGCTATATGGGGCTGATAGATCTTCAGCCATACCATATATTAGTAGTCTTAGCAATATAAAATTGCATAAGACTTATGGCAGAGACTATAAATAGTCAAAATAAGAGTCATAGATCACATGACCCTATCTCTTAAGCTTGTAAGTTATAAACAATGAGGATTGCCAATTCCTCTACAAGCTTTGTGATAAATGCTTAGCCAGAGCCAGCACTTAAAATATCTCTGTCAGGAACCCCTCCCCAAACCCCTGACCATGGTTTCATGCTTTGGCACTCCTCAGAGAGGTGTCAGGGTAGGTTCAGACACTAGATCTAAAAATACCAACCCAAAGCCAAGCACTTATCTAAAAGTTATCTATTGAGTGGAAAATCTGAAATTTTCAGACATCTACATGTCTTCAAACCCAGCTATCCAACTCAAATAGCTATATGGGGCTGATAGATCTTCAGCCATACCATATATTAGTAGTCTTAGCAATATAAAATTGCATAAGACTTATGGCAGAGACTATAAATAGTCAAAATAAGAGTCATAGATCACATGACCCTATCTCTTAAGCTTGTAAGTTATAAACAATGAGGATTGCCAATTCCTCTACAAGCTTTGTGATAAATGCTTAGCCAGAGCCAGCACTTAAAATATCTCTGTCAGGAACCCGTCCCCAAACCCCTGACCATGGTTTTATGCTTTGGCACTCCTCAGAGAGGTGTCAGGGTAGGTTCAGACACTAGATCTAAAAATACCAAACCAAAGCCAAGCACTTATCTAAAAGTTATCTATTGAGTGGAAAATTTGAAAATTTTCAGACATCTACATGTCTTCAAACCCAGCTATCCAACTCAAATAGCTATATGGGACTGATAGATCTTCAGCCAAAGCACAAAACCATGGTCAGGGGGTGGGGAGGGGTTCCTGACAGAGATATTTTAAATGCTGGCTCTGGCTAAGGATTTATCACAAAGCTTATAGAGAAATTGGTAACCCTCATTGTTTATAACTTACAAGCTTTAGAGATAAGGTCATGTGATCTATGACTCTTATTTTGACTATTTATAGTCTCTGCCATAAGTCTTATGCAATTTTATATTGATAAGATCCATCAGCCCCATATAACTATTTGAGTTGGATAGCTGGGTTTGAAGACAGTGGATGTCTGAAAATTTTCAGATTTTCCACTCAATAGATAACTTTTAGATAAGTGCTTGGCTTTGGGTTGATATTTTTAAATCTAGTGTCTGAACCTACCCTGACACCTCTCTGAGGAGTGCCAAAGCACAAAACCATGGTCAGAGGTTTGGGGAGAGGTTCCTGACAGAGATATCTTAAGTGCTGGCTCTGGTTAAGCATTTATCACAAAGCTTGTAGAGGAATTGGCAATCCTCATTGTTTATAACTTACAATCTTAAGAGATATGGTCATGTGATCTAAGACTCTTATTTTGACTATTTATAGTCTTTGTCATAAGTCTTATGCAATTTTATATTGCTAAGACTACTAATATATGGTATGGCTGAAGATCTATCAGCCCCATATAGCTATTTGAGTTGGATATCTGGGTTTGAAGACTAGATATCTGAAAATTTCAGATTTTCCACTCAATAGATAACTTTTAGATAAGTGCTTGGCTTTGGGTTGGTACTTTTATATCTACTGTCTGAAACTACCCTGACACCTCTCTGAGGAATGCCAAAGCACAAAACCATGGTCAGGGGTTTGGGGAGGGATTTCTGACAGAGATATTTTAAGTGCTGGCTTTGGCTAAGCATTTATCACAAAGCTTGTAGAGGAATTGGTAATCCTCATTGTTTATAACTTACAAGCTTAAGAGATAGGGTCATGTGATCTATGACTCTTATTTTGACTAATAGAATGTTAGTAGTCTATTGTCAAGACAATGTTACAATTAGGTATAAAATGAAATTAACTTACTACTATTATTTAAGATCTTAAATAAATAAATGTAGTCAAGCGTTGGTAGCTGAGAGGTCAGCACAGCCGCCTTGCAAGCAAGCAATTGCTTGCAAACAGTTGCCGCAGGTTTGCTTTCCAGCCATTGCTTTGACATATGGGAAAAGAAAAATTAAATAAATAAATAAAACTAAAAAGTGAATTCCATTTATTATCTAATTGTAGGATTTCTTTGACAATAAATTGTTAATATTCTATTGGTGTATTTAAGTATGAGGGCTGTGGTGAAGTGATTTATTTATGATTACCTTAGCATTGGCACATGTTATATATATATATATATATATATATATATATATATATATATATATCACATTGGCACTTATACTATATGTATATAGTAACCTGCAAACAATCAGTACTTTATGATCAATCAAACGCCAATATTTTGGGTAAGCCAAAATCCACAAATGTAATCTTTCAAAGAGTGAATAAACAACCATAAATTAAATTGTGGGTTTAAACACAGATCTAAATTAGTACAAGAACTCTAATGCATTAAATAAACCTATAAGGCATCTCAAGAGTTAAGCACCCAGTGATTGATACATTATTTACAACATGTGAATAGACCAATAGTTGATTGGTCATTCATTGTTACCTTCCACAAACAATAATAATGAATAGTAATAATAATCTTAAGTTCTTAAATATTAAATAATTTGTTAGTATAAAGTAATAACATTTTGCAATGATAATCTAAAATAATAAAATAATTTATGTTCTTTTACTAATTAGCAGTGATAATAGCAATGAGACATTTCTTTAACATCTTATCAATACTTTCTTCCTTTAAAATATAGTACAGATTTGTCTAAAGATGGGTTTAAACATAATATTGGTTAGCAAAGATTAACTTTTATTTTGATTCTTATGTCATTTACTAAACAAAATCAAGTTTTCTTAAAATTTAAAATAATTGTCTAACAAAAGTACAACTAAAGTGAAGCAGTAGGTAAAAGAGAATTACGTTTAATCAAACACACTCCTAAGTACTCTAACAATTACAACATCAATAAAGTAATCTCATATGAATCTAATTGTGTACTTAAAATAGATTGTATGAATTGTATCAATGTGACAATTGCAAATACATTTCAAACACTTTTACTATTTACATGGATTTTCAGATATATATAGATGTGGCATATGCCAACGAACACAGAAATATAATTAAAGAATAAAATCAATATTTATTACAAAGACTAAATATATTTCTTTTAGTTTACAATTTGACAAAAAAATATATGCATAACTTATTTACTATTATTTACAAAATAAAAATAAGTAAATTAAGGAAACCTTTACATCAATTCATATGTAAGTTAGATGTAATACTCTATACATATAATATACCATATCTGTGATATACTTATAATATACAGATAAATAGATAAAGAGAAACCTCCTATAGAGGAATGTAGTAATCAGTTATACATACTAGGAATAATTCATGCATTTGAATACACCAAAAATATAGTTATGATTATAATAAAAATATATTGTGACAGAACGGGTTTGAACCCAGTCACAACTAGTATAAGAGGTGGTGGTCATTACACATATATGTAGTCATGGTATATATAGATTTAATTATTATATTAAGTGGTAGTGGTTATATAAATACATGGATAAAACAAAAGAAGGGGGATGCTTTGTCATTTCGAAATGGTATGTATGTGTGTATTACAAATGTGCGTATAAATGAGTTTGATGATTGGAGAGATAGAAATAAGGTTTTATTTCACTTGCATTATAAAAGCCTAGAAATTTCCAGCAGATATTGATTTTTGCTTTCTTTTGTTATTACAAAAAAAGCAGAAGGTGATAAAAGCTTTCACACTTCGACTAAAAAATTGGTTAGGTGGCAATTGGAAAAACAGGAAGTACAGATTGAGCAAACTTTCTAGAACAAATGGATGGGGCTATAAAAAAAGCAACCCAGAATTACCCTTGTCTTGTCCCTGCAGAGATTGAATCATTAACATAGTGGAATCATTAGTTCAATTTCAATAATCAAGAATACAAATTTACCTAATAGCAACCAAAAAAGAAATGTTGGAGTAAAAGCCTAATGTATCAGGCTCAAACCCCTAATTCCCACTAACTGCTGCTGCTACACTCAAAAATAAACAAAATGCCTCTCTGGATTAAAACAACCACCAACATCAGAACCATGAAGTGGATCCTCATCAAATGAAGACTGTGTAATAAATCAAAGAATGGGAAACCTCATGATAGATCATATATTTAATTATCTGTGATGATCTGAACTATCAAAAATAAAAAATATATTCTCCCCTGAATTTCCTGGGGATGTGCAGGTAATAAAAGAAATTTATGTATTGATTTGCTATTTATAATAAGAAACTAAGAAAAAAATTATTAACCGATTCTATAGACTTGCGTATGAGAATTCAATAAAAGCTTTTTTTTTAGATTTTACTTGCAGATACTAATTATTGCTATTAGAGATTGAGGTCATGCTAGAAATTCAATGAAATGGCCTTGAATAGTAATAAAGAAAAAAATGGAAAAGTAATGGAAGGGAAATCTCTATCAATCTTCACTATTTGACTTATTTATAAGTAATAAATATTTGAAAGAATGTTGCATGTGGATGTGACAAATCAAAAATGACAAAGCTTTAATTATATTTATGTTAACAGGTTAGGGGTTAAATTATATAACTTTTTATGTGCTTAGAAAATAATAATTGTCATTTGGAATAGCGTTTAATAAATCTGATTCAATAACAAAACCATATGTAGAAATCTTGTGATATTTTTTCTTTATGTGTATTTTATATATTTTATTGAAATTCTTACTTTCATTTGTGTCTACTCTTGGCCATGATGCCACCTGACCTGAGTCTGAGCTATCTGATGGTCAAAACCTTTCTCACATGTTCTTAAGACAGTGGCTGTTATTGGTAATATATTCACTTTGCATAATTCTTTTTTTTATAAGATTGGCACTTGGAATCTTAGTAATGTCCATAAATGCACATTGGGAATCTATTAGAGTTGCTGAGAACAAATTTATCAATTAGTGATTAAATCAAAAATAGTTTTAATTAAATGTATACATAAGCACATATGTTTAGGGTTGAAAGTATATCAGATGAAAATTATTATTATTAATGGAGGGAGGTTTTTTTACAATGGTGCCCAACATGGAGCATCAAAGAGAAATAGAGGGGGATGGGGCATAAGAATGAAAAATACAGAGATAATTTCAGGGTTAGAACTGGATCACAACACATATATGGTTTCTAAATCAGCTATTGTTTTCTAGAAGAAATAACATGTACCAATGTCCAGGTTTTGAATTATAAAGTCAGTGTTACTCGTTAATGGAATTTGGTTATATATATAGTGAAGGCAGAAACGTGTTTAGATTCCTATAGAGGGGAATCTATTTTAGTGAGCTTTCGAGAATCAAATAAAGAGGGAAATAACATCATACATGGGAAGGCTAACAGGAAAGCAATGTAGAGTGTTGGGGTGGGGGAGCATAAATTGTTATATAAGCATGTAAAAATTAAAAATAATGGTGATTTAATATCTCATTCAGTTTTCTTTGATCATGAAAAAACGTAAATATAAATTTGAATTTGATTTTGAAAATGTGAAAATTCTTCATGAAGAGAGAAACCATAATAAAAGAAAAATTAAGAAGGCAATTTTTATAAATAGGAATAAAATACATTTAATAAATAGACAAGCTGCTAAATATAAAATATGAGATTCATGGGAGAGGCAGGTTTAAGAAATTAACTGAAAGTACTTCTGCAAATTTAAGGATTGTTTATAATAGTTCATTACTGTTAAATTTATTATTTTTATTATAATTACAATTTTATTTTAATTAGTGGGCATTATATATATATATATTGTAACCCACTCACACATCACCACTCATGTACATTACATGAGCAAATGCCCAGGGCACCAGTTCTGTTAATGAATAGAATGATTTATCATTTTATCTGATTCATAATTAATGCTGAGACTCTTTTACTTATGTTTATCTTACAGCTTTGCTCAGTGGGAGGTTACAGAAAGTTCATAACATATAGAATATAAATAAATGAAGGAAGAAATAATAAATAATAGTTGTTGTGAATAAATCAATAACTCTACAAATGAATTCAGAATATTCATAAATCAATTTATATATATATATGCAAGCACAAATATTCAAAATATGTAAATAAACAAATGTTTTATATATATATTGTAACATATTTATAAATTAATATAATATAAGATTATTTAAATTAATATATATATATAAGATTTGTAATTATTTAAATTAACACAGAAATACACCTCTCTCAGGTGTGTGGCATATTTCAATCCCTATTTGGCATGCCATTTGTAACTATAATTTGTAACTATTTTAATATGTCACATTTGTAACCATAATAAATATTTAGATAGGGGAAATTATTAATTATTAGATATATGCCTATCCAATCTGTACCATTTGTAACTATATTAATTCATCATAGCATAGATAAAGAAATTATAGAATCACTGTGCCACTTGAAAATATCAGCATTAAAGATTCTTGGTATTTATTTATATATTGGGGCAGTCATTTGAACAATAAAACATACTGGCCATGGTCATCAAATAAAAATAATATTAAATATAGCAACTGAATAAAAGTACCCACTGTGAAATTCCTGGAGTGCCTTATGCTTATCTCCAATACTAGGTTCTTCTAACAAAGAATCCTTCTTATTATTCTTTCCAAATATATAAGACCATTCATGGTCATATGCACACACTGGTGCTATTCATGACAACTTATAAAATATATATATATTCTATAAAACTAATATTATGAAGTTGGAAAGGGATGATATCACTCTTTATTCAGTTTAGCTAAGTACATGTGTTTTCCCATGAGTGCCACTAGATTGTTTTCAATCTAGATAAGTATCTGTTTATAGTGTACTTGAGTTCAAACTCATTCAGTACATTTTTATTACACATGACTTGGATGACTAATGAAAAAAAATGACATTCTTACATTTTATCTATATTGATAAAATTACAAGATCCCAATATTACCAAAGTTTATACTATAGATCAAAGATTCTTATAGACATTGCTAGCTCATTTACGTATATTGATGAACAGACATGTATAATCCTATTAATGGCTTCCCAACAAGCATGTGAAGACCATTATTGATATTGATGGCCATTTAACTAGATTATTTATCACAATAAAGGTAATAATGATGATGATAATAATAATGATAATAATAGTGATATCATAATAATGATTATAATAGTGATGATGATGATACCAGCCATAGCTTATTAATAAACTCACAACAATAAATTCATCTTTATAAACTTATAGGCATCTATTAAAATTATCCTATTTCATACTGGGATTTAATAATACTAGTGGTGATGATTGATCATCAAGAATCTCTTTGCATAATATTCAATTTTCCATAAACCCCTATTTACTAAAATATATTCATTACGCTAAATATTACATTTAATGACTATAATTTATTAATGATGATTGATGGTGATCATAACTTTTATATAGTATTATTTGAAACATTTTTAACCAATAACATGATATCCATCTTTGATGAGGATGATCTAAACTCATGGACACAACACAATTTTAGCTTTCTATTGTTGAACTATAATTATCAAAATTTGGTTATTCTCAAGCATAATCCTTAAATACTTAAATATCAACATTCTAGTTTACCCATTATTTTGTGGACGCTTAATATTTGCAAGTGATTGCTCAATATATACGAATGGTAATACTTAATAACTGCGAGCAATGATGATGAATTAAAATGATAGAATTAAGACAAGAAAAAAACACAATATTCTTAATAATAACTCGGAAACCAATTAAGATATATAATTATATTTTATTAACACTACTACTCTTTCTTTCCTTCTTTAAAGTCAAATCAACAATTAAATAAATGGCTTATTACCATATTAATTCAATACAAAAATTAATATAAAAATTTATATAAGTATAAGCAAATAAACTTAATATATATAGGTTTGTCATTTCTCTTGATATCTCAAAATAAGCTGACTTAAATCAATATTAGAAAAAAAATACATATTCTATAAAATGCTTATTTAAGACTTTTCTTACTTATCATATCATAAAATAAATTTCAGGTGTAACTTGTATATGTTATTTCACTTCCATTCAAATGTAATGCCCTACTTTTCAATTTACCATTTTAAACTAATCATATATATAACCTATTCTTTGATGTGTTTGGATAAGCAGTTACACATGCACGCATTCGGTAATGTTAACATATATGTCTAAAATGTATACCCATAAATTACATATATAAAAATATCTTTTTCTTTTGCAACCTTATAGCGAAAGAAAATAAAATACATGATATTAATTTTTTTAATATGCAACAAGATAAAATAAAAATAAAAAAAAAACATTATAAATGCATATATTTATAGGTTGCTCATTATCATTAACAACTGAAGAACAATTAAAAAAAAACATTTCAACATTACAATATATAATAATAAAAAAAAATAATAAAAAAAGACAATGAAAAATTTAAGTTTAAAGATTTAAACTATGTTTGTGCTATGTTGTGAGATATTGCAAATAACTATAGATAAACAAGTCTTTAATGTTTCTGTATCAAAAGAAAAATTGCTTTGATCTGTAAATCAAGGTTTACTTTTAATAAGCAAGAATAAAATCGGTTAAAGAAAGTTCATATTTACCCGTTTACTTTTTTACTTCTTATTAATGTCCTGAGTTTGAATTTTCAGACTGCTTTTCTTTGCTCAACAACAACAAAAAAAAAGAAAGTTATTGCAGATACTTTTAAGATAATGCTGAATCAATTGACTTGCTTGTTTCTTCAATTCTATTATTATTCATTGTTGATTGGCTTCCTTCTACCATTTTAAAAAAAAAGTTATTATAAGTACTTTTGAATAAGTAGGTACCGGTGGACTTGCTTGTCTCTCTCCTTTAAAAAAAATAATTGCTGTTGACACTTTAGATGATTGAGGTAAACTAACAAAAATTTGATTCATGGCTTCAAACTTGGTTCTACATGGCTTTTATAAATTTTCTTTTCCTTCTACTTCCTCTTCTCCATTCATTCGAAGGCAATGAGCTTTTAATAAGCCAGGAACTAGAAACAAAGCATACCATATAGCTTGTGTGGTTGGCTTCAAACTCTATCATTTTGTTGGTTATTACTTGATACATGACTTCATAGATAGATCAGTGATTTTAACTCATTCTGTATTAACCAGGAAGCAGAAAAAAAATGGTTTAGCAATGCAGAGGCATAGTATTATGCATAGCCAAATATGTTAATATCATATTTATATAATTGCTAAT
Source organism: Epiperipatus broadwayi (assembly GCA_028023455.1). Lineage (NCBI taxonomy): Eukaryota > Metazoa > Onychophora > Udeonychophora > Euonychophora > Peripatidae > Epiperipatus > Epiperipatus broadwayi. Next base: position 117,742 of record JAQFVV010006543.1, read on the forward strand.
AACTTCTATTAAATTCAATCTTGTTCCAATGTTTTCCTCTCTTCTTTAATATTGCTGGAAATTGTTTATATAGACACACATCTTCGTCTATATTGACTTTATACCAGAGTCTTATACTTCATTTCCTTTCTCAATTTTTGAAGAGTGAATAAAAAAATCAAATCGCTTACTTTTCTCCTACTGAGTCGAGTCTCAAAATAATAATCACTGAGTTACATCTCACTTTAATAATAATAATCTGAGTGATTGTCTCTCCAAAATATTCATATTGAGTCTCTAAAAATAAAATCATACTGACTGATCAAAAAAATAAAATCATACTGCCTGATCATCTCTCTGAAAAAAAATTAATGACTAACTGATTAAAAATTGTTTCAATCATTTATATCGCGAATTTCAACCAAAGAAAAAAAAAACATCTGGAAACCTTATCTTAAAAAAAAATCAAAGCTTCACAAGTTTGATATCGGTCACAATCAATAAAGACTTAAAATTGATCGCTATCGTTATCTACATCAAAGCACCTCTTTTGTAAAAATAATCTTAAGACACAGACAACAACAAACCTGGAATCTATAGCCATCAGAAATAGGTGTAAAAGCATCTTTGTGTTTGTACAGATGTATTCATTCTTTCACACGTGTACATTTTTTTTATCTCCTAATCTAATAATCTCCATCGCCTTATTTTACACTTTTCTGATCTACTCTATTTTAATAAAACCAAAGTTAAATAATATGACACCTTATTTAATAAAAATATATATAATAAATCATTACCAAATATTATTACCCTCTACATAATGGTTTATTCATTAACTATTTATAAATTTATAATAATAAATACACATATATAAATCCTCATATATATAAAAGAAAAAAAAATTTTTTTTTTACTTGATTAATTGAATAATATATATATATATCTACAATATATATATATATAAATAGACAAGCACATTACATATATATCTTTAAATTGACCCTAACACAATACAACTTTTTAAATATTTTAAATACAAGTATGTTTTATGTACCTGGAATCTAGATGTAATATGGGGAATTTGAACCCAGAGTTTTAAGCTCCTTTAGCCATCTACCCTCTTTCATACAACCAATTCGCATGACCATGCACATGTGAAAAAGACAAATGATCTCCAATCTACGTATTTCATGCTGAACTAGCATTCATCAGTTGGTCCAGATCATTGTCTCCCACACACATATATAATAAATTTTTACAACATATAAAATAACTTTATGAAAACAATAATAATCAATCGTATACTTAAACCCAAAAATTATCTTATATTATTTTATCAAGATATATAGAATATTTTTTGAAGTTTATTATCAATTTAATGATAAAAAATTTAAAACCCAAATGTAAAAACAAATTCTAATATATTGCAAATTTTCAATATTTTATTTTATAAGCATTTCTGTGAACTAGCATGTTATGAAACTAAATTTATTATATAAATGCATAAATTATTGAAACAAAACAAGTATCTTTTCATAATCATTTACAAATTGTTTTAACTTTTTGATATATAATTCTTTCTATATAATTATTAGCAAATTCAAAAAAAATCTTTCAAAGAACTTTATTATATATTTTACTTTGATTACACATATAGATTTGTCCATATGGTATTGAACAAAACATAATTAAGCGATAACCATGGATTAATGTTACCATCATCATCATTATCAACCATTATCAATCCACTTCAGGATGAAGGTCTCTCCAAGTTTAATCCATCTTCTCTGATCTTTAGCTTCTCTTCTCCACATCACCCCTGCACACTTTCTTATTTCATCCATCCATCACACATGTGGTCTCTTTCTGGGTCTTTTACAATCTCTTGGAATCCAGTTTAAAATTTCAATTGTCCATCTATTATCATCTTTTCTAACAATATGTCCAGTCCAACTCCACTTCAATCTTTTAATTTTTTCAATGAGGTCAGTAACACCTGTTTTTCTCTTACCCATACATTGCATTTACGATCTCTTCTTGTTACTCCCAACATACATCTCTCCATACTTCTTTGAGTGGTCTGAAGTCTCTGAATTGTCTCTTCTATTAAGTGTCCAAGTCTCAGATCCATAAAAAGCATAAATTAGAGAATGAGAAGAAATGTTATTGTAGTACAGATTTTAGTTCTTAATCTATTCTCAATAATTTTTTAAGTTCCAAATCTATACATGCTTAGTCATCATCATCATCAACAACCATTATCAGTTCAATGCAGGATGAAGGTCTCTCCAAGTTCAATTCATCTTCTCTAATCTCTAGCATCTTTTCTCCACATCACCCCTGCACACTTTCTTATTTCATCCATGCATCTTACATGTGGTCTCTTTCTGGGTCTTTTACAATCTCTTGGAATCCAGTTTAAGATTTCAATTGTCTATTAATTATCATATTTTCTAGCAATATGTCCAGCCCAATTCCACTTCAGTGTTTTAATTTTTTTAATGAGGTCAGTAACACCTGTTTGTTCTCTTACCCATATATTGCATTTTCGATCTCTTCCTGTTATTCCCAACATGCATCTCTCCATACTTCTATAAGTGTTCTGAAGTCTCTGTACGACTCTTCTATAGGCATATTTCCTTTTAGTATCAAGTTATTTCTACCAAAAGCATCCAACCAAGTTTAATTCCATGATTAATTTCATCCATTATGTTTCCATATGTATTAATAATCTGACCAAGATATTTGTAACTGTTAACTTCTTATTCTTATTTTCATATTTTGAGAAAATCCATTAAATGTTACTTTAGTATTTTTAACATTTATCTGTAGTCCTACTTTCCTACTTTCATCATTGTTTTATATATTTCACCCCATGCTCTTATACTAGCAATTATTCTTACTATCAGTATTATTATTGTTGTTTTCACATTTATAAAAAAAAAAAAAAATGGCAGTATTATTATATTTAACTTCATTAAAATTATAATTTAACAGATTTTTTATAAGCATATTTTTTTCTTATATAAGTAAAAGTAAACCAAGATGGAAGGCTATGTTTTTGATAAATCTATAGTTTCAGGGTCCCAAAAACTGTTTACAAAAATGTCTGCTAGGAAACTCCATATAATTTACATTTTACTTTTCATTACTGTTATTTTAAAAAAAGAAATCATTGTAGAAAAATTAATTACAATATTAACAGTTTATTTTCTTTTCTTTTTTTTTTTTGGAATAACTTATAAAGTGAAAAATGGGGGGGGGGGTTAATACAATATTTACACTTTATTTATTGTGGTAGCATGCAATCATATCATATCCATTAACTCTTATTTAGCTCTGTCTGCTAATCCACATCAACGGCTTTAGGATGCTCGAAATCTTTGCTGTAACTTCATAAATTCCAGTAGCATTTAGGAAGGATAAAAAACAAATAAAACATTGCTTCAAGCTATCCTAAAATATAAAAATTATTTGGAATAGATTAAAGATAAAACAATAAAACTAAATATTGATATCTTATAAATAATAGTATGTGCCTATTACATAAATCCCTTATACTAGAATAAAAATAATAACAGAGAATTAGACAGATAAATTTTAATATTTCTTATGAATCAACACACTATAATAATACAAATTTGTACCAAAAGTCAAACTTTATTTCTATTTCTATTTGAACAAAATAATTCATGGATGGATGAAATAATAATCTTAATATGCCTTACAAGTTTGCAAATATCAATGATATCTAACAAAATATATATAACTCAATAATTGATTTCTAATTACAACTAAAAAAATAAAAGTACTGCTAACTCAACCTTTGCTATTCCACTAATATCAATATATTCTTGTTAACTAAGTTGATTATAATAAGATTAAATACTTAATAACAATATAAAATTAATTAACATAACATAACTTTCCATTTTCACCAACTCAGAATATTATAAAATAAAATCATCCAATTAAATAATCTTAAGATTTTCAATATCCAATCATAACAGTATATAAAATAAATGATAGATTCCTATTTGATACTTATTCAAATGCCATGGACCAATTAGATCTAATTACTCTTCTGTTTAGTTAATGAAGTTAAATTATTAAAACTTTTGACAATAACTGTCAAAGCATATAAAAGATTGTTATATTATCAAATATTAATATTAAAATTTAATATTTAAACTAAATTTATAACTGACACTAATGAACTCTAAATATAATTAAAGCAAATTACTCTAATTTCTAACAGAATAAAATAAATTACTATTATGAGCTTTATAACTGAATAAGATTATGATCTTTATGGCTGTATTTTGGTTTAATATAATGTACATTTTAATCAATAATAATTTTAAATAAAATATGAACATCTAATTGCAATTTCCATTACTCATCTTCAACAAAAATCTTATTTGTACCTTTATCAATGATAAAATCAATTTACATATAATTTCTACCTTAATATCTCTATTACTTGTTACTAACAAAATAATTACAATAAACCTTTAATTACTTATTAAATATTTAAGAATTTCAAATCAGTTGATATAATTCTCTTATTTAGGTATGTAAATAGATTACTACTTAATCTAAAATTATGCTATTATTTATATCAATGAATGTTATATATTTTTAACGAAGAGAAACAAAAATATATACCAATAATAATGATAATTATAAGTAAATGACCTGAAAATAGTCCTAAAATATGGCCTTTCTAAAATATTACCATAATTCTATTGACTATTTTTTAAATTATGATCCAACAATGTTTTATTATTCCAGAAATAATAGAAATATTATGAAAAACTATAAGATTTGAAGCATATTTTATTAATTCTAATATTTTAAAATATCCAATGCACATATATATATATCCCTGAATGCAGAGTATAAAATTATATATTATGTATTCTGGCATATTTATGTTTATCACTTTTTTTATGTTTTGATTATTCTTTACACTTTTTAAGTTTTAATTCCAATTCAAGCATCAAGAAAGTTTTTTAAAAAATACTTATTTATCTTTTCATAATCATCAGTTTGATAGTTGATTTTTAATTATAAAGTTTTGTTCCCTTCAGGTTTTAGCCTAATATTCAGAATTCTTCTAATATTTAACTTGTTTAAAGTCCAACTCCTATAATAGTTAAATATTTGAATTTCATTTTTAAAATGGAAACAAATTTTAGTTGAGACATCATAATAGAATACATGTATGTATTAAAATTTATTATTACTAAAATTTTACAAAAAAACATTGTCCCAAGCATTTATGAAAGAAATTCTTGTTGCCGGTTATAAACAGTTTCTGCTTTATAGTAAATATGTTCTTGCAACTTGTTTTTTTTTTTAAATCAACATTTTCAAATAAAATCTAATTGCAGTAACATATTTTTGGTTTAAAATAAATATTTTACAAATTTGTTACATAAATAAGCTTAAATATATAAATTGTTGAAAATTACAATTTTTTTCTGAAATACTAAGACAAAAAAACATGCTAAGAATTATCTCAGATCAAAGAATCTACTAATCAATGACTGTTTGTATTCTTTTATGGCAAAAAAAATTGCAGGATATTTATTTGTAGAAGTCTATACAATACTGGCATTTTCATATTTTTTTAAACTAATAATTTTAATTTCAATGCAAAAATGTAAACTGGTAGATTAATTATGCAGATAACCACAAAACAGTAAAGAAAATCAAAACAATAGCAGCACCAAAATAATGCTCCAAAAATTTAATGATTTTATAATAAGTAAATTATAGTAGATTTATAGCAGAATCTAAGTTTTTCATTAGATTGTTTTTTACTGATAACCTTTTCCACAATATATATTTTTAAGTTATGTTATGTTTTGTATTTACTCCTAGTGAATTTTTATTATAAATTTTGTTTTTAATATTTGTTTAAAATTTTACAGATTTAAATTGTTTATCATTGTTGTTAAGTTTACATGGGGGACTCAAAAATAACTACAATTTTGTAAAAAAAAATTGCATATTTATTTTAAGATGTTGCAAATTGAATTACTTTTAAAGTATAGTCTATTTAATGCAACCATTGTTTTAAACATGTTTTTCATTTTTCAAAGCAATTTAGAAACTCTTGCAAAGCACTGCAGTTTAATATCTGCTATTTTTTCTTCACCATGAAAAAAAGACATTTATTTCATTTGAGAGATTAAAAAGAAGTCACACAGAATGAGATCCGTAAATGTGGCTGAAGAATAAACTGTTTCATGCTGAATTTAATTAAAACTGTTTATACTCCAACTTTATGCATTAGCTGCACTGTCTTGATAAAACATGCAACAAACAGAACATTTACATTTTACCAATTTCATGCAAAAGATTCAGAACTTGTAGATTTTAAATGTCTGATTGTTAACCTGGGCCAGCTGCTTGGAAGGAAGCTATGCTAACCACTAGGCCACCAATGCTTGACACATTTGACTTCATTTGCCATGCTTTTTAGTAACTTTAGCACTTCTATTAAATCACATGTAAACTTGTGTTTTCTCAGAGCAATTTGCTTGTAAGCTGTTTTAAATTTTGCAACTATTTTCCCTGCCATTTTCCCTAAAAGAAAACAGAATTTCACATTATTCCAACTTTTCAGCTAATACAAAAATTGACAAATATGTGAAACACACTTTTTAATAAAAAGTGTTCTGTGTGAGAAAGCTTTCACACAATGACATCACTTGACAGATTTCTGCAGAAGGATCCCTGTAAGAGATGTCGAGAGGCATACATTACAGTAGTCATAACTACAGATGAATGATTTTGGCTATTTGGAGGTACACCCTTGAATGTTATTAGTAAGTATCATCTTTCATTTCAGAAATTACATGACTAAAATGTTTTTTTTTCAATTTGATCAGATTTTTTAACATTTTAATAATACAAATAAATAAACATGTTGAAGTTTTAACCTAAATTTCAAGACGTTGTTTAAAAGAAAATTTAAAAAGAAATCACACGTTAAATGATTGAATGAAATAATAAAATTTTCTGGTTGTAATGGAGAGAAGACAATCTATGAATATAAGGAAATTAAATTAAATTTGAAAGAGAAAATAGTTGAAAATAATATTGATGCATACATATAGTAAAGGTAAACTATGGGCTTAAAACTCATTGATGTCTGATATTGGCTTCAGATCATGCTTTGGCAAATGAATCTTTAACTATCATGTACAGTGTTCCTCAACCATGCATAGTATTCTTATAATTAATTTTTGACACAGTAAGGATATTTATTATCCTTTCTAAATGACTTTTAAAGAGTTTATATAAGCTTCATAAATGAATATCTAACATTTAGTCATTCAAAAATTTTGAAGTTTCATTTGATGTAATAATTTTTTTAAACTGGATTCAAATCACTCCATAAATAAGAATATAATATTCAATAATTCAAAAAGTCTCAGTTTTAGCCTACTTGTTATATAATGAATTATGTAAACCAAATAAGAGTTCATGGTTACATTCTGGAAAGGATATACAAATGCAATATACACAAAAAGTATCATTGGTTATTGAATTTTTTATAGACATTATTATTTTCTAATCTGATTTCAAATAATATCTAAATAGCTCTGTGTGGGTTTAGTGTTATGGTTTAATAGCCCACCCAAGGGCCGAAAGTTTACAGGTCTATTCTCAACTGCAAAAAATTCTTAATTTGTTATCCGTTATACTTGGCTCATCACTGTGATACTTTGTCGCGTGATATATTAAGAATATGACTATATTATTACTTTTTACTTTATTTTTGAGCAGATTTTCTGTAGCAGAAACAATATTCGGAAATTAACTTGTGTTGGAGCTTTACTTGCTTTAATAATAAGAGAATATTACAATTTCTCACTCATTTTTAAAACTATAAGACTCGAAAAAATTGTATTAAATAAATGGCATATCCCCACCATAGAATTAATCAAATGTTATACTTTAATTATAGTACTCTAACTGGTTAATTATTCACATTGCATTTGGTTGAAGAATTTAACATCAATCTATAACTAGTTGTCAAGCATTGGTGGTCGAGAGGTCCGCGACAGCAGCTTTACAAGCAGTTGTCCCGGATTAGCGGGTTCGCTTCCCGGCTGATGCTATGACACATGGGGGAAAAAATCTATAACTAGTTGTATATTTAAAAAAAAAAAAAGAGTATTCGAATGATTTATTGTTTGGAATTCATATAAAATAAACTTCGATCATCGCAAATAACAGAATTTAGCTGCGATCCAAGGACTTTCACTTCCGTATTTTGCCATTTTACCTCTGATCTAAGCCGCACTAAGCAATTCTGTATTTATACAATTTATTCATGCAAATAATATTTTTGTATAACTATTGTAATTAGAATAACTACTGAGTCAATTCAAGCATTACATTACTGTTTTATTTAACCAGACTACTGAAAATTTTATTTATTCCATTAATGTAATGTGTTTATTTTTAATTGAAAACAGCATGGGATTAGATTTTATTTTCAACGAGAAAAATAAACGTTTAATATTTATAAAAAGATATATATGTAAGATATTTATAGAAGTTACGCGAATATTAAAATTATTGTCAAACGCAAAATAATATATATATATTATAAATAAACAAATTAATTTTATATAAGCATTTTATGCTGTTTGGCTTCTCTGCATATGATGGCGGGCTTAAAAGGTATACATTTAAGGATAGAGTTTCAATTGAATAAAGTAAAAACAATTGTTCTTTTGATGAACTTCGAGAAAAATGGTTTGCACAATAATATCATTTGCTTTGTATACACCTAACCTTCTTAGCAATTAATTTTAACGATATGAATATTTTGGGTATCACAAAAAATGAATAATTCTTTTTATCACATGAGTATTATCTCCCATGTTTGCTCTTAACTGTTGTTAAAATAGGCAAAACTCTCTCCATACAGTAGTGCCACTCAAAGCAAGACAGAGTAATCAATGGATGCCAGAAGGCTTGTACATAAAATCCCTATCTAGTGCTCTCAGATCCAAGGTTCCTCACTGACGAAGGCCATAAGCCAAAAACTAATTTGGGGATATTGGATGAGTAGGTACTAGATAGGGATTTTATGCACAAGTCTTCTGGCATTCATTGATTACTCTGTCTTGCTTTGAGTGGCTCTACTGTATGGAGAGAGTTTTGTCTATTTTAATTCTTTTTATAATGTTGTGATAAAATTATTACTATTTGCTATAAATCTCAAAATTAAGCCAAATCACAATTTTGATTTCGTATGGAAAAGTTAAATAATATTATGAAAATTAATGATCCACATACACTTAAAACATATGAATAAAAATATATGAAAAAGACATGTTTCCCAGGATGCATCTCTCTTATGATCAGAGTGTTATTTACTACGTACTTTAACATAGTTTAAAACATTTACTATAATGAGAAGCAATTTGAATTATTTATTTTAAATCATTGATAATATAATAGTGCATAAATAAAAACTGACTTCAAGTAAACTTAGAAGAAAAGTCTAAGGAACTTTAGTATAAACAATTAGGTGCACTGTTTCCAATTGTTTGGGTGGAAAAAGTAACAATCAACCAAACTAATATTTGCCAAGAAAAATAATGGTTCATCATATAAAAAACCTTATTATCAATAAAGTTTTGAATTAGTTCAGTCTATCTTAGACACTTCCAGTTTTCCAAAAGCTTTTGTTAATTTCATTTATTTTTACTTCTCAATATTTTGTAACAAAAGACACTTATTTATAATTGTTAATACAATAAACAATAAGGCACCTCGCACCAAACTACCAAGAATGACAATCCCCTACATTTCTAAAATATCTAACAAACTAACGAAAGCATTAACCAATAAATTCAACATAGCATTTAGAACTCCACCTAATTCTAATAGATTGATTAACAACTCTAAAGACCACATTGATCGATCGTTCACCCACACGTGGTGTACTCCATTGCCTGCTCTCAGGCCGGAGGCCATGCTATATATTATGGTGAAACGAAAGCTACAATCAACACTAGACTGGCTCAACATCTTTACACGTATAACAGAGCTCAGAGGAACAGCAACACAACCTCTGTATTTTTGGAGCATGCTAAACAATCTGGACACAACTTCACACCTGCCAAACGATCACAAAAGAAAAATAAAGGAGGCATTTTACATTAATGGAAACATCCATCCTATTAATAGGAAAGACACTTGCTTCGAAATCTCGTATATATTTTACTATACATTTTATGAAGGCTATGAATATGAGGCATGGATCCTCGAAAACGTTAAGCCAATAAACTTTAATATTAATTTATATCTTCTTCTTTATTAACAATTATAAATAAGTGTTTTTTGTTTCATTTATCTTCTAAATAGTATATTATACATGGCCTAAAACATTTAATATAATGAAATGCGTTTTGACTTGTTTTTAAAATCAATGATAGATTGGAAATGTATTGATAAAATCTAAATATAAATGAGGTTTAAAAGGTCAATAAACTCCACTATCTAGATAATTAGATCCACTGATTCAAATCTATTGAGTGGTTCAAATCTATTGGGAAAAGCCAACAGTCAAATTGTTCAGACAATGTCTATATAATTCTTTGCATACCTCTTATGGCCTACTCCAGACACAAAAATATAACAATTTGTAATTTCTTTTTAAAAGGTATTTTGTCTCTGTATTTCCCATTATACTGTATGTTGTTTTATTTATTTAAAAAAAGAAAAAATAAGCAGAACTTAAAAATAATTGTTAAACTTGACAATAGTAAGGTGTGACACCCATTTAATTAACCTAACAATGATCTTTCATTAGTCAGAAGCAGCAAATGATGATGATGAGGGGAATTGATGTCATTTTAAATTTAATAAGTATTGCATTATTTTTATACAACTGCTTCTTGTTATAAGAAGGTGAAAAAACATTGAAAGAAAAAAGAGAAAAATGTGGTATTAGAATTGTGTGGTTAAATAATGAAAATGTGATTGTATAAACACACAATTTCACTATCACTGTGAGAGAAGAAAAATGATTGATGATATGAAAGGATCATGATGACTGGTCCCTATTAAAATCTAAGTAAATAAAAACAATGTATAAAAAAAGATTGAAAAAAAGAATGAGAAATGGCAAAACAATAATAATGGTGAATTAAACTTATTTATAATCCTATAGCTGAAATAATTTGATTTCTAATTGCATTTGCTATAGCTAGCTATCTTTAAAAAACAAACTCTTAAGCATGCTTGAAAACCTTCAAGTTGTATTCAGTTTGAACAGTAAGTTGTATTAAACGCCAATAAAATACTCATAGTAAAATAAATAAATTTGTAAAATATATTGCTTAATTTTTGTAATAAATTAAATGTTTCAGCAACTCTTGTCATTTATTTTTTTTATATATTAGAAAAACAAATTATATATATGTATTATCAGTGTAATCAATATTGCATTTGCATATGATAACCAATTATCTATGACAGGCTCCAAATATGTGATGTCATGTGATGCATTGTGACTTCTTATATGGTGTCAGGAATTGCTCAGCAACTCTGCCCAGAGAAACCTGTTAACCACTTTGACTTCCCTTTCCATTCCCCACTCTAAGTTTTCCCATATTCTGCTCAATCCCATTTCCACAATATAATTTTTGTCAACTCCATGGCCTTTATATCTGAACCCCCCTTATCTTTTCCCAAACCCAGCATAAAAACCAATTACCCGCATTCTATATAATCACTTTGTTTATATTTATTCTTCCACAACTTCATTATTGGTACCCTTTCTTCTTTCAAGCACTTACATTCAATTAACAGATGACTAATATCATTAATATAACTAATGATGCAACCTCTAATTGTTATATTCAATACAAACTTTTACAAAAAGAAAATGACCACTATTTAATATAATTCAAAATTTTATTTGGAAAGTTAGCCTTAAATATCTCAGCTGATTTAACATTCACTCCTCTGATTATTATAGTTCAAGATAATTTTCCATATAAAATCTCGAATTGCAATTAGAAGCAACCACTTTCCTTTACTGTAAAATATTTACAGACATGGCACCAGAGGGTAGCTCATTCATACATACTAACAAGTAGGAAGACATGCATTAGATGCAGATGTGTGTATAGGAAAGGAGGCAATTCAAGAAGAAATGGGATGGTCAAGTTTTTATATGAGGGATGCAAAAAGCAAAATGAAAATGTTCAGTAGATTGAAGTTTATGGATAATAAAAAATAGCCAAAATTGTATTTAATTGGGTTATAAATAAAAGGCAGGTAACAAGATGGGTGAGGAAGGTAATGTGATATGCAGAAGATTTTGATAAAGAATTTATGTCAGTATACTTGTACAAAATGTGGGATGATTGTGTTAAGAGAATTGTTGAGTGTTATAGTGATAAGAAATGGGATAGAAGAATATATACATTAATAAAGAATAGGGAGTTGGGGAGGTGGAGAACTAGTATGGAGAGTAAAAAGAGTTTATATATATATATATTGTAACGATCCGGAGAATAGTACTTAACGTAAACTGCACTACGGGGCGCCATCTAGGCGTTTGAACCTAGAAAAATTTATAAAGTAGGCAGATACGTAAGTCAAAAAAAAAATTTATTTTTTTTTTATTTTGATTCCGGTCGTTAGCCCATGTCACTAGCCCAGTGGAACAGCAGAGATTAAATAATATAATATCTTATCTAATTAGATGTCAACATTAAAAAATAAATAAAATAAGCCACTGCCAGTAATTAATCCTACAAACATTTATTTATGCACATATATATAAGATTTAAAATTATTTTAGTATTAGTTTTACATTTTAACATTATTTTTAACTTTGATTCTTGACTTTAATTTACATTTAATTACTATTATATTCTAATTTTACATTTTAATTAAGTTCGCACAGATGGGATTATAAAAGCTTGTTTTAATATGTTGCTATAGATCGGTTACATAGATTACATGGTTAAAAACATTTCACAGTAAACATAAACGATCAAAATATAAAATCATTGATACTGGCAATTGCAGAGGGAAATTTATAAGTAACCCAGTAGTATTCACCATAAGATACTTGCATTGTCACCAATGACTTAAAAGACCTCCGAATAAATACATTTTAGATACTCACTGTAAGGTATCATTATTTATCGAATGTCTATATATTTTGATCAAATATGAAAACGCAAATATAGTTAACCGATAAACAATCCATGCAAGCGTCTATAAACAACTTAAATTTAATGCATTTTTATTTAGGGTCGAGCATGAATAGACCAGATAAATTTGCTTTTGAAAATAAACATTCTATCCCTATTTAACCTTAGACTAAAATTTCCGAGTCTAACTGGCATCAATTCATCTGATATATCGATGTATTCAATGTAATAACATACGGCAGCACAAAAGGTTAAGGGAAGAAATTGCCTCTTATGAGATAGGAATATTACATCTATCTGCAAAGAAGAGCAATAAAACAAAAAACTCCATAGAAAGGAACTGCAGTATCCGACTTATAATTCCTTCCATAGGCAAATGGAAGTGTGCGGTATATGAAGCGATTCTGCCCATAGCGAATCAATATTACATCTACTAATCACACCAATATATCCAATCCATTGACCCAATTTAACCACGAAACAAATAACCTAAGATTACCCTCCCCTAATATAACTTTACAAATCTATACAGCCATTCACGCCCGACTTAAGTTTAACATTGATATATTTTAATTTATCGGAAAACAGAAATCATAAATAAACTTAAAGAACAAAATTAAATAAATGGAAATGATTTTACACAAATAAATAAAAAAATACATCAAATAACATTTTAACTACTTTAGTCAGATAGGAAACTATTTGTAACAATTAAATTACTAGGAAAGTTTAAAATTTAAAGTTCTTAGAGCTTTCAAATTAATATTGTTCGTTATATTTTATAAAGTTCTTACGGTTCTAGAAATGTTCATCTTTAACAGTTGCTTGCCGTTTGAAATCCGGCATTAAATTTCCCGATGGTCCTGTGGTCCTCTGAATATAAGAAAAGCGATGTTTCATTTTCCCATTTTTATAACAACTGAAGGGATTGAACGTGAGTCTTTTTCAATCCCTTCTCCTTCACTTCCGCACTAACACATATCTGTCACATCGTAAATAATAAATAACTCACTAACTAATAATTTCCAAACTTGTCCTTTTTATATTAATGTGAAGGATTGAATTTACATTACGTCACCGATGCGATGGTCCTTTCGCTGCGGTCCGATTCCATAGGGATTTCTTCTTATTTGCTAACAGTTTCTATTGTTTTCCTATCTGACTGATGTTTTTACATTTAACTGCCCAAGGCTGGTTTACATTTGACTAATTAAATTTATCATTTCCATTTCTGATTAATTAACCTGTTTTCCAAATCAAAGATATATTTAAAGATAAATTTAAAGATATAATTTTATCTCCAAATCTTTTTAAGTTTTTGTTTTTAAAATACCTTTTCTATTTTTAATACAGTTTTATTTTAATAATTTTTTTATATCTGTGCGATTTAATATGTACGAGTTTAAGATGATATTTAATTTCAATTTTTAATTCTAAAAGAAAATTTTTAAATGCGAACTTTTTAATTTACTTTCATGTTTAATAAATAAAAAAAAAACAATGTAACGAACATCTGTGTTCGTTACTATATATATATAACTGCAATAGTATTCTTAATGGTTTACAAACAATTACAAACAATCCTTAAATCCGTAGAAATACTTTAAATATGTGTATTTTTGGAGATATTAAAATTTACAAAAGATATGTGGATGATGTTTTTGTTTGTGGAAATACTAATAGTATAAATTTGCTTATAGAGGAATTAAATAAGTTGAATGGCTTGAAATGGACTATTGAAAAAGAACAGGACAATAAGATTAACTATTTAGATTTAATGATCACAAGAGATAACAGTATATTAAATTATAAACTAATAATTAAGCCACTGCAAAAAAGAGGATATATAAATTGTAAATCAAAAATACCAATGATGCATAAGATGGCAAGTTTTAAATCTTTTTTGTTTCGGAATGAAAAATTATGTCATTACCAAAGTGATAAACTGAAAAATATTGAGATATTTGCCAAGGAATTGCTGGATGTTGGTTATAAAATGGAACAAATAAACAATGCTTTATGTCAATTTAAAAAAAATTATTATAATTTAAAAGAAATGAAGATTAATAGTAAAAAATGGATATCTATTCCATTTATTTCAAATCCACAAGTAAAATTTTTTAAGGATTTATATAAGAATGGGTTTAATGTTTCATTCTACGTTCCAAACAATATTAATAAATTAGTCAATAATTCTAAGGATGTCATACCTGTCAAGCAAAAAAGTAATGTCATATATCAAATTTTTTGTGATTGTATGCTATCATATATAGGTGAATCTAGGTGCAGTATTGAGAAAAGATTGTAGGAACATGAATTGTTATATAAGCGTGTGAAAAATAAAAATAATGGTGATTTAAAATCTCCTTCAGTTTTCTTTGATCATGAAAAAACATGTAAATATAAATTTAAATTTAATTTTGAAAATTTGAAAATTCTTCATGAAGAGAGGAACCATAGTAAAAGAAAAATTAAAGAGGCAATTTTTATAAACAGGAATAAAGCGCATTTAATAAATCGACAAGCTTCTAACATTAAAATATGAGATTTGTGGAATATGAATTGATGACATTTGCTTCCACTTTTTGAATTTAATGGCAGTTGAGGCAGGTTATAAAGTAACCGAAAGTACTTCTGTGGATTTAAGGATTGTTTGTAATTGTTTGTAAACCATTAAGAATATTATTGCAGTTATAATTACGATATTGTTTTTAATTAACGAATATTTTATTTATTTTATATATATATATATATTGTAACCGTTCGATTGTTGTCCCAACTACATAATATCACCAAAACATAAGTGCGCTAAGAATTGTAACCTTGATCACCGATCAATTCCCGCTGCACATTGTCAGCTATTAAGAGCTGTAACCAAAAGCATATCATGCCATCTATATTATGCACCAAAGACCACAACCAACATCTGGAGCAACTTACCACAGACCAAACTAATGATATAACATAAACTTTTTATGATTTAATTTGATCGCAGCCAGGGTGTACCGCGAAGACCTATCATAGTAGTATGATAAAATACATTAAACAAATTATAAGTATGTAATGTTATTATCTTTCAAACCTTAATTTGCGACTTTCATTGTACGAGACCCGATGGCCGACTATGTACAAGATGGCATAATTTGTGGAACTACATAAGATTATGAAATTTTAAACCATCTATATGATTTTTAATACAAATGCTAGTCCAGGTAAAGCTTTGCAATAAATAAACATAAATACTTGGGTTCTTTTTTTATAGTTTACTATATCACTGAGACTCTTATTATACTGACAAATGACAATTTAAAAACGTTAAGTAAATATATTCAATCATGTCATTATCTGGTAAATCTGTTTACAGGTTTAATAATCAATTTGTATTGTATACTAGAATCAACTACGCAAAGCTAAAATGATGGAAAAGGTAAATGGGATTTTATTGTACCTTACACATCATAAACTACCAAAGACAAAAAGCATCCAAATGTTTTCTCAAAATATCACTAAACTCTTATATCATGTTGACAATAGTATGTACTTCAATGTATGCTCTATCCAAGGTTTATGATTTCTGATTTTACGAATGACAAATAGCAACGGCACAGTAACTTTAATTATAAATCAACGTTTATTTACAAATTTATGAATAATAAGTAATTAATTCTAATGTTATAATTAAAGACATAAATAAACAAATAAAATAAATAAATTATAATTCCATCGACTTCCTTCAATAACATATCGTAGGTACGGTTTTTAAAAACCTAATCATACCTTATATTTCAATTTGATATAATGAATGTATTGAGGAAATTATACTAAATTCAACATCAACTCATGAAACATCTAATGTCATTTCCAGATTCAATAAATCTATACCATGAACTTATAATAATATAATAAATAATATTATATCTGTAGGATTTAGCTATAATACAATCATTAAATAAAGTGAAAATTTAAACTTACATTCAGGTAAATAATAATCAACCAACAGTTAATTATTATGAGGTAACTTGAATAGAATGTCCTGCTACAATTTAATGATCTAACTTATAAATTATACTTACAAATGGAAGAAGATGATTTAGCAGAATAACTAAAATACTTTGCCCAACTTATATCTATGAAGTAAAACCATATTCCTGTGGATGCATTCATCTACACATAGGAATTAAATAACACTAAACGCTTTGTGGATTTATACACCATCATAAAGTAATAAGTATAATTACACAATTCCGCGGATTAACCACCAGCAGGAATGAGTGTAAAATACAAAAAATGGCAATTAATAATCTGTGGATTAACCACCGGCACAGATTAATGCCTTTTAACATTATAAAACAACATTACTATTTACCTCACATTAAAGTGCAAAATCATCCTCCTCAGTTATTCTGACCATTCAGAAAACACTAACATTTTAGCAAATGTGGGTTCTTGCATAATAAAATGTTACACTAATCAGGACAACTAATGTACTAACTTATCTTGCTTAAAATAAAACATATGTAATATAATATAAGTAATATTAGTATAGGAATAGAAATCTGGAAAGACTCACAAAATACCTCATGAAAAATTGATACATCTCATAAATTCATTTAGTACTTTTCAAGCTTTTTCGCAAGCGCTATTCTCTTGAATAAGTATTTTATTCAACCCCTATTAATTTAAACTTAATAAAATATAACTTATGAACTTCACATGCAAGTTCATATAACGATAAAATTAAAGTAATGCATTATTCATCAAATACATAAAATCTAACAGGTGTGTGTGTGATATAAATTAAATGTATAGCATTTTATAGTTCAATACATGAATTCTAGCAGGTGTGTGTATCACAAATTAAATTGTATAGCATTTTATAACTACAAATATGATCCGTGAAATCCAGGTACGATGTGTCGAACAATAAATATACGAAGTAATAGCTACAATTATAGTTGAATTCCATACATGTAATTTTATCCATTTGTATTAGTTATTATAAGCACTATTAGATTAACGATTTTACGTGGCTCCATAAACATGAAACAATTCCAAAACATGACATGCAGAGTTTAAATGAAAATGTTTTTTCATAAGTTATTAATTTCTACATTTCTCTATTAAAACTGTTCCAAGTTTATCACATCCATGCTAATATTTATTTATCCACGCTTAAATCTAGGAATACTAATTATAGCAATTAATTTAATCATTCCAAACTGATGATAAAATTAGAAAATAGCTTTGATTAATTATTTGAAGACTGTTTTTATTATTCAAATGGTAAACAAATTAACTAGCAAATATATTACTGACATTGCAAAGTTAAATATCAATCAATACTATATTTTTATTAAAATTATAAATGGAAATATTAAACTATGTTAATAACTTTAACATTTTACTTTAATTTAAACTTCTTCTTTTTTTAAAAAGCAAATTTTCATATTTACAAAACTTCTGTCATTAAAACACTTATTTAATTTTTCCAAATTGTAGATTAATAAATATTTTAAAACATACCAAAATCTTGCAATTAATTCTGCTTTTAAACTGGAAAGCTCCGACATATTTCAAATGTAATATTGGAAAAGTATTATTAGCGATTTGATCCACCTGGTTAGCCAACTTGAACAGACTTTTAAATTTAGCAATTCATCTTATTATTAAATACCACTATGTTATTTTTACATTTATAGAAAACTTTGTGGTAATCCGTTTACTTGTTAACTATTTTAAAATAAGCTTATCATATTTACACCATTTGCCTTTTACCATTTTCTTTTCTTTCTCCCTCCAAAAGCAACACTATCAGACGATCTTTTTTTTTAATTCGCGCTCCTTTCTTTTTTTTACATTGAAACGCATACGTAATTACTGTATTTATTTTTAATAATTAAATTTAGTTGAACAAATGGTTTTTTTAATTCAATGGAAATAATTTTTAAGACCATTTTAAACAAATAAAAATTATTATTATTTTTAATAATATTTTACCAAATTTAATGTGTTGTCAAAATTTTTAAAAAGTTAAACATTTTGATATGAATTAGTATATGGAAAGAAGCAATTTAAATTTATTAAAATAATATAGACAACAAGTAAGGCTAAATATTACCCATTCTCTCTAATAAATTATTTTGAATATAAGAGAGTAATCTGTTCAAAGTGTAAATCAAGCCAATCAAATCACCAAAAGAAGACAGAGAAATTTTTATACCAGTTACATCAATTATTATATTTTATACTAAAATATATGGTTACAGTTTACACCCCACTATGGAAAAAATTTATCTTTCTTCAGAATTCCATTTCATCAAATTCTACTAAGGTACATCATAAGTCACTATTTTTATTATCCTATCTATAATTTATCATCAATCTGAATATGGTATAACATTTACACAATATGAATCCCCTAATTTATTGAAGGTACAGGTTTCAAACTACGTGCATTGTAGGTGCCTCGGATTCCTTCAGGGGTTGAGAGCATAAATGCATTCTCTCCCACCTGGCTTTCAATCATGAAAGGTCCATTATATAAGCTTAAAAATTTTCTAAATTCGTTTTTCTTTAAGTTGCTAACATGAGGAGTACGGACAAATACAAAATCTCTGACCTTAAAAGGATCCAACAGATCAATATTAAGGTCTATACTATTTACATATGCTTCTTCATTGTCTATATGGTTCCTTCCCAAGTTAGCAACAGGCACCCACAGCGAGGAACTTTTCCATGAGGCCCCGTCTAGTTTAATGTATTACTTTTAACATTCGTCTTAATACCCTTTGTGTGAGGTGGTTTAATTCCACTAATAGAAGGTTGATCTCTATCTTGGGTCTTATTAATTAGACTAGGTTGACCATTAACTCTATGATAAAAATTTGGTCGTTTATAACTATGACTCCTACTCTGGTATCTTTTATCACGATAAGGACTTCTTATGGGAGCAACATTAACATTAGCAATGGAACAGTTATGAGAAGCTCTAGCATCCTTTCCACCTCTATATCTGTTTTCCAGGTCACATTCACTTGTCTCTAGTGCATCTAAGATCTCTGACACCTCATCAATTGTATACTTATCCGCAGCAATCAAAACTTGTTCAATCTGTCGAGGTAAGTTATGTCTTAAGATCCTGACTATATGATGCTCAGATAATGGAAAAGCAGTTAAAGTTTTAAGTTTGACCACCTGTCCATGAAAAAATTGAGTATAGCTACCTTTATTAGCATTGTACTTTTCTCAAGTGATTTGATAACGCATGTTATCCTGACGATCTTCACCCCAGAAACTTGACATTATTAAATGTTTAAAATCTCCATATGTTTGAGGACAATCAAACAAAGACTGCCACCAATCTTTTGCAGCAGCATAAAGATGGTTGCTGGAGATAGCCAGTTTTTCTCTTTCTGAAAATGCACATAAAGTAAACAATTCCTCCAGATTTTGAAGAAATTCTAGAGGGTTTTCCAAATACTCCCCTTTAAATGGCTTAATCTTTAGAAATTTAAGAGCTGTAGATCCACCCATAGACATATCTGTGTTCTTGACATCATTGGCCACAGATTCAATTCCTAATAGTTTTTGGAAAATGGGAGTTGTGTGGAGACCAGTAAAATTACCATCTGATACAACTACTTCTTTAACAGAGGTCTCTGTCCCATCCACATAACACTTGGTGTTTTGACCAATGAAATTATCATTTTTCTCTTGAGCCTTTTGAATTTCCAACATTTTTAGCTGAAGATTTTCAATCTTTGCCTCTAGTTTCTGTCCTTCTTTAAACTCATTTGACTCATTTGGCCACTCTTGACATTTATCCCTCACTTCCTTCAACTCTTTCTGCATCATTTCTAAATCTCCACTAAATTTAGCATTAGTCTTTTTCAATTCTTTATTCTCTACTTTAGACCTATTGATAGTTTCCTCCAAAATCTTTTTAATGCTCCCTAATTCTGCTCTGCTCTCTGTTACAGATTCACTCATGGATTTAAATATGCCTTGTTCAAAAGTTGAATGACTCTCATTCATATTCTGAAGTTTAACTTCCATTTCAGTTTTAATTTTATCAGTAGATTTAGCAGATTGAGACTCTACTTCTTGAACTTTATAGTTCATTTCACTAACTATTTGTGCCAACTGACTCCTTGAGTCTCCCATTGCCACATCAAGCACCTTCAGTTTAGTGTCCACCTTCTCCTCGTGGGTTATAAACTTATTTCCAATTTCTTCTATCTGAACTTCCAAGTGCTTTTTATAATCTAAGAAATTAGCTTTAATTTCTTCTAATTTAATATCGGACTCCCCTTTAGCTGCCTTACAACTATTTTCTAATGATTGAAATTTTTGATTAAATTCCTCCACTGTTTTTACCCTAGCAGCTTCTATTTTTTCTTTCACAAACTCCTGAACTTCAGCCATTTTATTCTCAAAACTATCTAATTTTTCAGTCACCTCTTTTTGGGACTCTAACATCTCTTTTTGGGAAAGAGATTGTCCATTCATTCCAATCTCTATGCATTGAAGCATCAACATAAACTGTTGTTGGAAATCAAGATCAGGAACTTCTTGGGTTCTCTCAGGATAATTAATTTCTTCAGAATCACTCATTTTGAGTATTTTATAACAACTATTTTAATATTTTGTGAAACCAAACTTTTACTTTCCTAAAATATATGTTTTAATAACAATAATCAATTAAAATCTTGTTCAAGCCAACCAACCACTAAATCATCACCACCAATAATCTATCCCAGATGGTATATATCACATTCACACTAAAATAATCTGAACCCACACTATAAATATTTGCAGTATTATAACAACTACTTTATAAACCCTTGATAATTACAACTTCTCCCAATTCAATCATAAATATTGGTATATCTTGGAATACGATTGCTATTGTCATCAGAAATCTATATAAGTAATTTGGAGAAATATATAGCAATAAAACATACAATATTTTATCACCATTATAGAGCATTTGTCACATGATAATATTCTTGTAATATGGGAAATTAAAATTGTAATCAACAATCATTAATTAATTTAGTTCACATATTACCATATTGTACTCTGCAATGATCAATTAATCAAGTCGCATGTTTATAAAGTGCTAAAAACTGTAATCGCACACTTATAATGACTGTATAACCTCAACATATTGGGCCGAACATGTTGTGGTGCCAAAAATTGTAACCGTTCAATTGTTGTCCCAACTACATAATATCACCAAAACATAAGTGCGCTAAGAATTGTAACCTCGATCACCGATCAATTCCCGCTGCACATTGTCAGCTATTAAGAGATGTAACCAAAAGCATATCATGCCATCTATATTATGCACCAAAGACCACAACCAACATCTGGAGCAACTTACCACAGACCAAACTAATGATATAACATAAACTTTTTATGATTTAATTTGATCGCAGCCAGGGTGTACCGCGAAGACCTATCATAGTAGTATGATAAAATACATTAAACAAATTATAAGTATGTAATGTTATTATCTTTCAAACCTTAATTTGCGACTTTCATTGTACGAGACCCGATGGCCGATTATGTACAAGATGGCATAATTTGTGGAACTACATAAGATTATGAAATTTTAAACCATCTATATGATTTTTAATACAAATGCTAGTCCAGGTAAAGCTTTGCAATAAATAAACATAAATACTTGGGTTCTTTTTTTATAGTTTACTATATCACTGAGACTCTTATTATACTGACAAATGACAATTTAAAAACATTAAGTAAATATATTCAATCATGTCATTATCTGGTAAATCTGTTTACAGGTTTAATAATCAATTTGTATTGTATACTAGAATCAACTACGCAAAGCTAAAATGATGGAAAAGGTAAATGGGATTTTATTGTACCTTACACATCATAAACTACCAAAGACGAAAAGCATCCAAATGTTTTCTTAAAATATCACTAAACTCTTATATCATGTTGACGATAGTATGTACTTCAATGTATGCTCTATCCAAGGTTTATGATTTCTGATTTTACGAATGACAAATAGCAACGGCACAGTAAGTTTAATTATAAATCAACGTTTATTTACAAATTTATGAATAATAAGTAATTAATTCTAATGTTATAATTAAAGACATAAATAAACAAATAAAATAAATAAATTATAATTCCATCGACTTCCTTCAATAACATATCATAGGTATGGTTTTTAAAAACCTAATCATACCTTATATTTCAATTTGATATAATGAATGTATTGAGGAAATTATACTAAATTCAACATCAACTCATGAAACATCTAATGTCATTTCCAGATTCAATAAATCTATACCGTGAACTTATAATAATATAATAAATAATATTATATCTGTAGGATTTAGCTATAATGCAATCATTAAATAAAGTGAAAATTTAAACTTACATTCAGGTAAATAATAATCAACCAACAGTTAATTATTATGAGGTAACTTGAATAGAATGTCCTGCTACAATTTAATGATCTAACTTATAAATTATACTTACAAATGGAAGAAGATGATTTAGCAGAATAACTAAAATACTTTGCCCAACTTATATCTATGAAGTAAAACCATATTCTGTGGATGCATTCATCTACACATAGGAATTAAATAACACTAAATGCTTTGTGGATTTATACACCATCATAAAGTAATAAGTATAATTACACAATTCCGCTGATTAACCACCAGCGCAGGAATGAGTGTAAAATACAAAAAAATGGCAATTAAGTAATCTGCGGATTAACCACCGGCACAGATTAATGCCTTTTAACATTATAAAACAACATTACTATTTACCTCACATTAAAGTGCAAAATCATCCTCTTCAGTTATTCTGACCATTCAGAAAACACTAACATTTTAGCAAATGTGGGTTCTTGCATAATGAAATGTTACACTAATCAGGACAACTAATGTACTAACTTATCTTGCTTAAAATAAAACATATGTAATATAATATAAGTAATATTAGTATAGGAATAGAAATCTGGAAAGACTCACAAAATACCTCATGAAAAATTGATACATCTCATAAATTCATTTAGTACTTTTCAAGCTTTTTCGCAAGCGCTATTCTCTTGAATAAGTATTTTATTCAACCCCTATTAATTTAAACTTAATAAAATATAACTTATGAACTTCACATGCAAGTTCATATAATGATAAAATTAAAGTAATGCATTATTCATCAAATACATAAAATCTAACAGGTGTGTGTGTGATATAAATTAAATGTATAGCATTTTATAGTTCAATACATGAATTCTAGCAGGTGTGTGTATCACAAATTAAATTGTATAGCATTTTATAACTACAAATATGATCCGTGAAATCCAGGTACAATGTGTCGAACAATAAATATAGGAAGTAATAGCTACAATTATAGTTGAATTCCATACATGTAATTTTATCCATTTGTATTAGTTATTATAAGCACTATTAGATTAACGATTTTACGTGGCTCCACAAACATGAAACAATTCCAAAACATGACACACAGAGTTTAAATGAAAATGTTTTTTCATAAGTTATTAATTTCTACATTTCTCTATTAAAACTGTTCCAAGTTTATCACATCCATGCTAATGTTTATTTATCTACGCTTAAATCTAGGAATACTAATTATAGCAATTAATTTAATCATTCCAAACTGACGATAAAATTAGAAAATAGCTTTGATTAATTATTTGAAGACTGTTTTTATTATCCAAATGGTAAACAAATTAACTAGCAAATATATTACTGACATTGCAAAGTTAAATATCAATCAATACTATATTTTTTATTAAAATTATAAACGGAAATATTAAACTATGTTAATAACTTTAACATTTTACTTTAATTTAAACTTCTTCTTTTTTTAAAAAGCAAATTTTCATATTTACAAAACTTCTGTAATTAAAACACTTATTTAATTTTTCCAAATTGTAGAATAATAAATATTTTAAAACATACCAAAAGCTTGCAATTAATTCTGCTTTTAAACTGGAAAGCTCCGACATATTTCAAATGTAATATTGGAAAATTATTATTAGCGATTTGATCCACCTGGTTAGCCGACTTGAACAGACTTTTAAATTTAGCAATTCATCTTATTATTAAATACCACTATGTTATTTTTACGTTTATAGAAAACTTTGTGGTAATCCGTTTACTTGTTAACTATTTTAAAATAAGCTTATCATATTTACACCATTTGCCTTTTACTATTTTCTTTTTTTTCTCCCTCCAAAAGCAACACTATCAGACGATCTTTTTTTTTTAATTCGCGCTCCTTTCTTTTTTTTACATTGAAACGCATATGTAATTACTGTATTTATTTTTAATAATTAAATTTAGTTGAACAAATGGTTTTTTTAATTCAATGGAAATAATTTTTAAGACCATTTTAAACAAATAAAAATTATTATAATTTTTAATAATATTTTACCAAATTTAATGTGTTGTCAAAATTTTTAAAAAGTTAAACATTTTGATATGAATTAGTATATGGAAAGAAGCAATTTAAATTTATTAAAATAATATAGACAACAAATAAGGCAAAATATTACCCATTCTCTCTAATAAATTATTTTGAATATAAGAAAGTAATCTGTTCAAAGTGCAAATCAAGCCAATCAAATCACCAAAAGAAGACAGAGAAATTTTTATACCAGTTACATCAATTATTATATTTTATACTAAAATATATGGTTACAATATATATATATATATATATATATATATATATATATATATATATCTATATATATATATATATATATATAGAAGTAAATGGAATATTAGGTGCAAGTTAATTTGTGATAATAGTAAGGAAAGTAGTTTACTGTTTAAGGCTCAAGTAGGATCTTTAGTAAGAGGGGATTATACGCATAAATGGAAAAACATGAGTGATTTAGCCTGCAAATTGTGTAAGGAAGGCATAGAAAATATAAGGCATCTGTTAATTGAATGTTAATTCTTGAAAGCAGAAAGTATACAAATAATAAAGTTGTGAAAGAAATATAATGAAAGTGATTATACAGAAAGTGGGTTATTGATTTTTATATGCTGGATTTGGGAAAAGATAAGGGGAGTTAGATATAAAGGTCATGGAATTGACAAAGATTATGTTGTGGAAATGGGATAGAGCAAGATATGGAAAACCTTAGGGTGGGGAATGGAAAGGAAAGGTATACTAACTAACAGGATTCTCTGGGCATTGTTGCTGAGAGATTCCTGACTCCATATAAGGAGAAGTCACAGTGCATCACATCAATACTTCGAGTTCATTATTTCATCTAAAGCTATGCCTATGTGTTTGAAAAGAAAGGTTTTTAATAAATGTGTTTTACAGTTCTTACTTATGGATCTGAGACTGGGATACTTAATAGAAAAGCAATACAGAGACTTCAGACCACTCAAAGAAGTATGGAGAGATGCATGTTGGGAGTAACAAGAAGAGATCAAAAATGCAATATATGGGTAAGCGAACAAACAGGTGTTACTGATATCATTGAAAAAATTAAAAGACTGAAGTGGAGTTGGGCTGGACATATTGCTAGAAGAGATGATAATAGATGGACAATTGAAATCTTAACATGGATTAAAAGAATACTTATTACACAACATGATACATATGTCAAATTAGGTTTACATAGAATTTTTAAATGTGATATTGAGAAAAAATATGTGGAGATGCATGATAGTATGATTGAAAACATATGGAGTAGGGGTTGAAGTTAGAAATTTTGTTAAAATTATTACTACTTTCATTTAATGGATGTATTGACACCAGTAAATTATATATATATATATGTAATGTGATGATCGCACATACTGCGATTACACATATAGATATTTAACATTTAAAGAATGTTAAATATTGTGCTTGGGTTATAAAAAAAGTGAGTTTAAAAAAAATTACAAAACAAAGAAATGTTTAATTAAAGAAAAGAGAGGGAATTAGAATCGAAAAGATTCTTATCTTTTACCCTCCAAAGTTCAGATTTTAGAAAGAATAGAAATATTAAGGTTAAAAAAGATCGATATCATGTGTTTAATGTAAGATTAAAAAAATGAGAAATGAAATATAAATAAAATAGAAACTTAATAATGTAAAAGAAAGCGATAGTTGGGGAATGTAATAAAATATAAGTAAAATTTAGAATGCAACGAGAGATAAAGATCTGGTCTTAAAATTACACATTTTGACGAAAATGAAATGCATGTGTGAATGTATGAATAAAGAGAGTACGGTTTATTTTATGTCAAAATGAAATAATTTTATTAAAGAAAATGATTGATAAATAAATGTAAAATATTATATTATAAAATTGTATCAAATTGAAAGTAATTTTGTATAAGTTGTTGAAAGCATTTTTAAAGTTAAAAGGTGTGAAATAAAAAAAAACCCGCAAGAGATCAAGATAAGGAAGGAATTTGAAAAATAAAGAACAGTTATTAATGAATTGGAAAACAGTATTGGTGGAGACTTGAATGAGGACACTGCTCTGATAAGAAGCAGAGAAATATAATAGAAAGGAGACATGAAAAGTTAAATTTTGGGAACATGAAAACAAACTATAACATAAGGGAAGCTTCGAGGATGTGTGGCTAAGGACCAGTCGCGATCGCCGGTCGATCCAAACTTCTGTGCTATAATGGTTCGCATCTCGATGTAACAACTGCCGATGTAGCACCTACCAAAGGGTTCATTTTTGCCTTGCCTTGATGCCCACAAGATGGAGGAGTCCCAACAATCAAATGTAACCAAAGAGTGACCGTTCCCTACTAAAGAAGTGGAAAAATTCCACGGGACGCTCAGCAAGACGCCAAGTTTTTTCGAGGACTTTATCACCTAGGTAATTCTGAATAAGACATTTTATATAATTATGTGCACATACTTTTAAATTTAATGCAATTGTCAATCCCACATATAATGAGATAGACATTAATTAGACTCTTTTAATATTTGAAATGATTATAAAGGGATAATTTATTTCCACAGATTGCTATCATTTATAAAATCATCTATTGTATTTTTAGTTATTTTTTGTAGTGTTATAGCATAATCTGTTTTTTTATATTGAGTGTCAATAATTTTGAGTGTTTCTTTTATTATAATTTATTGTATTAAATATCCTTTATTTATGTAAAATCCGTTTCGTCTCTTTCTTCGCCACTTCCAAAAGTAATATAGTCTTAGGATTGGGAAATAATTATTATTCATTTGAGTACTTAATTAACACGTGAAGCTAGTGGTGCAGTATTTGATCCCATTAAATTTTAATTAACCAAAAGTGCTGTAACTCTGTTAAATCTTACAGCAGTCGGGAGAAAGTTGACCGGGAAATATAACCTGGGGCTATACCTGTATAGCATAAAAGTTCGGTCAAGTACGGATATAGACTCATTTATGTCTGTATTTTCTCTCTGCTTGTAATAGCAGAAAGTGGACGATCTTGAATTATAAGAATTTCCCAGTATATCTATATAAAAGGGAAGTTTAAGCCTTTCGATCGTCGGGTTTTCGTTACAATATATATATATAAATTAAGAGCCATGATCTTTCTCACTCTCCATATGATAATTAGGATATAAAGGCCTATTACCATTAATGCCCAAACCATTTAGTAATCATTCAGTAATCTGTTTTTATATGTATCTTAACATTACATAATGAAATAAGTTAGTTCAAGAGTGAAATGGTATATATTGCAAATATAAACAACCTTCGTGTAAATTTGGTTTTAATCTGAAGACTTTCATTCATTTTGAATAATCTTGTGAAAGATCAAAATCAATGCTATTTTTTTTCTCTGTCATTACAAAATGTTCTTGTTTATTTCAAAAAAGCATAGTGTTTCTGTAATTTTAAAATGCTGCATTAATGTTATCATAAGTGAGAATGATTTCTATTTTTTATAATAAATTCCCATAATTATTTTATTTATGTTATATTTGGAAAAAGTCTGAAGAGATCAGTATGTTATGGATAGTTGGCTTAGATCTAATGGATACAACTATTGTTTGATACAGAAAAAAATGTTATCTGGGTATTTATTTCCGATATCATTTTTATGCTAAGATTTTGGTATAAATATGATTTTTTGCTTAAAACAGGCAAAACTCTACATACAGTAGCATCACTAAGTGCAAGCCAGATTAATCAATGGATGCAAGAAGGTTTGTGCATATAATTCCTATCTAGTGCCTACTCAACTCCAGACTAGTTTCTAGCTTGTGGTTTTCATCATTAAGGAGCCTTGGATCAACTTGAGCAAACATAAAAAATGATCATGTGATTTTTTGCTTGTTTATAAAATATATTTAATTATTTTTACATACTAATTGATTATTTTTTGAAACAAAATGAATACACATGTACACTTTCAGATTATTCATCTAACTTTTATTTTAAAAGTAGAAGTTAATAAACTTGATCATAATATAAATAAAGAAATTGATGGCATGTGTAACATCATTATATGTCAGAATCAACATGTTGTTAAATTTTTCAAATATAATTATTTTAAAGAGAATATCAGATTTTAACATAGAACTTATCATTATATCTATTATAAATCTACCTTCATGTACTCACATTAAAAAGAAAACTTAAAATAAATAAAAAACATTTCATTCATTTTCTAAAAGGTATTTACCCTAACTTATTTGATGATGTGTGTGGTACATTGTTTGATCTGCAAGTCAATTTTTAAATATTTAAAAATGTCAATTGCAATCTTTTAGAATATTATTCATTTTTAAAATTAAATTAATAAGTTTCAGTATAAAATAAAAATTTTATACAGTTATGATAGTTGAGTATTTTCAAAAACTCTTACCAAATAAAACAAAAGAAAATGTCAAATTGTTAACCTATTAATATGTAAATATTTTACATTTACAGAATGAAATATTTTGTAATAAGTTAAGACCCATAAGCTTTTTCATTCATCATTGTTTATATTTGCATTATATACAATTTCTTTCTCACACTTGTTATTGTCTAAATTTTTTTTCTATATAAGGTGCAGATAAAATCAGATTCCTTCTCATTTTCTAAATAATTTGGACAATTATCATATATGAGATGTCATATGTCTAAATTTATTACACAATATTTTATACCATAAATTTATAATATTTACATATTAATAAATTCACTTAAATCTTAAGAAATAATTGCAGTTTGAAGATCATAGATTTTAAAAAGTAGTTGATCAAAAATCTAGAGCAATTTTATTATAAGTCATATTATGGTAGAAATAGTATTAAAAATATGAAAATTTCAATAGCTAAATGTGGATAGAAGATTTATAATGCCCCATTAAAGCCTTTTTTTTTTTTAAAAAAAAAAAAGGTATGAAAAAAGACCTTTATAATTCTGTAATAATAATTGGAGACGTGGTGTTAATCAATATGTTTAGTGGAGACAGGTGAAGGGAGTTTGAAATTCTGGGTTCAAATCTCTTATATAATTAATATTAATATGTAACTCTGAAAAGCAATGCATCAAAGGTTGTTTGATAAACATGAATATAATATTACACATCTTCTGTGACTTTTCCAAACAATTTGCTTAAATATTATAAAATTTCTACATTTCCAGGTAGGGATAAATGCATCAGAAGTTTTCTCTGATATATTTTAAGAAGTTCAACCCTTTGTTCATGAGTTTGGACTTAATATTTCTATGGATATTATTCAAATGTAATTTAATACCACATAAAATGTAAGAAGTTTTTAATGCCAATACTACCTTATGCCATGTTGTTAAAGCTATCACATAAATTAAGAGCAGTTTTTAATATAAATTCTCTCTTCTGTTGATAAAGTGATTATGCCATAGAAAAATGTTCGCCCTGAATATACTGCATATTATTTCAAGCCATAAAATTTTAATATCATATGCATAATGTAAGTCCAATAAAATGAAAGAAAAAATATAGAGAGAGTTTTATATATATATATGTTTATTTATATCTAGAGGATTGGTGATGTAATGGCTCTTATCCTAAAGTTGAATGAAGTAAAATTGATATTTTTCAGGTTTCTTGCAAGTGGCCGTTTGTCCATAAGCCACTATGGTTCTGCAGCACTACCAGAAAATAAAATAATTATTAAATTTGTGCTGAAAGTATCAATAATCCTACATTCATTCAATATTTCACATAATTATGATGTAAATACAACTTATTAAAGCATTTCTAAAAAGAATTATATAAGCTAATACTTGAAAATCTATTCAAAGCTGGGTTGCTAATTACGGCAGTGCTAAAAACATTATGCTAAGTGAATTTCAGCGAGCTCGGAGCCAGATTCATTTACTTTCATCAACATGTGTAAGTAGAACATTAGCGTTGCTTGCTACCTCAGCATCAATAATTATTTGAACATGGTATATTTATCTATTCTGGTTTCTCTTCAGAGGAATACATTTTTGTTTTCATTTACGATGAGCAATAAAATATTGGAGGGGGGGGTGTCTTGTAATTGATATTTATACATTAACATATAAATATGTATTACAGAAAAATATAACAAAATTATAAAAGAAATATTATTTTAAATATTTATCGAGATGAGTATTATTGTTGAATCTATAAAGCAGATTATATTTTCCCAATTGTCAATACATGAAACAATTGGAATAAAAAATAAAAATCGATGTATTCCAGATATTATTATTTATCAAATAGTGGTTATTAAAACCAAACAATATGTTAGATCTTTTAACAATGATTGGTGTGGAAAAATAAAATAGTTATGTGGTTACGAAATTAGATAAGCTCTGTTTTGTTTTCATTGCTTACTTTTTTGGTGGCATACTGTAATAAAAAACCCCTGCTTAAAAATTTTACGAGGGCTACTGCCTGAAAAATTAATTTCTTTTTAAATTCTATGACCAATCTAGATAAGTATTCACTTATTATAAGTAAATGATTATTTATTTATTTATTCTTAGATAGAAAAATCGTAAGTCATCATCTTAAAGTATTTAACTAATACGACGAATAATTATTTTCTTTTAAAGATTTCTTTGTAAATAGTATGGTAAAAATTTTTTGCTTTGTACTGCATATTTAAAAATTACAATATTTTATTTATGTGTGTGAATGTGAAAGGTGATGTTTATCAATATGTATATTTTATTTATATATATATTGTTTGTATTTTATTTATTTGTATATGTATTTATTTTACCAATTAAAAGATTTATCTAATAATAACAAACTATTACCAATCATTATCAAATATTATTGTTTGGTGTAGTACTCTATTTGCCAAGTATCTCCATTTATTTTCAAGCAAAACATCCTATATATATGTATAGACATATATGAGTTCATTGCATGCTTCTACGAGTGAATATTTTATGTTCATAAAAATATTTATAAATGTGTTATATATTATTTTTAGGTCTGATGGACTAGAATTGACATCACCAGACTTGAGATTACGACTGCCAATGCATGGATATACAGCTGTACCGAGCCAAAACTTGCACTACTGTGACTGCATGGCTAATTACCACCCCGAGTGCGAACTTCCAGAAGGGGTTGTGCCTGCCGAAACCCCTCCACCACCCTATGAAGAAGTCGTATCGAATTACTCAGCCAATGTTTTATTTCCCGGACGGTAAACAATACTAAAACATAAAACTCGCGATAACGCGGATGGTTATAAAAAATGATATTGTTAGAAATGTAGTTCCATTTATAATTTATAAAACCTAATAACAGATTGCAAAATGTTTTGAAATGTCAATCCAAAATAAAACAATCAATGCATTTATTATAGTGCCGGGCTTGAATATGGATTATTAAGATGAGCAAAACGGACTTCCTCTTATTTAACAAAAAAAAAAAACCTTCCGATCAATAGAGAATGCATTATTTTTATTTATGGTTTTATTTAATTTAAACTTTAGAAGTAATGTGATTATAATATAAAACTTTTATACAGTTTTTCCTTCAGTGACAATGAACTCAAGCAAAAAAAACGGTGGACATATCACATTGGAATGCTCCCAGTGCATTATCTAAAGACTAATTTATCGATTATATTTATCGATAAAAGATATCGAACTTTAATCATGGATCTATGATCAAAATCCTTTATATATATTTGAAAATATCTCCTTGTGATTAATTTTTCGCTTTTTACGCGAATAATTATTATTTGAAAATAATATTTCTTTAAGACAATAGTATTGACTCCCATCATGTATTTTAAAACATTTTCTTTAATCTTTTTTTTATTTTTGTGTAGAGAAATACTGTTACAATTGTAGATCATATGAAGTATCCGTTTGATATATTTATTTGTACAGCATCTATTTCCAAAAAAATGTTCTTAATAAAACTTATAGTATGAAAAAAAACGTTTGTTGTTTTTTATTCTTATAAGATAAAATATCGTATAGCAAGATGTGGTTTAGTAAGGAAGAACAGACTAAAAAGCTAAATGTTTCTGGTGTAGAATCCAGTCTGTCAGTTATTGAGTTCGAGAGTCATATATTTTCTGAGTGGTTACATATTCGATTTCTTTTAAAAATAATAAATTGATTAATATACCTACATCTAATGAATAATATTTCTGTAATGTCATTTTCACTGTACCACTCGCACGCAAGGTAGGGATTAATTTCTATCCACTTTTAACATCGTGTGGAAGGGTGTAATCGTAAACATGATGTAGAATCCAGTCTGTCCATTATTGTATTGGAAAGTCATATATTTTCTGAGTGATTACATATTCGATTTCTTTTAAAAATAATAAATAAACAGATTAATATAATTACATCTAATAAATTTTCTGTAGTGTAATTTTCACTGCACCGCTCTCGCCCAAGGTAAGGGATTGGTTTTTATCCACCTTAACGCCTTATGGAAGGGTGTAATTATAAACATATGACCAAAGACATGTGAAAAAGATGTAAGATTCTTAAGATGCATATTTTATGTTGAACCAGCACTATCAGTTAGCCCAGATCACAATCTCTTATACAGATCTTTATCATTGTTCAGTATGTATAGATAGCAAAGGCAAAACTCTCCATATAGTAGTGCCACCCTGTGCCAACCAGAGTAATCAATGGATGCCAGATTACGTGTTAGTATAAGAGATGGTAATCATGTGATGATTAGTGGTTTATATATAGATAGCCAATTACTATAGTTTTTGATAAGTGTCAAACTTACCGCTCTCATAATTTTGACACAAACCACTTAATGGAAATATATTAATATGTATACACATGTAATAAAAAAAGACTTACGGTATACTTCTCCTCATGTTTATGACTGGTGTTTAAATCTAGATCAAGAACTTGGATTTTTTTTTCACGTTTTAAACAGACTAGTTTTTTTTTTTTTCAGTTTAGTCAGCTTGCATTCATTCTTATTAACCATTCAATTATTGATTGGTAAATGATTATTTATCTACTCCT
Organism: Epiperipatus broadwayi; assembly: GCA_028023455.1. Taxonomy (NCBI): domain Eukaryota; kingdom Metazoa; phylum Onychophora; class Udeonychophora; order Euonychophora; family Peripatidae; genus Epiperipatus; species Epiperipatus broadwayi. The sequence continues at coordinate 152,388 of JAQFVV010006543.1, forward strand.
AGCTAGAGGTATTATAAAGTTTTGAATATGAAACAACTTATTCAAATAAAAACTTTAATTTGTACTTTCTATATGCAATTTAACTCAAACATATTTACAAAAAATAAAAGAAAATAAGCAAAATAGTAATATTTAATAATACAACATACTGGAAACAAAAAAAATGTTACGTCAAATATATATTTAAGATTTATATAATTAAGAACATAGCGTCTAAAATATTACACACAATCATTTTAAAAAATCGTAGTACTATTTATAACTGTAAATCAAAAAATACACACATTAATCAGCTGGGAAACTTTATAGTAGAGGTTTTTTTTTACTTCTATTATTATGACGATATATTTGTTTTAGAATTCGATGTAAAGACGTGTAAAATGACTTCTTAAAAAAAATTAGATTTTTCTTCGAATAAGTCGCATACAAAAACTCTGTTAAACCAAGTAAATATTTCCTCCTCCGAAATTTTTATCTTCTCTAACAATTTTTTTTTTTTTACTCCTTAGTATCCGATTATTTTTCAAGTCTACTTCATTGCTTTTTTTCTCTTCTTTCATTCTAATAAAAGTTTTGTTAATTTTACTATTCTATCCTCATATTCTCTAATTATAAAAATCTTAACAAGAAAGTCATAAAACATCTATTTATTTTATTCCTTTCACCTTTACATTTTTTCCTCTCTCCATACAATTTACCCTGATGACCTTTCAATATCCTGTACTTTAAAAAATAAGTGTTCAATATTTTTTTCCTATCTCTACATAAACTATAACTACAATCTAAATCCTTTATTCCATTTTTTACCTTCTCGCTATGGTATCTAAAGTTTCTATCCTTGCAATAAATAATCTCCTTTTAGTGTTATAAAATAATCTTTCATAATTTACATGAAATGCATGGTTTGGTGATCTGCATTAAAAAATTCGGTATTCTAGGTTTATTCCAAAGTACAAACATAATTTGAAATTAATAGAATATTTAAATAAAAATCTTATCTTGAGGACGATAGTGCATTTTTTAATTGCTGTTATTAAGGCTGTAACTTCAGGAATATGCGTCTGAAAAATGCGAAGGTAGAGACCTCTACAGGTCTTAACCACAAGCTTACGCATTTTTCAGACGCATATTCCTGAGGTTACAGCCTTAGTAAATATTACTTAATATAATAATGTGAGTTTAAAATAAATTTATAATTGCTGTTACTATGAAGATTCATAAAAAGCTGTAAAAAATGTAGTAGACACTATTTTTGATTTTATTTAAAGTTATACGTTTCAATAATTAATACTTGGTCTTCAGTTAACTCATTTCGTTTGGAAATATTCCAATTAGTTTACTGTCAAATGAAAATTATTATAACCAGTTCATTAAAGCAATATAACCAATTATTAATGGTAATGTTTGCAAAAAAAAAGTAATGAAATTGATCATAATTTGTGATATGTCATGGTCCAAAGTGTAGGTTAAAAATGTGTGAAAACAATGATCTTGTTACTACTAATTTAAATTGGTCTGCTGTTGTTGAATTTTTGATCAACATGAATTTACTATCACAAACATTTTATATAGACATAAAATTTCATTATAAACAAATATTAATACAAAAACAACATTTAGTAGATTGCATCATAAGTAGGATCCAGAATATTAGAAAAGTTGGTATTACACAAGCACTTTCAAGTCCATATTGTTGGATAAATCAAAGGCTAAAATGATAATTGTGTTTTAAAAAATAGATCTTAATCCAATCTTACTTACAAGAAATCTGATATTTGTTCTTTAGAAACTATACTGTTCATTTATTGAACATTAAAATTATTAATTTGAATTTTTCAGAATCATCATATTAATGAAGCATTTTGAGTTCATTAAAAAGAAAAATGCTTATTATTCTTTCAAACTGTTTACATTATTAATGACATGATTAAAAGAAAATATGTGGCATTTTCTGCTTTATGTTTACTTAAAACCAAATGTATTAATTTTTAATTGGATTTAAAGTTTGGAGAGTTTACCCTCTGTGTAAACAGCTTATGTAAACATAAAGAATCATGACCATGTGATGTTTAGTGGTTTAATGCCAATCCTGCCTAAAAGTATTATAGTAACTGTGGTTATTAAAGAACCAAAGACACTAAAAAGTATGAATGCTGAACTGAGTTCAGATCTATACAACTATACAAGCTAATGATCTTGAATTGGAAACATTCTTGTGTTTTCATTTTGGACTCAAAGCTTTATAGTTAGGTAATAAGGTAAAAGGTGGCTGGCTGCTGGAGGGTTGCATTAGATGTTAGGATCTAGGTGCAGTGCTCTCAGATCCAAAATTCTTCACTGATGAAAGCCACAAGTTAAAAACTAGTCTGGGAATATTGGATGAGCATGCACTAGATAGGGATTTATGCACAAACCTTTCTGCATCTATTGATTACTCTGGCATGCACTGAGTGACGCTACTGTATGGAGAGTTTAGCTTCTATGTAAACAGCTTGTGACAGATTAATGAATGGTGACCATGTGATGCTTAAGAAAGATATGATAATATCTAGCCTAATAAATGCTTAGTAATAATCATTAATGTATTTTATTGAAGTGGATGGTATCATAGTTGTGCCTGCAGAAAATTTAGGATTTGTATATATAAGATTGTAATAACAGAATAGTAAATTGAATATGGAGCTTCATAATAAATATAGATATTTTCTTAAAAAAGTTCAATAACTAATAAAAGACTTTAACTGGTTGATAATCACTTTAGATCTTTTTGATTTATTAAAAATAATATATGGACCTTAAAAATAATATCAGTCACAATCCATGGATGACTTTTTGTATGATGATGACAATATTTCAAATAAGTGGAAGAAGTATAAAAATATTTTAGTCATTTTCTGACGAGAATTTTTAATGATGTAATTACTCATTTAGATTTGGGCAAACGCTTTCAGCTTAAGGAAATTAAAGGAAGCTATTGGTAATTTTAAAATTTGCAAAACCTTCAGGTATTGATCACGTATCTGGAAAAATATTGTAATATGGAATGATCCGCTAGCTCCAAATCTATTGCAATTTTTTACAAATATATGGATACATGAATTTAGGCCATCTAATTTTAACGATTCTTTTATAGTTACAATTTATTTTAAAAAAATATAGATAAGACTACAGTAATTATCAACATTGACGATAATCTAAGAATTGTATTAACTAGACTGCTTCAAGTTATAAAGATTCAATGTGATTTTGGGTAATCAAGAAGCACTTATAATCATAGATTTTGGGCGCAAATAAATTCAAATAAAGAAGTAAGAGTAAATGAATAGTTTATCTATTGCTTTTACTGATTTGGCCACGATATTTGTCGCAATGCATAGCTCTATGATGCTATTTAAATTGAATATCAATATTTATTTGTATTGTATAGCTTAGTCTATATAATAATATAAAGAGTGTTATTAGGATTGGTGAAAAATCTGAAACATTTAAAATAAAAACTGATGATAACAGTAATACTAAGTCCAATTTGATTTTCCATTTCTTGCACAGTGATTTTGGAATTGTTTATAGTTAACTTCATAAAACGGAAATGTCCTTAAACGTGTGATGGTGGAAATTTTAATTTGAACAAATTAAAAGCAGTATAAAAACGTCATTGCCAATTTAAAAAATAATTACAACATGTTTTTAATAGTCTGAATGAAACATATAACGTCTTTGTTTTAGTAATTAATTTTCAAAAATTCAAATTCTTTATCAGTTAGTGATAAAACATCTTCTGCAACTTTTAACATGGATGGTTATCACTTGAAAACGTAAATCACTTTAAATATATGGATAGTATATTGAGTAAAATATCAGACATATTCACTGAGGATATATAATAGCCTCTAAAGTGCTGCTACTGCATTTAGTGAATTAAAAGATTCAGTATTTTGCTGTAATGATATAATAATTATGAAAACCCTTTGTTAATATGGGTATGCTTTACTAAGTATCTAATGAATAAAAAACAATACCAATTTCATTTAACTTATGCATTTTCTGCTGAGCACTATAATAATAGCTACTCTTTTAAAGCAGTCTTGGGGTGTTAATAAGTCTAACTATGATGATTGTGTTTGACACCAAAAGAATATTAAGCTAAATAGAATTGGTAGTGCTTTTTTTTATTCATTAGATATTTACAAAGCATAGCAATATATATATATATATAAGCTTGAATTTCATAATGATATAAGTATTGCAAGTAAATTGTTTGATTTATAGAGCTGTTACTTTACTTAATTCATTATACAAAAAGAAGACTGGAAGGATCTATCAACATCATTCAAAGGCATTAGAATATTTTTGTTGAAGATGCTCCTTGAAATTCTAAAAATCTATGACAAGATCATAAAACAACAAATAATTGTTTTAACTTGCAGAATGTAATAATATAGAAACAAATGTAAAATTATAATTTTGTTGAATTAGACATCTAAAGTAAATGGATGTTCCTAAGAAAAAATATTATTGAAAACATGAGTATGGATTTCAAGGAGAGACGGGCTCTAGGAGAGATGGGTTCTAGGAGAGATGGGCTCTACTTGTATTATAAAAATTATCAACAAAGTGCAGTATTGGGTGCTTTCATTAGAAGGATATGGCTGAAAATAGAATACAATGAAAAGCTTTAATCAGGCATGGTGCCTGAAGTTTTACAGAAAGATAAGTTTGATGTAGATGATTAAAAAAGAGCATGCATAATAGTAAACAAATATGCTAATGGATAAACATTTTATATAGAGGTATTTGTGTTTTACAGATTGATTTGCATAGTCATTGCAAAAATTAATTCTATTATATTATTGCACATTTCGTGTTTTTTTCTGATTTAGGATGTTAATTCTTATTTATGAGTGCCTGATGATGATAAAGATCGAATGTAATTATGTTTGTGCTTGTTAACTATATGGATAATTTCTTTAAATAACTGTGTGCATTTCATTTAATACATTTCAAAATAAAGCAAATAACATCTACTTAATTCAAATGAGAATCAAGCTCATTGTGATATATGTGGTTTGGCACCAAATCAGTCCTATGGGCTTTGCATTGTTATAGTATGCATTTTAGTATTCAGCTCTTAAATAAAACACCTTAGTCTTAGTTCATCAAAGAGCTAATAAAGAGTAATTAAATGCTCTTTTTTACAATAATGTCCAATATAAATATAGATTCCTAAAAAATGAAGAATTGTGACAGCTTTTACCAAAATATAAACATGCTAGAGCATTTAACATCCAAGTATAGAAATATAAATAAATATTATATCATAAAATAGCCATTTATTTTTGCTATTATAATTAAAAATATCCATCAGAAAAAATATAGTAGTATATCAGAAATTATCAGCATAGTTTTTAAGGCTCTCAATATGAAGCACTGATTTGCATTACAGCCATCAAGCAGCCATCTTTTATTTTTGCAATGTAATTTAAGTTAATGATTTCTGCATTTTGGAACAACTTAATATTTGAATTAAGTTATCACTAGCCTGATTAATGATGTTAATCTGATATTAAATAACACTATTGATTCGATTTCATATATTAGCCAACTGCAGGTACAAATAAAGTTTTTAATCAAAGAAATGAATTTTATAAAAGAGACCAGCATATGTACCTGGTTTATGGAAAGACTGTCATTTTTGTAATACTTTTTTTAATTGGTTGGTTTAACAAATTTCAATCATGCATGGTATTACTGTAGATGACCTATGTTGCAATATCAAACTACATAAAAATAAAGGTAAATATGGTACTATAATACCTATTTTTAACCCTCACTAAATATCACATTTCAAACATGAATTTATGTACTGTAATTGTATTTTGTTATTAAGTTCTGTAGTATCGTTAACCCTCTAACAAAGAAATGTTTAACTTGAATATCATGTGACAACACTATGGACATTCAGGGATTTTATATATAAGATAGATACTGCCAGTGTTATTTTGTTTTTGTATATCATACCAGATGTGAGTGCAATCAGACTTTTATTGAATTGACTCATTGCTTATGTAGTGATCTGAGTGACATTTACTGTTTAGTGCAATCGAAATTAACTTGAAAGTTAAGAAATATATTTTTGAGTAATTCCTCTTATTATAAAAGTATTTTTTTAAAAAATCTCAAACAATGCTCAAATTTGTTAAATAAATTAATTAATAAGAAGTACCTACACAAAACTACATCAAATTATTCTATTTAAAAAAAATCGATTGGTATATTGCACGGGTAATCACCGAAAATGATAGAGGGAGCCACTACCCGTGGATCTTGAGCTTCAAATTCTGCCACTCTCTAAACTGCATCAAATCATGAAACATGATTCATTCTATTAATTTCTTTAAACAATTTTACATAATAAAGGGTTGTATCTAAAAATAAAATTGATGTTTTCAAAGACATATTTAAATATGTTTCTAACAAATTGTTTTCATTGAAGTTTTAAATAAGATTTTTTTATCAAAACGCATTAATAAGTAAGCAATTTAAAAAATACGATAATACACGATTCCTTTTATCATATAGATCAATTTAAGTCAGACCACAATATGATGCGATTAAGAATTTTTTTTAAAAAAAAAAGTAACTAAATAATGCAATACTTTGAAAATAAAAGTTTGATAATTTTTTCCCCATATCATTAGAAAGTATAACCATTGATAATTTGTCACAAACTGAAGAATTTTACTAACTAAGCAGTCAATGATATGCTGAATAATGATTTTTATGTAATTATTAAGCTCCACAGAATCATATTTCATGTTTGGCTTTGGTAGAGGTCGCTGCAGCATTCTAATGAAACATTTTCATGTAAAGTGCTGAATTTACATTTAACCGTAAATGTTTTATATTGTATCATTTGCTTGTATTATTTTTGTTTGTTTGTTTTTTCAAAAAAGTACTTAATATTTATTTGAAATTAAATAATGATATAGATCATTTTAGAACATTTTAATTGACCCTCTTAATATTAAGCACTTGTTTTTGTTAGTAAAATATTAAATACCTCACAGAAAAAAGTGACCGAGAGGTTATTATCAAATTAGTCAAATACTATTATTATTAAAGCAGGATGTCAATTTATCAATTTTTAACTACATGGTTTTTGAATGGTCTAAAGCAGTGGCTCTCAACCTTCCTAATGCCATGACCCTTTAATACAGTTCCTTATGTTGCAGTGACCCTTAACCTTTAATTTTGCTACTGTTATGAATCGAAAATATGTTTTCCAATGGTCTAGTCGACTCTGCAAAAGGGTTGTTCGATCCTCAAAGGGGTCACGACCCACAGGTTGAAAACTGCTGGTTTAAAGAATGCGACTTAAACAAATTTTAACCTTGTTTAAAAACTCATTTTAAAAAAAATCTGAGTTTTATCTTTATTTCAAATACGAATCATTGTGATAGTAACTAAGCATTATATGCTATTTTCTTTACTTTTATAATGAAATATATAATTATATTTGAATATGATATCAAAGTGTACTGAATTATATTTTTGTTTGCATATAGGTGGAGTAAAAGTCTTTATTTTATAAACTCGCTGCTGCAGGAGGAAAGTGATAATCAATAGTCTTTCATAAATAAACACTAAAGAAAAAGCAATATTCACTGGTTTGTGAATTGTCAGGTAATGAGATTTTGAGCAGTTTCTCATTCTTGTTTATTTGGTGCAATAGGTAGAGCATCCAAACTGGGATTGGACTATCCCAGGATCAACTCTGGTGCTCGAACTTTTTATGAACTTACAAGCAGTAAAGCCACAGCCTTTTTTATCCTATCTAAAAATATCTAGATAATAATTTTCTTATCAGTATATATGTACGTAAATTGAAAAGATATTCTTTCATGCTTTATTGAGGTCTTAATGACATTCAGTCAATCAATAATATTCTGTCCCATAAACAGGTCCACATTACCAATTCACCCATTTCTCCATTCCATTTTTTTCATTGCTCAGCTCTTCAATTCCATATAATTCTTTCCATCTCATATCATCTAGTAATGTCAATCTTTTCTATCCTTTCTTTTCGTTTCCAATTACCATTTGCTCCAAAATATCTTTCATTAAACTATACTTTCTTCTTAATATATGTCCAATCCAGTTTCTCTTTTTAGCTCTAATTTTCTCAGTCAATTTTCTTTTTTCACTTACTCTTTTCAAAATTTCATTTGTAATAACAGATTTTTCCCATCTTTCTCCCTGACCACATTTCAAACATGTCGTGAATTTATTACTCAGAGTTCATGTTTCACAACCATATAATAATACATTTTACACATAACATTTAATTAATATTTTTGTTAATTCTCTATTCAAAGGTCCACAAAATATTTTCTTTCTTTAAGTAAATGGCTCCTTTGTCAATGCCATTCCTTTAACTTCATGTTCATGTCTTCTATCTTCACTCAAGAAACTAGTCCAATAACTAAATCTCTTTACCTGGTGAACTATATTATCATGGATTTGCATTCCTCCCTATCCATAAGCACTTGGTCTTCTGAACATTAATCTTTTTTCCCCATTCCAATTTATTCAACATACTCAGAAAACACTTTTCATCCTCAGCTGTAAGAGTCATATCATCTGCAAATCTTATACATTTTGTTATTTTATCTCCAACATTTGCTCCTCCATAATCTAAATAATTATTCGACATGTTTTTAAAATAAATATTAAAAAGAATAGGTGACATACTGCATCCTTGCTAACTCCTCATTCTATATCCACTTTATCAGTATCATTACTCTTCAGTCTAATCCTCATTCTTCGCCCAGTACTCTTCTCTCTTTCAAGAAATACTGATTTATTTTTTAATGTTGTTATAAGTTTATTCCAAATTACTCTATTAAATCATTTTTTCCAAATTCACAAAACTTATATCAATTCCTTAATTTTTTCCAATATATTTCTTTGCAATTGTTCTAGCAACACCAATAGCACCTCTTGTACTTTTTCCTCTCTGAAAACCAAACTATTATTCTCCAATATAATATTCCACCTTCTCATAAATTCAATGAGTTAAAATCGCCAATAAAACTTTAGAAACATAAGACAATGAACTTACTGACCTATACTTATCATATTTAACAACTTTCTTTTTTTTTTTAGCAATTGGAATCATTTTAGTCCTCAAAAAATATTTAGGCCAAACTCCATCAATATATATTAAATTACAAAGTCCAACTATTTCCTTTATAGTAAATTCTCTAATTTCTTTTTAAAATTCTATAGGTACTGTATCAAATCCAACAGTTTTATCATTCATCATTTATGCAATTGACCCTATTAATTCACCTTTCAATATATTCATATTTTTATCATCTACTTCAATATCTTTTTCATTTCCAAGTTCATAATTAATTGAAATATTTTTATTTCTAAATACAAATTGAAAATATTCTTTCCATTTTTTTTATATATCATTACTGACATCCCCCCCCCCCAAGTAACATTTCTAATTCTATCAAATATCTCTACATTCTTGTTCCAACCATGTTCCTTTTGCTAAATCTGTTTTTCTTGTTAGCACATTGTTAATTTTTCTATATGCACTTGGCTCTTCCTCAGTATTGACATTCTTCCATCTTCTCCATATTTCCAACTTTTCCAACATACAAGATCATTCCTTCTTTAATCCTACACCAACACTTATCAAAACTACTAGTACATTCCTCATCATTGTTGATTCTTTTTATTATATTTTCACATACTAAATCAAATGTTCATTCCATAAGTTTAGTATATCTATTATTGTTATATCATTTGCATATGATAATGATAAAGATGATCTGCTCACCAATATACATCAAGTAGAATAGTGAGTTTATCTATTATTGCTATATCATTTGCATATTATAATGACAAAGATGAGCTTCTCACCAATATACATCAAGTAGAATGGTGGGTTTATTGTGGCTTCATATCTGAAAATCCTATGGCTTTCCTTCTCACTTGTCTGATAGTTCTTAACTGAAATTAAATTACAGTTTTAATTCCCAAAAAACTGTAAGATCATCAGCCAAAAATAGAAGATATTAAGATTTCTATTATTGCATATGGGCTGCAATACCTACAACTGTATATAATTTTCAACTGAAAAGAATTGCCTGAATTGAAAGAAGAGTTGCTTCATATTAAATAAAACATTGTTGGCTTTTGTGCAATTAAAAAAGAAGTTGAAGAACCATTGATTTGAACTGTAAACATGGATTTTATTATAATGGCACAAATATTTCAGAAGCAACAAGTAGACTGCAATTTATTAAAGTAGATAAATGACATTGTAGAGATTGATGGTATGTCATACGCAACACCAAATGCTAGAATTGTAAAATGATTGAAAAATTATAAAATAGTGTACATAAATTTGACTATGTTGACAGAAATGTACATAAATTTGATTATGTTGACAGAAATGAGAGAATAAACATCACATGATCACTATTTCTTATGCTTGCTCATAACTGTTATTAGAACAGACAAAACTCTCTATACAGTAGTGCCAATCAGTGCAAGCCAGAGTAATCAATGGATTCCAGAAGGCTTGTGCATAAAATCCCCATCTAGTGCCTACTGATCCAATATCCCCAGACTAATTTCTGGCCTGTGGCCATAATCAGTGAGGAACCTTGGATCTGAGAGCACTGCAGGTTGTTTCTAGGATCTAATGCAACCCTCCAGCAGCCACCTTTTATCTCTACTTAACTACAAAACTACAAGACAAATTGAAAACACTAATATTTCCAATCCAAGCTCATCAGCTTATATAGTTATACAGATCTGAACTCAGTTCAGTACCCATATATTTTGGGGTTTTTGGTTTTTTAATAACCATAGCCACCACTATCTTATTAGTCCTGGGACATTGGATGCATATGCACTAGATGAGGATTTTATGCACAAGCCTTCTGGCATCCATTGATTACTCTGGCTTGCACTGATTAGCTATATGTATAGAAAGTTTACCTGTTTTAATAACAGTTAAGAACAAGCATAAGAAATAGTGAACATGTGATGTTTATTGGCTTAAAACTGATCCTGCCTAATAGAATAGTGATGACTATGGTTATAAAAGAACCAAAGACACCAAAATATATGGGTATTGAACTGAGTTTGGACCTGTATAACTATATAAGCCGATAAGCTTGGATTGGAAATATTATAGTGTTTTAATTTGTCTTATATTTTTGTAGTTAAATAGAGATAAAAGCTGGCTGCTGGAGGGTTGCATTAAATCATAAGATATAGCTGCAATGCTCTCAGATTCAAGGCTCCTCACTGATGAAGGCCATAAGCCAGAAACTAGTCTGGGGATATTGAATGAGCAGGCACTAGATGGGAATTTTATGCACAAGCCTTCTAGCATCCATTGATTACTCTGTCTTGCACTGATTAGCAATATGTATAGAGGGTTTTGCCTATACTGAAAAATAAGAGAAGTTATAGGCTTGTGAAATTTTCAAAAAAAGAAAAAATTATACATATATGTAATATTTAAATCATCATTTATATATATCAAAATATAGTAAAATTCACATAAATTATAGTTATTTTTAGGAGTACTTTCAACTATACATCTTGTAGTCTTTATCAACTATATAACATTGAATAATCAAAACTAGACATCCTTTCACAATATCCATACATCAATTTAGATTTAGTTTTCTTACAATTCTGTTATTTTAACATTTGATGTTATACTTTATCATAATAAATCTTCTCAATATGAATTTAAATTTGATTATAAAAATTTAAAAGTTATGCAAATCGAACGATAAACATAAAATAAAAGAGGCTATGTTGATTTCAAGAAATCATCAAATGTTAATGAATCGACAATCATCAAATATTAAAATAACAGAATTGTGGAAGAACTAATTCTAAATTGAACTATGGGTATTGTGAAAGAATGTCTCGTTTTAATTATTCAATGTTATATAGTTGATAAAGACTATAAGCTGTATAGTTGAAAGTACTTCTAAAAATAACTATAATTTATGTGAATTTTACTGTATTTTGATATATATTGATTTGAATATTACATATATTTTGGAAAGAATACAGACATCAAACTTAATTTACTCCATATATATATATATATATTGTAAATATCGATAAATCTATCTATATTTAAAAAATCATTTGTTGTTATTAAAAAAAATCTCTTTGATTTGATGTTTATACATGAAGTAGTATTATTGTTTATGGTTATTAGTTATAGTTATTGTTTGGAGTTATTATTTTATTTATTTGTTGATGGTACATCGTTGTGAATATTGTTATTATTATTATTCTTAATGGTGAGATGTTTAATAGTAATACATATATGTTCTAATTATTATAAATAAATAAGGACATATAAATTGTTGATTATAAAAAAGATTATTTTATTTGTAGTGATTATTAAAAAAATGTAATGTTATTATTTATATATATATACATATATTTTAAAAGCTGTCAAACAAATTTTCGATTTAATATTTTTTTTTTATATGGTTAATATTTTTTTTGAATGTTAATTGTTTAAAAGAAAACATATGTAACAATGGTTTTAAAACAGCATTTGCTGGCACACGGAGAACATCAACAGCAGCAAAAAAGAAGCCATTATTATTAGGATAGTGATTAAACAAACAAAAGGATAAAAATTTGTTGTACTTTGTTTCTTTGAAATTGCCATTCTTAAGAATAGTGGAATAAGATAAAATTCTGTAATCAATACATAAACATGACTGGCTAATTTATATATATATATTGCAGCCAAGGGGCTGGGCTGTTTTCTTTCATTTATTCCAAGGCAGTTTAAAAAGAAAAACTAAGCAAATTTCAACACATGAATTTCATCGCGTCTGAAGCCAAAATTTGATATAGCTATCTGGAATCTATAATGGTCAATCTAATAATAATCTGGAGGTAACTAAAAGTGATTAATACATTGGATTCAACATGTCAATTTTTTTTTCAAGGAGAAAACTTTAAAAAGGAAAAATAAAGTATATATGTGCATTTGGAAACTAATAATTTTTTCTAACATGACATTTCTTCAATTCAATTTGGCTCTAGAATGCATTCTAATATTAAACGGATAAAGAAATAAAACAATGGAATAAGTTGACTTTTGAAAGAAAAATAAACAAGTGAACTTTGAAAGGTAGTAAATAATTTTATATATATATATGATATATAAATATATTTTTGAGACCGATATTTTTTTTTTTCACTTTTATTTTTCATTATAAAAATAAAACGTTTTTATAAATATCATTCGATTCAATTCAAGTGTTTTGTTTTATAACAGCAATAATCGTTTAACAGGTGTCAAAATTAACACTTAAGTAATTTAAAATCTTAAAGAATGACATATAGGTTTGGGTTGCATATGAGTTGTTATGTATATTTTAATAAATGAAATTTATATTCGCAAAATTTTATTATAAAAATTTTTTATTATTAATTTATCTATTTTCATTTTTTTTTTTTAACTTCATGTAATAATTCTTATGCAGACCAAAACAATAATTTATATATATTTGCTGTATATAATATATATATTTTTTTTATTTTTGAATGTTTGAAAAATATAAATATGGATTTGTGTTTATATTAATGCATATTTGTTAAGCACAAATATGTTTTTATCTGTTTAATATATATACTTATTGCAAGTATATATGTAAATTATTTTTGTATTCGGGTTTGTATTTAAAACTATTTAAAACATTGATACTACCTAAAATTAAACCATAATATAGAAATAAAAGATGTACTATTTGTTTTATAAGTAATGCCTTTGTAAGTTATTTAAAAGAGTATTAATATTTTATTCTTATTTTTTTTTTAATGCCAGATTCATTATGAAATTAATTGAATTCACAATTTAATAGAGGATAACATCATATTTCACTTATTGTTTAGTCTTTAGGCCACTTACACATATTCTTATTCATTGATATGTTTAGATATACCCAAATTTACTTATTGGATGTGTATATTGGATTTAATAGAATTCTCTTTGTTTCTGATATATATTTGATTAGTTAGTCATATCAACCTTGAGAATAAATTATAATGATAGATCTCATTGCTCTATATGATTTTAAATTTATTTCATGTATAGCTAGTTGGAAGGGCATATAAACAATTTATTTAAATATAACTGGGATAATTTTGTCTATCTTCATTTAAATCATACAATCTATTATATTAGGCTTTCTTAACAATTGGATTTATTTAGATTACATATATTCCATTACATTTTTCATCCAATGTTTGAAACATTATTTTCTTCTAACATATTGACGTTCCATTACATTTGATTTATAATATGTTTGATTTATAATATGTTTATATGATATATTGTCCATTACATTTGGCACCACAAACTGTGGGACCTAGTTAACTGGTGATTGGTATAATAAAGATATTTTCCATTACATTTGACACGACAACGTGGTCAGCATGATATGTTTATATACATATTGTATAGTTTCCATTACATTTGGCTTTCCCAATGTTTGGAGCCTTCTTTCTTCAATTTAAATGGAATGCAGCATTTACATTCCATTACATTTGGTGCCTCAAAGTTAGGAGCCTGGTTAACTAATGATTATTGTTGCAAAAGTTCATATGTTTATTTTCATTTGAGATCATATAGATACATTCCATTACAATATATATATATATATATATTAAGAAAATGCAAAACAGTAACAGTCATGATAAGATCCAAATGAAAATGCAATAGAATGGATTATATTTTGACTAAATATGTTCTTAATAGATTCAACATAATAAGTGATCATCAGTTAATGAGATATAAGATATATGTTAGTGCAAAACTAAAGAGATGAAAACTATTAAGTCAGTATAAACAGATGACAATTCTAACTTTCAGAAATTCTTCCATTAATTAAAACTTGACAATTATTTTAAAATAGTGATAGACTTTGAAGAAGAGTCAAAATTAACTGAGACCAATAAGAAAATAATTGATACTCTACTAAATAATTGTATCTAAAGTAGTTTGTATAAAAAAGCAGCAATTTATTAAAAATTTTCAACTGAGACATAGCAATAAATGAAAAAAGAAGGAATGAGAAAATATTCTTAAATGATTTATTAATTTAAAAAAAAAACTAAAAAATAACGTCAAGTGATGAAGAAGATATCCATACAAAAAGCAAACTTCCAAACAATAACAAAAAATAATCAAGTTATGATGATGTAAACAGAACAAAAAAGATCTTGTAAAAAAATGGAAATAGATAAAAATAAATGTATTGTGAAAGATAAAAAACTATATTCTATTAAAGAAGCCTTTTTTATTATTATTTTAGGTGGAGAGAATTGAGGTAAAAAAATTTCTGTGACAGTATTTAAGTAACTTGCTATTAGCCGTATTGAAGTTTAAATCGATGTGATGTGATGTACTGTAGCTTCTTCTTAAACGAAGTCAAGAATCACCATAATGGATATCCTACCTGGTGACTTGCAGTGAAGAAAAATCAGTCGCTGGATTATTTCCACTTCTGACATTTTTGCTGTACAAACTTCTTATAACCTCCTGAGCAATAAAACCATTCGATTAATTGTTCCATTTAATATGACAGACATGTGTTTAACAAAGTCATGAAATACAAAACAATAAGATTAAATAATTATTTAAATATCATTAAAATCATAACATTACGTTTGTGAAATTATCTTACATTGTGGCACATACCAAAAAAAGAGGAGAGGAATTTCTTTGGTTTCTGTCTAGTAATTGTTTGGAAAAGATATAAAATACTTACCTAAAATTTAAATAATTAGATAATAATTATTTTTAATAAGGATATTATTCTTATTAAAATCGAAAGAAAGAAATTGAGAGAGAAACTATTTTAATTACAATTTTTTAAAAATTAATTTAGGATGTCATAAATATGAAAGTAAATAAATATGGCTTCATAATTACATTTGTAATCAGAATAAAATTTATTAAAAACGAATATAATTTAAAATAGTTTGTAAATTAAATTTGTGAACTAAAATATTTGTATTTATATAAATTAAAGGCAGAATTAATTTCAGAAACACAAGATAAAACATATATATAAAAGACATATTTTGCGGTTTCATCCGTGTTTAAAAATTTAAATATTTATAGCGATGATGTTTCGACTTTATCACACAAGTCATCTACTGGGTGATAAAAGGTAGAAAGACGTTTGTAGAGGCGCTACAATCACTGATTTGAAAAAACGTTAAAGTTCCACCAATAGCAAAAATGTTAAATTAAGAATGTTTTTTTTTAAAAAAAATATTTCCAAATAGGAGGAAGTTTGCATGTATCATCTTCGCAAAATATGTCTTTTATATATGCAACCTGTGAAAATCATCTTATCAACATATATATATCCCCTATATTTACAATTAAGTTCCAGGTATAAGAATGCCTGTATTTCAAATCTTATATATATATATATATATATATCTGTAATTAACTTTTAATTAACTATTTAATCCAAGATTTTGAAGAATTAAACTGATAACACATTTGCCAAATAACATCCATTACAGAAGCAGTTGAATGAATTTAAATAAAAGTGTTGGAAACAGAATAATTTTCAGTTCAGTTCTATAGATTTATTAGCATTAATAATCTGAGATTAAAATAACTGGCAGGATAGTTAATTGCTACTGCATAAATACTATTATAATTCATCCATATTTCTCATTTTTTATTATTTATCAAGAAATTGAATATAACTCCCTAAAACACTCTTAAAGATTTTTGTCTTTCACCAATTATGTTTGCACTACAAAAAGCATAATGGAAGAACAGCTAGCTAAAATCTCTAAAATATTCAATCTCTCTGCAATATAGCCTGCTAAACTGTGAGTTTGGAAAAACTATGGACTTGTTTGCTATATATTAGCTTCCATAAGATATGGAATACTCAAAAAGTCTGAAAATTTGAGAACAAATGTTAAAAAATCAGCAATAAAGAAAACCTGATATGCAAAACTGACAAGACAGATGACTTTAAATGTATATACTACATTTGAGAGCTTTGATAAAATCCTATATGTGCACACTCTTCATATATAAACTATAGTCAAGAATTTAAATTCTATAAGTTCTTTCAACTGCCAACCTCAATTTTTAAAACCTTTGTCTAATTTTTGTATTGGTCCACTGCTTAAATCAGAGAACAATATTATTCATCAGTTTCATTTCCAGTCGGTTTCTATTGTTAAAATATTAATCTAAAATACACTGAATTGTTTCATTTCAGCTTCTAAAAATTGAATACTTTTAGATTCAAATTGGTTAAATGTAATGAATCATTAAAAATAATGTTAATAACTGAAGAAAAATATAAGAAAAACGTTTAAAAAATAGACAGCAGTAAAACAAAAGAATTATATTTCAATCAATCTGTGTATCACTATTCAGTTCTGTAGCTATCAATGTAATTCACTTTTCTTAACCCACTTACACTTCAAACAACAGAGAAATGTCTTTTAGCCAATTTGCTCCCTGGTAAATTTTTCCATAAGTATTATAGGTTAAAATGTGTGTAAAATAGTATACTTTATTATAATAAATTTTTTGCCAAAAATTATGCACTAAAAGGCGGAAAATTCAAATTTCCCACTCTACAATAGACATAAGCCCTTGCCCTGACATGATCAGCCATTATGTATTGCCAAGGCTGTAAAACATTCAGCATTTTATGACATTGAAATTTCCAATGACACAAAAACATGTTTATTCATGAATTTATTACAGTTCTAGATTTTAAAAAAAAAAAAATAATTTGCACTATATTTATTAGATATCAAGAAATATAAATTATTAATAACTTATTTTGACTTGAAATACTTTATTTTCAAAAATATAATGTTATATTAGCAGCTAACATAAATATGGCCAGAAGCAAATTTGAAGACCAGCTATGATGTAAACAATTTACTTGATATTTATGAGTAAAAAAAATCACAAATTTGCAATAAATATTAAAAAAAACTTGAACTTTTAAAGCATAATTCATTAGATATTTGAGAAATAAATAATTATTTGTTCAGATATGTAAAAATAATGAATATTATGAAATATTTTATTGATTTTATAAACTGAAAATAATCTTTCTAGAAACAATGATGTATAATGGCTTTGTTTTGATTATGGTCTAATTTTTTAAATATTTACAGAAACAAAATGTGAACATTTAAATTTTGTTTCAGTAGCAAATAAAAATATCTATCAAATGAAATCAAATTTATTATTTTCTGATATGTAATAATCATTTTATTATATATTTTATGTTGACATGTAAGACAAAGAAAAATGTCAGAATAGCAAAGTATGAAATGGTTAAAGAGTGATCAATTTCCCACGCTTATTTTTCTTGTAAAATTTAAAAATTTTTGAATCAAATTTTATATTTCTATAAAGTAATGTAAAATCTTATTTATGAATGTAAAAAATTATGATAGATATATTTATTTACTTCAAAATACGAACCCATAAAACATTTTATTTTGATTTCTGAATTTGTTATTTAAAAATACCTGATATGCAAATTACAGTCAGTAGCTGTCAACTACTTGTCCTGAACAGTGATCACTTTCTCACACTTATTTTCATTGTAAAATTTAATTTTTTTCAAATCAAACTTTATATTTCGATAAAGTAATATAAAATCTTATTTATGAATGTAAAAAATTACAATACATATATTTATTTACTTCAAAATCAATTATAAACATGTCGAACATTTGGGTTTGGTTTCTAACTTTGTCATTTAGAAATGTCTACAGCACAATTTTCAGAGTTGGAATCAGTGAAAAGAGACTGGCCTACACACCAATAGGCAGAAAAAAAAATTGATTTTTTTTTTCAAAATATAACACCATATGTAGATTTTTTTAGAACTAAAATTTTAATTTTGGAATTTCCTATAAAAACTATTGCATTTTACATGCATATTCTCGAGGTTATAGCCTCAGTAAATATTACTTATGTAATCAATATGTGTTTAATAAATTTATAACTATAAAATAAGCCTAAAATGAAGAAATTGTGACCAAAATTAACCATGAGTGATGCAAACGATGTTCACAAACCATAAATAACATTATGGGAAATTAAACTAGTAACAAAATCTAACTGTAAATAACAACTGAGTGGTTAAAAATATATATTTTCAAAAGTTTAATTAATCTGTAAGGATTTAATTTTGAATATTTTCTTATAATTTTTTACAATTATTTTCTGCATTAAAACTCTATTTGACTTATTTTTAAATGTTGCTGTCAAATACACACAGAATTAACCCCTGACTTAATATAATAACACATCCTGGGTAGCTAGATGGACCTAGATAACATAAATATTGCTAAATAAATGCATAAAAATATATTTTTGAAAAACATAATTAGTATGTTTAATTTGTTTACAAAAACATGCATTCTTAAAATATAAATAATTCATATAAAAATTATACTACCTGATTAACTATGAATGTCCATCAAATTGTAACTCCCTCAAATACATTATTTATTATGTACACCAAAAATTTTATAATTTGCTTATACATTTTGTATAAACACATACAAAAAATAATAATAATTTATAATTTAAACTTTTTTAGATATTCTGTTGAAAATCCCACGATTTGTTTTGTTGTGTGTATATATGTTATGTTTGATCCAGATCTATTCCAACTTATTATCATTCCATAAAATTATCCATTATGATGCCATGGTTTTATTTTTAATGAAATAGTTCATAATTAATATTACTGCTTTATTTATTCAATACAACAGTAGTCATCAATTTCTTCCAAGTATTCTTATGAAGCATATTGCAGGACTTAACTCTGATATTTATCACAATGAGATGATTTTTATTCGATGTTATTATTTAGATTCACAAAAGTCACGAAGTCTTTTGAACAGACATTTCATGACTTTACCCATAATATTTATTTCAACCTTCAATAAAATTATTTATATGCATACAAAACGTTTTCTTAGTTTAGCTATTGAGACAAAAAATGAGACCGAGAGTCTAATCTAAAATCAAAGATTAAACAGTTTTCTCCCAATGATATCATATTTATGTCACTATCGTAGATATTCTTTCCGTGGCAATTTTTTTGGACAGTTCTATTTTAACTTGTTTCTAAGATCATTTCTATTAAGCATCAAATTTATCTATATATTCATTCAATGAAAGTTATTTTTTAAGAAACCAACATTCATAACATTAAAATATTTTTTAAAACTTTATGAAAATAAATATTACAATATGTTTTTAAAAATATGTATAATCTTACAAACTAAAACATAAAATATATTTTAAAATCATATCTTAAATAAAGTAGACATTTCTTTTATTCTATTTATCTATTTTTATATACCTTCATCAACATTTTAAATACCCATTTTAAATAACTTAAATATGTTTTTAAATATATAATTTAATTCTGCTTAAACATACCAATATATATATATTGCTAAAAATCAGTCATATGTTTAGAGCTATTAGCAGGCTTTTTATATTATATTATATTATATATATATATTATTAAAAGTCAGTGAACATTTAGACAATTCCAATATCAATAACAATCAACAATTTCAAACTCTTGTCAAGGTAACCTCCTTTTAACAATAAAGGTGGAATATACACACACATATATATGCACACACATGCATACTCATACCTTGAATAATAATTTAATATCTTGCTTGTTTAGGATGAGATCTTACTTTTTGAAAGGTATGCAGTAAATAAAATGTCAGCAAATAAATTCGTCAATACATAATTTATTTTATTATTGCCATCATATAAAACTATTTATATATTTTTATTAAATTAATAACTATTAACATATATATATATAAAAATAAAGAAAATATTATTGTTATAAAGTTCTACCATGATATAAAAAATAATAATATTTTAATGTATTGGTTGCAGACGGTTGTGGGTTCGCGTCCCGGCCAATGCTATGACATATGAGAAGAAAAAAACTATTTTAATTATGTTTACATTAATTTGCATAAATCTTAGAGTTAAAATAAAAATAAATAAGCTAACAAAATATTTTATGTAGATAATGTCACAAGTTTTAAGTTCAAGTTACAATGTAATCATCTATCTTTCTTCTTTTTTCCTCTATACTACTTAATAAATTTTGTTACTATAAAATATAAATTTTGTTAGTATAAAATAGAAATACTTAGTCCACTAGAAAGAGCCTGGCACTCCAGTTTTTGCTGTTACAGACTCCCTGTTTTATTCATCAATAGTCCAATTTTAGATTCATAGAAGAAAAGTTTACCAAGATGTATGTGAATACCTGTTTTATTGTTTTTTCATCTTTATAAGAAATTTTGGAACAGTTTTCACTCAAGAATAATTGAGAGTTTCTATCGGTCCAGTTATGCAAATGTCTGCCATTAGAAATAGGCAAAAGCTAGGTTAAATAATTCTAGGAATCATTAGAACAACATAAAACCTTGGAAAATAATTTTAAACCAAACTAAATAATTCTAAAAAGAATGGAGACACTAGAAATCCAATTTTTTTTTGTTAGAATAAACAGAGAAATGATTTGGACATCAAAGCTCATAGAAAACGTGGAAAATAAAATGTTGACAAAGACGGTTTTAAGAATTGCATCGTTGCATCAAATATTAGAAATGTGAAACAAGTTTCTATGACTGCAAACCAGTCAGGGAAGACAGAAAATGGCATGGGGATTATTATAGATACAAAAATTAATCATAAAACTAAAGGGAAAAAAGAAATCGCAGTGTTAAATTGTTCAGAGGAAAAAAGATACGACATCGTCGTGTCAAACGGGAAGTTGCTGAATGCGGCTAAACAGTGTAGATCGGAAAATTATTTTAAATTTTAATTCGATCTCAATTTTAGAATTGAACATTACAGATTATGACTCAAGCTATCTCCCTGCACAAAAATCAGGTTTCTCCGACGATCAGTACAGAAGTTATTAGCCCACCTCCGGTGAATTGGGGGACTCAAAAATTTTAAAATATATATTTTTTTTTTTTTCAAATCAACACAGAATTACAACGAAGTGATTCATGAGCAAAAAAGTAATAATTCAAAGACAAAATTAGTATAAATGATGTTTTAGACCTAAACAGAGACATTGAAGCTGCAAATTATTCATCCTCTTTCAAGCAATAATTATTGAGAACATTCCAAAATTTAACAACAAACTTTCAGATTATACAACTGAATCCTTGATTACTAAGCAAGACCTAAAATTCAATCATAGGAAGCAGAACCCAATTAGTATCAACCATATTGCTCCTGAATTTTATTTTTACCATTCTTTGAAAACCTCTTATTTAACTGTATTTGTACCTTTTTTTTTTTATGAATAAAGTTTCATCACTGAGAAAAAAAATAGAAATACTTTAACAGTACTTTTAATACCAATATAGTGTGAAAATTCCTTTATACTGTTCATTTGTATCTTTTTTGTATAGTATATTATTTTATTCACTATATTTCCAATTACTAATATACTAGAAACATTACTGATAAAAAAAATTCTAATTCAGAATTCTAATAGCAATTTATTATAAAAGACAACTATATCTTTACATTCTTTCATTTCTCATATGAGATGTCAATCACATCAAAACTTGAACAACAAGTTTGAAATCAACTCTACTTACTATCTTTCATCATTAATAACATAATCTTGAAAATTATATGTTCAAACAATATAATAGCTTCATTCATAAGAAATCTCATGTTAAAACCAACTACTGTAATTCTGCAGTTATATAAAAATATTGTAAAACATTAATAAAACTTTTTTCACACATATCTTCCAACTTCTTGTTTATCATAGCATTTTTAAAGTTCACTTACTATTTTAGCTTCTCCCCTGCCTCCTTTTTTTACATCATTTTTATTTGGAAGTAATTCATATTTCTGAGGTTTATGTTTCTCAAGTTCTAATTCCAAACTAAGATTTTTCAGTACTCCTATTTCAAAATTAATCCCAAACAATATATTGCTAATATTTAATAACTATAGGCCTTTATTACTCATAATATTTGAGCTAATTGTCCATATAACTTCCCATAATCATGTGATTTTATAATATTTTTAATTCTAGGATCTTATTGCAATCTTTAAACTACATATGGAGCTATAAATATATTGGAAAAATTATTCCCTCTTCTATTGCACACCATACTATTTTTACCTTCTGCAAGACTTTTAACTGCCTACTGTTTAACTCCGACTTCAAATCTTCTTAACAATTTTCAAATAACTTTTCATGATAGTTGAGAAGTGTTAATATATCTCCATTTCACAAATACCTTTTGTTTAAAATTGGTTTTACTTCAATTCTCTTGGAAGCATTAAATAAAAGACATTCATCTTTTCTGTCTTTAACATATACTGCTGAATGACTAACTAAAATATAATCCTTTGGATTTAACTGTAAAACATTAAAGTAATCTTCACTAATTCTATCTCTATAATCAGCTGTCATTATAGTATTATCGCTATCTATAAACTTATAGACCTGACAATTCATTTTCTTATTTATATATATATATTAAGTTCCAACCAGTAACCACCTAAACATTCACAGTAAAATATAGTAATCAATATTTCTCACTGTTGTCCAGGCAACCTTCACACCTTTTAATAGCAAGAATGGAATATATATATATGAAATACATATTTTGTGGGTTCATCCATGTTAAAAACTTTTAATATTAATATACTTACGTTTCGACTTGGTCACACAAGCCATCCACAGAGTTATAAAAGGTAGAAAGACGGTTGTAGAGGCGCTACAATCACTGATTTGAATAAAATGTTAAAATTCCACCAATAGCAAAAATGTTAAATTTAGGAATGTTTTTTAAAAAAATCTTTCCAAATAGGAGGAAGTTTGCATGTATCATCTCGCTTATTGATACAATCTGGCCTTTTAAGTATCTCAATGGCTTCTCTAATTTTGCACTGGTAGAGATTATCACATCTGGATATGATCCTGGTACTAGAAAAATCAATTTTATGACCTGAATCTATAGTATGGAGTGAGAGTGCTGATGATGATGAGTGTTGTTTAACTGCATTAGCATGCTCATCTCTCCTAACACTGATGCGACGATTACTCATACCTATGTAAGAAGCTTTACAATTTTTACATGAGATTTGATAGACACCATGAGATTCAAGAGGGATTGAATCCTTAGGCTTGGTTATTATATTGCTGATCTTTTGATGAGCAGAAAATGCTGTATCTATATTATAGCATTTTAATATATGTCCGATACTGTCTGTAGTTCCTTTTACATATGGAACACAAATCCTAATAGCTGCTTATCATATGGCAACATGGAAAAAATAAATTAGATGATTTTTTCTTACATTTAAATAATATGCATCCTCATATTAAATTTACAATGGAGACAGAGTCTGATGGAAAACTCCCTTTTCTTGATGTTCTAGTCACCAGAACACCAAATAGTTTATCTTTTTCTATTTACAGAAAGGATATACACACAGACAGATATTTACATTTCCATTCTCATCATCACCCAACTCAGATAGTTTCTGTAGCCAAAACTCTTTTAAATAGAGCAATTAACCTTTCAGATGAGACACATCTGAAAGAAGAAATAAATCATATTAATAGTGTTTTATTAGCAAATAGTTATAATTACAAATTTATAAAAAAAAAAGCCTTATTTCAAGCCCAAAATAGACAAAATAGGAAACAAAAAGATGATAAATCAGCTATTAGGATTTGTGTTCCATATGTAAAAGGAACTACAGACAGTATTGGACGTATATTAAAATGCTATAATATAGATACAGCATTTTCTGCTCATCAAAAGATCAGCAATATAATAACCAAGCCTAAGGATTCAATCCCTCTTGAATCTCATGGTGTCTATCAAATCTCATGTAAAAATTGTAAAGCTTCTTACATAGGTATGAGTAATCGTCGCATCAGTGTTAGGAGAGATGAGCATGCTAATGCAGTTAAACAACACTCATCATCATCAGCACTCTCACTCCATACTATAGATTCAGGTCATAAAATTGATTTTTCTAGTACCAGGATCATATCCAGATGTGATAATCTCTACCAGTGCAAAATTAGAGAAGCCATTGAGATACTTAAAAGGCCAGATTGTATCAATAAGTGAGATGATACATGCAAACTTCCTCCTATTTGGAAAGATTTTTTTAAAAACATTCCTAAATTTAACATTTTTGCTATTGGTGGAATTTTAACATTTTATTCAAATCAGTGATTGTAGCGCCTCTACAACCGTCTTTCTACCTTTTATAACTCTGTGGATGGCTTGTGTGACCAAGTCGAAATGTCAGTATATTAATATTAAAAGTTTTTAACATGGATGAACCCGCAAAATATGTATTTTATATATTTAACCCGTGCAAATCTTTGTTTTAACATATATATATATGTGTATATATACTTAAGTATATATGTGTGAATATATATATATTCACACATATATACTTAAGTATATATACACATATATATAAATATCACGTTATCCTAACATAATATTTTTTTCTTATATGAAACTTTCACACTTACTCTTAATACTCGCAATTCACTGTATTTTATTACATAAGTCACATTTATTTATGTGGTGCCATTGGTTTTAGACTTTGTGCATTGAAGGTATCTTTTTCACCTTCAGGGGTTTCTTAAAAAAATGCTTTCTCCACCACTTTTCTTTTTATTTGGAATGGTTCTTCATACTCATTTTAAAAAATTTAAAACTTATACTTCTGTGAGTCACTAACTTAATATTATTAGGCTCCCACAGTTAATAATATTCCAGCGAGACATGTTTTAATTTAAAGACCTGGTTTTAGGTCTAGTCCCTATCATCTTCACAGGAGTATTCAGTAATATGCTGGTAGAATAACTTCCTGCTGCACAGTCATACTTTTCTGGTCTATTATAATTTCTATTGCTATTTCTATCATTGTTTATGCAAGGTAAAACGTTATTATTTTTATTATTTACATTTTTATTTCTTCTATTTTTATTAAATTTTGTATGGGAAACGTTGAACATATGGCTATTTTTGTTTGTTTATAATTGTTGTCCACAGGTACTTCATTTCTCTTGAACAATGTAATATCCCAGACACCTCCTCAACAGTATGTCTGTTAGCAGCAATTAATCTCTGTTCGATATGCTTTGGCAAGTTTTTTCTTATTATTTGTTATCTGATTTTCTGATAATGCAGTCAACATTTTTAATTGAGCTGCCTGCATCCAAAAAAGTTTTGTATATTTACCATTACACAGGCTATATTTGTCCTGACTAAGTTGGTATTTTATATTATCCTGCTTACCTTTGCTCCAGAAGCTGTTCAACAGGATATACTTAATTTCTCCACAAGTTTCTGGTTTATGGAATAAGGACTTCCACCACTTTTTGACAGATGAGCTCAAATAATTATTACTAACTATTGATAACTTTTCATTTTCACTTAACTTACTCAGGGAAAACAATTCTTCCAAACCATTTAAGTATTCCAGTGAGTTTGATCATACTTCTCTTTAAACACATTTAACTGGATAAATTGAGCTATATTGCTATTCATTTTCTGTTATCTAGTCTGCCTACCATTTTCTTCACCAAACAGTATTATTATCAATTTTACTCTGGCAATTATCTTCAGAATACATAGAGTTACATGACCTATCTGTGTAATTATCTATAATTTTAACTTGTGTATTTTTTATCACTACCATCTAGTCTTCCAATATGATTAATATTTTACTAATTATATTTTGCTTCTGTTCTTTAAGACATTTGTAATTTCTTGTTCTAACTATTTATTAGTATTTTCTAACTTATTATAGATATCTTCTTGTTTTTTATTAATACTTTCTATTTCTTGTAAAGATAATTAGAGGCTACCTAATTGATTTCTTATATCATTTACTTTTCCTAGTCTTATTTGTTCTGTATTTTTACTTCTTCCTGTATATCTTCTAAACTTTTCTGTGATTCTTTACATATCTTTTGTCATTACTTTATTTACTTTTCAATCCTATTCTGCCTCTTACATACTTCTTTATATTCCATTTTTACATGACTTTGAAAATCATACAATTCCATAATAACATTATTGAAATTAAATTGAGAGGCTGCAAACCTCACCCGCTTATCACTTATCTGACAGCCAATCAGATGTTATGATGGCTGTTTTGAATAGCAATCAAACCGTAAATACAAGACAGAGAATTTTACAAGAAAAGGATGGTCCACCCTCTTCTTTACTTGAATTTTTATATATCTAAGCCATTCTGAAATATTTAGATTTAAAAGTGTGAAGCTTTAAATATTTTCACATTTAACTCACTGAGTCTAAATTACAAACATATAGCATGAAATCCTATGATTTACTATGCAGTAGTTTTTAGATGTTATAACATGCAGTAGCGTATGTAAATAATATTTATTTTATAAAGCGCCAAACAGTATTGAAATTAAATTGAGAGGTTGTTTTTAACTTTGATGCTTCTTGGGCATCCTTTTGCATTTTCTCAATCTTTATATATTTCTTCCCTAATTTCTTATATTCAACTGTACATCTTTTGATTTCACTATTTAAATCTTTAAACTGAGCCTTTAACTTTTCTTATGTTTCATCCAATTTTTCTTTTAACTCATTAAATATACTACCACATATAGCAACTGATTCCTTCAATTTAGCTTCTAAATTACATCTAAACTCCTTGATTCATATATTGATGGCATTAAGCTCAACTTTAAATATATCCAAGTTTGTTAATAAACTTCTTTGATTCTACTTTTAATTCTCTTAATTTTTAGTCTGATTATTCATTTCTTCCTTTAATTCTTTATTTTGATTACTCAATCTACTGTTCATTTCCCTCACTTCTTTCATTTGAATGTCAAATTTATTATTTATTTCTCCCATCACTTTTTAAAACAAATCTTGAATACTATCTTCAAGTCCTGCTAATATTTTATCACTTTGGGCCACCATAATTACTTGTTTATCCAAGAAAAATAATATTTTTATGGTTAATTAGATAGATTATTAAATTGAGAGACTGCAAACCTCTCGCGCTTATTAGCCAATCAGGTGATATTAATAGCGATCAAATCATAAATACAAGACAGAGAATTTAACAAGAAGAGGGCATCCACCCTCCTCTTTACTTGTCTTTTTATATATCCAAGCCAGTCTGAAGGACTTAGATTTGAAAGCATGAATCTTCAAACATATTCACATTTAATTCACTGAGTTTAAATTACAAACGTACAGCATGAAATCCTACGATTTACTGTGCAGTAGTTTTTAGATGTTATAACTTGCAGTATGTTTGTAATTTAAACTCAGTGAATTAAATGTGAATATGTTTGAAGATTCACCCTTTCAAATCTAAGTACTTCAGACTGGCTTGGATATATAAAAAGACAAGTAAAGAGGAGGGTGGATGCCCTCTTTTTGTTAAATTTTCTGTCTTGTATTCACAATTTGATCGCTATTAATAACACCTGATTGACTAATAAGTGAGAGAGGTTTGCAATCTCTCAGTTTAATTTCAAATACAGTTTGCACTTTATAAATTAAATATTATTTAGATAGATTATAAATATTCTAAATTATTTCACTATTTGGTAATAAGGATTTGTTTATTCAACCTCCCTGGCTACTGAAGATTTGCAAAACAACAGCAACAACAAAATTTATCTTAAAGTATTTTAAAATATTCTCTCTGTCTGCTATTCTAATACATGTTTATGATTTTAAATGAGTCGCAATTATTCATACAAAATGTTAATGCCATATAAAAATATAACCTTATACTCTCACATTAATATTTGAGACCCTAACTTCTATTTTTCGTTTTTGATCAGGCTCTCAGTTGGCTGCGCCAAATTGGAAGAATTGCTTCAAATGTTTGGATGGCAAATTGTAACAGAGTGAATTTTACTCAACAAAGCTTAAATGTGAGACATCAAATTATAATTGAGTGTAATATGCATTGTATTATCAAAGATCTATTTTTAATTAGGTGTAAATATTAGAAGCTTAATTCTGTAATTAAATATGTACTATATCAACAATTTTCAAATCTGAAGAACTAAGGCATAATAGTTAATATGATCAAATATCAACCTGAATGTACACAGCTATTAATTATATAACAAAATAAAATCATTATCTCTTTAGTTAAATAATAAATTGTAATAATAGATATCTGACAAATAATAATCTGAAATTATCTAATAACATGTAATTATAATAGTTCTTATTTCCTCTGAATGTACCAAAATATTTATGTGTAAAATTTATTAGACTAGCTCAAATATAATTTTATATAAAATAAGTAATGTATATGACTTAAAATATTGATAATGATCTTATGATCAGTTTTCAAACCTATAACTGTAATAAATCACTTAATCTTTATCAATCCAAAATAACATCTTAACTATAATTCAAGAGTGAATAATTTAAGATATGTATTTCCTGTTAACATACCCTATCTAAATTTATACTAGATAAATCGTTAGCCTAATATCTATAAAGTTGTGCTAAGCCACTATGAATTTGCAATGACATATCTTCTATAATACTGATAATAATACTAATATCCCTTAAATTTATATTCTTTCGATGGAATTATTTATTTCTAAATTAAAATAATTTAGATAAACTATAAAAAATATTAATTCACCTTTGAATTTATTTATCAACCTATTATATATAAAGCATTAAAATATCATTTAGGATTTTGCTGTCATTTAAATAAATTAAGTATATAGTTATCTATTTAAATAAAGTCAATCGATATATATATAACCAGTTGGATTACATAGAACACACTAATATAGGGTGCATGCATAAATATATATATATAAAGTTCAAAGGAAAAGTAGAAATAAACACAGAATAAATTTTTGTAGATATTTTTTTATATTTCCTAAAATAAAATAATAATAATAATAAGTAAAAAGTTAAATAACTCTGGGTTTAAACTAAAATTTCATTGTGAAATATGTATTTTAAAAAGGTCTGATAAATAATATTTGCAATTCTGATTTTGAAATTAACAAAAGAAAAAGCAAGCATAATTTATTTTTTTAAATTTTTTAATTAATACTTGTATAAAATATCTTTTTTTAATTAATGCTTATTTGCATTTCTACTATGTAGTTAAAAATCTTTGTAGATTAAAAATTCTAAAGGATTATCACACCTTTGGTCAAATTCCAAAGATTAAAGTAAAAACATGAAAATCACACTTTGATAGAAATTTCCAGCTTGTTTTCAAATGAATTACACAGATTGAAAACAGCCACTGTGTTTTTGTCACCTGACCTAACCAAGGTTATAAAAGACTGATAAAAAAAATATCAGTTAGTTTTTGCTTGCAGTTTTGTAAGAGTTGGTCAGAAGAGTTTTTAATGTTTTAAGCAGTGGCCACCTAGGCCAACTGCAAAGTCTGGATTGTAGTTTTTTGTAAGAACTGAACAGAACAGTCTGGCTACTAAAAAAATTTTGAGTAAGTGGCAGCAATTAGCTGACCAAGCTGCAGTATGTTGTTGGGTGTAGCAGAGAGTTGGCAGAATAGCTACCATGAACTGATATAGCTGAAGGCAGGAGCTGCTACTATTTTCCTTCACAGGAGTTTTGATTTACTTGAAGCTGGGTCACTTCTGAATCAATAGCCTGAAAAAAAATGAGGACAAAATAGCTAGCAGAGTTATACAAAGCTCCTATGAAGATCTAAGGACAGTCCAATAGCTGCCTTATAGTTTACTGCAGAGTTTTGATTCATGAAGCCAGGGTCACTTCAAATGGATCAACTAGCTGCTTAAATATGTTCTAGAAGACAGCTTGACAATTGCTTGGACTACAAAAGGAATCTCATGGTATGCCAACAAATTACCAGAATTATATACTTTTACCTGATGATGACAACAAACCTGAAATTATATTTTTCTGCTGGACCAAAAACCAAGCTTACCAAGAGAAAGCTTGAAGAAATTGGTGTACTTATGCTGCTGTTTATCTATACATGCAGGGAACCACAGATAAACACATCGTGTGTATATACAGTGAGTTATTTTATTTTAATATTCCTTA
This sequence comes from Epiperipatus broadwayi, assembly GCA_028023455.1. Taxonomy (NCBI): domain Eukaryota; kingdom Metazoa; phylum Onychophora; class Udeonychophora; order Euonychophora; family Peripatidae; genus Epiperipatus; species Epiperipatus broadwayi. Next base: position 183,636 of record JAQFVV010006543.1, read on the forward strand.
AAATGACTTATAAAATTATAAATTAATAACTTAAAACAAAACACGTAAATAATTTGCTTGAGTCAAATGTCTAAAAGAAAGACGATTTGATATATATTTTTGAAGAAATTGTTTTGGTAATTCCTTTAAAAAAATGACATTAAAAGAAGAATATACAAATGCAAGCATAATTTTGTTTGAATTAAAATTGTAAAAGCAAATCTTTTAAATTGGTCTAAGAACGCTGATAATTAATCAACAAGTACCTGTCAAACAAAAGTTGACTTTATTTAGTTTGATAAAAAAAAAGAACTTATAAACTGAAATTAAATTTTAAATTATATATTTTGTTTATACACAGGTATGTGTGAAATTTATGTGTTTTCCAAATGAATTAATTATGAAAAAATATAATATTATTGTAACAAGTTGAAATAGATGAAAGTCAGTGTGCATATTTACACGCACACTCATATATGTAAAATTTTAGTATTTTTTTTTATTAAATGTCAATTCATTTTTTTATATTAATTGTATATCGTAAATCACGCATTTATGTGCACATATATGTAAATCAATGTAACAATTTAAATGTTGAATAGTAATTATTTAAATATCAATGTGATCATTTGCAATTTTGTATTGTAATCAAAATCAGAAAGCTTATATGTATGTAATTTTATTTTTATAAGACCTTAAATATCATTTTTTTATTGTTATTAATAAACTTATTTAATTGTTAAAAATTGTTTCCATCATCCCTTTGTCACATACACTAATAGAGCTTATGTTCTCTGAGCTAGATTCATGCATGGATAAATGGGGGTGTACTTAGTGCTTTGGGGCATCCAGAGATGATCAATCATCATCCTGGTTGGTGCAACAGAGGATACTCTTTAAAGCCCATGCACTATTATTTATTTTAGTTTTGCCTTATTAGGAGTTAAGTTTATAGTTGGCCAGTACAAGTGGCCTGAGCATCGATGATGATCAGCATATTTTAATGTCCCAGCATTATTGTTTTTATTTCTGATTATTGTGTATTTTAATGGATGGGAACTAAGCTGGTGTATCCAAGTTATGTTTTAATAATTTCCCAAGCTGGCAAAGGCTCAATAGGTAGCCTGGTCTACAGAAGACCCATTTCCAATCCAGTCACAATGTTGACTGTTGATTTTATTCTGATTTTATTGTACTGATTTGTTTATTCCCATCATTAATGATGATGAATGGTATTTGAATTATACTTAATTTGACTTTTGATAATTTTGGTTGACATATGGTTGATGTATAGTTATTTTAGTAGCTCTGAGGAGTGACTGGCTAATCTCTCAATGATCTCACAGATTTTTAGATCTCATGCTCTTATTAAATATTTATATCTTTAAATATTACTCATAGATAATTTTTCAAATTATTGATATTTTATTTTTTATTGACTTGGGGTTGATGATGAATTTTTCATCACCCCATGTTCAATGTCTTTACATTTTATACCCTCTCCATCCCATTACAAATGGTTACCTAACTGAGGGCCAATGATGATCATGTACTGTGGCAATCATTATAGATGGCTGCCCAATGTATAGCTGATGATGATAACATACTGGTGATCATCACTTCAAAATTATCAACTTGATCTCAAACCACAACTGAGAAAAAAAATATGCATTTTATGCTAATTTAATTTAAAAATTACTGTGACATATGTGACAAGAGTATTGATGATGATTATAAATTGTAAAATAGTAATTTTCATGTATGTTTGGAGAGGTTCATGTTCAGAGTTAAATAGAAAATCATTGATTTTGGAGATTGGACTTAGTGTTTGATTGTTGAACTTTGTTTAGCTGTATTTTCAGTTTTGATGACGGAGATTTTTGTCATTCGCTTGAGGATGCAATGTTTTTATGCAATTCCAAGGATGTTCTATCTCCACTATTTTCTCCAACCTATTTTTTATATTTCATATTGTTTGTAATAAGGCAGTTAACATAGTCCTGCCATGATTCCAGCTTCTAAGTCTCCAAAGAAAAAAAGCAAGGCATAGCTTGTATTTCCCAGCCCATAAGTCTCAAAAGAAGCAGGGCATAGATTTGTATTTTCCAGACCCTTAATGAAAGATGGCTTTGCAATAATTTTGCATTATCTTTATCATGGGTTGTAGTAGCTTATAGTGTCTCATTTGAGGTAGCACTCTTGGTGACCATAGTGCATTGTGTACTTACAGTCCAATGGCTGAATTCTTTATCTATCTTAAAATTGCAAATCGCTATTCATTCTGTTAACTGTTAGATGTCTGTCAGATCTCTAAAAAAATTGATGAGTACATAGTTTTAGATATGAACTTTATTTTGATTATATATGTAAATTATGTAAAGTGTTTCATTTCTATTTTCCTTTTCTCTCAGACCGGGGCAATGTAACCAGTTGGATTACATAGAACACACTAATATAGTGTGCATGCATATATATATATATATATATATATATATTGTGACGACCATGTAAAGTTGTCGACACACATATATAGTTATTAATAAAATTAGAAAGTAATAAAGGTGAAATAAATTAGCTAATAAATTTTTTAAAAAAAAAAAAGGAAGGGCAAGAAAGAAATTGAAATTCTAATGTCAAAATTACTGTGTATTTTGTAATAGTAAGAGAAGGGGAGGGGGGTGCATAAATAAAGAAATGAGTCTCTTTCTCTCTTGTAAGAAATGCTAGAAAGTTATTTTTGTTTATTATGGGAGAGGGGAAGTGGATGCATAAAAAAAAATGTGTTTCTTCTCTCTTTTAAAAAAATATATTATAACAAATTAAAATAAATGTAAAACGTAAATGTGAAAGAAAAAATGAATGAATTGTAAACTTTAAATAAAATAAATGTAATATGTGATATATAAAAAGAAACAATATGGCCGTAGGTGTGAAAGTCTGTTGGACAAATTAAATTCCATGGACAAAGAAATGTTATTAACAGAAGATCTTTGCCTGATCTGTTAAATTAATTGGGACTTACATTCCAGCCACTAATTAAATAAAGAAACATAATGATAAGAATTGGTTGGAAATCTAAGTCTTAATTAAAAAAAATTTAAAAACAACGAACAAAGAAAGAGATTAATAAAATTACAATTTCTATCTGGCATTGCTAGTAGAGACTTTAGAGAAGCAACAGCTAAAAAGAAAATGGAAGAAGTGCGTGGCTAGTGGCATTAAAGGGACGTAGGTTCGGATTCGAGCCGTCTCATCACTGACTCGCAATGTAAGATCTTTGCCTGACCTGCTAGAGGGACCGCCGCTTCTGTAGCTGTCAATTGAAACTCAACCTAAAGAATCAACCAGCAAACTGGATGAAAATAACCCCACAAACTGAGGAAGTTAATGGAGAACCTAAGGAATCAACAAGCAAAAACTGGAATGAAAATAACCCCACAAACTGAGGAAGTTAATCAAGAGCGCTCAGAAGAAATACCCATGGAACAATTACAACAAAGCCTAGGTAAAAGCATGCATGCATTTTCATTTGTCTACTATTCATAACTAAATATAAATTTAGTGATTTGATAAAATAGAACTCTATCAACAGGACTTTAAGAACTTTTATATCTGATCTATTTCCATATATTTATTATAGCCATGTATTTTATAAGTGTGTGTTTATTAGTATTATAATGTAATTTTATATAAAGTGTGAATATTATTATTAAACATATTTGTCATTAAATTTTGTGTCCTTGCTTTATTCTCCTATCACCAAGCTATGACAGGGGAGAAACTGTAATTAGTGATTAAAGGAGCATGCTGAGTTGTTTAAGATATTCATGTGCTGCTTGTTCGTATGAAATCCCAATTCTAAAAAATAAATAGCAAGCGCTGGACATTCGCTAAGTTTCTTTGAAATAGTTTGCTCTGTTCAGCAGCCGAGGGTTCTTGGCTGGGAAAAATAATGCCAAGATAATATGTACGTATTGCCTTGGGGTTCAGTCAAGGGTATAGATATGAAGTTAAATTTGTATCTGTATTAGCTCTCTGCTTGTATTGTAACGGTGTTGGTTAAAATAATGAATAAGATAATAAAGAATTTAAGTTGTAATCAATGAATGGATAGAAATAAAAGTTATAAAAAGAATAAATGGATATAATAAATAAGTATAATGTAGAATAAAATAATCGAAATAAATATAGTTGAAAGTTCAAATAATTAATTAACCGTACGAATAACCATTTCCGTTATAATATATATATATATAAAATTTAAAAGAAAAGTAGAAATAAACACAATAAATTTTTGTGGATATTTTTTTTATATTTCCTAAAATAAAATAATAATAATAATAAGTAAAAAGTTAAATAACTCTGGGTTTAAACTAAAATTTCATTGTGAAATATGTATTTTAAAAAGGTCTGATAAATAATATTTGTAATTCTGATTTTGAAATTAACAAAAGAAAAAGTAAGCATAATTTATTTTTTTAAATCTTTTAATTAATACTTGTATAAAATATCTTTTTTAATTAATGCTTATTTGCATTTCTACTATATAGTTAAAAATCTTTGTAGATTAAAAATTCTAAAGGATTATCACACCTTTGGTCAAATTCCAAAGATTAAAGTAAAAACATGAAAATCACACTTTGATAGAAATTTCCAGCTTGTTTTCAAATGAATTACACAGATTGAAAACAGCCACTGTGTTTTTGTCACCTGACCTAACCAAAATTATAAAAGACTGATAAAAAAATATCAGTTAGTTTTTGCTTGCAGTTTTGTAAGAGTTGGTCAGAAGAGTTTTTAATATTTTAAGCAGTGGCCACCTAGGCCAACAGCAAAGTCTGGATTGTAGTTTTTTGTAAGAACTGAACAGAACAGTCTGGTTACTAAAATTTTTTTGAGTAAGTGGCCACAATTAGCTGACCAATGTAGATAGCTGCAGTATGTTGTTGGCTGTAGCAGAGAGTTGGCAGAATAGCTACCATGAACTGATATAGCTGGAGACAGGAGCTGCTACTATTTTCCTACACAGGAGTTTTGATTTACTTGAAGCTGGGTCACTTTTGAATTAATATCCTGAAAAAAAGACCAAAATAGCTAGCACAGTTATACATAGCTCCTATGAAGATTTAAGGGCAGTCCAATAGCTGCTGTATAGTTTACTGCAGAGTTTCGATTCATGAAGCCAGGGTCACTTCAAATGGATAAACTAGTTGCTTAAATATGTTCTAGAAGACAGCTTGATAATTGCTTGCATTACAAAAGAAATCTCATGATATGCCAACAAATTACCGGAATTATATACTTTTACCTGATGATGACATCAAACCTCAAATTATATTTTTCTGCTGGACCAAAAACCAAGCTTACCAAGAGAAAGTTTGAAGAAATTGGTATACTTGTGCTGCTGTTTATCTATATGTGCAGGGAATCACAGATAATCACATCGTGTGTATATACAGTGAGTTATTTTATTTTAATATTCTTTAAAATGACTTATAAAATTATAAATTAATAACTTAAAACAAAACATGTAAATAATTTGCTTGAGTCAAATGTCTAAAAGAAAGACGATTTGATATATATTTTTGAAGAAATTGTTTTGGTAATTCCTTTAAAAAAATGACATTAAAAGAAGAATATACAAATGCAAGCATAATTTTGTTTGAATTAAAATCTAAAGTTGTAATTATAAATTTTATTAAACGCCCATTATTATATTAAGTAATAATTTACTAAGGCTGTAACCTTAGAAATAAGTGTCTGAAAAATACGAAGGTAGGGACCTCTATAGGTCTTAAAACACAAGCTTACGCTCTCTTTTCTTCATAGCGTAAGCTTGTGTTTTAAGACCTATAGAGGTCCCTACCTTCGTATTTTTCAGATGCTTATTTCTAAGGTTACAGCCTTAGTAAATTATTATTGAATTAAAATCGTAAAAGCAAATCTTTTAAATTGGTCTAAGAATGTTGATAATTAATCAACAAGTACCTGTCAAACAAAAGTTGACTTTATTTAGTTTGATAAAAAAAAAAGAACTTATAAACTGAAATTAAATTTTAAATTATATATTTTGTTTATACACATGTACATGTGTGAAATTTATGTGTTTTACAAATGAATTAATTATGAAAAAATAGAATATTATGGTAACAAGTTGAAATAGATAAAAGTCAGTGTGCGTATTGAAGCAGTAAGATTCGTATTCGAATCTTAAGTTTCGTCTTTTCTATCGTCTCTCACCCACCACTCTCTCCTATCCAAATTTTACCTTTTTTGGTATCGAATTGGGTGTGTAGCAATATTAAAAAAATATATAAATATATGTATAATTCACCACACACACACATTTTAATAACAAATTTAAAAGCAATAAATAAAAGTAAATGATATAGTTTGTATTTCTCTTTTAGTGATATAAAATATATAATTTTAACAATTTATTTTAAATTATAAAGCTCATTATTTATTGCTGTGTTTAAATTTCATATTTAATAATAATTTTAGAAATCTGATTGTAATTTAATTAAAAGTAAAAATAATTATATATTCCCTTTTGTATTTGAAATTTTCAAAGTAAGAGTCAGTGAGAGATAATAGATTAATTAAAAAGAAAAATTCCCTAAAATCTTTAATTATAAAATGCAAATGTAGAAATAAGATTAAACAATAGGAATGCAGCTTTCTATATAAATTATACTTACAAGAATGTATTGATTCTCCTCGGGGCAAATGAGTGTATCCAAAAATAAAATATAATGAAAATGAAAAAGATAAGATGAATAAGAGAGGACATTTTGAATTTTCTCAGAACTTTTAGTAAAACTGTAGCTGTGCTCTTGATCAGTTGAGAGTCTCCAAAAATCATAAAGTAATTTACCTACCACAATATGTTCAAGTAGAAAGTGCCTCAGACTATTCTCCCTGGAGATGGTCGATCGTATGCCATTAACCTTCACATGTGCCCTCCAGAATACCAACCAAGATCTGCTGCCCAAACAATTAGAAAGCTGCTGCTGCTGTTAAATTAAATGAATCATCTAAATGCTGGAAAGAATTACTACTTCTAAAATGAACAATTTGCTACTGACTATTGAATTTGAAAACTTCGTATAAACAGGTACCTGTATCCAAATTCTCCTAGAGTACTCTAAATAATCACACTATAGCTCACTCTATATAACTTGTAAACTATAACTTGTAAAACTCTAAATTGTAAAACTTTGAATTTAATTATTAATTCCTTATGTAAATTTCTTAAATAATCTAGCTTGCCTAATTCTATCTTTCTCAGGTACTTATTTCTAAATTTTACATTTTATTATCTAATTATACCATGCTTACAAGATTTCCGATTGGACCTCGCCAAATTTAAATATAGATTTTAATCAAAATGGTTGCCATCTTATCTAGCAACCTATTAATATATTTCATTATATACTTCTGTTGGCTGGTCAGCTCGGAAATCTCCATATTTTTCTAAATGCAAATCCACGATTGCTTGAAACAGTGGATGCATGTCTTGCAAATCCTCATTAATATTTACTTTTATAAATTACTTAATATTTAAGATAAATCGACATGCATTCAATGCTTCATTTATTGTAATGCAGGGGTCTACTAATTATCAAATGGCTGACATATTAGTTATAGATACTCACCCAGCTTACCTATTGTTTTTATATTTTATTAAATTTTAAGTAATAAATCCGTAAATCGCATTTCTTTGAGAGTCAAAAACATTCTTTATTAAATGTTGATAATGTAGGGCTGAGTTATAAATATATTTAAATCTTAACAGAATTGTCTGTAGATTATACATGTGTTATGTTTTGAAGACACGATGACCTATTATAAGTCTTGGATATTCTGGATTCTATAGGATTGAAATTAATTCCAGTCATCCTACACAAGCGGACAAATAAACATTCCCATAGGACTTGATGACCATCACACAGCCAGGAAGTAATAGTGACACGAACCACTTGCCCCTGGTTATGCTTATGTGACACCTTACCTCTTTGAGCCTATGGCAAATGCAAGCCCATTGTTTTAAACTCATTCACGGCTTTGCAGTCTCAATATACTGCCACTCTTATATCACCTTTCTAGACATACCATGTGTTTCTTGTTAATTCTATTAATCAATATATAACTCCATCTCTGCATTAGTTACAGAACTCACTCTAAAATAAATGTCTCTCCATAGTAATTAGTAAATATCTTTAATTAAATAAATATGTGTCCACTGTTACTATTATTAATTCTACTTTAGATTCTTGAATTGCAAAGATATAAATCCCAAAGGCATACTCGTGAAAATACTTGCTCAAGAATTTAGGTAGCTAGATTACATCAGCCACATAAATGTATCTTTTTGTAAAATATAACAGTGCCGGAAATACTGCTACTGAGATATTAAATGTAACAAAATATTATTGCTTAAATGATTTTGTATCAAATATTTTAAATATAAAGGTATATATCTTTGTAAAGTATAACAGTATCGGAAATACCATTACTGAGATTTTAAATATAATAAAATATTATTAATTAGATGATTTAATATAAAATGTTTTAAATAAATAATTTCAAACTATATGTCTGCCGTTCCATCTTTATTTATTTGATACCCATTCAATATAATATTTCCTCGATTCTGTAAAATATAAATGTTTAATATTAATGTTATTATTGGCTAACTCAAAATAAATTTTTTGATTCTCTTGCATCTCCCTGACCATCATGCCTAAAGAAGTATTTACTAATGTAGCATCAGATGCACTGTTTTGTAGATTGTATTGTGGAACTGATAAACTATGTTTGAACTCAGTACTACAGATGGCTTTGTTACCTAGATAATGCTGCAGTTCTGTGTGGTGGTTGAATTCTGCACTATGTTAATGAATCACATGTTTCTGACCATTACAGTATATACATGCACACTCATATATATGAAATTTTAGTACTTTTTTATTAAATGTCAATTCATTTTTTTATATTAATTGTATATCGTAAATTGCGCATTTTTGCGCACATATATGTAAATCAATGTAACAATTTAAATGTTGAATAGTAATTATTTAAATCTCAATGTGATCATTTGCAATTTTGTATTGTAATCAAAATCAGAAAGCTTATATGTGTGTAATTTTATTTTTATAAGACCTTAAATATCATTTTTTTATTGTTATTAATAAACTTATTTAATTGTTAAAAATTGTTTCCATCATCTCTTTGTCACATACAGTAATAGAGCTTAGGTTCTCTGAGCTAGATTCGTGCAAGGATAAATGAGGAAGTGTACTTAGTGCTTTGGGGCATCCAGAGATGATCAATCATCATCCCACTTGGCACAAAAGAGAATATTCTTTAAAGCCCATGCACTAATTTTTATTTTAGTTTAGCCTTATTAGGAGTTAAGTTTATAGTTGGCCAGTACAAGTGGCCTGAGCATTGATAATAATCAGCATGTTTTAATGTCCCAGCATTATTGTTTTGATTTCTGATTATTGTGTATTTTTAATGGATGGGCACTAAGCTGGTGCATCGAAGTTATGTTTTAATAATTGCCCAAGCCAGCAAAGGCTCAATAAGTAGCCTGGTCTACAGAAGACCCATTTCCAATCCATTCACAATGTTGACTGTTGATTTTATTCTGATTTATTGTACTTATTTGTTTTTTCCTATCATTAATGATGATGAATGGTATTTGAATTATACTTACTTTGACTTTTGATAATGCTTATTGACATATGGTGGATGTATAGTTATTTTAGTTGCTCTAAGGAGTGACTGGCTAATCTCTCAATGATCTCACAGATTTTTGGATCTCATGCTCTTATTAAATATTTATACTTGTATATACTTTGTAAACTATTGATTATTTGATTTTATTTACTTGGGGTCAATGATGTTTTCCATCACTCCAGATTCATTATCTTTCACCACATTTTATACCCCCCATCCCGTTATAATATATATATATATATATATATATATATATATATATATATATATATATATATGTAACTATATATATATATATATATATGATGTACCTGTTGAGGTCACCAAGTGCTGATTTATTAAATATTAGTTGCATCTAGATTAAATAATAATTAAATATACCAAATATATAACAAATAGTAATATATAATTATTAAATAATTAAATGTGTGGTTTATATATGTAATGATCAGATATTTTACGGTAATATCTCCACACTAAACTCTAATATATTTATTTCTATACTTAGCACTTTTGAAGGAATAATGCCTTTACTTCAAAGCTGTAGATAGCTCTAATACCAATGTTCATTTATTTATTTATTTAATTCAACAGATGCAAAATTATTCAAATCAGGTCTGCCATTTTTTTGAGATTGTGTAAAATGTGTCTCTTTTATTTAATGAGTCCATGTCTAAATTAATAAAGTAGGCCTCCTTAATTTTTCTTCTCATCTCATGTTGTTCACTGCACATCATGTGTGGATTGTCCAGTATACATTGGTGGCCTGTAGTGGCTTTGTGCTGTGCAAAGATGGAAGAGTGGGAAGGATCTGTGAGCACCTTATTGTATGTGTATTTATGTTGTAGCAACCCTGTGTGGACAGAAGCTTTGGTCTCCCCATAATATGAAGCATGACAATTGTTTTCTGGGCAAACTATTTTATAAATGGCCTGCTGGGTGTATATTGGAGGTAGTTTATCTTTGATGTTATTGATACATCTATTGTTGCCATACATCAAAAACATACACACAAATCTACAAACAATTTTTTGCAAAGACTTTAGCATATGTTACCGATCCCCTTTTAATTTTAATAGTTGTATCAATAACACCAAAGATAAACTACCTGCAATATGCACCCAGCAGGCCATGTATAAAATACTTTGCCCAGAAAACAATTGTCATGCTTCATATTATGGGGAGACCAAAGCTTCTGTCCACACAAGGTTGCTACAACATAAATACATGTACAATAAGGCACTTGCAGATCCTTCCCACTCTTCCATCTTTGCACAGCACAAAACCACTACAGGCCACCCACGTATACCAGACAATCTACACATGATGTGCAGTGAGCGACATGAGATGAGAAGAAAAATTAAGGAGGCCTACTTCATATTGTCTCCCAAAAATTTTTCAAATTAATTATTCTCTGCTTTGAAATTATGGCATATCTATTAAATTAATCAATATTTAAAAAATAAAAAGCAGTAAGAACATTACACAAAAAATAATATTACCAATTTTCTTCCAGGCATTTGTAGTAGACACTTGGGATATTTGCAGCATAAAAATCCATTAAAAAGAACATTATTATTTTGATTTAGAAAAGAGTAGTTATTTGGTGGTTTACAAAATATGACAAAGAGGGCAGAAATTAACAGCATATTACAATTAGAAAACAATTATAGTTGTGCAAAAAATAAGCAAAAAAAAAGATTCAAATTTTTAGGCTTTGGATGCAAAATTATTTAGAGAAGCCTTTTTTCAAACAGATTGCAGTAGACTTGAATAATAACTGCACATTTTTAGAGAACAGATTTTAACACACTTAAATAGTAACAGCAGTTTAATAACAGTGGTTATTTTGGTTTAAAAATATACAACAAAGATGGCAGAAATTAATAGCAGATTACAATTGTAAAATTTACACTGATGGTATAGTAATGGCTTGCAATATTGCATCAAATATATCTTCATCATTACGCAGTCATCACCACATGAATTCGGCAAAGTATGACTCCAGATGACATCGAGTGGTCCCCCTCTCTTTTATTCTGCCATTTTAATAGCCCCCAAAGTCTTTCTATGTTTTGCATATGCACCCCAATAGAAGGATCAACAAAATTATAAATGTGATTTACTTTGAAATGTTGGTAACCTGCAGCATTCAATTCATCACTTTTGTAGGCCTTCCAGCAGTCAGAATATATGGAGGATCCTTGTACTATATGTTGTTTAATGGCATCTAAAAGAACAAATGCTGTTCAATCTGGAATAGTGACAATGAAACACTCTTTTCTCTACATAAACCACCAAGTAATCAATGATGTGAAAAAATTCTTCCCTGTTGACGTTTATGTTTAGTGAATATAGTTTTGTCAACCTCTACAATTTTCCTGGGCCTCCAATTTTGCAGCATGGGTGAGATCGCAGACTTTCTTTACAGGCTTCTCTCAAATATTGCTTCCATGCAATGACAGTCTTCCTGTTCAAATCCAAATCATTTTTCCCAATTGTATGGTCAATTGGTTTTTACTCCAATAATAAATGATTCAAATGGCTGTGACAAATGACAATTTGCAGCCTTCAAATTCAGGTTCCTTTCTGAAGTGCTATGTGACTGTGTCATGCATGAATGTTGCACCTCCATTGTGCCCTTGGACTCACATGAAGCATCATTTGATGGCCATTGATGCACACCTTTTGAGAGAGCAGAACACTCTTAATTTGGAGGAACTCTTCCACCTCATGTTCCATCTTTGGGATATCCCAAATTTTTATCATTTTGGATAAAAAAAGAAGATTACTGAAAAGACGGATGCTACTTAAATTTCAGCTGCTACTGATATTTCAGTGTGGGATTTTGAAATGTTGCCTGAAAGTTTGTGCATGTTTAATTTTGTATTAATCTGCATAAAAAAATCCCTATTAATCCTGTCATCAAATAAAAATAATCCCAACAACTTCTATTTCTATTAGTACAAAATAATTAATACATCATAATAAAACTAAGCAGGTATTTTAAAAGACTAGTGCAGTTACATTTTGATTAAATTTGGTGGCATTGGAAATATAATTTTCATGTGAAAAGTCAGTACAAACTGTGATGTGTAATATATTATGGTGCGATTATATTTCACTTTAAATCTTTAATTGATATATGTGTATGAATTTAAATCAGTATTTTTCTAAGAATCTCATATAGCATACATATATAATGAAATGTTTACACAACTATTTATCAGTTTCTAACTTTTGCATGTAGGTTAAATGTTAATTTTAAAAATAAATTTTGTTTAGAGTGAATGTAAATGCAATCTTCGCAGTGTCATTTTCCATTCACTTGGGAATCACCTTTGTTGAGCTAAGTTAAGTTTAACAATAGAAAAATGTTATTTAGAGCATAAAAATTCATTAGCTATCAAAAAATAAAATAAATTAAAAATCCATTAGCTTTTGGGACTCTTCTTTAAAGTTATAAAATTTAGCTTTCTATTATTAAACTTCTTAACTTAGCTCAACAAAGGTGATTCCCAAATAAATGAAAAATGGCACTGCAAAGATTTCATTTATGTCAATTAAAGATTTAAAAAGAGAAATATAATCACACTATAATATATTACACATCACAGTTTATACTTTCAAAATGAAATGTGACATAATAGACTTTTCACATGAAAAATATAATTTTTTGGGCAGGCAAAGGTGCAAACATCCAAGTGCCTACTATAAATGCCTGGAAGGAAATTGGTAATATTATTTTTTGTGTAATGTTCTTAATGATATGTACTAATTTCAAAGCAGAGAATAATTAATTTGATAAATTTTTTGAAGACAATTAGAAACTCTTGTGTAATGTTTTTTTTTTAGTTTATATAAATCGCTGCTTTGGAATCTGATTGCAGATGCAAATGTTGAAAGATAAATATTGATGAAATTCTATTTTTGTAACTCCCACCATTAATGAAGCCAAATCCACCATTGTTAATTTTTTTGACATTTGCCATTAAACTTTTTCTGTTTTTGTAGTAATTGGAATTTCATAGCATTTTCTTGGTTTCTTTTTTGTAATTTGTATTTTATAATGATTTGTTTGATTTATTATGCTATAGTCATTTTACTTTGTCCATTTCAGCAAAGAATTCTTCATTTTGAGGGGTGTTGCGTTTGATGTATTTTCACCAATTTCTGTTTTTGTAATTCGAATTTTATAGCATTTTCTTGTTTTTTTTGTAATTTGTATTTTAAAAGGATTTGTTAGATTTATTTCGCCTTAAGCATTTTACTTTGTCCATTTCAGCAAAGAATTCTTAATTCTAGGCGGGGGGGGGGAGTGTTTCATTTGACATATTTTCACTGATTTTTGTTTTTGTAATTCGAATTTTATAGCAATTGTGGGGGGGGGGGTGTTTGACATACTTTTACTCATTTCTGTTTTTATAATGCAAATTTTAGCATTTTTTTAGTTTTTTTTGTAATTTGTATTTTAGAAGGATTTGTTTGATTTACTTTGCCTTAGACATTTTAATTAGTCAATTTAAGAAACTTTTGGATAGAAATGTATTACTTGCAGGCTTTTTGGCAGTTGTTGATAGTACCGCAGCATTGCCTAGTGGCACCAGGTTTTATTAATCACTTCCTTAACAAATAATATGTCTGTAGTATAAATTTTACTACATCAATCTTCTGTTAGAGACTGATTTCTAACCACTTTTATCAATTTATGAAGGTGTGTAATCATAAATACATGACCAAAGGCATGTGATAAAGATGTACAATTCTCAAATATATATTGTGCTGAACCAGCACTCATCAGGTGATCTAGATCACAATCTGTTTATATATATCACTATCATTGTTCAGTATATATAGATTACAAATTACTACAGTTTAAATAATAACTAACAAATTTACTGCTCTCCAATCTTTAACAAACAACTTATTGTAAGTATATTAATAATTTTTATTAGTCATTTACATTGGATGCCAGAATCCTGGGGAAAAAAATCACTGTACCGGTCGAAATTGTATGTTAACTCAATACAATTCACAGCCTGGGTAAAAGTACTTTGAATCCAACTGTACATGAGATCGAAGATAAAGAATACTTATGAATTCTGCCCTGTTTACCCACTCTCTAAATCTGAAAACTAATTAACAACTTTTTGAGACAAGCAATTAATCTTTTTGACACTCTGGCCCACTAGAATCAATGGTAGAGCATGAGTCTCAACTAATTCATATGTCTAACTCTAATTATTAACTATCTATTTATTTAAATATATAATGGTATATGTATGACCTTGAGTCATTAGATAGCAGCACAATAATTAATTAGAAAATACTAATTTTAGAATGAAGGAATAGAGTCGAACCACAGGTAGCTTAAATTCACAGATATATTTAATAAATCATTTTTATAATTTATCTAATATCTCTGATTTGATTTTGTAAAATTATTTAATACAAGTTTCTATTCTGTCATTTATTATGCCTCTGGCAAGACAGCGGTATAGTTTATATGCCAATATAACAAATATCACGATTAGCAATTTATGGAAGATGCCCACCCAAGTCTGAGATATCGGAATGGATATTTTAAAGAGCTACTTTAAACATAATTTTCTTATGATTGAATTTCTTTTAAGAGAGAAATGATTAACTCAAACTATAGGAACCAGTGCCGGAGAGAGTGACACATTTAAAATATAAATGGATCGCGATATTTGATATAAATATTTCAAGATTTAAAATACATAAATTAATCAGATCACGGTCAATCTGCCATAATGTGCTTAGACAAAGGAAAGTGAACAAATCCCAGCATTCAATATTACATTACCAGCATAAACTCAATTCACCTGCCTCTATTACCGTGATGCCAAGAAATAAAAAAAGAATGGTCCACATATTTCAGGTGAAAGAAATATGAGAATTGCCAAGGCTAGCTGAGCTTAGCTTGTCCCGGTTCTTCCCATTTTTGGCTTTCGTATCCTGGTAAATCATGGCCAGTAAAATTATCATGTGGTCTAGTTTTGATCTAGTGATCACAAAGAACCAAAGACAAGTAATCAAGCCAAATGCCAGCGAGGCAAAATACGAGTACTGGAAAAATATATTTTAGCATTTAAATATAGAATTGTGCTGAGCTAAAGATTACACAAATGTTATACAGATTGACCAAAATCGACAAACAAGAATAAAATAAGCATTAATTATTATTATGAATATTTGTAATGAGCGACACGTATCTCCCTTCCACACAAAATCCCACTAACATTTCAAATGACATTCTATTTCTCTCTTATTATTTAACATGAATATAATTTATAAACCCCCTCCCTTTCACTCTTTAAAAATGAAATAATTTAACTAAATGAACTCTCATACTTGAATCTCATGTCTTTCCACAACTAAACTGTAAATGTATAAATATAAAAAAGACACATAATAATAGAAAATGGTTTCATCTCGACAAAATAAAGGTTGCTCCAAAATCTTCAGAGCAAGAGAATTATTTATTTTTATTTACTGACAAACATTGGTCAGGAAATGGGCAGCAAATATTTATTTAAGTAAAGCTTTTGTCAAGATGGAACAAAATTGGCATATATTCATTTCATTTTAAGTAATTAATAATAATATTTTCTAAACCGCAATTAGAAGGAAGTTTAGCATTAAGAAGAGGCATAATTTTAAAACAGATAGAGTAAGAGCAAAGACATTCGATTTTAAGTAATAGCAAGTATATTTTTATAGAATATTAAATTAAATATTTTATATTACATTATGGGGATTAGAAGACATTACAATTAGGAGTTACATTATTTGGTCATTGGAGTTTAGAAGAATAAATTAGGTGGTTAGAAATAACAAATTGGAAACATATTACCTAATTTATTATGAGTCCAAGTGGAAGTTGGAATCCCATGATGAAAACTGAATTTCCACACAGGCATAGCTAGCTATGAATTGAATAAAAGAGTTCAACAGTTCAGCAGTTCATTTTTGTGAGGTTTCTCCAACTTATAGTATTTTGATGATCATATTTACAAGATAGGAGATGGGCAGGTTGATGCCATCTATTCTGCTACCATATTTCAGAACATTTTTATCATTATTTTAAAAATTTGACTGGCATAGATTTTCCAGGCAATTGCTGATAAAATCTGGGACTGGCTCATGTAGATTTGCCAGGCGATTGCTGACAAAAAACTAGAGATCATCTACTTAATAAATATTGTTTGTGTAGTGTAATTTTTACAACACTATTCTCACGTTATAGGGATTTATTTTTATCTATGTTCAACACTTGTATTTTATTCATTAATTCTCAACAATATACTTTGTAAACAATATTTTTCCTTAATATTCCTATTACCCAGGATTTTGTTTCACAACTAATTTCCTGGACCACTATACTTCACCTTCCACACTCAGAATATTCTTCTTAATATCCTAAAACAAATTCTATCCACGTTACACAAAATAATCTCTAAACTTCATTTCAAAGATAATATCTAATATAAAATCAAGAAGGTGCAAAATATTGTATACTCAAATGATTTTATAAAATTCATTTATATTACACTTTCATTCATTATTTTATGATATTAAATAAATCAGAGATCAGCATGTTGATATTTTATAACTAAACAGATCCTGTCTAGAATAAAATATTTTGGCAATTCATCACAAGATTAAAGCTACGCATACTTAAGTGTTCATAAATTATCTAAATACCTTTAGATAACTCACATGGTATATTTTACATCTACATATTACATTCCTACACAATTAACATATTATTAACCATATAAATATTATACCATCTGGTTTCCATAACCAAGCATATGATAAGCAAATAAGCATACATATAAATATTATTAAAGTAAACAACTATTTAGCTTAATTCCAAAATTATTAGAATTAAATATAATGAACTCATCCTCTTCATGGTTGTCCACACATAAAAGTTATAGGACATTTATGGAGGAGTTTAATCATGAACATATGGCCAAAGATTTGTGAAAAGAAAATGTGCTAAAGCAGCACTCATCAGTTGGCCCAGATGTCAATCTCTTTACACATATCTTTATTATTGTAGGGTATATGTAGAATGTGAATTATTACACTTTAATCCATAGGCATCAAAGTTTTTGCCTTCATAACTTTGACACAAACCACTTGGTAAATACATATTAATAGTTTTTAATAGACATTCATTAGACTAAATATTATCCACTAGATGAATATTTATGTTTCTAGTGTAATTTTTACTACACTTCTATCACACAAAATAGCAAGCAGTTTTATCCACTTTTAAAACCCTACAAAGATGTATAGTCATATACATATGATCAAAGAATGTGAAAAAAATAAGAAAAAAACCCATGGTGCATATATTATACAGAACCAGCACTCATCAATTGACCCAAATCACAATCTTTTTACACAGTTGTCTATCATCATTTAGTAAATATATACATAATCAATTACTACAGTTTTGTTGATAACTACCAAACTTGCTGTTCTTACAACTTTAACACAAACTGCTTGTTGGAAATATAATATTTTTTATTAGTCATTCATTAGACTAGAGATTATCTAATTAATGAATAATATTTCTTTAGTCTAATTTTTACTTCACTATTCTTATTCAATACGGAGATTTGTTTCTACCTGCTTTTAACATTTTATGGAGGAGTACATTCATGAACATATGCTCTGGCTAATTGATGAGTGCTCCTTCTTTTTACTCATATATTCATCTTTGTAGAGTATATATAGATAGCAGATGACTACAGTTTAATTAATAAGTATCAAAGTTTTTGCTTTCACAACTTTAATATAAACCATGTGAAGGACATATATTAATAACTTTTATTAGTCATTCAATAGACTAGAGATTATTCTCTTAATGAATACTATTTCTGTAGTGTAATTTTCACTACACCCCTTTCATGCAAGTAGCAACAGGTTTCCATTGACTTTAACACCTGTGGATGTATGCAGTCATAAACATATGACCAAGGATATGTGAATAAGATGTACAATATCCACAATGCATATTTCATGTTGAAACAACCCTCATCAGTAAACCCAGATCACAATATTTTTACACAGATATATACCATTGCATTAAATATATAGATAGGCAATTTCTACAGCTTAATTAAAAACTTACTATTCTCACAACTTTTCCAGAAACTAATTGATGGAATTATATTAATAATATTTATTAGTCATTTATTGGATGAGAGATTACGCACTTAATGAATATTTTTGTAGTGTAATTTTTACATCATTGTCATACAAAGTGAGAACATTTGATGGGCATTTGACCAACATGTGAAAATGATGTATAAGCCCCAAGATGCAAATTTCATGCTGATTTAGCTTTTAACATCAGACCAAAACACAATGTATTTGCACATATCTTTATCATTGTACAGAATGTATAACTGGCCAAACTATATTTTAATTCAAAAGTCCCCAAACTTTTTTCAGCCACAGATCCCTTTACCAAAAACTTTTAAAACCCTCAATCCCCTAGTCATTTCTTTTACCTACCTAGTCATTTCCTTTACCTACTCAAATTAATAATTAATGATTGAAAAAGATAAAAGGACTACGGAATATGTCATAATTTGTGAAACATTTAATGTCGAAACTTGCACTAACGAAAATTAAAGCAAAAAAATACGAGCAGAGTTTTTTTTTCAATTTTTGACATTTACAAAATATGTAAATTCAAAATTAATACAAATATTAAAATTACTTAATTAAACATAAAAATGAAAAGAAAATAATCAATATATTCAGACAAAATTAAACATCAACAAAATTACAATAGTGAAACATTTTAATCAGAATTATAAAAATAAGAATACCAATTAAATTTAGCTTGGAAAACTGAATAAAATGGGTGCATTTGGGAATCTGTCAACAATTTATCTATGTGTTTAAATTAGTGAATTGCATTCTCAAATCTCCATGGTTAGTGATATGCTATCGATATCTGTTCTGAAGCAGCTTTAAGACTACAATGAAGCCTCTCTCTCCCAGATAAGATTATGGAAATGCCAGCAAATACTTTTGTACAACAGTCCATAGAGCCAGGTACAGAAGTATAATATTTTGTTGCAGCCAAAATTTTGATAACCCTGTTTCAATTGTACTTTGAGATCCTCATTCATGCTGATGGTCTTGCAAAATTTATATTTGACTCTGCACTAGTAGTGTATGCATTTATTATCCAGTCTGGTATTTCCAATGATAGAATATCTTCGAACCTAGTTTTGAAATCTAAGTACAGCCTACCAGTGGTTGACATGTAGTAAGATATTTTCTTCTTGGATTGTGCCTGTCTTAAATAAGTTGGGGAAACCGGAAGAGCTCAGATCTTGCGATACTTTGCTTAAAAACATTAATCTGTAACAAAAGCTGATATGACTGATTTTGTTTTGATGAGATTCAAATTATCTTTTTGCAGTTGTAAATTAATATCATCATATTTCCCAAATAAGTAGGTTAAATAACCAATATCTGTTTTAACTTTAAGTAAATTTTATTTCAAACCGAAATCCTCGTCTTCTAAAACTCTAAAACAGATTGAAAAAGTACAAAATATCTTACCAAACATAAACCTTTTGAAAGCTAGTGTTCTTCAGTATGGAAAACCAATCAGTTGAACTCTTCATCACTTTAGTAGCAGAATTAGGTGAACAGTCTATTTTGTTCATATCTGTTATAATAAACTGAAGCAATTGATGCAATTTATCTTAAGATTCTTGGCTACTAAACATTGTCTATTGAGTGCATGTCGTTTCAGATAATTTATAAAACCATGATAAGGACCAACTGCAGTTGGCTTTCCATCAGTCAGAACAGATATTATATTTGTCAATGGAATGACCTTTTTCCCGAAAATTAGTTCCATTAAATTAAAAATCGATTCACTTCTGGTGTCAGTTCCTAAATTTCTTGCAAAAAGCTCTTCATGCACTTTCTGAACTTGAATAAAGCAAATGTACACCTGTAACAAAGCATTACCAGGTAATGTTGACTCATTCAATTGGAGAGAAAAAAGTTTTTTTGCAAATGATTACACAAAGTTTTCCATGTCGTGACTCATTTCATCAATACATCTTTGACCTGGTTTATTGCTCAAAGGAATTCTTTTTAAAACATCTTGTGCAAATTTGTGTAGTACAGTCTTCAATACCTCCATAATGGCTTGTAGAATCAGTTTCTCCCCTACAGTGTGTAGCTAGCCAAACTTCGTGATGAGTAGGGATATTTTATACAATGCCCTTGACCCATCATCATTTTGCTTCCATGAAGATACAAATGTAGTATCTATTGTGATTCTCTTCAGAATTTTATTTTTAAGTGATTGAAACTATAACAAATTCTTTTCTCTTTTGTCAGTGTGAATTCTGTTCAAGTGATCTATTAGTTTTAATAGTTTCATAGCATCATTGCTAAAGACTTTTTTACATATGAGGCAAATTAGTAAATGTTTGTTTGATAATGATGGGACAAATTCTAGCTTCAAACAGTCCAAGCTAAACTGGCTGCACTTATTTTTTGGTTATTGTAAGAAATAAAAATTTTATTAATAAACAATTTCGATAGCTCCTCCTCAATAAATAATTATATTCAAAGTTCAAATCACGTATTCACATCAAACAAGCTAATTTATCATGTTTTATGAAAGTGTGACTGTACAAGACTGATAGACTCTGCTAACACCGAATATTGTCTCCCATTGCAAGCAAGTGTGGAAATGCAGTGGTTTTTCATGTCCACACTTGCTTTGGTAAGTTCAATAAGACAACACACAGACATGTTTGGGCTATATGTATTTTTATGCATTCTTACTTTGACTCTTTTAGTGACACATTTTACCTTTCCATTTACAAGTTTGGTATGTAATGTGTTTTTATCAAAAGTGTTTTTTGAATTATTTTACTTTTTAATTAAGTACCTATTGGAATTATAGATATTTTGAAGTAACAAATAGCAGTATTCATTGATGCTCCCAACTTGTTTTTGGAAACTATCAATCCTTAGAAAGTACAAATCAACACCAGGAGATTGATATTAACCACTCTGGGAACTCTTGGTTTAATTGATGTGTCAAACTTACTGCTCTCGCACTTTTTAACACAAACCACTTGATAAAAGTAGATTAATTTTTTAAGTCATTCATTAGACTAGATATTAAACCACTTAATATCACATGATCACCATCTCTTATACTACAACATAATTGTTATTAAACAAGGCAAAACTCTCCATACTGTAATGCCACCCTGTGCCAAGCATAGTAATCAATGGTTGCCAGAAGACTTGTGTATAAAATCCCTATCTAGTGCCTACTCATCCAATATCCCCAGACTAGTTTCTGGCTTGTGGCTTTCATCATTGAGGAGCCTTGTGTGGAGAGTTTTGCCTTGTTTAATAACAATTGTGCTAGTATAAGAGACAGTGATCGTGTGATGTTTAGTGGATTAACACCAATCCTGCCTAATAGGATAGTGGTGGCTATGGTTGTTAAAGAGCCAAAGATGCCAAAATGTATGGGTGCTGAACTGAGTTCAGACCCATATGACTATATAAGCTATTGAGCTTAGATTGAAAACATTATTGTGTTTTCAAATTTCATTCTCATAGTTTTGTAGTTGAGTAGTGATAAAAGGGGGCTGCTGGAGAGTTGCATTAGATCCTAAGATCTAGGTGCAGTGCTCTCAGATCCAAAGTTCCTCACTGATGAAAGCCACAAACCAGAAACTAGTCTGGGGATATTGAATGAGTGGGCACTAGATAGGAATTTTATTCACAAGCCTTCTGGTATGCATTGATTACTCTGGTTAGCACAGGGTGGCACTACTATATGGAGAGTTTTGCCTTGTTTAATAACAATTATGTGCTAGTATAAGAGATGGTGATCATGTGATGTTTAGTGGTTTAACACCAATCCTGCCTAATTGGGTAGTGGTGGCTATGGTTGTTAAAGAGCCAAAGACACCAAAATTTATGGATGCTGAACTGAGTTTAGACCCATATGACTATATAAGCTATTGAGCTTAGATTGAAAATATTATTGTGTCCAATTTCATTCTCATAGTATGTAGTTATGTAGAGATAAAAGGTGGATGCTGGAGGGTTGCATAGATCCTAAGATCTAGGTGCCATTCTCTCAGATCCAAGGCTTCTCACTGATAAAGGTCACAAGCCAGAAACTAGTCTAGGGATATTGGATGAGTAGGCACTAGATAGGGATTTTATGCACAAGCCTTCTGGCATCCTTTGATTACTCTGGTTGGCACAGGGTGGCACTACTGTATGGAAGTTTTGCCTTGTTTAGACTCTTTCCCTTCCTGTACCTTTTTTCAGAAGTTTAGATTTTAATCTGAGCTTCCGTAGAAATGGTACATCTTACACTTATGGGTCTCACACCATTTTATTATATTTAAAATGATTGTATTTTTTTTTTCTACAATGAAATTTAAATTTTTTATAATTTTATTTTTTTGAGATGCAATTTTTAATTTTTTTTTTTTTTTTTTAGATTTAACATTCATAAAATGATTTTACCAATGAAATGGATGGCCTCGCTGCTTTCTGAGATTATTCAAATACTGATGTATGTATTTGTGAGCTTTCTTTTTGTTCAAAAAGATGTTGTTTTTTTTTGTATGATGAAATTTATATTTTTTTTAAGATTTTTGTTTTAATTTTTTTTTTATCTGTTTTTTATATTTAGCATTCATAAAATATATGGACTTTCTCATGACTTGCTTTGATTGGTTGCTCTGATTGCCAATGTAAGTATTTCTAAGCTTTCTCTTTGTAGATGCTAATTTTAGTGATAATTCAGATCTAAAAACTGCATTGAACAAAAAAAGTTGGTGAAGTCATTTTATTTGCAGGTCAAACATGGGAATTGCATCTAAAGCATCTTCATGATTGGCATTCAAACCTGAACTCATAATGTTTTGGCCAGGAATCAACGTTCCCATCAGTAAGTATTGTTTTTATTATTTACGTTTTTATTATTTATATTTTTATATAATTAAATATGTGTAGAAAAGCAATAAATATGCTGTAGAATTTTAGGCAATTTACATGTCAATGACAATAAAAGCATGCACATCCACACTCAGAAAAGCGTACTTTATTACTAGCAACAATAACTCCATTGACAGACGTGACACTTGCTTTGATATTTCCAAATGTTGAGCTAATTAAATAATTTAAATATAATTTGCATATTGCCATTTACATTCTACTCGGCACTATTTGTTTTTTTTATGGCTATGAATATGAGGCAAAACGTTTTGAAAGTGCTCAGCTGTCTATTAGTTGATCAATTCATATAAGTATTTATTATAGCTTTTCTTTCCTGTGCATCAACATGCTTGTAATTTTGCTAGATGGTTAGTGCAATAGGCAAGATATATCATGATTTTATTTATATGTTCATTCATTTTTATTGCATGATTACAGCAGCATTGTACCCATTTGTTACAATTTTGTAATAATCTCTTGAACACAGACTTTCAAGAACCCTCAGCTATCCACTATCATATATCATCTTCCATACATATATAATTAGTGCTCATAATAAATGGGTTTATTTTGATATTTATTGATTTAGTTATAGCTTTTATTCATTTTATCTTAGAGAAATTTTTTTGACTTTTTTTTTAGTACACTTTTTACTTCAAAAAAATACATATTTTAGATCACACCACATTTTTCAATAATATAATAATTAATAAATAATAATACATTACAATTTACAAATGTTCTCTTTTCATAATATCTGGTAAACTATTCCTGTTATTTTTCCCCCACTAAAAACCAAACATATTTCTAATAGCTACCCTTTATGGAAGGGTAACCAAACATTTCTAGCAGATATCCTAATAAGGAAGGACATGATCTAGGTCAGTTAGTAAAAATGGAAGTCACCAATCACATTTTTTTATGATTTTTGCAGTGAAAAATTACCTCTGGTAAGTGATATTATATGTCATTTTTTACAGCATTTTATGACAAATGTGATGAAGCTGTCTATGAAATTGTCATTTTAACATATAACTTTCAAAATTTAGAATTTGTGAACCACACTGAAAAATTACCTCTGGTAAGTGATATTATATGTCATTTTTTACAGCATTTTATGACAAATGTGATGAAGCTGTCTATGAAATTGTCATTTTAACATACAACTTTCAAAATTTAGAATTTGTGAACCACACTGAAAAATTACCTCTGGTAAGTGATATTATATGTCATTTTTTACAGCATTTTATGACAAATGTGATGAAGCTGTCTATGAAATTGTCATTTTAACATATAACTTTCAAAATTTAGAATTTGTGAACCAGACTGAAAAATTACCTCTGGTAAGTGATATTATATGTCATTTTTTACAGCATTTTATGACAAATGTGATGAAGCTGTCTATAAAATTGTCATTTTAACATATAACTTTCAAAATTTAAAATTTGTGAACCACAAATTTTTTTTTGAGGAGTGACTATTTTATCAGTTTTGTTACATTCTTTCATATTTGCTCTTTCTAACAACGTATATATTTGTATATTTATTGTATTAAAACAGAAGATATGTTATAAATAATTTTTTTTAAATTCAAAATCCGTGACCTGGTTGGAAAAGAGATTTATTAATGAATAATACATTTATAATGTACTTTTCACTACACAACTCTTAAGCAATATAGGGACTGATTTCTATCCTCTTTTAATTCATGTGAAGAGATGTAATCATAAAAATCTATTTATTTGCCTTTGTAATAGTCAAGAGGAATTATGAAGCAGCATTAAAATGGTATTATTCTTTGAACCTAATGAAATATTGCCCCTTTTTTAACAATAAGTATGGGCTAGACTTCTTTTATTTTACTCTATTCTGAAAATTAGGCCAAATAAATGCCTTCAAAAAAAATATCAAACTAATTTAAAATAGTGTTTTTCTGAAGGTTTGTGATGATGGTGTTCTAGTTGTATTTTTATATTGGACTATTTCCATCATCTAATATGTGTGTTCAATGTCTTTAGAATAATTTAATTTTTATTTAAATATCACAGCAAACAGGTTAGTATATGCACAACATTTCGAAAGGTAGTTTCCCCCTCTTCTTTGGGTGTTGCTGGTCTGACCAGTGATGGTACTAGCATGGTATTCGAACCTAGGTCCTTAGATTCTGGAAATGCTTTAACCAACAGAACCATCCCACCAAAGGCAACAGTCAGTAGAAATTTTATATACTTATCTATGAGGTTCCTCCTGATTTCTTCACTTTTTCCTACAAGAACTTTCTGAGAATTTGCATTCAATATTTTAATGATCCGTAAAATTATAATAATAAATTCACTTTAAATATTCAAAATATTTATTTTTCCTGTATTATTTACAGAAATTTAAAGATATTGTGTATGTATTAGAAATCAACCTAATATAGTATCTTTATTTAAAAAACAAAAAGAAATGTATCAAATTAAAGAGTACCACAAACTAATTTTTTTAATAAAACTGAGAAGCAAAAATTATTTTTATGATTGATTTTATAAAAATCGCCAGAGGTATGTAAAAAAAATGTGTTATAAACTATTGGCTTGTTTTCATTATATTATATCATTTTAAATATTAAATTTAATGTATTTAATATGCTTAATACATTTAAATATATATTTTGCAAACAATATTTTCAAATTGATCAAATGCATAATCATATAACTATTATATTATTAATTAAATAGTTTATTTTAAATACTTAAAACTTACATTTATCTATTAATTTTTGAGTTGATATTCTTTCTATACCTGTATTCGTGATTGATTAATATGCTGAGCATATATTTTAAAAGCTAAATGATTGCTTATAATGAATACGTAGACTAGTTATAAAGAATATAAAATTATGAGTATGTCACATATTACTTGTCTAATTTAAAGATCAAGTGATGCCTTAAAATATAAATGTTTCTTCTTTCCAGATACCGATACATAGTAAGTAAAATGTTCACTTTTATTATACATATATGTATTCACTTAGCTAAAGCCTTTTTGATCTAAATGCAATCCATATTGTAACAGTAGCTAGGTTTGAATATGGGTGCTAAAATAAGTAAAGTGTAATAATAATTATAAAGAGTGCTAATTGCGAGTGGTGTTACGAATTAAATAGGTTGATGCTGAGAAAATTTATAAATATACTTGTCTAATTTAAAGATCAAGTGATGCCTTAAAATATAAATGTTTCTTCTTTCCAGATACCGATACATAGTAAGTAAAATGTTCACTTTTATTATACATATATGTATTCACTTAGCTAAAGCCTTTTTGATCTAAATGCAATCCATATTGTAACAGTAGCTAGGTTTGAATATGGGTGCTAAAATAAGTAAAGTGTAATAATAATTATAAAGAGTGCTAATTGCGAGTGGTGTTACGAATTAAATAGGTTGATGCTGAGAAAATTTATAAATAGTCATTTGAACCCTGTTACAAAAGAGTATGAATGGAATACATTAATCAGTTAGTGGCATGAATGTATACATATATATTTGTTGTACATGTTATTGTGATGTGTGTTTTGAATTACTAACAGATTTATATGTGAGGATATAGAAAAGCAATTATGTGCAGAGTTGTGTTATTTTTTTATTATTTGTGTTTTACATATATATTTTGTTGTTTATTAATGTCGTAAGCTATAGATTTAAATAATGTCAGTAGTAGCACATGTTTCTTAATGTAAAAAAAGGGGAGGAAAAAAAGAATTGAAAGTTCACTGAGGACAGTTTCAGTTAATGACTCTGTCCACCGGAATTCTTAGAACTGGTCGAGTTAGTATTTCAGAACAATGGAATCTAAAAGCATTCTTGAGATCTGGTCATCGGCATACGAATAGATGAAAGAAAAAGTAAGGTTAAAGAGCACTAAAGAAAAGAACTATATTTTTTTTCTCAGTGATTTAGTCGGTGATTAAAATTAATAAAATAGATATAGGTAATAAAGAAGCGGGAAGAAAAATAAACGTGTTAACATTATTATCTGTTAATAAAAATTTTATTCGTAATGTACTCCATTGAAATGCAGGGGTAATTATAATTATGTGAGTTCATTAGGCCAGTTCAGTGGACAGCTATTGTAGGACTCACCTGAACTTTATGGAGATTTGCTGTTTATTTAATCAGTGTAATGGCCACAAACTACAAACAACTAGAACCTCTCTCACAAGCAAGTTAAAAATCATCTACTTAACCTCTAGGATGGATTATTTTGTGTAGAATATTTCGGAGCCTGACCTCATTGTCCAGATCAACAACTCTCGCTAAAACCAGCATTCCTTTAAGACTGTAATCTTACAGATTGTTAGCCTTAACCATGTGAACATTCGCCCTTAACAGAGGTAATCTTGACCTTTTCTCAATATATATTCAATTAACACTTAGTAATAGATTAAGAAACATGTGTTATTCCATTTTTAAAGAAAGTAATTAATAATTTCTTAAATCATTTAATAAACAACTCTGACATGTAATTGCACGCTTCCGTTAATATGTATATAAATCTTATATATATGTGTATCAGAATAAATGAGTTGTGAGGTTAAAATATTGAGATATGTATATGTGTGCTAATAAATCTTAGAATCTGATTATAATTTGTGTATTATTTGCATTCTGGGATTCTGATAACTTCTGGGCTATTGTAATAGGATTTGTAGGCAGATAGAAAGTATAATTATATATATATGATGTCTCTTCATAAGATCATTTTAGCTTTGTTCTCTCATTAGACATTGTTCCCCAGACCTTGAGATTGAGCTAGTCTGGATTGGGTACCCAAAGAGTGTTCATTAAACCCTTGTTTATGTTTTCAAGAGGTGTAATTCTTATTAATGGTTAAGACTGGTGGTGCTTAATATGGGATTTAGCCCATGCTCATAAATATACCTACTCGAAGCTTAGGGAAATAATTTATACATGCTCAATTCTTAGAATAAGATTATGGCTAGACAGTTAAATTGGTGTCCCAATGAATGGGCTGAGAATAGTAGAAAACAGGTCTTAAACCGGCATCCAAATGTAATTTAAAAAGAGGTTACCAAATGAAAGTTGGAGAAAAAATTTTTTTAAAAAAAAAGAGATAGAGAAAACAGAAAGAGTTTAAACATATATTTCGAAATGTAGTTAAATGTTAACATATTTTGTGATGTCTGCTCTGTGATATATATATATATATATATATATATATATATATATATATATATAAGATAGGGGTTTAAGAATTTTACCAATAGTTGGGATATTACAAAACAATATCTTTCCATAAGGTTAGAAATGAGAGAGGAAGGTCTACCAGGTGGGTCATGCAATGTACCACTGAGAACCAGGGTGATGAACCTGGCACGTTTTAGCCATAGTAGTGATATATACATATAAAAAAGGAAAGGGGCAATGGAATTAAAGATAAGAGTATATGGAGGGGGAAAGGGAGAGACACCCATAGAGCACTTCAAGAGTCTTCAAAGATACTATAAGTACTATAAGATAGTGGATGAACATCAAGTGATCATAGCATACCACCACCTAGAGAAACATGCAGAAACATGGTGGAATTTCACTGAGTCATCAACCTCAAACATTGCTGGAGTATAAAGAAGCATTAGCCAATATATTCTGGAATAAAGAAATACAAGAAAGGGTGAAAGCTCAAGTGGTATGGCAGAAGTTCCAAGAAGGTAATGGAGAAGTGTACATACATTTTTTTAGTTGGCAGGTGGCCACATTAAGTACTCTAGGGGTGTGTAAATTATCAGAAGAACAGATTGTAGAAATGGCATGCAGAAAGTTACCCAATGAAATTAGTAGCATGCTGAAAAAAGAGAAAGATCAGTAATGATGATTGATAAAATGTTGAGCCAACTAGAAATAGATACAGAAAGAAGACAGATAGAGGAGCATAAGCTTAGGTCCAAAGGAGACAGATGCAAATAAGCAGGGCGCAAAAAGAATAGGAAATTTAATGTTCTTGGGAAGACGGGGTTCCAAGATATGCACTCCAGACATACACCGTCATCCCTATAAAGGTAGGTTCAATGGATGTTGAAGCCCTCGTGGATTCAGGCAGCCAGGAGTCAGTAGTATTAGAGAGTTATACCACCAAATTAGAAGAGAACAACCAAATATACCAATTCTTCTTTTAAAAACAGTTCACATAGCAATGGCAGATAACCAGAGAGCTAAAGTAGAGCCAAAGCAGATATGGATAGATCTAAAAATTAACAGAAGGAGCTATCCACATTTGTTTCTTGTAATAAAAGGTTTAGTACACGAGGCCTTATTGGGATCAGATTTTCTAAATAGATACAAATGTAACTTGACTATGAGAGGGGTCAGGTCACATGTGAGGGTGAAGTGGTACATTTCCTCGCAGAGGACCCTCAATGATTGATAGGAATGCTACATCTAGAGGAGGATGTCCTGGAGAAACTCAAAGTTAACAAGATTGATGGAACGAAAGTAGAAGGGAAAGTTCAAGATAGTTCATTACAATGAACATTGACCAAGTATCACCAAGTCTTTTCAGACAAGCCAGGAGTTATCCAAGAGTTTGAGTAGCAAATTAAGGTGAGAGATGGTCAGACATGCAAAGCTAGATCATACCCCATTCTGCACCAATACCAACAGGAAGTGAAAGAGCAAATAAATCAGATGATAGAGTGGGAAATTATATCCAAATGCTCATCAGCATATTGCAACCCGATGGTGGTAGTTAAAAAGAAGGATGGATCTGTTAGATTGTCTCAATGCTTGACAGTTAAATAAAGTGACTGTACCAGACTGCAATGTACCACCTGCCATGCAAGAATTACTGAGGAAGTTCCAAGGGAAGAAGGTATTTTTGACTTTCGATTTAACTGCCAGTTATTGGCAAATTAAGTTATATCTGGAAGACAGCCAAAACACATAATTCAGATATGAAAGCCATTCTTATCAATTTAACAGGATGCTTTTCAGCCTAATAAACAGTGAGGCAGGGTTACTCAGGTACTTGGATCAGATGCTATCCTCAGAGATAAAGGACATGGTCATGATTTACATAGATGGTGTGCTGATAGCCTTGACTGATATTACGAAACACATATGAGAAGTATGACTATTTCTAGAGGAAATTGAAAAATGGCATAAAAATAAATATCAAGAAGAGCACACTGTGTCAGAAAAAGGTGGTCTTTCTTGGGCATGTGGTGGGAGCTCAGAGACTCAGACCACACCCAGACAACATCTCAGCCATTTACGACTTTCCAATGCTTAGATCCAAGAAGCAGGTCCGATCATTTCTGGGCCTGTGTACATTCTACAACCACTTTCAAGACCAGTTTGTGGAATGATGGAGCCATTAAAAAGGGTAGTGAGTGGAAGTGGATGGAAGAACAGGATCAAGCCTTCCAAAGAGGGAAGACTGGATTCTTGGAACATGTTATGCTAGCCTTCCTGACTTTTCAAAGCTATTCATAGTTCACACAGATAGCAGTGGTTATGGTCTTGGAGTGACCTTGGCTCAAGAGCAAGAAGATGGGAGAATCGGAGTATTATATTTTCTGAGCAGATTACTCAAAGGTCCTGAGGTACATTATACAATCACTGAGAAAGGGGCATTGGCCATTGTTTGGGTCTTTCAGAAGTTTTGCACACTGTTACTGGGCTCAGAGGTCATCATGGTTACTGATCACAAGAGTCTAGAATTTATCAACCACAGCTACCTCACAAACAGCAGATTAGTACATTGGGGCCTGTACCTCCAAGAATACAACTATATGGTAAGGTATTGCAAAGGATCTGACAATGTGGTAGCTAACACCCTCAGTCACAATCCAATGGACATGCAATCAGATCATCTAGGTCCTGATAATTTTATATAGCAAGCATAGGGTTGAGAACAGATGAAGAACTTGAAAGTGATTTGAGGCACCTGGAGTACCTTCAGAGAGAGAACCAACAATTCTGGCCAGTCATGGACCAATTGGAAAGCAAAGAAGCTAAATTCATTGGGGATTGGATCAAGCAGAATATTCTGAAATTTAAGCTGGAGCAAGGTGTGCTACAATACAGAGTTATAGAAAATCCAGCAGAGTGGAGATCAGTCATCCCACAGCATTTGAAGACCACAGTGGTGTCACACATGCACTGCAGGTCTTGCCACTATAGGATAATGAAGACTGAAGGATGAATTAGGAGGTGGTTTTACTGGCCATGCATGTGTGGGAAAGTTGCGGCCATTATTGGGCAGTGCAAATTTGCCAGAGGGTTAAGCCTGCAAATAGGAAATATACACCTCCGATGTCCTTGATCCCAAAAGAGCCTAAGGAAATGGTTGCAGTTGATTTTTATGGGCCACTGCCAGCCTTTAATAAAAGGAAATACCTCTTGGTTGTTTATGATTTGTTCTCCAAACTAGTGTCTGCATATCCCATCATGCAAGCCAATGTGAGGAACACAATACACATCCTGGAATGGGAACATATTCCATCAGTGGGAAAACCATGAGCCATCATATCAGATTATAAGACTCCATTTGTCTCAAAGAAGTGGGCAAGATGGACTGAATGATCAAAAATAGGACATGTGTTAACCTCGATCTGTAACCCTCAGTCCAATCCCTGCAAAAAATGATGCAGGAATTGGGTAAGCTGTTCCATACTTATGTCCAAATGAACCATAGAAAGTGGGTCAAACAACTACCGGACATTTTAAACTTTATGAACTGGGCAGTGAATAAATCTACTGACTTTACATCAATATATCTGCATTTTGGGAAGCACACACCTAGGTTGTTCAAAACTGAGTTTCCAGGAACAGAAGAACCTCCCATTGATATAGAAAATGATAGGCAGCAAGCATACCACTTGGTGGTTCACAGAGGCTTACAATGAAAAGAGGGTTTCAAGAGGGTTTCAAGAGATTCTCTCATTCCTTTAAAATGGGAGACCAAGTAATGGTGAGGACCCCACATGTAAGTGAAACCATAAAGTTTATTTGCAAAAAGTTTTGCAATCTATATGAGGACCCATTTTCGATAACAAAGATTCAAGGGAAACATGCATTTTGGGTGGATAGCAGGCGGGAAGTAAGAGGGTCATACAATGCTCAGTCACTCAAGCCCTTTGCAAACCCAGAGAGGGATAAAGGATAAAAAAGGGCATTTAAAAAGCCATCCAAATACACAGAGCGTATTTGAAGGCTATTGCACCAGGGGGGTATACAACAGTAGCTGGGTTCGAATACGGGTGATAAAGTAAGGAAAGTGTAATAATAATTATAAGGAGTGTTAATTGTGAGTAGTGTTACGAATTAAATAGGTTGATGCTAGAAAATTTATAAATAGTCATTCGAACCCTTTTACAAAAGAGTATGAATAGAATGTTAATCATTTAATGGCATTCATATATATTTTTTGTACATGTTATTGTGATGTGTGTGTTGAATTACTAACAGATTTATACGTGAGGATATAAAAAAGCAATTATGTGCAGAGTTGTGTTATTTTTTTATTATTTGTGTTATATATATATATATATATATATTATTGTTTATTAATATCGTAAGCTATAGATTTAAATAATATCAGTAGTAACACATGTTTCTTAATGAAAACCCATTAAGCATATAAGAATGGAGAGTAATAAAAAGAATTGAAAGTTGCACTAAGGCGGAATCAGTTAATGACTCTGTCCACCGAAATTCTTAGAACTGGTCGAGTTAGTATTTCAGAACAATGGAATCTAAAAGCATTCTTGAGATCTGGTCATCGGCATACGAATAGATGAAAGAAAATGTAACGTTAAAGAGCACTAAAGAAAAGAACTATATATTTTTTTATCAGTGATTTAGTCGGTGATTAAAATTAATAAAATAGATATAGGTAATAAAGAAGCGGGAAGAAAAATAAACGTGTTAACATTATTATCTGTTAATAAAAATTTTATTCGTAATGTACTCCATTGAAATGCAGGGGTAATTATAATTATGTGAGTTCATTAGGCCAGTTCAGTGGACAGCTATTGTAGGACTCACCTGAACTTTATGGAGATTTGCTGTTTATTTAATCAGTGTAATGGCCACAAACTACAAACAGCTAGAACCTCTCACAAGCAAGTTAAAAATCATCTACTTAACCTCTAGGATGGATTATTTTGTGTAGAATATTTCGGAGCTTGTCATCATTGTTCAGATCAATGACTCTCACTAAAACCAGCATTCCTTTAAGACTGTAAGCTTACAGATCGTTAGCCTTAACCACATAAACATTCGCCCTTAACAGAGGTAATCTTGACCTTTTCTCAATATATATTCAATGAACATTTAGTAATAGATTAAGAAACATGTGTTTTTCCATTTTTAAAGAAAGTAATTAATAAACAACTTTGACATGTAATTGCACTCTTTTGTTAATATGTATATAAATCTTATATATATGTGTATCGAAATAAATGAGTTGTGAGCTTAAAATATTGAGATATGTATATATGTGCTAATAAATATTGTGTATTATTTGCATTCTGGGATTCTGATAACTTCTGGGCTATTGTAATAGGATTTGTAGGCAGATAGAAAGTATAATGATATATATATATATTGTACCCTCCTCCCCCGTCGCCTCTCTCCAAAATAATCTATAATAATGTTTAAAATATATTCCGGGTTCTCTCTAGCTCAGTCTTAACAAAATGAATGAAATTAATTTATTAAAATGATTACTACTAGCTCTAAACTTTAAAATATAAATACACTTATATTATTAAAAATTTATTATTTTCATGAGACATGGAGCGACGACACGGGGAGCGAGACAGACTACATTGAGATATATCCACATGATACTATCCCAATGGCATAAGAACACTATACTAAATAATCAACTTATGGTATTCTTATGACTTTCCAAGCTCTTTGCATTACGATTAAGATAATAATCATATCTTATTATTCTTTGTAATAATAATCTAGCTCAATTAAATAATTTAAGTACATAAATGAAATAAAATCAAATCAAATAAATCTCAGGTTCATAAATTGCATTTAAACTGATTTAAATTATGGTAGTAAACTATGAGAAGGGAATTTTATGTCATAAATTCACTACGTAACAACTAACAATAATAAATAAGAATAATGATAATAATAGTATAATGTAATCCTATTTCTTCTTAAATGAAATAAATAAATAAATATTACGTTCGTGGTAGTATTTAATAATCTGACAATCAAAATACGTGTTGTAATATTAGCATATAATTTATTTTAATATTGTGGCAACCAACTTATGACCAATAAACAATATAATTATAATCCTTTAATTTTATCATACAAATAAATTTTCAAAAATTATTATAACACTTTTATGTTTATCTACTTTGTGCAAAATTATATGTCTGTTGCAATTATAAATGTGTATTGCGATATCATGCATTCGATGTGGAGAAATATAACTAAGACACGAAGCTTACAAATAAATTTACAACATAGTTTATTAATAATTATACAAATAACAATATTTACATTATGTACATCGGATATCCCTACTTTCCTGTTACAAAATTACTTTACTAGTTTATCTCTTAACATTAAATTTCTACTTATTTTATTTTTTAACTCTTATACAGTATTATTATTATTAGATATCTGTTTTTAGTTTAGCTTGTTACAAAAATGTATCTATCAATAATTATCATTACTACTTTATATCTCTATTAATTTTAAAATTATATTTTTACAAAAATTTTACCTTCGTAGTAAAATTATACAAAATCATAAAATTCTATTTTTATATTATTCGTATGGAATCCTAAAAATTCAAACCCTTCTTGACATTTTGATGTTCCGTTTTATTATTGACCATACAATAATTATTAATCCAATACTTATCCAAGCCTTTGCTTCGTATGGTAACTACAATCATTAACATACCATGCACAAATACATATATCTGTTACACATTATTGAATCAATTTTCAACCAACATGCAATCTCTATTTTTAAATATCATATAAAATATTAAAATTTATTATTACTTTTAAAAACTTTGTTTAGATTTTTCCTTTAAAATCTTATATTCCTTTCAGAATTACTTTTTAAAACTATATCATATGATTCTTCATCTCTTTATGACATTTATACTTTCACTTTTAAAATAACAATTCTAACTCATTCTAGTAAATAAACTATTCTTACATAACGACAACCTAGCCTCATTTCTATTTTATGTATCATTTCTATAAAATATCTTTCTGACGATGTATATTCATGAAACAGGGATAGCGAAAATAGATGCGCAGGATCAAAACAACTAGAATGTTATCCGTCATAAAACTTGACAATGATGGCACAGTGAATTTAAAGAACACCATAGAGGAGTGACCTTTATCTGTCTATCCACCTCTACTATAGGAGTGATGCTAAAGCTATTCCTTCAGCTTTATATAACATCAAAAAGTTTCAAAAATACGTAAAAAACACTGTCCAAAATATATGTGTTCAGTGATAGGACTTAGTTAGCTATACTGAAATCACACAAAATACTATGATCCAAATATTTGATTTTTCTTATTTCTTGGCAAAAAAACATCATCTTGGTTTCCTCTACACCAGTACTACCAAGTCACTATCTGATTTTATTTCTCTAGATTTATCTATGCAGTACATCGACAAATTTCTGTCTACATTTCTAACAATAATAAAATTCACTTTTAGTTCAAACTATACAGCTATTCTTAAGAAAATCTTTTACTACTTATCTCGTATATTTATAATATACCAACTATTTTAAAATCATCATGAATATTTTGCAACATAAAAGTTCAAAAGAATCACATAATTATTATGATACTTATTATTAATTATATTTTTAAAACAACTTATTGCATGCACATTTAAAATTACTACTATCTCAAATATATGTTTTAATGTTGGATAAAAGGTGTACTTATAATTTAAAAAACTTTCATACATCATTCTTCATTAATAGATGACCTAAAAAAAAATACATTATGCATTATCAATAATATCACAATTACCAAAACGATCTCTATCTTCTTGATCGTATTCTGAAGGCTTCACCATTCCATTACTTCTTGTAGATATTTAAAACTTTCATACATACATTTTATTTTTATAATAATATTTCTATCATTCTATTAAGCTATTATATTTAAAATCTCATTATTCTTAAATTCATGTTTATATGTTTCCCTAAGCTAATATAGAATTTTTATATTTTAAATACAATCAAATAAAAATATTAAATTATATTTACGATACTGCTTTGTCGAACTTGCTTGAAAATTGTTCATAGTAAAGCTAAAAAAAAAAATATATACTTTATTTTTTCTTCAGTCACTTAATGTTCTATAAAAAAAAATAACTCTGTTTAATAATCTTCATCGACGATGATCCTTAGTTTTCTCAATATTTTATACACTTATTAATTCTTGATATCTCCTTCAACATAGTCTGCTAGCTTTTTCCCGCGCGCTTGGTTTCCCCCGATGCATCTTGTAGATATTTTATTTTAATCTTCAATAATTTTCTATTTCCCTGGATCCATTTTTATTTAGTCATTTAATTTTAGATTTCTTTGATCAAACATTTTTTTCATTAAATTCTTTGTAATATTTTCTCATTTCTCTTATATAAAGTTTTTCGGCTCCTCTCAATAAAATACTTAATAGCACTTTTATATTAGTCTTTAACTTTTTATTTACTTTAACATTCTGGAACTATAGTTTTAGTAATGTTTCCCTTTTAAAATAAACACTTTTCTTCATTATTATTTTTCTTGGTACTAGAACGCATATTAAAATTTTGTTCATAGAGAATAATTTAGTTTTAAGATAGCTCTGTAAATTTATCGTCATAAATTGTTCTTGACGATCAGCAGCTTCTTTTTCAGATTTTCACATATCGTCCCAATTGTATTCCTTTCAGTTATAAGATTAAGTTTTTGGTTGTGTACAAATAAAGTGGCATTAAGATGATTTCCAATTATTTTTCTTTCAGCAATCACTTTAAATATTTTTTCTTGTACTTCCATGTTACTGTAGGCTTTCTGGTTAAATTTGAATAAAATTTCCTGGTAAGATCACTTATAAAATTAGAAATTCATGTCTTTGCAGTCAAAAATATATTATATGTTACAGAATAACTTTTAGAATAAATCCAAAATTATAAATTTATATTACTTTCAGCTGCGATGTTACCAGCTATCAAATGTGTTACTTTCTCTTTCACTTTCACATCACTTCTCCCGCTCTGTATAATTCTTAGATTTTGTCTCTTAATTTTACATCCTTTGATTGGTTAATATTTATTTTAGCGCGAACAATTTATTCATTTTATTTTGATAACAGAATGGATGTTTTTAAAATTAAGAATTGATGACGTAATGTCTGGAATATTTCCCAGACTAATATTATTAAATTCAATTATAGTTTTTATAAAAAATCATCTAAGTTTTAAAATAATTATTAAAGCAATATTTAATATTTATAACTTTCATTTTAATGATCGATGGCAATTATATCTAGTTTTAAATTCACACAGTTTATTATTATTTTACCAAGAATGTGTGTGAAGGTATTTAATATACGGTCACGTGTCTACAAACTCTATAAAAATGATTTTTTATTTACGTCTTGGTTTAAATTACCAAAACTGATATATTTTATAAAATTTGGAAAATAATTTATAATGTTAAACTAAATATAACTCTCACCATCCCAAAGTTTATTTTAAATTATACTCTATTAAATTTGATTATTAAATACAATTATAACATTACATTTCATTTATTTAATTTATTAGTTTTTAAATATTATACTAAATAATTGATATACTTTTAACTATCTATAGCTGTATTATTTTATATGGCCAGCTTTCACAACCATAAGCAATGATATTTAAGCTTTATTTAATTGTTTTCTTTTAAAATAATTTATTACACTGTTACCTACCAGGTATTTTAGCTTTAAATTGTACTATAAAATCTCATTCTCTTATTATTATTTATATCTCTTACAAATATAACTTAAAATTTAAAATTTTTTAATAATTGACCTTTCTACCCTACCTATGACCTACAGACAAGGGCACAATATATATATATGTTCTCTCATTAGACATTGTTCCCCAGACCTTGAGATTGAGCTAGTCTGGATTGGATACCCAAAGAGTGTTCACTGAACCCTAGTTTTCGAGAGGTATAATTCTTACTAAATGGATAAGACTGGCACTTCGAGAGGTATAATTCTTATTAATGGATAAGACTGGTGCTTGAGATGAGATTTAGCCCATGCTCATAGTGCTTGAGATGAGATTTAGCCCATGCTCATAAATATACCTACTCAAAGCTTAGGAAAATAACCTAACAGATCATCTAATTATCACTCTCTACATTTTACATTATCAAATTTTTGCCAATCTATATATTTAAAAAAAAATATCTGTTTTTTTTTTTTTAATCACCACTAAGTGATGCAAAAATGCTATATATTCACAGCTAGTTAAAATATAATGTACTTCCAAGTAATTTATATAATACATTTAGCTATGTCTCTCTATGTGTGTACATGTGTGTGTGTCAAAAACCCAATTGATGACACAAACATTCCGTTACAGCATATGGATATATGAAAATATTTTATAATTAGGGATTACTTTTTTTTTAATTTATCAAATTCTGTATTCACAATATGTTCCAGAGATATTACCCATCCAAACACCAATTGTGCAATGAGTGTATTATAATCTGAGACTGCATACAAGAATTGGGTATTTTTTACCTTTGAAAAACATCATGGATGCAGAATTTAATAGATATAAAAAAATGGAATTCTCATTTTTTTAATTAGTTTGATCTATGTTAATCCATTATCATATATATAATGGTCAAGGAATGTTTAAAGTATTACCATATCCACTGTATATCATATGTATAGTATAATGGTCAAGGAATGTTTAAAGTCTTACCGTATCTGCTGTACAGGGTGCCATCATGCCATTTGAACCTGGAATATTTATATAGTAGGCAGATATGTACTGCTAAAGATCCAACTTTATTTTATTATAAGTATATATTGACTGTTAGCCCTTGTCACTAGCTGAAGGAGACACAGAGATTCTTAAAAAATATATTTTTAATATTAAAAAAAAAAAAAATAAGCCTCTTCCAGTAATAACACACAAAAAACATTTATAAATGCATATATATAAATATTTAAAATTGAGGAATAAATTTAGATTTTACAATTCATTTTAAATTATTTGAAGTAAATCCACACAGATGGACATTTTAATACCACACAGATGGACATTTTAATAATATTTTTACTTAAGAATGTTGCATATACATAGGCCACACAGATTATGCAATTAAAACTTTTCAAATATTCAACCTCAGGCTAAAAGTTCGTAGCCAAATCAACATTCATTTCCTGATATACGAACACAACAAATGTAATAGGAAAATGCTAACATAAAACCATGCTGTCAAGAATGTGCATCTGCAGCATGATATTGTTTGAAGGACATGATCCTCATTCAGTACAGCAATGTGCGTCTGTTTGGTGAAGGAATTATGTATATAAAATATTTAAATAAATGCTACATATGGGAGAGCGGTTTATTGCTGACTTACATTCCCTATCTATAGAGCTAATGGAAAACAATATCAAAGGAAATACTTCTGTGTCCATTGCAACACAATGACTACCTCTTTGGGTCATGCATTTAATTGGGCTATGCCTTGTATGCTAACATGCTTCACCTTACATTGATATAAACACCCATATATCCCTCCACCAGCAGTGACCTAACCATGAAACAAATAGTCCAAAATTAAACCTCTGCAAAATAAACATAAACGATTTTAAATATAAAGTTATTAATGGAATTGCAGAGGGAAATTTACAATAAAGTAAACCCAATGGCAATCATCATAAGATACTGCATTGACACCAACAACTTAAAAGATATTTGAATAAATATGTTTGGACACTCAGTATGATGTATCATATTTATCGATATATATATTATGCATATGAAAATCTTAAGAAATAACTAACATAAATATTAACAAATCTATGCAGCCATCTACCACCAACTTAAATTTAATACATTTTAATTAACACATAACACAAACAAAAATGGAAATGATTAATTAAACATATGCATAAAAAAATTATTATTAATAATTGATTTGGAATTTTTCTTTTTAAGTCAGATAAGAGTTCTTATTTTCAGTTAATAATTGTAAATTTGAAAAAGTTCATTTCAGATAAACACAAAAGTTCATACCTTCCGGATTCTGGCAGATTTAGAAAATCCATATTCATGATCACTTTCATAGATTGTCCATCCTCCTTGGAAACGAAGCTACTACTTGCCATTCATTTGGTTAGGAACTGTCATCATGAGGCCTCAACTGGTTGTCAGAAAATTAAATCTATTGCAAGACCCCTTCAGAAAATTAAATCTATTGCAAGACCCCTATATCATGGAGTCTGCAATACAGCTACAGCTCATATATAGCTAATAGTCAGATTCTCGAACAATAATTATTTTTTGCCTTTTATACTTTTATGGTTCTTTTATCAGAAATCCTATGGATCGAACTAACATGATGTCACTGACTCTAATGCTCCATTTACAATCCATGCTGTGGCTTCATGCTTGCATTGGTCAATCTAATTTTTTTATTCTTTTTTCTGATCTTTCAGTTATTTAAGTGCCCCAAGGGCTAGTTGGATTTAAAACAATCATTTCCATTTTCTAAGCTTAAACATGGTAGAAATCAACATTTATTTCTATTTTCAAAAAAATAAATCTTTATATCTTTACTTTTTTTTTTACAAAAAAATATTTTCAATTATTTTTTTTTCTTAAAATAGTTTTAAAGTTTTCCATCTGTGTGATCTATATATGTTAAACACAACTCTTAATTTTCTTTTAGTTTTTAATAAAACACTTTTTATTTAAGATTTATTTCCCCCTTATTTCCCCCTTTATGTATTAATTTTAAAATAATGTAACAACATATGTATACCGTTACAATAGATATGCATAAGATGAAAAATCAAATGAAAAATCAAAACACAAATTCATTTTAATATATATTATTGTTTTATTATTAAGGGTTCCACTTTCTTAAATGTTTTGGTAAACTACATTCTTTTCCTTTTATTCCTTTTGTGTTTAATATATATATTTTTTCACAATCACGTCCTGCCCTTCCATCTCGGTTTGCAACTTGATCAGCTTCTGTATCACTTTTTCCATGGCCAGAATCTCCTCCCTGTAAAAATTCTCGTGCATTTCTGAAAATGTAAACAAACATATATGTGTACATATTCAATATGCATACCAGTAAATTGAAAATAAGCATAATAAACTATTCTTTTTAATAATTTTAAGGCAATTCAGCTAATAAATTTTCCAATTACATTAACTGTCAAATTACCCGAATAATATAAAAATCTACTTACTTATTATTCAGTATATGTAATATTTTTGTATGGACAATCATAAATTTTGCTTGCTATTATTGCAGCACAATCAACCTATGAATACCATATGGAAGATCAATTAATTTTAAAGCTGAATTAAATGGTGTTGTCTTAAATAGTCAAATAAGAGTTCCTATTTAAAATAGTTTTTTTTACGTAATACAATTTAATATTTAAGACGATGTAATGATTTATTTTATGTTTTAAATTCTAATCAATCTTTGATTTTAGTGAAATATTGGTGATGACTTATGTATCATCTTATTACTTGACACTGCTAAGCATTTACAGATTTCGTTTCACTTAATACACTGTACAGGCTTACACACACCTGCACATATATATGTAATATATAAGGGATTCAAACTCAGACTTTTATACAACCCACAACTTTCCATGCCATCTCATATTGCTGACCCACCTGATCACATACATGTTGAAAAGATCAATAATCACCAATATACATATTTCGTGCTAAACTGACACTCATCAGTTGGGCCAGATTACCATCTCCACACATATATACAATCAGTGCTCAGCTTTATATTAAGATAGCCAATCTTCATAATTTAATGAACAGGCTTCAAACTACTCCAACACACAACTCTTAACTGTCCATTTCATTGAAAATCTGATGATGGAACTTTCAAAGCTGATTGTATATATGTGTGGAGATGGTAATCTGGACCAACTGATAAATACTGGTTTAGCACAAAATACATATATTAGTGATTATCTTTTCAACATGTGTATGATCAGGGTCATCAATATGAGATGGCATGGAGAGTTGTGGGTCATGTAAAAGTCTGAGTTCGAATTTCTTATATATTACATATATATGTGCAGGTATGGGTATGCCTGTACAGTGTATTGTTACATATTAAAACATAGTGCATTAAAGGTCTGCCCATTCTTGAATATGTATGCAAAAATGGATTATTCTCTGGTACATGATGGGTCAGATTGATTAATGTCAACATGGGTAGGATGACAACTTTGGCACTAATGTGAGCTTTGAACATTCCATCATCAGATTTTCACTAAAATGGATTGATAAAAAGTTGTGGGTTGGAATAGTTTGAAGCCTGTCCATTAAAGTATGAAGATTGGCTATCTTAATATAAAGCTGAGCACTGATTGTATATGTGTGGAGATGGCCATCTGGACCAACAGATGAGTACTAGTTTAGCATGAAATACAATTATTGGTGATTATTTATCTTTTCAACATGTGTGTGATTAGGTGGGTCAGCAATATGAGATGGCATGGAGAGTTGTGGGTCATGTGACAGTCTGAGTTTGAATCCCTTATAAATTTCTTTTCAGTAGAATTATCATGAAATATTAGTTATTTCTTATATGCTTTTTCAAAACACTATGCATATGAATTTTTCTATATATTAAGTTTCTCTATGGTAAATGTAATATGACTAAAAGTAAAAATTGTTTATTTCATCTTAATCCATTTAAATTAAAATTGATGTATTGGAAGTTTTAATTATTTGTTAGTTGACATAAATTTTGCAATTCCTTGTGGTTATCTAAACATCATTATTTTCAACCTTTATTGTTCCACTGCATAGTTAAAATCTTTCCAAATTTGATCCAATTTCTTCATATTCCAATCTTTCTTCTCCACAACAAACCAACAAACTTCCTTATACATATCGTTGTATATCTATACAAACCAATTTTTATAGTTATTGCTAGATAACAGATAAATGATGTATTTGCTTCTGGTTTAATTATTATTAGATTTTGATTATTCCTTATATATTTGTATATTCATTGCATAAAAAATACTATAACAAAGAATAAAAAATAAAATTAACTTAAACAAGCCAAATATAATTTCTAGTATATTCATGTTTATCAAAAACAAAAAAGAAAAATTACAGTATTTTATCATTAAAATTAAAAATATATACATCTTTTTTATTATTTGAATACTATTGGCTCTCTAATTTATCACATTGGCTCTCTAATTTATCACAAATTCGTCCTTAGAAATAATTCAAAGCCTCCTTAATGTTTTACTTTCTCTCATTTCTTTCTTTACAAATCATCTTAACAATACTATAATCAAAACCATATCAATATTCCCTTTCATGACGATAAAATACTGTTCTAAATGTTTGGCATACCTACAAATATTAGTTGAGTTAAAACCAGATTTTACCGTATCAGAAATATAAATTTTCCAATTTTTTTCAAATTCAAATTTATATTAACATTGCTTCAAAGCAAAACAGCTCTTAAACTTATAAATTTATATAACATTGGTATTTCAAATCTCACATTAGGCATACCCTTAATATTGACTAGTATAGTAGTCATTTT
Organism: Epiperipatus broadwayi; assembly: GCA_028023455.1. Classification (NCBI taxonomy): domain Eukaryota; kingdom Metazoa; phylum Onychophora; class Udeonychophora; order Euonychophora; family Peripatidae; genus Epiperipatus; species Epiperipatus broadwayi. The sequence goes on from JAQFVV010006543.1 coordinate 228,294, forward strand.
ATAACCTGATAAATTAGGTTTTCACCTTATTTTTAAATTTAAGTAACAAATGTCCTCAATTATTCCCAAGCCTTTTAGTATACAATTTAATTCCATATTGGATTCATTAAGTACATTATCAATAACAACATGTGATGCACACAAATATGCTGTCAACGCATTACAGATCTAATATTGGAATGATTGTATCACCTCATAATATTTATGGTAATTCTAAAATATATAGAACAACAGTCATATTGTAATTACTTTTATCACTCATATTTTATAAGTTCCATTGTAAAGTATTCATGGTAGAGCAGTGGATTCGGAAATGCAGGTTGCTAGGAAATATTCTGATACCATCTCAATTTTTTTTCAACTGATATGTTTTATTTAATAGTGACATTATCTTCTTGTTTTTAATGCCAATATTTTTTTTTATGTTTCACAATTTTGCATTTCGTTGGATTTAGACTGCCATGGATTTTTTTTTCTAACTAAAAAATTCCAGTTGGTCCATAATACTACCCAAATACAAGAAAATTTACAGAATTAATAAAAAAAATATTTTTATTAAGGATATTGAAACCCTTTTAAGAATGATATATACAATGTTTAGTAGATCATCTACAAAAATTGAAAAACTTAATAACTTTGATTTGTAAGAAGATAATAATAATATGCCCATGTGTGTGCATTGGTTTTATGTATATATGTATTTTGGCATTGAATTAATTATGTCTTGTAAAAATATAATATGGTTTAATAAGTTTATTATTTTTTGGGAAATAAAATATCCTAGGATATAAATGCTAGTATGTGCACATATTTGGATGTGTATTAGGTAGACCCATGTATATGTTAAATGAATCATTATTTATGTATTATTAAAATGAATTGATTTTTACTTTATTAGTTAGTGACAATTCTAATATGCTAATTTTAAAATGTTATGGCACTGCATGTCATGCAAATGTAATATGGTTTAATAAGTATTATTTTTTGACAAATAAAATATCCTAGGTTATAAATTCCTGTGTGTGCACATTTGAATGTGTATCAGGCAGACCCACATATATGCTGAATCCAGCCATTATTTACGCATTATGAAAATGAATTGATTTTTATTTTGTTAGTTAATGACCATTCTAATGTGTTACTTTTAAAATATTATACAGCACATCTGAGTGCTTATATATAGATGTGTTTTAGATAAATCTATTGAGATATATGTAACTTACAGTGTAATAGCATATTTTTGTATTATTTGAACCAAAATCAGAATGCTGAACTTATAGCATACTCAACAGACCTGAATTTAATTTTATTATTGTTATTAATAAATTTATATTTCATTAACTTATTCCAGTGAATTCATTCAATCCTAAAATAGGTTTAAAATATTATAAATTATTATCTCTTGCTCACAGTATCAGTTACAGGGCTCTTGCACAATGAGCTGGATTCATGCATAATGTTCATTTATATAAATTAGGGTTTATGTGTAGTATTTTTGGACATCCAGATGATTTGATTATTTTTCTGTAATGCTGATTACCACAAAAGAATATGCTTTGATGTCCATGCACTACCTTTTACTTTGAATTTTATTTTATTATTTCTTTAGAAATTTAGTTTATAATTGTCCAATACATTAATGGTACTAAGTGGCCAGAGGGCATTGATGATGATCAGCATGTTTTAGTATCCCAGCATTATTTTTTTAATTGATATAACCTTATGGATTAGCACTTAAGTTTGTACATCAAATTATTGTTAATGTAATCTTCTCCTAACTTGTCAAGGGCTACATAATTAGCATTGTCTATAATGTACCACTTCCAAATCCAGTCACAAGGTTGATTATTGATTTATTTATTATTATTCTCTATAATACTGGTGAACTCATAGTTAGTTCTTATTTTTGCTGAATTCTTACTCCTCATTCATTCATTTTTCATCATATTCATTTCATGATCATTATCATTCATGATTTGTATTTGATTTTATATTTAAATTTTGTATTAGCTGAGGTTGATGATTTGCCATCACCCAAGTTCACCCCTATTTCTCCATACCATTACAATATATATATATATATATATACATTTGTATTTTATTTATATTATCTATTAATATTATATATAGAGTAAGTTAAAAACAAACTCTTATGAAGCTTCAAAAATACCCTCAACCTCAGACCGCGGTTTCTGCCTCTAGCATCATCAGTGAGGTGCTAGGAAATACTTACTCTATATATAACATTTGTAAATAGGAGCTTTATTAAAATTAGGTCATATGACTTGATTTTTTATCAATATCTATTAATACTATATTTTTTAAATTTTATTTTTATCTACACATGCAATTATGTATAAATAAAAATGTACATCCACATGTATGCCTTAATATCATTACTGTATTATTATTTTTAGCTAGTACCAACTCAGTGCAAATAAAGATTTTTTTCATGTTTTAATTCAGTTTCTCCAATACAATCTCTCTTTTTGACATGATCTTATTTCATCCCCACATCTTACATGTAGTTTTTTTCTAGATCTTCAAAAATCTTTTGGAATCTACTTTAAGTCTGTAAACTGTTTAACTATCATCTTATTTTCAGTATTATGTTCAGCAGAACTCAATTTTAGTCTTTTAATTTTTTCAATGATGTTATGATACCTTTGTTTCCTCAAACATTTATTTTGTTTCAGTTCCTTCCTGTTACTCTCAACATATATCATGCCATACTTGTTGAGTAGCCTGAAATCTTTGTATTGCATTTTTGGAAAATTGAGTGGATAAAGAATTTCAAGAAGGTCACACCTGTGTCAACCATGTAAGAAAGAGCCAGTCAACTTTCCATATCCATGAGTGATGACAATCACACAAATGTTAACTAGGAAGAAAGAACCAGACAACTTTCCATATTTATGAGTGTTGATAACTTGAATATGAGTCTGTTGGATAGATAAATGGCAATAAACTTTGCCACAAATCATTTACAAATCAGCCATAGCTTTGCCTATGCAATAATCCATGACAGACTTTGGGTTTTGAAAATTTGTGCAACATTTATTAAAACAGCCCACAAAAGAGCACAAAAAAAGATTTTGAGCAACTACAAACTAAATTTGAATTGATGCTTGAAGGAAAGTAAAATTTTCTTTTAAAAAAATCATTATTGGAGATGAGACATGGATTCATCATAATAAGCTTAAAAGAAGCCTTGCAAAGATGAAGGTTCATATCTAACAAAAAAGTAAAAACAATGGTGCAATCATAGCTTCCAACTCAGTCTAAAACATTTTTAATAAACAAATGGATGAATTATAGTGAAGAGCAGGGAGATTATGTTGAAAAATGTTATATTTGTCTCTTCTGAAAGTTGATTAAAATAAAATCTGCAATGAGAGTATGCATAATTTTTGATACCTCCTTGTATTTAAATACATTTAATAGTAAATAATCGTTTTTTCTTAAGAAATAACTCACATGAGAGTTTTAGGCACTTGTAATTTTCATTTTAGAAAAATGCATTAAATTTTTATCTAGACTCTTTAAAAATTAGAAAATACAATTAATTTCAGAGACTAAAATCACTTGGACATGCAGGCTCTAAGTAATAATGGGAAATCTAAATCATCTGATGAAAAAAAATTGCTAAGAAATTCATTTAAAAAGATGAGGTATATATATTCACAATATAAAAGCGAATACACAAAAAAGATATATCAACAACTTAGTAGATTGCAATTTATATTATTCTATTGACCAAGAAAAATACAACATAGTATTTAGGATATAGGGCAATAATGTGTTATACAGACAAATCTATTTATTTCTATAACCTTCTGTATTTCAGAGAGTTTGAAATATTAAAAATACAGGAAGAATATTTCTCTATTAATCTGATGCTGCGTTATTTTTCACAGCAATATACTAACAAAAAATATTGTTCAGAGTGAATTAGAAGTTTACGAATACAGAATTTTTTCATGAATTGGTTATGATATGAATACTGCAAAGCTAATTATTAATAAAGATGGAAGTACGTTTACATTGTCAGAAAATATCAAAATCTATAAATAGAAAGTGCTGTAATTTTTGACAAAACCTCACATAGTAAAAAGGTATATAAGATTAAACTTTTATTTTTTAAAAGTATATTAACAATCGTTGATAATGATAATACCAATGTTTGAAAGACTGCTATTTTATGTGAATTCTAACTTTATTTCATGTAAGTATGTCGTCCTAGTATGAAAAATAAAAAAAAAAGTCTAAAAAAGTAATGATTATTAATATCCGATCACCTTTTTTTTCGTAGAAAAGCTGCTAACATTAAAATATGAGATTTATGGGATTTGAATTGATGACGTTTGCTTCTGCTTTGCTTTTGTTTTTTATTTTAATGGCAGTTGAGGCAGGTTTAAGAAATTAACTGAAAGTACTTCTGCAGATTTAAGGATTGTTTATAGTAGTTTATTACTGTTAAATTTATTATTTTTATTATAATTACAATTTTGTTTTAATTAATGGACATTTTATATATATTATAACGCTATTGAGCGTTTGTAAAAAAATTGTTGTCTAAAAATTATCATAAATAATGCAAAGGTTTCAGTTGGAGAGATTATTGTAAAAATCTAAAGAGATTTTTTTTTATTAAACAAAATGCAGTTTGCTTTAGAAACGTTAAAACTAAAAGTTTAAAGAGTCCCCTCCCCCTATTATTAGTAGTTTGAAATAAAAGTACAAGTAATTAATTAGAAGGGGGAGGAAGATTAACTCAACAATTTTAGAAAGTAGATAAAAGTTATAAGCTATGATAGTTCAAGAATAAATCTCTCTCTTTTCATTTAAAATATTATTAAGAAAAAAAAAAGTAATCTTAAAAACTAAATAGTGAGTTGATTTTAAAATATATATGTGTGTCAAATGACGAGTGGATTTTAAACATAGCAAAATGTGTGCATGTTAAATATTAAAATGGGATAAATAAAAGTTAAAAAATTAAAAAACACTCAGCAATGGCTACTAAGTTAAACAAATCCACAAGACAAGTTTCGATGGCTACCAAATGAAAACACATAATCCAAAACTTATCTAAGGAATGTGTTTGAAAACAGTGGAGGAATTTCAACAACAGAGATAGCCGGTGGACATAAACACCAATTAGCAAAATGACAACAGGTCATCATATAAATAATCCACTTTTTCATTGGACAGTCAGTTCAGATAACAGTTCAATTCAGTTATCAATTAATCAGTTCAGATTACAATCAATTGAGTCAATCAATCAGTCAGTCTATCATGTATCCAGAATCAATCACACATTGTTAATCATCATCGGAATCATACAACTTTTGCTCCAGTCTTTAGTCTAATGAAAGATCAGCAATTTGCCTGGTAAAAGTGATGCCTGCATAACAATCTGAAGCCACTCAATGTCTAACTGTATCTAAGAATAGTACCATGGAAATAATAAACATAAAAACCTCCACAGGGCTTGCAACTGGCTGAAAATATTCTCACTTGAAGCAGCAACCAGGAAGAAAACAAAGTGCTATTGAAAATAAAATTCACAGCAAACAGCAAGAAGTATCCACGTTCTAAAATTTTAGGTAACAACATTTTCTTATTTCCATTTAAAGTAGCCATTGCAATAGTTTGAAGTCTCCAGAGTCAGTAAACAAATGAATTCTATAGCATGCATAAACAAACTATTGATGTGCGTGTTCTAAATGTTGTGTTTATTTAATACTCTTGTTGCATTATGTTATATTGTCTGATTTATTAAGAGTGCGGGTTGTTATATATAAAAATCATTGTTAAATTTGATTAAGAATTCATAGTAAACATTGAATGCTTGTAATTATCATTGTCTAATTAATTAAGTTCTTATAATATATTTAGAAATCAGAGTAATAAATGTGTAGTTAAAATAAATTATCTTTAAACTTAAAGCTTGTCAGTCAATTCTTTTTACCACTAATTAAAGCGATAATTTGTTATTCTATTACAATAGACTGAGCTAGTTATGGGATGTTTAGGCATTGAATTAGTTGCCATTGTTCAAAGTGCATTAATTGCTTTGGTAATTAACTGGCACCCGGGTTTACTCCAAAACAAAAAAGTGCTTTGAATGACAGGTGTTGAATTCAACAGTCGAGAAGAAATCTATTTCCTTCAAATGTGGTCAGTTAGATGTATTTTACATATATATCTGCTGGCTTGGATGCAGGTGCTCTTTGAGTACTCTCTTCTCTGCCTAAGGGGCCATGGTGGAGCAATACATACATTGCATCAGGTGAAGATCAAATATATTAAAATAAATTATGTCTCATATTTTGTGTAAAAGTCTTATAATTTTGCCTTCATCAGTTAATGTATTAAAGAGTTAAAGTGTATAGAGTTTGTTTACTCCCTCAGAGATCATATAAACCCACCACCCGGTTCAATATGTATATAAGCACTATACCCATGTGTAACTAACTACTAACTACAAGCATCAAATATGAATGACAAATATGGTAATAATAAATAATTGCATTTTAAATTTTAAACCCGCAGTAAATAAACGCATGTGAATTTCTTTGCATTTCATCTCAAAAAAATATTTCAGTACATAAAAAAAATGATTTTGTTAACTAATTATAAAATTATTTTTTGGGGAAAAAAAGAAATCAATTCATAAACGTTATCAGATCAACAGTAGAATTTTTAACTAAATTTCAGTTATATAAATGCATTGTTTTGGAATGAATTTGTATTACTAAAAGCAATAACATTTTTCTTATGTTCCCTGTTTTTCCTTTTTTCCAATTACGATAATCATTATCTATTTTCTTTTCTGTGTTTTTGAAAAACAAGCATTGATAATGTTTGTAAATGGGTGTATAATTAACTATTTTTTCAATAAACATCACTTGAAATGAAGTTTGTATAGAAGGCTATTGGTGTAAAATGAATATCAAAATATGTTTTGTGTTGGCAGAAAGTGATCGACCAGCAGATTTTTTCATTATGAAAAGTATTATTGAACAACATATTTACATGCTAAAAGAATATTATAAAGATTGCATGATTATTTGATATGTGATGGCATTATACAGATATAATTTACATTATAGCAGAATAAACTGTTAGAAGTTCTTGTAGTCTATCTGTGGCCATATGGTGCAACACAGAGGAAGAAATGATGTTTTTTAGCCTGTAAGTGAAGAATGGCATTGTAATAAAAAAAATTTAATTACTCCCTCACAGCTTTATCATATATATGTGCTTTATCTAAGAAAGAAGAAAAGAAGGTCTACCGATGCCTAATAATGAACAACCAAGCTACAAGATATTCACAAATCGATCATTGACAGCTGGTTGGAAAAATACTACTATTCTGTTAACCTGGAAACTTAACAACTGTTAAAAATCACATGGATTAAACTGTTCATCTACAACCCAGACAATGTAGTATATACAATTAATAACTGGACTAACAACTATATAATTTTGTTGACAAATGGGAAATAATTTTAATGATTGCTACAGTCGGATGATCAAAGTTTCAGTTTTATTTTTATATAACTATCTTTTTGCCAACAAAAGATAAACAAAACTAAAAGCAAGAATGATTATTTTCATTATTATATTATATAAATATATTTTTTGCTTTTAGTTGGTAATTATTAACCCTCATAGATTTTTATCTGCACTAAACCAATTACTCTAAATATTATGTATGTGTGCTTTAGAGTCGGGTATATTTTTATTACTGTATTTCTTGTGCATTATTTAATTCCTAATCAGGAATTGGATAGATGTGTTATTAATTATCATTATTTATGTATAATTCAAAATTAATGGTGCATCTGGATTAATAAATATATTTTTGTGTGTGTGTATTTATTTAATTTATTAAAAACAATGGCAATGCAATTTATTATTGCTTAGTAATGCAGATGTCACGTCAAGGGTTGTACCAACCATTGCAGAGATAACTTATCCATTACTATTGCTGGAAATAAAACTGTTATTGCTATATTTTTTTTTCCTTTATTCATTTTTCATTAATGCATTTCACCAAGTTAACTGCATAATGCAATGTTATCCTTGAATTTCATAAACTTAAAGCTATGATTTGGTGCTAACAAGATTTTTGCTAAATGGTATAAGTTCAAACCTAGGTTGCTAATGCCACTATTATGGGTCTTTAATATTATAATCAGTCCAAACTAATAAATATTCTAACTATCTCAATTATCATAGATTATATCCATATAATGAGCAGGAAATATTACTGTTATGAAATTAACATTATTAGCAACAGGTTTTAAATTGATAATATTGCTCAATATTCTCATCATAGTTTATCATTAGGGTAATAAGCCATTAGTTTATTTACTTAGAGCCTCTTATATTTGCAGTCCAAGTATAGACTGGTCGTAGCATCTTACGGATTGTTTGGTTAATATATATATACATTAAAGTATGAGATTTGTGAGATTCGTGAAATTTGAATTGATGATGTTTGCTTCCACTTTGTTTTTTGTTTTGTTTTTTAATTTAATGGAAGTTGAGGCAGATTTAAGAAATTAACCGAAAGTACTTCTGTGGATTTAAGGATTGTTTATAATAGTGTGTCACCATTAAAATTATTATTTTTATTATAATTACAATTTTGTTTTAATTAACGGACATTTTTTATTTATATTATATATATATATATGATCAATAGATGGCATTTTACCAAAAACACCGACCAAGCATACGTTTGTTTAAATAAATGCCAAAAGAGTCAGAATTAACTATCTCTTTCATTTTGCCCACTCTCAGATCAGCTGATTTCAAGCTAATTTGCTATCATCAGTGAAGGAAAAGGTTTTTGCAATGATATATATTGCAGAGGCTTTGACTGTGTGGGGAAACTGAACTGAGATCAGACCCATATAGCTATCTAGCTTGTTAGGCTGAGTTTGAAGACTTTACCAGACTGAAAAATTTCATGCTTGCAAACTGATAGAAACTTTTTTGCATAAACACTTGGAGTTAGTGTTTAGATCTAGTTACTGGCTCTATCCTTCACTGATGATAGCAAATTAGCTTGAAATCAGCTGATCTGAGGGTGGGCAAAATGAAAGAGATAGTTAATTCTGACTCTTTTGTCATTTATATAAACAAACGTACGCTTGGTCAGTGTTTTGGTAAAACGCCATCTATTGATCATAAATACAAGTGACAGCAAGTTATCGTGATTAAAACTTGTTTTTGTTTTTTCATATATATATTGTAACAGAATGAGCAGGATCGTATTATTGATATGTTATTCAATGTCCATTGATTGGCTATACCATATGTAATGGGAGAGTCTTAACATTATGCAATGCCATGTAACTGGAAATCATATACAACTGAATAATCCATTTCTTCAAGAGGGGTTGTTTGGTTAAAGAATATATATATATATATATATATATATATATATATATATATATATATATATATATATATATATATATATATATATATATATATATATATATTGTAATCTAATATAGCCAAAAAACTGTAAAATTTTTATTGGCTTTCTTTTCTGGTTAAACAAAGTAAATTTATTCCCATTATTGGTCTCAGATAGCAGATAAAATAGTCAAAATAAAATTTAAAAGTCTCTCATAGTTCTGCTTAAAAGAATAAAATTTTGTAGAAAATATTTAAAGATGTCTTCTGAACAAATTTTATTGACCAATGCATATCTAAAATACATGAATCTACATTATTATTTTTATCTGAAAAGCACAGCTGAAAACTTTTTATGTACAAACAGAAACCACACATATCAAATTGATACAGTAGAACAAATATACAAAATAGGATACACTTAATTTCTACAATAATTACATTGGGATTACATTTAGATAAAAGAATGGATCTAACAGCCCTTTTAAAAATATATGTGGGTGTGCATCTAATTTCTATACGTTTAAAACTTCATCAATTCAAAATTTATAAAGGTCCAAGTAGTAATTTATTTTTATTTAGCATTGCAATTGAGTTTTAAAAAAAAATATTTATTAAAATGAATCTACTGAAATAAATTATTTGCGAACTTTAAAGTCACATTAGAAATTATTTAGTTGTTAAAAATAGATGATTGTAGAAATTTTGTTCTAACATTTCAAATTGAGATATAATATTAAAAGTATTGGTATTTATTATTATTTTTTTCTTTCATTTTATTCAATGTTTGAAAATTTACATGCTCAGAATAAAACCAGACATGGATGAGTAGCAGCTATTCTGTATCACCATAGCCATGGACACATTTTTCTCTTTAAAAACTTAAAAGAAGGAAAAAAATGTGGGTAATGATGATTAATCAAGATACCAGCTGACTGGATGCTGTAAATGTGATTTCTTTTAAAAATTATATCAGCCCTTGTAAAATTATAGGACATCTAGGATCCGGTTGAATTAAGTTTTAAAATAGCCACTTTTAATGATCTTTTTCAGACTGGCAGAGTAGATAAATTTACTCTGGGTATTTTGCCTAGTTGGAAAAATGTGTATTTTCCTCAAACTAAATTGATAATCAATAACAGAGATCATCAAATATTATTTGAATGGAATTTAGAAAAATTACTTATTGGATTCTCATTGTCAATCAAATCATTTATCATTTCTTTCAAAATAATTTTGAAATATCTTGTTTTGAAACTATATTGATTGTCTTCCTATGGATTAATGAAAGTTAAAACGTTATACAATATAAGCCTAAATCAATATATGAATTTGCATCTTTGAATAAAATGCTTAACTTCTGAATGAAAATCAATGAAGTTATTCGATCTATGGATTCGTATTTATTGGCTAGGTTTTATAAATTATTGAATGGAGCCTGAACTATATAGAAAAATAAATTAAGTGTGTTTAATTCAAACGATTATTCATCTATTGCCTTTTAAATATGTGATAAATGCCAATCATAAGGAGATTAGTCTACAAATGTTTCTGTAAAAGATTAAACTGTTCTCTTCACATAAAACTACAATTCAACATTAATAATGGATATGTGATTATGAACGCCATAATATGAAAATATTATAAATGTTATAAATCTAATCAGTGGCACATTCTAAAATAGATTACTGTGTTAACTATACAATCCAAAGTAAAATTACTAAACGAGCCTTACTGTTTTTTGTAAAATTATCATATTAAATATTATTATGAATTTAAACCTATAAAATGAATTGCCTTGCACTTTTAATTTAATGTTTAGTGCTTGTATTGAATTATTTATTGCCAATAAATCATAAATGCTGGCATACTCTACATAAGTGTAAATTTTTCCACAAGATATTTTCAACCATTTGTGAAAGTAAAATTACATATTTGAGGAATTACTTAAATAAACTTTGTTTATAATTGTTGAATTATTTAGTTTATAATTTAGTGTAGTAAATTAATAGGGGTATGAACAGAGATTTTCAAGCTCTTTATCTATCTATTCTATCTAATGCAATCAGTACACATGACTACACATATGTGAAAAAGATAAATGGTCATATATGTATTTCATGCTGAATAGGCCAGATCATCATCTACCATACATATATATATAATCAGTGCTTGGTTTATATTAAGATAGAAAATATTCAAACTTTAATGACAGACTGCAATATACTCCACCCAGTTCTTCAGCCATCCATACCATTGAAAATCTGATGATGAAATGCGCAAATCCCTTGTTGATGCCAATATTATTATCATACCCATGTTGAATCCTAAGTCACTCTGACTCCTTGTGTATAGGTCTTTGTTCATTTAAATAAACAGAAGGGGGTGGAAAGGATACATGTTGAATCTGTAATATTTGTGGAAAGGATACATGTTGAATCTGTAATATTTGTTTGAATACAAGGATAATTTTTATATTTCAAGTTTTACATGCATTTGATTTTCAATTGTATGGATGACTGAAAGTTGGAGAGTGGTGTAGATTGAAGCCTGGCCATTAAAGTTTGAAAATTTACTATCTTAATATAAAGTGTGCACTAATTATATATGTGTGTAAGAGATGATGATCTAGACTGATTGATGAAGGTTGGTTTAGCACAAAATATGTATATTAGACATCATTTATCTTTTTCATGTGTGTGATCATTGTAATGGTTGTATAAGATAAAATGGATAGCTAAAGGGTGCTTGAAAGTTTGTGTTCAAATCCATTATAATTTAATCTAAACCACCAAGTATATAAATTATACTTGTATTCAATCAAATATTAGTGTAGGAATAAATAATAAAGTTTTCAGGATAAAAGCTGAGATATGAAGATATAGGTAACAAATTTTATTATTATTAATGGTATTGGGTATTAGTGTAATGTATGTGATTTGCATTTTATATTGAAATCAGGTTGCATTTAGTTGAAATAACTTATAAATTTCAATAAACCCATTTACATTTTAATTGACTTTATGTTTTATTAGTCTTTAAATTCAGCTTCAGGTTAATAGATAGCTAACCATACAGAATAAATGATTAAATCACTAAAGAATCTTTATCTGCATGGTGCCTATGATATTTGTATAATTTAAAATGCTGAACTATGCAATAAAGCAATTTTCTAATATCAATAAAATAAAATGTATTTGTTAGTCAAGATATATCCTTAAGTAATTATGTAAACTTTAAATATAATATAAGAAGCATAGCATGTTATTCTAGTAAAAGATATGAATGTCATAATGATAGAAGCTATGTATTTTGTATGGTAATAGGAGTGCTAAGTAAATAAGTTTAGTTACTTCAAAAAGAGTTAAAGAACTAGTGAGTGTTATAAGAATGATGTTGATAATCTATTAATTATTGTTACAAAGATAATTAAGGACACTATAAAACATCATATTGGATGAAGGATTAAGTTTTGACATAATATTGTTCAATCCACTCCAATAGAATGCTTTGTTTTGCAACACTTTAGAATTACACACATAATCATAACCCAACATTAGCTTATTCGTGAAGAACAAACACCAATATTAATTAATATTGTTATAGAATTTTGTTATTAAATTATATTTATTGTTCAATTATAATTTTATTTATATGCTTGTTATTTATAAGCAATTGTTATATTTAAATACATTTCTAGGTCATTATTATAATCATCGTCTTTACATATTGTTGAAATAAAAGATCATATTTTCAGGCTATTATATTATTTATTCATTTATTGAATTTATAAACATCATTTATTATTACTATTGTTATCTGAATACAAAATTAGCAGGATGGAGTGATGTATAATAAACCTTCCTTTTACATTTATCGTACCTAGAATAACTTAATATACTTTAAATCTATACATTTTAATTGAATAATTAAGATTGACTTAATTAATATCCCTGAGATAAATAATTAATTGAACTTTTTTTTTCATATGTCAAATACGTTGACTGAGAAGCGAAACCGGGCCAACTGCTTGGAAGGCTGCTATGCTAACCACTAGGCCACCAACATTTGACTAATTAAACATTATTTTTAATTTAGAAATGACAAAGAGAGTTAATTTGTTAGCCTTATTTTAAAATTCATATCAATTTGTGTTAAAGTAATTCTTTATACAAGAAATATCAAAACAGAATATATATATATATATTTAAGAATACAGTAAAAATATCATACATATACAGAAATACCCTGAGAAATTTATTGTTCTTAAATTAAAATGTATTATATAAAATTCTAAAATAGTTATTATTATTTACTTTATGCAGAGAATAAACATGCTTTCACTTTAATTTACTTTTCATAAAGGCACAACCAATATAAAATAAACTCGAAATAAAACGCATTTGTTTCAACCGGTCATTTTAGAGAGAGAAATTTCTTAAAGTTAATATTAAAAGTTAATAAAACAAAAATCCACCTATAACTTGTATTAAATTGTTAAATGAGATTTAACTCAATTCGAAAATCAACTTTTTTTCAAATTTTCATAAATAATATAAATAATATATGAAATAATGAAAATAGAATAAATAACAGTGATCAAACACTTAATGAACATAATAGCATATATATTTCTTCAGACAAAATAGCTAATTATTACAAATATTAAATAATTTATCTTTAAGATGGTTAGTCTGACTCAATATAAAGAACTTACAATCTCTAAATATAATACTGAGAATGTGCAATAATATAAGTTATGTATTACCTTTTGATCCTCGGGAAAGGTAGATTGTTCACATTCATAAAGAAAGTGAATTTACTCAGGAAACACTGTGGCCACAGAAATAATTCAGAATTGATGTCTTTTCTTTTTTAAATTTCATATGGCATGATGATGAGGCATGATACTTTCAGAGACACAGATGGATGGATGTGGATTCTTTTAACTTTGGATGATTATAGGATCATGTAGCAGCTTTTGTTTCTTCATGGAGCAGTGGGATGCAAGCCCAGCATGCTTAGAACTTTAACCCAACCGGTTCATATTAATTGAAGAATATTTTTTTTTTTTTAAATTAGCTTACAGAAATCTCTGGTGTTAATTAAATATGACAGTGACAATAACAGAATAAAACACTAAACTGGTCTCTTGATTTTCTATTTATACCCCACTTTTCTTTCTTTTCTATAGCATTTTCCTTTTCCTCAAAAATGTTTGGAATTTTTCTATCTTAACCTCTGGGATCTGAGGTCGAGCTTCTTTTGTTCTTTTTTTTTACTAAGAAAACTTTTAGCATGTTTCTTTCTTTTTTTATCTCAAAAAATTTTGTTAAACACTTCTAAAAAACAGTAACTTGAAACAATACCTATGGTAAAAGCATTCCATAAATAAAACTTTATTTCGGTTTTTTTTTTCATCATTTACATTTTTTTTATTAAAAATAAAACAAAAATAGATACAAAATTAAATATATACATTTCTTCCAATGCGTAAGCTTGTGGTTAAGACCTGTAGAGGTCCCTACCTTCGCATTTTTAACCGCACAGGCTTTAGGTTTATTGCTTTAGTAAATATTATATGCTTTTCTAGAAAATTCTTTATGTATATTTGACTATACAACAATATATACAAACATATATTTCATTAACATAAATGAGCACAACCTCCCTCCTTAAACAAGTTTTAGCTCTTTATTTAATACTTTTTTTTAAAAAAAAATCAAATATATACATTAACATATATGTAGTAACCATATCTATATCTGCATGGCTACAGAAACCCTTAAACTTGTAACAGAGTTCAAACCTGGTTTCTGTTACAATATATATACATATGTAACATTAAATACTTTAAATGATCAAATTTCGATGTTAAAATTTGTCCATAATGTTGCCTTCTTTATAAAAAAAATTAAAACTAATCAATTTAAAACAAAATTGAAATAGATAACTCACTATAAATAAATAAAATATTTAATACATCAATCCAATTTTCATTCCTTAATGGAATCTTTTCAAGATGTTTCATTTTACACAATTTCATGCAATACAATGTGATGCAGTGCACAGTGATTTCTCCTTATTTGGAGTCATGAATGACTCAGCATCAATACCCAAAGAAACCTGTTAGCCACTTTACCTCCTTCACACACACACACCCTAAGTTTTTCCCATTGGTTTCTCTAATCTTCTCTATCCCATTTCCACAACATATATTTATGCTAAACTATGCTCTGGTAGCCTTTTATTGATTTATGATTTTGTTCAGATTTCTTCTGCAGAAGCCCTGATTCAAATTTGTTTGAGGAGTCCAGATATACCAATTTATAATTTAAAATCAGAAAGCAACTAGTTTTACTTTTTCTTTTTCTTTCAATACTTTTAAAATTTATTTCCATTTTAAAGTTTTATTTGTTTGCTCAAACTAAATTCCTTCCAATTTTTTAAAACATTAAACACTAACAGCTGTAGAAATTTAACATCACGTGATTATTAATGTTCAAGGTCATATTCTGGCTTTTAGTGTTCCTATTTAGATAATAAGCTGCTACATACTACTTAACTTCAGATAATTTTAAAATGTAAATTAATGAAATAAATATTTACCATTAAAAGACTATAGCTACAAAATAAAAATTATTATATTTATATAAATTTAATTTAATCCTACAAATGTATAATGTTTATCAATAAAAACAATATGGTTAATTCATATCCTAAATAAATATAATAAACACTGTATGTGACATTAAATATATATAAAAGTTTATGAGAATCTTATCACAGTTATTCTCTTTTAAAAAACACAAAAATAACAGTAATAAAGTTTAATTAATAAAATTTTGGCCTTACCTGTTCTTCTAAAGTGAAGTAATGTGATGTGACACACTGTGACTTTTCCTTATACAGAGTCAGGAATCTCTCAGCAACTATGCCCAGAGAACCCCATTTGCCACTTTGAACCCCTTTCTATTCCCTACCCCAAGTTTTCCCATATTCTTCTCTATCCTGCTCCATCCCACTTCCACAGCATAATCTTTGTTAACTCCATGGCCTTTATATCTAAAACTCCCTTATATTTTCCCAAACCCAGCATAAAAACTAATAAGCTACTTTCCACATAATCACTTTGTTCATATTTATTCTTCTATAATTTCATTATTTGTATCCTTTCTGCTTTCAGGCATTTACATTCAATTAACATATTCCTAATATTTTCTATGCCTTCCTTGCACAACTTGCAGACTAAATCACCCATATTTTTCCATTTATGTATATATTCCCTTGTTGCTAAAGATCCATTGAGCCTTAAACAGTAAACTACTTTCCTTGCTATTATCATAAATTAACTCACACCCAATATTCTGTTTACCTTTATAAATATTTAAACTCTTTTTACTCTCAATACTAGCTCTCCAACTCTCTATTCTTTATTAAATGCATCTACTCTTCTATCCCATTCATTAACAGTATAACACTCAACAATTCTCCTAACACAATCATCCCACCTTTTGTATAAGTATGCTGGCATAAAGTCTTTATCTAAATCTTCTGCATATTACATTACCTTTTACACCCATCTTGTTGCCTGCCCTATATTCATAACCCAATTTAATACTATTTAGCTATTCTTTTATTATTCATAAACTTCAATCTACTGAACATTTTCATTTTGCTTTTTGCATCTCTCATATAAAAACTTGACCATCTCATTTCTTCTTAAATTGCTTCCTTTGCCATCCACGCTTGTGTATCTAATGCATGTCTTCCTACTTCTCTTTGTACTTTTTCTGAGTAATCTAATACCTCTTTACTAACACATAACACAACATTACCATATATTAATCCTGGTACTGCCACTCCCTTCCCTACAATTCTAGCTACATCATATTTATTATATGAAAACATTGTTAATTTTTTTATTAATCCCCTTTTTTTTTGCTTCATTTAT
Source organism: Epiperipatus broadwayi (assembly GCA_028023455.1). Taxonomy (NCBI): domain Eukaryota; kingdom Metazoa; phylum Onychophora; class Udeonychophora; order Euonychophora; family Peripatidae; genus Epiperipatus; species Epiperipatus broadwayi. Next base: position 245,689 of record JAQFVV010006543.1, read on the forward strand.
CAATTTTTTCTCCCATTCATCCAAGAAATTTCTCTGATTGCTTAAGATGATTCCCAAATAGTTATATCTATTCACCACACTTAACTTTATATCCCCCAATAAAAATTCTATGTCTTCTCTTTCTCCAGTATTAATCATCATTACTTTTCATTTTTCTTCACTGAATTTAATCTCCATCTCTTTACCCACCTTCGTGCATGTCCTCAGCATAACGTCCATATCTTCCCTTCTATCTGCACACAAAAAAACATCATCTGCAAATAAAAGACCCAACAATGTATATACTCCCTTGCCACCTATTAATGGTATCTCTACCCCTCTTTCTAATCATTCTATTGCTCTCTTTATTTCTCTCAGATACAGCAAAAACAAAATAGGTGACAGAGGACACCCTTGCCATAGACCCACCCCATTTTTAACTTTAACTGATTTTACATTCCCTAATTGATACATATAGTAATTATTTCCATATAATTTCTTAATAATATCCACTAAAGCTTCATCCATTCCCAAATTTAGTAAAATTATCCATAATCTATTTCAAATTACTCTATCACATGCCTTCTCTATATCTATAAAAACCATATATAACTCCCTACCTGTATTCCTATTCATATCCATAAGTTGTGTAACTACAAATAAACTATCTCCTATACACCTCTCTGATAGAAAACTTATTTCTCCCACTATATTATTTTTTCCCATCCATTTTGCAGCCCTTCCAGCCACCAATACATGAGAAAACTTTATATAACATTGACATTACCACTACTAGTCTATAATTGTTTAACTTTTCATGATCCTTACACTTCCATTTAAATAACAGTCTTACTTTTGTATTACTCCAGCTACCTGGAAAGTCTCTCTTCTGTGTCATCTTATTAAAACATGATAGCTTTAATTTCATCTTCTGCCCTAAATTTATAACCATCTCTGCTGCCCATCCATCCAAACCTCTTCCTTTTCCACCTTTCAATTTCTTACTTGTCTCATTCAGTTCATTTTCTGTACATCATATATTCCCATTACTATATGCTTTCATGTTTACTATCACTCTGTCCTTCACATCTAGCATCTTTTCTATATCCATTACATACTTTTTAAAGACTATCTCTAATTCTTCTCTATATCTACACTCTATTCCCTCATCACATAGTAATACTAATTCTTCCTCCCCTATATTCCTTTTTTTAATGTATTTCCAAAATATTTTACTCCCATCTCTTCTGCTTTAATAATGTCTTCTAAAAGTTTACTATTCAGTTTTTTTCTCTATATATAATTATCTATTTTAGCCAACTTTTTTTCTAAGTACTTTTTTATTTAGTATTAACATCTTTTTTATTTTCTTTGTTCTTAATAGCATATTTATATTCTCTGCATCCTTTTTTCCTCTCTTTTACATTTTTACTAACTCTCACTTTCTTATTACTTGTATTCTTCGATTATTCTCACCTAAAATCCTATTTGCCACTTTTTCTACTTCACCACACCAGTCCTTATACACATCCTCAACCAGCTCTTCCATGGTTTTTTTAACTTTTATTTTATACTTTTCTAAACTATTCTTATCATTGCCTCTCCATCCACATATTTCACTATCCTTTCTACTTTTATTACTGTTTTTCATCACATTGCTAACCATTTCTATTATTAAAAAGTTATGATCACTATTATATACTCTCTTTTCATTATCAAACACCTTAATTTTCCATACTTTATTCATTCCCTCTTTCTCTACTAATACATAATCTATTGTGTAGAATTAATGTCTCTCATAAATATTCAGTAAATTTCCAATGATTAAATTCACTCTCTGATAAAAACTCTTCAAAAGCTGTCCATTCTTATTATTTACATCATCAATTTCTTCAATATGCCCATTCATATCCCCTAAAACCATTATTCTCTTTCCCTTTTTTTTGAAACTCTGTATATCCTTATCTAAGCATTTATATATGCTACTGTTCCACTCCATTATAGTTTGACTATCTCCAGTAGCTATATACACTATAACCACCATCCATTCTTGTCTATCTAATCTTATCTCAAACTACAAATCTTCTTGACATTTAACAGTATTTAAATATTTTTTGACATAACTCCTATACCACCACCTCATTTTTCTTTTTTTTTATTCATACCCTGCCATCACAAGTCTTCCAGAATAGGTTCTTCTTTTCTTAGATGTGTTTCTACTACTGCTAATACCTCATGCTCTTCGTTTTTAATTGCTTTGTTTAATTCCAGCCACTTTTCTGATTTCCTACCACCTTGCAAATTTAAATACCCAATTTTAATATTTTTTTCTTTTCTAACTACTCTTTTATAAATTCTTTTGACTCTTTCTTCTCCATTGCATTTATAAGTAACTTGTTTACTATTAATTTTACAAACCCATTTCCTCTCCACATCTACATTTATATCTAAATCAGCTACACTTTGATTATTACTTACATTCTGTCCATATTTCTTCTTTATGATAACACTTCCACTTAAAACCCCATCCCTTTTATAAGTTTCCTGAACTATATTCTTTATATATCCAACTCCCTAAAACTTCATTTCCTTGCTTTCCTAAATGCAATTCATCTTTACTATATAACTCCCTATTTCCAATAAAAAAATCCCACACATCCACAAACATGACATTATTGACTCCATTTCTCTCAAACAATTTTTTCAATCTCTCATTTATAGAACATGCCCTATCTAACATATTTCTCTTGTCAAATTTTGATAATAATCCAACTATTCCTACTCTTTCTTTAATCTTACTCAAATTCCTAATCAAATGTATTACCTTACAGCAGCTCTCCCCAATAGACATTATTTACATTACCTTACATAAATATAATTATTAAAATACTTACACTAAATATAATTAATAAAATACATATGTTTTCATAAAAATGATTAAAATTATTAGTTCTCCCCCCCCCATTATATATGTATCTATTTACAAATAATCTAAAAACCAATAATAATAATAATCCCTTTCTTTTATTTTTAAAATATCTAACAATGTCCATTTTTTCCCTAATTGTGTTGTTATGAAATTTTGTATATTCTAGAAAATTTAAACAAATGTGTAAAAATAGTTAAACAGCCAGCACAATTAGGGGAGGAATGGGCATTGTTAGATTATTGGAAACTTTAGAGTTATAATTTTAAAAATAAAAGGAAGGGATTATTATTATTGGTTTTTTTTAGATTATTTGTAAATATATACATATATTATGGAAAGAAAAAAAAAGAATTATAATACATTTAGTCATTTTTATGTACATATATGTATTTTATTAATTATATTTAATGTATGTATTTTAATAATTATATTTACTGTAATGTACTGTAAATAATATCCATGCCCCCCCCAAAGAAATTGGTCATGTGATTGTGCAAAAATGAAACATCTTAAAAAGTTTCATTAAAACACATATATAATGTGCACAGACATACATTTTATAATATACAATAAATATATATTTGAATTGACATTTAATAATAAAAAATGATTAAATTTTATGTGGCTATTTGACACTCATTGATATATATATGCACCCATACATGTGACATAATAATTTCTAAACATATTTGCATTGTCATAAAATAATAAAATAAATGATTAAAATTTATATAAATGTGTGTATATAAAAAATAACTTGACTCAGTTATTAAACTCTTTCATAAAAACTTATTTTTCTTAGAAGAATATCAGTCATGACAGGATTATGGTTGATTGATAAATTAGAATATCTTTAAACCCAGATTTTAAATGATTGTTTTCCCTTTATTTTCTAATCTAAAAAGAGTTTCTTTTTTTTAAATAGGATTATCCATGACTTCATTTTTTACTCTTAGATTTTTAATCCAAGCAAAATTATTTGTGTTTGTTTTACTTTTAAAATGTTTAATAAATGAAAAATAAAATTGTTCTATATATACATATTGTATTTAATAAATTATGTCTTTCTTTAGAATATAGACTCATATATTAATCCTTTACTTTTTTATTTTTAATCCAAGAAAAATTATTTGCACTTTGTTATATTTTTAAACGTCATTTTAAGGAAGTATTAAAACAACTCACCAGTTATGCTCCATGTATATATGTTTATCTGTGCTCCTCTGCTTATAGCTGAAATAGCATATGTATAACTACTTCTTCATCAACTGATAGAGATCAATCCAAAATTGTCATCATCAGGAAGATATAATTAGGTAAATTATGGCATTGATTTGGTTCCACATAGACTTCTGGACAACAAGCTGTTTCCTATAACACATTTATGGTGATGAAACACTTGAATTTGATCCTTTTCTTCATATGAATTTAAACTCCATCATTATGAACTATAGACCAGCTTTTGGACATGTCCTCCTTGCAAGCTTATATCTTCATGGCAGTTTTCTGTCCTGATCTGGTCTACTCAGCTAACTGCTTTTCAAAATATTATTAGCCAAAATTTGCAAAAAACTATCAGCCAACTCTCATAAAACTATTAGCCAATAAAAACTACTAGCCAAAATTAAATTATCTTTTATCAACTCTTTTTATGCTAGTCAGCTGGGGTGACAAAAACATTTATTAAAAACTGTTCTTAATTAAAAAACTGTTTCTCTTATCTCTTTTGATTGGAAAATGGTGATTTCAATTCACTTCAATCTTTGGAATTTTATCAAAGTATAATCTACCAAGTTTTCAAAATATATAGTAGAATTTATACAAGCATTAATTAAAAGAATTCAAAGATAAATGATGGAAAATTTTACAGTTATCAAAAACATGCTTGTTTTTAATTTCAAAATTAGAATAAAATGCTAATATTTATTTAGACTTTTTTAAATTGTTTACTTTATAATAAAATTCTATTTTAAATTCAAAATTATTTAATCTTTTACTAAAATTATTATTCCCAGTGACATGTAAAAAATATCTACAAAAATTGTTGTCTGTGTTTATTTCTACTTTTCCTTTCAACTTTATATATATATATATATATATATATATATATATAAAGTATAAAGATATATATATATATATATATATATATATATTGTGCCCTTGTCTGTAGATCATAGGTAGGGTAGAAAGGTCAATTATAAAAAAAAATTTTAAATTTTAAGTTATATTTAAGTGATATCAAAGTAATAATAGATTTGTAATACAATTTTAAGCTAAAATACCTAACAGATAACAGTGTAATAAAGTATTTTTTTAAAAGTAAAATGTTAAATAAAGTTTTAAAATCATTGCATATGGTTGTAAAAGCTGGCCATACAAAATAACACAGCTATAGATAGTTAAGATTATTGTAATGATTTTAAAATAATAGTTCCAGAATTAATAGATTAAATAAATGAAATATAATTTTATAGTTAGTCAAAATTTATAGGATATATTTTTTTTTAATAAACTTTAGGATGGTGAGAGTTATATTTGGTTCTATAAGTTTCAATTTATTTTCCAAAATTTTATAAAGTACGTTAGTTTTGGTGATTTAAACCGAGACATAAATAAAAAAGAAATTATTTTATAAAGTTGATAGACACGTGATCGTATATTAAATGCCTTCACGCACACACACACTTGGTAGATAATAATAAAGTTTGTGAATTTAAAACTAGATATAATTGCCATCCATCATTAAAATTAAAAGTTAAAAATGTTATATATTGTCTTAATAATTATTTTAAAGATCAAAAAATAAGTTTATCAAACTGTAATTTAATTTAATAATATTAAGTTAAAGTAATATTCCAGACATTACGTCATAAATATTTATTTAAAAGTACAGTTTATTATCCCAAAATAGAATGACTAATATTGTTCGCGCTAAAAACAAATATTGACCAATCAACGGATTTAAATTGGCAAGAAAAAAATCTAAGATAGACAGAAGCGGGAGACGGAATGTGAAAGTTGAAGAGGACGGTAACCTTTTTGAATTGCTTGTAACATCAAAGCTGAAAAAGTAGTTTAAATTTATAAATTAATAATTATTTTAAAATTAGTCTTTAACAGATAATATAATTTGTATCCAGAAAGATGAATTGCTAATTTTTACGTGATCTTACCGGTGGATTTAATCAAATTTGACCATTCAGCCTACAATAAAATGGAAATACCAAGAATAATAATTGAAATAATTATTAAAAGAAAAATGAATGAAAATTGTATAAATTTTATTTTATTCGTGCTCAACCAGAAACTAAGTCCTATAACTCTAAAAAATACAAAGAAGACGCTGTGTGAAAATATAAGAAAGAAAATATTTACTATTGAGAAAATCTTATGACGAACATTTTGTTTTATAAATGCTTAAAACTAAGTCATATTTCTCTATGAGAAAAATCATATTATGTGTTCAAATAAATATAAAGAAAATGAGGAAGAAAAATATGTTATGTTAAAGGAAAACATTAATTAAAAATATATAATTTCCAAAAGTAAAAAGCAGAAGAAAAGCCATAATTCTGTATAAAGTGCTATATGAATTTACTAAAAGGAAACTAGATTTTATCTTATCATAGAAAAGAGGAAAAGATATTAAAATGGAAGAAATATTGTTTAAACAGATATAAAATTAATCACTAAAAGGAGAAAATGGATCCATGGAAATAAAGAAAAATTTATTGAATTTGCTAAAATAAAGTACAAGATGCATCGAGGGAAAACCAAGCGCGGGGGAAAAAGGAAAAAGAAAAACTAGCAGACTATGTAACGGAGATCTCAAGAATAAGTGGGAGAATATGAAGAAAACTAAAGATCATCGTCTAAGAAGAATTAATAAACATAATTAAAATTTTAAAATAGAACATTAAAGGACTGCAGAAAATAAAGTATATTTTTTTATTTAGCTTTGCAAGGAACGATTTTCCAAGCGAGTGCAACAAAGATGTATCGTAAATATAATTTTAATATTTTTTTTATTGTATTTAAAGTATAAAATTGAATTAGCTTAGGGAAACATATAAACATAAATTTTATAATAGTTATATTAAAAAAATATGAGCTAATGGAATGAGAGAAATATTAATAAAATAAAAATGTGTGTATGGAAAATTTTAAATACCTACCAGAAGTCCTGGAATGGAGAAGTTTACAAATACGATCCAGAGGAAAGAGATCGTTGGTAATTTTAATATTATTGGTAATATGTAATGTAATTTTTTTTTTAGGTCATCTATTAATGAATGAGGTATGAACGATGTTAAAAGTTATAAGTACACATTTATTCAACATCAAACATATATTTGAGAGAGTAGTAAAACTTTAAAATGTGCATGCAATAAATAATTTAAAATAAGTAATAATAAGTAACATATTAATTATGTGATTCTTTTGAATTTTATATTGAAAATATCTAAATAGTTTAGAACAATAAAGATAGAAATGTACGAGAAGTATAGTAAAGAATTTTCTTAAGAATAGCTGTATAGTTATATTAAAAATGAATTTTATTATTATTAGCAAAGTAGATAGAGAATTTGTCGATGTAATGTAAAGATGAATCTGAAGAAATCAATCAGATAGTGACTTGGGAGTACTGATGTCAAAGGAAACCAAGAGGATGTTTTATTGAACTATCAGGAATGAAATATGGAGATCATAATAATTTGTGTGACTACGGTATAGATAACCTAGCCCTATAACTGAGCACACATGTATTCTGGACAGTGTCTTTACATATCTTTGAAACTTTCTGATGTGATGAAGCTGAAGAAATAGCTTTAGCATCCATTCAATATTAGAGGCAGATAGACAGATAAAAGTCACTCCTCTATGGCGTCCTTAAATTCACTGTGCCATGATTGTCAAAGTTTTATAAAGGATAATATCTTGTTTATTTTGATCCAATGCATCTATATCTTCGCTATCTTGATTTCATGAAAATACATCGTCAGGGAGATAATTTTATAGAAATGATACATAAGATAGAAAGGAAGCTAGATAGTAGTTAGGTAAGAATAGTTGTTTACTAGAGTAAAGTAGAATTGTATAAGTCCAAAGTGAAAGTATAAGTATTATAAAAGATGGAGAATCATATGATGTAATTTAAAAGAAAAAAAAAGAACTTAAAACCTTAGAATTAAGTTTTAAAGCAATAATAAGGTTTTGTAATATTGCACGTGATATTTTAATAAAAGAGATTGTACAATTGTGTGACGAAATGATTTAAAAGGTATAATAAAAAATGTGTATTTGTATATGGTGTGTGGATGATATTAATTGCTATATAAAGCTTGGGATAGGATCAATAATTTGACTAATAATTATTATATGATCGATGATAAAACTGAACATCAAACTGTCATAAGGATTCAATTCTGTAGGATTCCATACTAACAAGAATATAATTAGAATTTTGCAATTTTGTATAATTTTACATAAAAGTAAAGATTTTATAGAAATATAAACCTGCAATTATAAGGATATAAATGTTAATAGAAAATTTTAATAGATAGAGGTTTGTGTATTAAACTAAGCTTAAAACATGTATCTGAAGATAATAATATTGTGAAATATATTTTTGTAATTATTAATGGTAAAAGGGTAAAATAAATTTAGATAATAATAATGTTAAGACATCAACGGGTAGAAATAAAAGAGTTTGTAATAAGTAAATAGGGATATCCGCTGTAAATAATGTACAAATTGTTACTTGTTATAATGTTAATAAATCGTTATAAAATTTTATTAGTAGCTTTGTGTCTTGGTTGTTGTTTTTCCTACACATGAAATGCATGAAATCACAACGCACGTTTATAATTAAACATACTTAAGATTTTGCACAAAATAAATAAACATTAGAAATTTTAATAATTTATTTTATTTTATTTACATGATGAAATGAAAGAAGTATAATTAAAACAGATATGGTCATAACTTGATTGCCACAATACTTAAGTAAAATATATGCGAACGTTACCACATAACTTTTGATTGTCGGATTGATAAATATTACCACGAAAATATTTAATATATCTAGAAAGAAAAGAGGATTGTATTACTCTATAATTGTCATTGTTATTATTAATTAGTTATTTATTACGGAGTGAACTATGACATAAAATTCCCTTATCATAGTTGACTATGGCAATATAAAATCAGTTTTAATTACAATTTATAAACCTGAGATTTAATTTAATTATTTATTTACTTATTGATTTATCTATTTGATTTGACATGATTAGATCAATTTAATTCTATTTTATTTAATTAATTTATTTTATGTGAGCTAGATTTTGTTTTAAAAATATTAAGATATGATAAAAGTTTTAAAAGTCGTAAGAATGCTATTAATCAATTATTTATGATAGTGTTCGTATGCCATTGGGATAGTATCTCAATGAAATCTCATCTTGTACCTTTGTCGTTGCTCCAGGTCTCATGGGAATAATAAAAGATGTTTGTGTTGATTTATTTCATAGACACGATTAGATTTTATAAAATTCTGAGCTAGTAATTATTTTATTTAAATTATAATGATATGTTTGATAGACTGAGCTAAAGAACCCGGAATTATTATTAATGTTAATTATTATTGACCAGAAATAAATAAGTAACGAAAATCCGGAATAGATAGTATAATCTTGGCATGTTATTGTTATATATTATTATGGAGCGAGGGAAAAGGATACGGAGGAGGTTATAATATATATTGAACCAATCAATCTTAGCTTAAGATTGAACTTCATGTTTCCACCTACTAACCTGTATTCAAACCCTATATCCCATTCCACTCCTTTTATTGTGTATGTATATATTTGAGATGCACCCCTAAGTTATAATTTTTTTATGTTTCAATAACACTTTTTAAAACTATTATCCCTAATTCTTTGTTATTCTTTTTCCCCCGGTCCAATTATTAGTTCTTTTTTATTTCAAAGTACATAGGGTGTTGCTCACCCCAAAAAAAAAAAAAAAAAAAATAATATATATATATATATTAATTCTAATGTTTTCACGGATAAAAGATGTCATATTATTATTACTATTTGCGGGATATTCCGTGTAGTGAAAAAGCTAAATGCTGACGTTTCAGTACAATATCAAGTACCTTCCTCAGAGCGTCCTCTTTCTCAAATCATAAGAATGCATGTGAGATTTAAAATCGTTTTTATCGTTTTCTTTCTCCTCATATTTAAATTCTATTGGTTGAGAAGTTTTAAAATTTATTTTCTCTTCCAATAGTTTCTTCCAAATGTTGTTAATCTTCTTTAACTCACACCTTTCATTTATGCTCTTGGGCCTTTTAAAAATCTCTATAGCTTCTCTTAGCAATCTCTGGTCATATTGTTCAATTTTTGCTAAAATATTTGTTTTTTCAAAATTGATATCATGATTTGTTAATTTAATATGAGAATAAATAGCTGATGAATTGGATTTTTCTCTCACTGCCAGAATGTGTTCTTCCTTTCTAATATTTATTCTACGATTAGTCTGTCCTATATATGTATGTGGACAGACCCTACATGGAATTTCATACACACCATGACACTCCAAAGCAATTTTATCTTTAGGAAGAGGAAATATTTCACTAATTTTTTTATAAGTAGTGTAAATTGTGTGAATATTATTATTCTTTAAAATGTTACCAATTCTATCAGTTACTCCTTTAATATATGGCAAAATTGTCTTAATGGTAAGTTTTGACATTGTTTCACTTTTTACTAGTGTACCTGTAAATGAAGTGATTCAAGTTTTAAAAAATATTCAGTTGCCTAATTTTGCTGTGGTTTTGATTGAACACTGCTTATCGAATACATTTTTTGTTTTTGATGGGCAGATGTATAAACAAACATCAGGTCTAGCTATGGGTTCACCAATTTCTCCAGCATTAGCTTCTATTTTTATGGAGGATTTGGAAAATAAAATTTTGACTTTAGCAGTTAAAAAACCATCTATATGGCTGAGGTATGTTGATGATACCTTTGTTATTTGGCCTCATGGTAAGCATGCTCTTGATGACTTTTTTAATTTTTTAAACTCTCTTCACAACAATATTAAATTTACCATGGAAATAGAAAATAATAATCAATTACCTTTTTTAGATGTTTTGATTGAAAGAAGGGAAGATGGTTCTTTATCCCATGGTATATATAAAAAACCAACACACACTGGGAGATATCTGCATTTTTCCTCTCATCACCATCCTGCACAACTATTTTCAGTGGCAAAGACATTATTGGATAGAACAAAGAGACTTTCTGATGATAGCCATTTTCACCGGGACCTTTTTGCTACTAATAAAATGCTTCTTCATAATGGTTTTAATTACAACATTATTAATAGGGCTTATACATATCAAAAGAAAAAAGATTTTGATACATCAAAAATTAAGACAATTTTGCCATATATTAAAGGAGTAACTGATAGAATTGGTAACATTTTAAAGAATAATAATATTCACACAATTTACACTACTTATAAAAAAATTAGTGAAATATTTCCTCTTCCTAAAGATAAAATTGCTTTGGAGTGTCATGGTGTGTATGAAATTCCATGTAGGGTCTGTCCACATACATATATAGGACAGACTAATCGTAGAATAAATATTAGAAAGGAAGAACACATTCTGGCAGTGAGAGAAAAATCCAATTCATCAGCTATTTATTCTCATATTAAATTAACAAATCATGATATCAATTTTGAAAAAACAAATATTTTAGCAAAAATTGAACAATATGACCAGAGATTGCTAAGAGAAGCTATAGAGATTTTTAAAAGGCCCAAGAGCATAAATGAAAGGTGTGAGTTAAAGAAGATTAACAACATTTGGAAGAAACTATTGGAAGAGAAAATAAATTTTAAAACTTCTCAACCAATAGAATTTAAATATGAGGAGAAAGAAAACGATAAAAACGATTTTAAATCTCACATGCATTCTTATGATTTGAGAAAGAGGATGCTCTGAGGAAGGTACTTGATATTGTACTGAAACGTCAGCATTTAGCTTTTTCACTACACGGAATATCCCTCAAATAGTAATATATATAGATAGGAGCAAAATACTAACAAATTATTGATTTTTTAAAAATATTTTATTATATGTCATTTATACAACTTTTTCTTTTTAAAGTACTTTTTTTTTTTATTAAACTGTATTTTATAAAATCCAAGATGGAAGATGCAACCAGTAATTGTCCAAAAATAATTAAAGAGTTGGAAACACTATTGTTTTAATCTGGGGAAGATATTTTTAATTAAAGTTTTTACTTAGTTTTTTTTAATTAAAGTTTTTAAAAGATTAAAGATTTTCCTTTGACATAAACATTTTGTCAAATCTATTTCTAATCTGGAAATAGATTTGAATTTATTTTTGGACATTATCTTACAGTTGCATCTTTCAAAAACAATGAACAAAGGAAACTTAAGATTATAAATCAAAGATTAGATTTTAAGCTAAAACTAAGTAATTAAAAGCATTTTTCAAATACCTGAGCAAAGTATAAAATAGCCAGATTTTAAATCACCAACAAATTAGCTACTATTGAGAGAACTGTATTGATAACATGCTGCTGTGAAACCAAAAATGATATAGTAGTAAGTCCATTACCATTCTCAGCCCTGTTAGGTCATCATCTTCCACTGCCATACCATTCTGCTGCCAAAAGTGAAGTAAAAGCCCAACCTAAGCCCTTTAGAATGCTAACAGAAGCATTCAGCCACTGAAGAACTTGCATTTCATATGTCATGCATGAGCATAATTTAAAATATGGACTCTTAAAATAGTGCAAGGTAAATTTTCAAGCCACAAGTAAAACTAGTCTAACTAATCTCAAATTCTATTATCAAGACTTCTTCTTCTAATGTATCATTTAACTTTATTTTTAATATATAATATGTAAATTGCTCTCAAATAATTTCTATAAATTTAATTCTCTCTCATATGCTCTTTCTTTCTTTAATTTTGGTGGGTCATTTATTTATAGTTATTTATCACTTAATTTTATATGTCTATTTTAGTTATTATTAATATGCCAACTTCAAACAATCTGATGAGTTGAATTTCTAAAATCTTTTCTTCTTTTTAAGTAAACATTAATGAATTAAGGTTCTTAACATCCATTTAAAACAATGCATTATTAATTAATATGTTAGCCAGATTTCTTTTTACAAATCAACATTTTAGGTTCGTTTTTAGTATAAAAAAATTGATTTGTTTAACTCTGGATTTTCTACCCGGAGTGAATCCAGAACTCAAATTAATTAACGCTTTGAAACCTTATATATTTTATAAATGTTATTATTCAATTCTGAGAAGGTGACCAAGTAGTTGTTTTCTCTAAGTGCTAGTTTTATTTTTACATATTCTTAAAATATCAAATACAGTACTTATATTTTCCAGTTATTGTAAAATCAACTAAGATGGGATTAATTTATTTTAAATAGCAGAAAAGGGAAGGGGGTAAATCTTAATGTTTCTTTTACTAAGTAAAATCTTAATGTATATTTTATTTAGAGAAATCTCTCTATATATAACTGCATAGCATATTATCTGTATAAATTATGGCATTCAAACTAGAGTCATTTATTTTTAAAGCAGTAAAACTTATTCAATGTCATTAGTGACATTTATCATTACTGCGTTACTGACATTCGGCCTATCTTTGTATATATATATATTATGTGCTTCTAATCTTAATCTGGTGGTTGTAACAAGTTAAAACCCATAGATTTTTTCTCAAGCCTTGTCCTGAGGATAGTTGACCTACCCAGGATGATTTATTTTGTATAAAAATGTCTCTGGTGGTGATTCCCGTAAGTTTGACACATGCTATGCATATTCACTTCTTTTTAGAAAAAGGCCTCTCATGTCAGTGTACCAGTAAAAGTCTGGGCAACACCTTGTCTAGATACTTTTCTCTAACCACTGCCCTAGAAAAGAGGATGTTAGATTTTGTTTTTCATCCAGAAGCACAACCTTATCTTTGAGTTCTCTGCCTATGTTAGTATCACTACTTCGTATTATTATTATTATTTCTTTTGCTTATGACCTAATTTTAGTGCTGTAATAATATTAAATTGCACCCTGCTCAAAATATATATAAATGCCAACTATTACTAGTTTTATTAATTAAATTTATTTCAATCTTATACAATCCCACCATCGTAACTTATTTCTGTATTTAAGAGTATCTATATGCCTTGGGGGAAAATAAAGCATTTTTCTTGAAAATGTTAATAAAAATAATTTTCAATAAATATTCGACCATATAACTAAATGTAATTGTCAAATGTATTGTATTTATTTTCATGACCGTAATGACATGAAAATGGTTTATATTATATCTGTAATGAACTCAGAACACTCCCCAAAATTGTTAGTCACCACGTTTCAGAACCATAATCCAAAGTGTTGATAGCAATATTATGTAATCTTTTCTAATAATCGATTGGTATCTTAATATTGGACCCACCAAAGTTGTGTGTTTATTTATAGTATATGTTATTTAATTAATAAAAGAGCATATGAGAAATAATAGCATGAATGACAATATATAATTGTCTATTGTTTGGTAGCCCGCTTGCTCATTCATGCACATACTAATGTATATAATTAAGTCATAATGTATAATAAATTGTCATTATATTAAACTATTTTTTGTTGCTTAACTTGTTTGAGTAGTTCGAATTCCTTTTTCTCCACTTCCACACATATAGCTATGCTTATATATATATTAGTTAAGTCATAGTTAATAGATGTCTCATTGTCTTCTCCACTTTGCTAGTGTGCCAGATTAAAATTAATTCTTATGTGCCATCACTATTATGTTATTCATTAGGTGTTACATCTGGGACTTAGAGAGTGGGTTCAAATTCAGGCTGGTCCCTGACCTAAATCTCAGGCTTGACTGGGTTTAAAGTACAGTTTGTGAGTTCCAGCTCATGCTCATGTTAGATGGATAAACATGTTTTGACCAGTACAATATATAGGTATGTGCTCACACACTATGTTATTATGTGCCATGTAACAGAAGTGTTACAGTATATATATGACATCATTTACACACATACTTATTCTTTTTTCAAAAAAACTCAACTAATACTTCAGTTCAAAATTAGCAGGAAACTGACAAAATAGAACATAATAAACTCATCTTGCTGGATATAACATAGTGGTAAACAGACCATCCATATTCATTTATCATATGAATAATGTAGTAACATCTGAAATGACAAGAGTGTATGGAATGGACATTAGGAATTTGCCCTGCTCAGTTTTAAAGACTTAAAAAAACAAAATCAAAAGTAAATATTTACATATATTAAAAAAATAATATAATCATTCTAATTCAAAGCTCATAAATTAATGTAAATATTAGTTTAAAATAAATTATAGTTATATAAGCTATTAAAAGATAGTTATGTTATGATATTATTATACTACTCAACTACATCAATAGATATATTATAAGTGGTAGTTAATGAATGGATCACAAATATATGGTAAATTCATGATAAAATACAACTAATCCAAATAATAATCTTGTATGAGAGAGTTTTGATAAATTCATGATTACTGATGACAATGTAACATATGTTCTCATAACCATTATGTAAGTTACTATTACCAACTTGAAAGTGAGCTATAAACATAAATGGTTGAGACACTTCAAATAAAAACATTCATCAAACTGGTTATAATAAAAAAATAGATTTGTCCGAATATTAAAACTGGTGTGATTCTACCAATATTAGTTATCATATAATAAGCTTTTTGTTGATTTTAAAAAGGCATTAGAAATTAAGAGTTGCTTATGAATTCCTTAATGTGTAGTAAGAAGTAAAATTAATTTTACATTGGAAATTGGATCTGCCAATGTGAAAAGTCAGGAAATCTTCCAGAATATTCAATAGTCTATTAATTTATATTTTTATTAATTTATGTATTTTTTAAAAATATTAAAATCTTTAAATCAATTCCTCTCAATGACAGTTTTGACAATGTGATAATTAATATTAAATGTCTAAAATATAATCATGGCAAAATGTTTTTAAACACTTAGAACACAAAATTGTTTATTTTCATTAATTTATTTTATAAATGAGGTAATCCACTAACAATGCTGTCAGGATCAAAGTGATTTTATTCATTGCTATTTTTTATATTTGTTGATGGTTTTATATTTATTTGATGGCAAAAACTTGAAATGAATTGTGGTTTGAGTTTCTTTTAATTCTCATAAAAATACTTAGATACCATTATCCATTAATGTGAAGTCAGTTCAAGAAGAGAGAATAGTTTTATTATCATGAAAAACTACTGAGTATGTTTGCATAAACTTTAAACACAATTTGTTTTTGTACATTTAATTTATCCACCTTACTTTGAATACTTTTTAGCACTATATATATATAAAATAACAAATAATATAAGTAAAATAAAACAATTCACTAGAATAAAACTACAAAATTTAAAAAAATGCCTATATAAAATTATTTGATATATATATACAATCTTATGTTTCAAATGTTCTGCAGTCTTCTTCAGAGCCAACCTCTTTTAAAGTTTTAAGAAATTAAAATAAGAATGAATCTGAAGAAGGCTTTAGAACAATCAAAATGTAAGATTGTGTGTGTAAATATAAATTTATTTATTTTTTATAAAAAGACTTCAATTAAAATGGATAAATTGCATTTATATAAGATATCAAAGCAAAATAAAGGAAGTGGTGGATTTAATAATATTTGGCAACAATTTGTTTAATTATTTATTTAGATTTTTGTAAAATTAAATATTTGTTTCTTAATAACTAAATGATAAAAACCAGTGCTTAATTAAATATATTTTTTTAAATAGAAATTTCATCACCTAAAAATTTACTAATAGAAAATAGAAAATGCCTATTGACAAACAAGAAATACTTTTTCAAAATGTTCTAATATTTATTTCTTTTTTATTTTTATAAAGTGAATTTTAAGTTTTCAAAAAACATTTTTATTAGTTAATCTTTTTAGTGAAATTTGTTTTATTTGTAAAAATTTGGTGAAGGATAATTTATTTTCATTAAAATAATGTTTTAGACTAAAAACTAAAATGGAGACTTTTATTTTGATTTTTTTTATTACTATTCTTTTTATTTATTTGCAAAGTTCATATATTACTTTTGTTTTTAAAATAATGCATTTAATAAAATTCATCAAAATATAAAGATTTAATAGAGAGAAATTTGTTTTGTGATTAAAAATAATCATGATAAATTAGTTATAAAGTTAGAATCATGATGAATTAAAAGGTTCACAAGAATGCTGTTTTATAATTTAAAATTTGTAAACATTAAAGATTAAATAGTAATAAAAGTTTACTGTTGATATCATTGATAGTGTAAAACTATTAAAAAAGTGAATAGATTCTACTATGTGTGATATTTTATTATCCAAAGAGCAGCTTGAAAAAATAACTATAAATGTAATTAATGGAATGACTGGGTTTTTTATTTTTATTTTACAAAAGTCTTCAGAACTTAAAATTGAATTGAAATTAAAATTGTAGATTTTTGAAAGTAGTGTGAAATTCATTCTTGTCTGTGAAATTGAAGTTTAAAAGATAACTTACCCAACAATTCAAAATCTGAAAACATATTTTACAAACACATTTGTGGATAATTCAAATCATTATATATTTTTAAAATAAAGATTTCAATGATCTGTATATGTTTATATTTGTATTGATCCTTATTATAAGCAATTAAAATTAACACTAAAAGCAGTAATTCATTCTATTTGGTTTACTTCAGAGCCATTGATTGGAAATTGATTAGTCAGTAGATATTAAATGATAGAATTTACCTGAAAGTTTGTGATGATGGTATTATAGATATGATAATATGTTGATCTATTTCTATTATGTATTATTAAATGTTGAATATCTAAAAAGTTTTAAATTTTATTTAATCTTCTCAAATACAAACATTTGTTAATAATAATACACAAATTACACAATACAGATTAGTAGATTACATAATGTTTCAAGTGGTTACTGGTCAAGACAGCAGCACCTGAAGAAAAGTGGAGAATACTCAAAAAATATGTAATCTACTAATCTGTATTACCTATTTGTGTGTTATTACTAACAGCTACTTGTGTTTGAAGAGTTTAAATTAAGTTTAAAATGTTCTAGATATTCGATATTTAATGATAGATGATGGAAATAGTCCAACATATTTTCACAATTAAATGGATATTGTTATATGCAAATTTTAATACTAGTTTTTGATTATTGGCCATGTTCACTTAATTACTCAAGTTTTCAACAAATGACACCAAAATAAAGTAAAAGAGTGATTTATAGTTTTTAATGCAGATGTTATTATTATAATATCCTGCATAGTTTAGTATAAAGGTAGAGAGTGCTTTGGACTCTAAAATTTCTATGAACTCTCCAGCAATAAAATCATTTGATTATCTATTTATACTGTAGCAGGAGGAGAATCTTGTGACCTACTGATTAGTATATAATAACTAAATAAAATTGGAAGACGTTTCATTGTTTAAAAACATCAGTCATATTTATGAAAAAAGATTTGCTTCTAGAAATAAAAGTCACGTGCCTAAATTAATGCGGTCAATTTTTATTTTAGTTATATATTTACTTTTTGAAGAAAAATATCCGTTTATAGTCCACATCTATTTTTTCTCAAGTATTTTTTAATATTTTTTTTGTGCTAAAATCTCATTCAATTTTTTTATTTTTATATATTTTATGAAGTCGATTATTCCTTCACTTCAAACCAATTCAGTATAAGTAAAAATTTTATTTCCTTTAACACTTAAAAAGAAGTCCCCCACACACACCATCTTCCAATAACAGATTTTTAACACCTAAATTGACAATAAATTCTTACATAAAATTATTTATGAATTAATTTAATAAACAAGGAAAAAATAGAAGGAAATGAATTCAAGTTTTATGACGTATTGGAAAAAGATTTGGAACCACAATAATCACACATAGGATGAGGGATTCAGATGTGCATGACCCTATTAAATTATAGAAAACGTCATAAGAAAATTTTTAAAAAGCAATAATCGTAAAAGTTTTTTTTTTTAAAAAAAAATCTTTAATTAAGCAAAATTATAAATCCATGAGGTAAAAAATATTTTAGTTGGAATATTTTTAACTGTATTAATATATATTACATTCTCTGCCTAAAAATAAAAGAAATAACCAATGAAGGATTATGATCATCTTCACCTTTTTTTTTTTTATTAAGTGTCATAGCATCGGCCAGGACGCGAACCCGCAACCCGGGCAACTGCCTGCAAGTACAAGGCAGTCGCGCTGACCTCTCACCTTTTTTTAACAAAATTTATTTTAATAACGCGTTGATTAAAGCTGCATCTAACAGTTCAATGAGTTTTATAAGTCATTACAAAATGCATTATACAACTTTTTTTTTAAAAAAAAAATTATATCGAATATTTTGCGGTGTGGTTTATTGACAAGAAGCAGCCGCTTCAATCACCAGTCGGAGAAGCTAAGTCTAAAAAATGTTTTCCTCTTTTAAATTATAGAGAGAAATTTAATATTCTCTATGAATATTTAATTCTTTGTTATACCATACAATCGTGGATTTAAAAGTTAAAGTTTTCCGGATTGGCTCTCAATTGAATAAAATAAAAAAATAAAAATTATGTTTATGTTTCTGTTACATCTGATTTGCCTATTTATTAATTTAGTTATAACAACATCTGACTTCAACATTTTAATTGTTCTAATAGATCTTACAAAATAAAATAAAAATTACTCTGTTACTTCATCTTTTGTTTTTTCTCTGTCTTTTATTTTTCTCCCTTTTCCTTTGCCTATTTCTTTATTCTCTATCATTTATATCATATGAAGGTTTATTTTTCTTTAACTAAACTATGCCTCCCAAATAATCATGAGGCACGAATAGAGGTGTTTTGAAAGTTTAACATTGCAGTTAATATAACAAAATTTTTGAATAACTAATGGAGAAATGGAAATGTATAATTGGACAATTTTGTGAACAATAATTTAAGCATAAGAAGTTGAGTTTATGTGTGTGAGTCTGAAAGGGCAGGTGAATTTTGTGTCACTGCACATCTGGAACCATATGTTTATACTTGAATGTTTAAAAATCATGTGCACTGAATCAATTGTATGGGTGCGATGCGCTTGACACGCACCATCACTCCCTAAATTTGTTTGTAACAATTCTTGTTGATTGCATTATAATATCCAAACTTATACCTCTCGAATTGTCTTGAGCCACAAATAAAGGCATTTGAAAGTAAACTGTATAAGTTTGGAAATTTTTTAAACTTGAGGATTTGTTTAAATCATATTTTAAAATAGCAATTGTAATACTTAAACAAAATACATTTGCATTCTCTAAAAAAATAGTACTGCCGTTTATTAATTTGATTTGTGCTTCCATTAGAGCTCAACTATAATTTTGTAAATGTTTTTGGTGTGTTCTAGGACAATGTTTGATAAGCAATTTTAGATAGTTCAGTAAAAGTACTTATAAACTGTTCCAGATATTTTGTTCAATGCAAAAAAAATTCAAACTTCATCGAAATTTCAGGTCTTATTACTACAATTACCAAATATTAAAATTAAAACAATTTTAGATATCTCATGGAAAGTAGCTATAAAACTTATCCGAATATTTTGTCCAACAGTAAAAAAATGCATGAGCAAAATGTATAAGTACAAGCAATATTCAAAGGTCATATTATTACAATTAGCAAACATTAAAATTTAAACAATTTTAGATAAGTTATCCAATACAAAAAAAATGGGTAAGAATAAATAAAAATATTGGAAAGTTTACAGAATGTTTAATATATATATATTTGTATCATTCACAAAATGAGATCCATAAGCAACTACATGTGAAATTGAAAAAAGCATCTAAAAGCAACTAGACACATTTAAAATAACAGTTTTAATAATAATAACAATAAAAAAGGGTAGACAATTAAGGTTTAAAAAGAAGAAGAAAATATTTTTTTAGTTTGCAGACATTAAATTTGCTTATGAGGTCTCAAAATTCAAAGGTTGAAGTTCAAAGTTCAAAGTTTGAATTCAAAGTTTAAGTTAAAATATAACTAAAAAAAGAGATTCAAGATTTATTTCATTAAAATGTCATAATAATTTAAAAGAAAATTTTATACTTTGATTAATTAAAACTAATTTTAAAAATATATTTAAAAAATCAATAAGATATATCTTAAACAATGGACAGTTCAAACATTAAAGATAATTTAAATTTTATTAAAAGCTCTAACTCTTTCATGCATCTTCTCTCTTTTATTTAACTTGTAATTTTTATATTGCTACCTATGAAACCAAATTTATTTTTATTCAGCAATCAAGTTATAAATAACAATTAGTATTATAAAATGATCCTAATGTCATTTTGCTGAATTCATGTATATATGTCCATTTTTCAGATGCAATGTAGTTCCTGATGAATTATGATTCAATGCCTGATTTGTGATCCAATTTGAACTGCCATATCATAACTTATGTTTGACAATGCAATAATATTATGCTTAAATCAATATGTATATTAAGTGAAAGCTCTTTTTTCATGAATATGTGTGTTCAAAGAGAGGTGAAGAAATGTGACCTGGATTCTTTTAAACATAAAATAACTACGGGAGTTGAAAAACTTAAAATTTTTACATCTACCAAAATGGATTTCATATTATCTATGAACTAATAAAATAAAACATACCACAATGAATTCTATAATGTGTAAATAAATAAAACTAATGAAATCAAAATGAAATTTAGAGGTTAAACGTACCAAAAGAATTTATGATTGAAAATTCTATCACTCTAACCAAAGGATTTGTAATTGAAGACTCTAACAAAAATTGTAATATATTGAAAGGGTAATTAACTAAAGGATTGTAATGTTAATAATTATATATTTATATATGTATTTTATATTTTATATTATATAATTTAAAAGAATAATGGGATAATATGTGTATGTGTTAATGTACAGCACTAAAGTTTACTAGAAATAATACATGCCAGTTTAATTTAATAAATGAATAATATTATTGTATAATAAACATTTTTTTATTTATTAATCCAACCTCTTTTCTCTCTTATTATAATTTTTTTACCATTTGAATATTAATAAATTATTTACCATGAGGTGATTGAATTGTTTGTATAAAATTTTGTTTATTTAAAATAATAAATTAATTGTGTATATAGCTTGTGAGATAAAACTTCATATTCAACCATGTTAATAATAGTATAATTTAATAATGCTGATGAAGTACAATCTGCTCCCATGGCTTTCCCAGTAACTGGGTGGTACTCTGGCTCAAATCTAGTATAAATTCTGAATCCATAGAGGGTTCACTTTATCTTCATTTTAACGAAACTTGGCCATAGTTTATAATATTTTTAAAAATATAACCATATCTGACCATTAGTATAGTTTATAATTAAAATAAATTATATTTCCTCTCATATCTTGCATCATTTTTGAGTTGTTTGAATTTAAAGTGTGAGATCATAAAAAGTTATTTCTTATTGTAAATATTAATTTTTCAAAACCTCAGAATTGTTATAATATATAGAGTGGTTCTTCATATCCATGTCATTTGATTTCAAGCATCATAAAAATATATTGAAACATGCATGGTTATAAATTTATATATATATTGCTAAAAACCAGTCAACACTTAGACAAATCCAATATCAAAACAATCATCAATTTCAAACTGTTGTCAAGGCTACCTCTTTCTTCCTTTATTGTTAAAAGGAGGTTACCTTGACATTTTGGAATTGTTGATTGTTATCGATATTGGGATTGTTTAAGTGTTGACTGGTTTTTAGTGATTAATAAACAATAATAATAATAATCTTCAATGTATAATTTAATCTTCTATTCTTTATATGGCATTTTAAATAAATATGTGAAATAGAAATAAAACAAACTAACTCCTTTTTAAAATTTGTTTTTTATATGACTATTACATGGGGAAAAAAATCCAATGTTTTAACTATTTTATGTAGTCTTTTTCAAGGAACACTAAAATAAAATAATATATATATAACAAATAACACATATTCCATAAAAATAAATAAATAAACAAAAAATTACAAAATATATTCATAACCAAAAATATACCTTATCTCACTTCCCTTTCTTATTACCAACAAACACAACTCAAAGAAAAACAATGTCCTTTTATTAAAAAAAAATCTATATATATCCTTTAAAACATTTAATTAAACATCTATTGTTTTCTTTTCTGTTTATCTATTAACATCCTCTTTAATTCTGGTATAATTTCAATAATGTATACACTTTCTTTTATCATCCTTTCATTATATGACTTAATACATTCCAAAGGCTTTATGTCAAAATCCCCATGCTTAAATTTATTCATGTTAATGTAAACAGCAGAATTTTTATCACCTAAATGCTGTTTTAATCTAGTTTTTAATTTATTCTTACTAGTCCCAACATATGTCATTTCTACATTCTTTCTAAAACAATTCAAACATTTTATCAAATAAACTGAATTCATAATATCTAACCTATTATAGTCCCCATTATTATTAATTAAAAGATTTAAACTAGCTTTCTTTCATAAACTGGACAAATTGAAACATTATATTTCCTATTAATCATTTTAACTAATTTCTTAACTTTAATAAATGAGTCTTTAGATATATTAAAACCAACATAACTAATCTTTTCTCTATTCCTACTCCTATCTAATCCCATTCTATTTCTTATTTTATTTATATTTTTATTAGAAAACAAATGTTTAACTACACCCCTAGGATAATCATTCATTAAACATTCATTCCTAATAATATCAATCTCTTTCCCAAACAAATTACTATTTGAACGTAACTTAATTGCCCTAATAATTTTATTATTAACAATATTAATTTTACTATGATTATTAATATCTGAAAACCAATTATTTGATAATCCAAAAAAAATTTTTTTTCTAAACACATGTTTCTATACTAACACTACCATTCCTATCAATTTTTTTAAAAATTCTAACATCCATATATTCAAAAACATTAATATATTCTTTTTCCATAGTAAATTTTATTTTTTCAACTCTACCATTAATATAATTTAAAAAATTATCTGCATTTCTTTTATTACCATTGAAAACCATAAAATAGTCATCAACATATCTAACATAAAAAATTGGTTTATTTCTATTATAATAAACCAATTTTTATGTTAGATATGTTGATGACTATTTTATGGTTTTCAATGGTAATAAAAGAAATGCAGATAATTTTTTGAATTATATTAATGGTAGAGTTGAAAAAATAAAATTTACTATGGAAAAAAAATATATTAATGTTATTGAATATAAAGATGTTAGAATTTTTTAAAAAAATTGATAGGAATGGTAGTGTTAGTATAGAAACATCTGTGTTTAGAAAAAAAACATTTTTTGGATTATCAAATAATTGGTTTTCGTATATTGATAATCATAGTAAAATTAATATTGTTAATAATAATTTTATTAGGGCAATTAAGTTATGTTCAAATAGTAATTTTTTTGGGAATAAGATTGATATTATTAGGAATGAATGTTTTATGAATGATTATTTTAGGGGTGTAGTTAAACATTTGTTTTCTAATAAAAATATAAATAAAATAAAAAATAGAATGGGATTAGATAGGAGTAGGAATAGAGAAAAGATTATTTATGTTGATTTTAATGTATCTAAAGATTTATTTATTATAGTTAAAAAATTAGTTAAAATGATTAATAGGAAATATAATGTTTCAATTTGTCCAGTTTATAAAAAGAAAGCTAGTTTAAATCTTTTAATTAATAATAATGGGGACTATAATAGGTTAGATATTAAGAATTCAGTTTATTTGATAAAATGTTTGAATTGTTTTAGAAAGAATGTAGAAATAACATATGTTGGGACTAGTAAGAATAAATTAAAAACTAGATTAAGACAGCATTTAGGTGATAAAAATTCTGCTGTTTACATTCACATTAATAAATTTAAGCATGGGGATTTTGATATAAAGCCTTTGGAATGTATTAAGTCATATAATGAAAAGATGATAAAAGAAAGTATATACATTAATGAAATAAAACTAGAATTAAATAGGATGTTAATAGATAAACAGAAAAGAAAATAATAGGTTTTTAATTAAATGTTTTAAAGGATATATATAGATTTTTTTTTAATAAAAGGAAATTGTTTTTCTTTGAGTTGTGTTTGTTGGTAATAGGAAAGGGGAGTGAGATAAGGTATATTTTTGGTTATGAATATATTTTGTAGTTTTTTGTTTATTTATTTATTTTTATGAAATATGTATTTGTTATATATATTATTTTATTTTAGTGTGCCTTGAAAAAGACTATATGAAATAGTTGAAACGTTGGATTTTTTTTTCATGTAATAGTCATATAAAAAACAAGTTTTAAAAAGAAGGAGTTAGTTGTTTTATTTTTATTTTGGATATTTATGAACTATTTTGAAAAGAAGAACTCTGTGCTTGATATATTAAATTATTTAAAATAAATATGTGCTATAATCTTATAATATTAGAATATGTGGCAACCAAAATAATACTATAATTCTGTGTAAATACTTTATAGTTATTCTATGGCCATAATAATGATATGATAAATGAAGTTTCTTAAAGAAAATCATATCAAGAAAATATTATGTTGTGCAAATATTATA
This sequence comes from Epiperipatus broadwayi, assembly GCA_028023455.1. NCBI lineage: Eukaryota > Metazoa > Onychophora > Udeonychophora > Euonychophora > Peripatidae > Epiperipatus > Epiperipatus broadwayi. The sequence goes on from JAQFVV010006543.1 coordinate 271,395, forward strand.
TCTTAATTCAAATTATCTGTGATTATGTAACTGTGATGTGGAGAAATTGAGTCAACACCAAGATTTATAAAACAAACTTCCATTTTATTTTTTTTTTTTTTTTTCCCAAAAAAAAAAAATAGATATGGATTTTTTTAAAAAATATTTATTATATATTATATATATTTTTTTTTCTATTATATCTCCTTTATATTAATAAAATTTTTAAAATATTAAAAATAATAAATTCTCTAATATTCCACTAATTTTTTTTCTTATTTTTTTTTTAATATAAATTAATTCTTAATTCTTCCCCCCCCAAAAAAAAACAAAAAAAAATAAATTTAAAAAACAATAACGAAAAAATAAAACCACTTACTAATTATTAATTAAATATTAGATAAAATGTATGTGATAGGGTATCGTTATTACAGAATAACCTTTACAAAACCTATGATTATTTGTATTCTTTTACACGATTTAATTTTATCATTTTACTTGTCAAAAAATATGCATCATAGGAAAGTCTTTTAAAAATACTTAATAATTAATCAATATCTTTATAAACCCACTTTAATTATCACTTATCCATCTTTATAAAAAAAGATAATCAATTTCAAGTATAAAAAGTTTTATGATTCTTTTACTGACAAACCATATTCTTATCATCTTTGTATTTATTTCTATCTTGACTCCAAGTAAGACAACCTATCTTATCCTTTTCAATAACAATCCTGCACTTCCAAACTTATTCATCATTTCATGTTTTAAATCCAATCCTACACGATGTAATATGAGAAATTTTGATAGTGAATAAATGGGTAGGTATATGGAATAAACTAGAGTTTTAACTCAATAGTACCTCTATTAAATAATCATCATGGTAACAGTGTATAAAAAATGAGGTATGACTTATTTGTCTAATAACCTCTACTACTAAATATAATGTCCAGGCTATTTATTCAGTTCTATGGAACATTCAACTTCAACACACAGAAAACACTGACATGGAAAATATACAAGCTATAGGGATAAGTTATCTATACTTGCATAATCATCATTATTGATTACCCTTATTCCCATATAAATAAATCCTACATAAAATATTACCTTGGTTTTATTTAACTTACTACCAAGCCACTATCCTTATAACTTCCTTAGAGATTTATCACTCTACATTGCTAAAATTCTTTCCACATTTCTATAACAATAAATAAATTCATGTATAAATAAAGACCTAACTGCTCAATAAGAAAAGATTACTTCATTTCTCTGATAACTCTTAGACTAAAATATAAATAATCAGTATCGATATAATATTTTAATACTTTAATCACTTAAAATAAACACTAAGTTCAGCTACGATAGAATCATATACTTATATTCCCATTACGTTAAAATATACTTATAATATAAAATAAAAGTATGCATATTTTTAAAAATAAATAAACTCTTATAAGCTATGTGTATGCATCGTGTTTTTTATATATGTTTTTCACACATCCACACAAAAATGACATATTTTGATCATCTAAAAAAAATACATTATAAAATCATTAATATTTTTACAATTATTACCATAAGTAATATCTCTACTGATAATTACTAAATTGATGTTTCTGGTTCACGAATTAAATAAAACATTAGGTAAAACTGACTTATAGCAGCGTGAACACTTCGCTCTCTATTTTTAAAAAAATTAACTACTTTTCCCCCCCTAATAACTATATCCAAATTTAATAAGTGTATGTAACTATATCTAAGTCTAAATGTCAATAAAAAAAAAAAGAAAAAAAAACTTACATTTACATGCATATTTTTCACTTATAGCGGTCTTTGCTGTATATATAACCGTAAATAAATTAAGTATATTGACTATAAATGTTTTTACATCTACAGAAGAATAAATAACAAAAAAATGAACTTACATTTAGGATCGGTGTGTCGAACTACGTCACTCTCACTATGTAATTGCAAAGTATATCTAACTATAAATGTATTTTTTTACATGAAGATTAATAAATAAAATGGATGTGAGAAAACTTATTTTTTAGGCTCTATTTAGTCTCACCCAAAAAGTCCCTGCTGTAAAAATTATGAACTACTTTTCTCACGTGTTATTTTTGACGCGTGTAAAATTCTGAACTACTTTTGCTTTACCGCGTGGAATTTTGTCTTTATAAAAAATGGCATCTAGAGTGGCTATCATAACAATAGTGCCTCCAAATGAGATTATGGATGTTTTGTATGAAATGTGGTCAATTCCATAGTTTGCAATTGTTCTATCAGACAACGAGTATTCCATGTTTCTGCCAGAACATCCAAAACATCCATAATCTCATTTGGAGGCACTATTGTTGTGATGGCCACTCTAGATGCCATTTTTTATAAAGACAAAATTCCACGCGGTAAAGCCACGGGTAAAGCAAAAGTAGTTCAGAATTTTACACGTGTCAAAAATGACACGTGAGAAAAGTAGTTCATAATTTTTACAGCAGGGACTTTTTGGGTGAGACTAAATAGAGCCTAAAAAAGTAAGTTTTCTTACATCCATTTTATTTATTAATCTTCATGTAAAAAATACATTTATAGTTAGATATACTTTGCAATTACATAGTGAGAATGACGTAGTTTGACACACGTTCCTAAATGTAAGTTCATTTTTTTGTTATTTATTCTTCTGTAGATGTAAAAACATTTATAGTCAATATACTTAATTTATTTACAGTTATATATACAGCAAAGACCATTATAAGTGGAAAATACGCATGTAAACGTAAGTTTTTTTTCCTTTTTTTTATTGACATTTAGACTTAGATATAGTTACATACACTTATTAAATTTGGATATAGTTATTAGAGGGGAAAAAGTAGTTAATTTTTTTTAAAAATAGAGGGCGAAGTGTTCATGCCGCTATAAGTCAGTTTTACCAAACATTATATAGTATATCATTTATTCCACATTATCACACTTAAAATATTAAATTTTTTTTTTAAATTATTAAACATTTTTTTATAAGAATCTAAGCACTATGTTAGTAAATAATTTAATATTTCTATGTTTCTTTCCTATCTCTAACCTATGAATAAGCATTAATATGAAAGTTAGTAAAAAAAAAAAAAAGTTCAAAATCATATTTACAAAACTCCATCGAAAGTTTCATTGAAAGAAAATGTTCTTTTTTTTCTTCTCTTCACCACTTGTTGACAAAAACTCTGTTTGATGCCAAAACCATACATGCTCTGAATGTTTCACTTTTTAAGACAAAAATGAATGACAATGTTCCAAAATAAAAATACGGTAAGTCGACTTTACAATATCCGGATTGATTTATAAATATCCATGGATTTGCTTTTAAAAGTTTATAAAATAATAATTCATTAAAAATAATTATTGAAAGTATTTTTTTAAATATCATATAACAAAATAATTTCAAAAGTTCTGCTACCTGTATTCAAATTTTCCGACGGTTTATATTCTCTGATACGGCAATAAAATTTAGCATTCCTCAATATTTACTACATAGTTTAAAACTTCCATAAATAATTTTAATATCTTTTGTATGACCAGCATACACTAATTAATAATAGGATAATTTTAATTACCTATTTTCCAAAAATATAAAATGTTCCGATAATGATCTAATTTTTTTTACATCTTTTAAAATTATTATAATAGCTTTAAATCGATTATTAAATATCTCTTCATAAAGAAATATTTCTGCATCTTAAAATCATTCTTTTATCAAATTTAAAAGTTTTTTTTTTTTAAATTTACAAACTTATTTTAAATAAGTTCTCCAAATAAAAGCATTTTTTATTATTTTTACTTTCCACTTCTGGTGAACTTTTCTAAATCTTTCCTGTGATGTCCAACTTGTTAATCTCCATAGCAAAGTAAAATTATTAATTACAACAGACAAAATTATGTGCCCAATGGAAAAATCATAATTCTGATATTTTCCACATAAATTAAAATTTAATAATGTTTGATTCATGTTTAATGTGACGTTAAAATTTGGCTTAATAAATTGGCAGATAAGGAATTACTTAGCTTTTAGCATGGCTTATCTCTATTATACGATCCTTATAATAAAGTACTGTACTTTCTTTTTAAAATTAGAAATTAATATAATTGACTACTAATGGTGTACTTAGTTAACCAAAGTGATCGTAATAGTGATAACAATAGTAGTACCCTGAAAAATAACTGTGCACCTGTTTTATACCCAAACAAATTACACATTTGATTGGTTTAACTAAAAAATGAACTGCTAGCTTACTACATCCCTGGCCAACAACGCAGGATCAAAGTTAAAAATAAATAATAATTTATCTAATATTTATTATATTATTTAATTCTTAGTTAATTTTCATATTTTATTTACAGCTACCAAACACTTTAAAATAACTTTTAAATTCATATCGTAATATTTATTATTACTTTTAGCCTTCTTTTAAAACGTAGTTATTTTTCAAAACAAAAATAAAATCTAATTTTACTTATTACATTCATTTTAAAAACCCAACTTAATATTTGTAACAGCTAATTTTATTTTTATTCTGGGATAGACAAATATAATATTTTTAAATTTTACATTAGAATTTTAAAACAGTTTTGCAACTTTACTAAAAAAAACTCAGCAAGCACACGTGTGAATATCTACACATCACATGACTTACAAAATAAATGAAATGCTTATAATTTAACTGAAAATAAAATAAATGATTTAATTTACAAAATATAAAAATAATATTATAGCAAAATTTAGAATAATTATTTTAATATTATAAAATCGAATATGCCCTTATTAAATATAATTATTATTATTATTATTATTAAATAGTCTATTTATTTAACTGTAAGTTATTATTTTTAAAATTTACTTTAAACATTTATTTACAAAACTTATTAATGTAGTATTTATTATGGCCAGTTTTCCCAACCATACAATATTATAATTTATCTTTAGTTGACTGTCTTTACAATTTTAACATAATATTCTACAGTAAATATTCTTATTTACTTTAATTTGACTTTTTAAGAGATTGTCAACACAGTATATACATCATGCCCTTAAATAGCTTTTAAATTTAAAATTTTTTAGTAAATTGATATAAACAATTCATCCTAACCTAAACAAAAGGTACAATATATATATATATTATATGATGTCTGTATTTTTAAAGCAATATACGTAATTATATAACTGAATATTTGTAAATACAATTACTAAATAATTAAAAATTTTATCCACTTAGGAGCGCTTTTGATTATCCCAGTAATCTGTGTCAACTAAAGCTTTGAAATGCTAACTTTCCCACAATCCCATGATCTTAATGTTTGCTGCTTGCCTGTTAATTAAGTCATGTTTATATTTGTATATTAGCATAGCTTCCTTTATTTTTCTTTTATTATTATTTTTTTCAATTTGCAATATTTTTACACAGTTAAAATTGAAGTCAAAACCATAAATACATGATTTATTATGGTCGTAAAAAACAGATGCTGAAATATTATTATCTACTATGCAATTTTGTTTTGATTTCTGGACACGTTTTAATAATAGCAAGTGTTCTTTAGTTCTTTTTTCCAACATACATCTAGATTCACCTATATATCCACTGCCACACCTACATATCCATTTATAAATGACACAATTTTTATTTATAAATGAGGTTTTATCTTTGGAGTTATTTATTAATTTGTTTAATGTAGGAGGTGTGTAAAATGCAATATCACATATATCTTTATAAATTTTCCTTATAAACTTTACTTGATCATTTGAAATATATTGGATTGATATCCATATTTTTTATTAGCAGGAGAATCAATATTATTATTAAAATTTTTATTTTTATATTTTGTATTAAAATCTCTAATAACATTATATATGTGATTATAACTGTAGCCAACATTTAACAATTCATTTGAATATATTTCAATATTTTTGCCTTTATCTGATGAATATTTGCAAAAACTATTATTTCTAAATAAGATTTAATGTGTGTTCAGTTTCTTGATCTTAAAATAACTAGAAATCAATGCATGCTGGATTACTGTATGACCATTAAACCAATAGTAAAAAGAGGTTATATTCCATATAAATAAAAAGTGCCAATGTCACACAAAATGGCAGGTTTGAAGTCCTTCTTATTTAGAAATAATAGACTTTCCAAACATTCATCAAATAAAGGCAAAAATATTGAAATATATTCGAATGAATTGTTAAATGTTGGATACAGTTATAATCACATATATAATGTTATTAGAAATTTTAATACAAAATATAAAAATAAAATTTTTAATAATAATATTGATTCTTCTGATAATAAAAAATATGGATATCAATCCAATATATTTCAAATGATCAAGTAAAGTTTATAAAGAAATTTTATAAAGATATATGTGATATTGCATTTTACACACCTACATTAAACAAATTAATAAATAACTCCAAAGATAAAACCTCATTTATAAATAAAAATTGTGTCATTTATAAATGGATATGTAGGTGTGACAGTGGATATATAGGTGAATCTAGATGTACGTTGGAAAAAAGAACTAAAGAACACTTGCTATTATTAAAACATGTTCAGAAATCGAAACAAAATTGCATAGTAGATAATAATATTTCAGCATCAGTTTTTTACGACCATAATAAATCATGTATTTATGGTTTTGACTTCAATTTTAACTGTGTAAAAGTATTGCAAATTGGAAAAAAATAATAATAAAAGAAAAATAAAGGAAGCTATGCTAATATACAAATATAAACATGACTTAACAGGAAATCAGCAAACGTTAAGATCATGGAATTGTGGGAAAGTTAGCATTTCAAAGCTTTAGTTGACACAGATTACTGGGATAATCGAAAGAGCTCCTAAGTGGATAAAATTTTTAATTATTTAGTTACTGTATTTACAAATATTCAGTTTTATATATATATATAATATACAAATATATATATATATATCAAAATACAGTAAAATTTACATAAATTATATTATTTTTAGAAGTACTTTTAACTAAACATTTAGACAAAAGTACTTCTAAAAATAATATAATTTATGTAAATTTTACTGTATTTTGATATATATATTGATTTGCATATTACATATATTGAGTAACGAATACTGATATCAAACTTAATTTATTATATATATAATGGCAGTTAATTAAAAGCTATTGTAATAACAATAAAACAAAAAATAATAAATATAATGGTAATTAACTATTATATACAATCTTTCAATGTGCAGAATTGTATCTCAGTTAATTTCTTAACTCTCCTCATTTGCTATTAACAGAAGATGAGGAGAGCTAAAGAATTAAGAGCAGATGAGGAGAGTTAAAGAATTAACTGAGAGTACTTCTGCAGATTGAAAGACTGGATGTAATAGTTAATTACCATTGCATTTATTATTTTTATTGTTATATATATATATATCGATATGTGTATATATGTATATACATATTTAAAGCATATGTGTGTGTGATTGTATGAGTGTGCACACATTTGGTATATATGTTGCTGAACAAAAAAATGTATAATTGAAAATTATTTTTTTTATTAATTTTTAATTTTGTTTATATTTTATTTACCATATTTTACAATTACTATTAGTTAAACTGCAGATATAAAAATCATATATATGGAAAAAATATAACATATATGTGAGGATGGATGAATATTCTCTGTAAGCCATTTAATCAGATAATTCAAGAAACATTGTTGGAGGAGATACTAGCAGGCAATATTTCATTATATATTAATATTTTCTTTATATTTTTTAAAAATAAACATTTTGCTTAATTGGACTCTAGATTTCCAAGCCATAGATCTTGACTCCAGCTTTATTATTTCTGGTGCTCAAATCTTTTATGAACTCCAGAGAAATAAACCAATTCATTGTTTTTTTATTGTTGACTCTAAAAAAATATCTGACTTTTAAAATAAGATTATATTTTAACTTGGAGTTTAACTTTACTAAAGGGTTTTAGAAATAATAAAAAAATAAATGGATTTCATTTTATTAATTTCTTTGGTAAGCTACATTTAATGCCTGAATTTGTTATATATATTTTTGAAGCCATTTTTACTATTTCTTTGAAATTAGTTGAACTCCTAATTACTAACTGCGTCATTCCCTTTGAACCATTCTGGAGTATACCTAAAAGATATTCTTATATAATTCTAGAAATTGCATTGAATCTCAGTGCAATTACCTGAGGAAAATGTACTTACTATTCTTTATCATAAAACTTTTAATATTTAGCATATTTTGAACAATATCTCCCTGTACTTTCATATTATATAATATACTAAAAAAAATTGATTCCTCTAATTCACCTAATATCAGTTACATGAAAAATCTTGCAGGATTAATTTGTATATCATGAATAAGTGAAGCGGAAATTCTTAATTTTTTTATATTATATTTGTTTATGTTAATTAAAAAGCAGATATATTAATCTTCAATTGAATTTGAATGCTTGTCTGGTCTAAAGGTAATCTTTGGATTAATGAACAATTGCTAAGAATCATTCATGTATTCACTAATCTGAAGTAGTAATCAAAATGTAATATATATATATATATAATAAAACAATCCACTAGAATAAAACTACAAAATTTTAAAAAATGCCTATATAAAATTGAAGATTAATATCCTTTGCTATAGCCAGCTTCGGCGTATTCCGCCATCTTAAGTAGCAATACATTAATATTTAAAAAAATATTAGCATATTGCTACTTAAGATGGTGGAATACACCGAAGCTGGCTATAGCAAAAAAATATTAATATATTGCTACTTAAGTTGGCGGAATACACTGAAGCTGGCTATAGCAAAGAATATTAATCTTCAATTTTATATAGGCATTTTTCAAAATTTTGTAGTTTTATTCTAGTGGATTGTTATATATATATATATATTCTGGTACTCTATAATATAATGGTTAAAAAATTGCTATAAAATTCTGTATTAATAATATTTAGAATGTCAAATATCTTTTGTTAAGAAAATGTTTGCTTTTCTATTTATCCACTTATGTATATAGCAACATATTATATATAAGTGACTGAAAAATAAAGCAACAATATTTCTTAACAAGAGATGTTTCACATTCTAATATATATCTATTGATTTATTTGTACATCCTTTTTAATTGTTAGGGTAATCTTCTTAATGTATAAAAAGAATCAATTTGAAAGCAGCTGCCCCTTTCTTATTACCATATGTTTGATGTATAATGACTTTTAGCTTTTCCCTGAATTTAAATGTCAGGGCATGTCTTATGCCAAAATGTCTAAAAAAAATTATATAGTTTAATTTTATAAAAAATAGATTTTTGTTAGCGACTTATAATGATATAATTCTGCACACAAAAAGTTACTATCAGTATATTTATAAAATTTATAGCTATAAAATAATTTTGAAAGCTTGATTTATAATATTTTAGTCTTAAATAGTACTTATCATGCTAAAGTATTTAAATCTTTAATAGCTGATAGCTTAAAATAATTAGTAATATATTTTCAAAGTAAATAGTATTAATGTAGTCAAAATTTAACCACTAAAATGTTTTAAAAATGTTTGAAAACCAGGTTCAAATTCTATATTTAGCTTTTCTAATAATTAAATTAAATTCTTAGTGTATTAAACTAATTTTAATTTTAGCACAGAATATTATAATTAAATATTAGAGTTATATAATTATAAAAAGTTATTATAAAGCTAATAATAATTAAAGATAGGATTTAAAATAGTACATAAATGAATGCCTGAATGAATGAATAAATATAATATTAAATTTTAACATTTATTTAGTTTAAAGTACTTAATAATATATATATAAGTACTTTAACATGCTGAAGAAGAAGCTGTCAGAAATAACAAAAACAATTAAATTAATCTAGGCCTAGTACTTTCGAGATTTTTGCTCATATTCATGGCCAAAATAAGTTATAAACCATTGTTATAATATTACTAAATAATAATGTATGCAAATGCATATGCAAATTAAAGTCAATTTAAAATATATTCTGAACAACTTTCACAGATTAAAATTAATGGTAAATTAAATGTATTAAATGTTATGGGTAATATTTATTTTATTTCAAGTATACTGTAAATTTCAATTATGTAATAATTTATTTCATTCTAATGTTCAAATTTGTAAATAATAATTGTAATAAGAAATATTTTTAATTTTATTATCTAGATAGAAAAATTAATTTATTTTAAAAACTAAACATTATAGCAACCTTCCTTAGTTTCAGTAGAATGTGGATTGGAACCAATAAAGGAAAGGAGATATAGATTTAAATGTAAATGATGAGTTTTTGAAAGTGGTCATCTTGCCAATATATAAATAGGTAAAATTAATACCTGCAAACACACACACTCTCTCTCAACATTTCTCCTTGGCTTCTTCTACACACTTGAAATAAATTTTTTCTGTGTTTTAACACTTCAGGTTTAATTCAGAAGTATAATTTTATTTAATTTTTTATTTTCTTAGTTTAAAATAATGTGTAAACAAAATTAAATTATCTGGACACAATGTCTGAATTTAACCTTCAAGGATAAGAAATATTCATTTCATCCAGCTTTATTTCCACCCAAGAGAAAAAAAATCATTTTCCTGAATCTGAGTAAGAGAAAAACAATAGACATATTTTTAAGATGTTTAAAAAATATTGTGAAACATTAGAATAAATTACTTACATTATAAAATGGAAATATAAAATATTTCAAAAAGTGATATTATGTTTTAAAATTAATTTAAATGAACTTTTCCTGAATTAAATATAAAAGCTTGCATTCTCTCTCTCTTTAATCGTCACTTTTATGAAAACCACTATAATTTTAAATTGTGATATTTGAAAAAAAATATTTCTTCTGCTGAATACTGCTCTTATTATCGCTAATTAATAAAATGTTTTAAAGGATTAAAATTCAAATGTTTAAATTAAATATGGAAAATGTTTTATTGCAATATAATAAATATTGTTGTTTAATCCAAGGAAATCTGCTTAATGATTGGCCATACTTGTTTAATTTGCTAGCATAATTTATTTAAAATTTTACTTAAAGATAACCATGAAATGCTTTTATATTTTTAATTGTTATATTGTTACACTGGATATTATTGTTGTCCACAGAAGTTTGTTGCTTAATAAACTGTTCCCATTTAATGGTTAAATGGTAGAAGAACTGAGAAAATATGACTTTATTTTATTTTATTTTGAAATAGTAAAGAATTAATATTTTATTTATGTTCATAATTTTTGCTTACAAGATTATTATTTTAAATGCATATTATCTTATGCAATTTTGCATGCTATTTTAGTAATAATTTTTGATCAATGTTCTCAAAATATCAGTGTATGATATTTGCATATTTTAAAATAGTATGTGTTCCCTTCCCCTTTTCTTGTGGATTATTTATTTATAAAAGATATATTATTATGCTGAATGCAGTATTATTGGATGTTTGTTTTTATTATTTTATTTTATTGCTTGTTTATTGCCTAATTTTAACCAAGCTATGTTTAGCATTTGTTATTATTTATTGTCTTTGACATCTGTTAGTTATAGTACTTTTGCTTAGAGATTATAGCTTTAGTCTCTTTTTATTTATGAATGCTTATTTTTGCCAATATTGTTAGAGACTGTAGTGTATGTCTCTTATTATTTTTTCTACCTTATTTTAAAAGAGATAGTAGCATTTTCTCCCTCTTATATTTGTTACCTTGCTAATACATATATTTTGGAGATTGTAGCTTAGGCTGTCTCTAGTTTAAGGCAACCCTATTTAGTATTATTCTCCCTGATGTGCATTTTCATCATTCTGTAACTAGTGACAAAGTCTTGGATCATTTTTCTTATTGCCCTCAATATACCATCATACTTTCATTTTTCCTTTTTCTAGTTATCTCAATATGGATTTAGTTTGTTATTGAAAATGTATTTTGTAAAGAATGTGTAATATTTTGCCATGACTTTCTCTGGCAATTATAGTTGTTTTTATCAAGATACTGAGGAATTCCACCCTTACCTATTTTAGCATTATTGGTTTATTTAGATGTGAATTACATATTGTTGAAGTGTAAGTTCTGTATTTAAGCTCTGCTGATAGATAATAAATAATTAATTTCAAAATTTCAAATTGTATCTTAAGCATAAATAGACAATATACATCTCTCTTATCACTTCTTCATTGCTGGATGGATAAGCTTGTATTTTTAAATAATATTAAATATTCATAAAAGGTACCCTATTCATAAAAAGGATATTGTCAGTGTGAGATTACCTTAATATCTAAATTAACAGAAAATTTCTTTTGATTAACCAGATTAATTTTGCTTAGCTAAATTTATTTTTCATAAATCCATTTGTAGTTTTAACCTTCTGATGAATATTTTTGAAAGAAAAAATGTTTGTGAAAGCCCTTGGCATCGCGGACTTAAAGGATATGTTATATTTGTGACATATTGTGACTTGTTTTTCTGTGAAATAAATATTTGTTTTATTATTAAGAAATCTCTGATAGTCATTTTTTCACATCATCCACTCATTAACCAGAAATCTAAATAAATTATTTTAAATTTTTGTTTTGAGAGTACATGAACATTGAAGTTAATATGAGTTACTTTACCAAATTATATTTAAGTATTAGAATTACATCTAAGAAAGGTGCATTTTGCTTAATAAAAATTATAATGACATATTATTATTTGAGATCACTTCAGCCAATTTAATTTGCTTATTAAAAGATCACTGTGTTTATTTATTTTAAAATAATATTTTCCATAAAAATTACACCATATTTATTATTCTATAATAAATTTAGATTATAAAATGATTTAGTTTAAATTTAAAGATATTTAAATAGATTTATTCTATGGCACTTAGAATGGCTATAAAATCCTTTACCTATCCTTAATATCTTAATGTCATCCTAGAGTTTATTAGTTATCTTATTCTAAATTAAGAGATTATGTTGTGTTTTATTTTAAATTATTATTATTATTATTATTATTATTATTATTATTATTATTATTATTATTATTATTATTATTATTATTATTATTATTATTTTATTATTATTATTTTATTATTTTTTTTATTATTATTATTATTTTATTATTATTATTATTATTATTATTATTATTATTATTTTATTATTATTATTATTTTTATTTTATTTTATTTTTTATTTTTTTTATTATTTTTTATTATTATTATTATTATTATTATTATTATTATTATTATTATTATTATTATTATTATTATTATTATTATTATTATTATTATTATTATTATTATTATTATTATTGTGATAAGACATTAACTTAGGAATAGGTGTATGCCTTATTCGTTTACTAGGATTTCATTCTATATTAAATAGACATTAAAAATCTAAAAAAAAAATATGATTAAAATGAATCATATTATCCTGGGATACCGTAATTTACTTGATGAACCATATTATTTAAATTATTTTACTTAAGAAATAATTATTTTCAAACATGATGATTTTTGATGATAAAGATTTAAGAAAACATTTTCAGATTTTATAAGATTAAATATAATGTTTCATTTGTTCATGGCAGTGAAATACCTAAGAATTTGATAAGAAAGATGATAGTGGTAGTAGATGTTGTAAGAGAAGGATGTTAAATGTGATCTCAATGGCATATGCTTGCAATATTAGGAGTCATCCATTTGTATTAGAACAAGTTGAGAGTTCTCATCTTAAGTTATTGATAATATTGCTTTATATTTTAATGATATTTTATTGTAATTGCTTACCCCTGTATCTCTTTATATTGTGGCATATGGCTTTTTTATATAATCCCATTGAGTTTAGCTAACATTATTTTTGGCTTATGTTATACATTTTTTTATATTTATTATTAACTGCAATTTACAAGTTATATTTTATTAAATTGTTTCATTATTCTGATTCGCATTTCTTTTGGTTATAATTTGGCAAACTCGATTTGTTCTTTCTCTTTCCATAGATTTTATATATATATATGTTGATATGAAGATTTTCATGGGTTGTATATATAAAAGACATATTTTGCAGGTTCATCCATGTTAAAATACTTTAAATATTGATATAGCCACATTTCGACTTGGTCACACAAGTCATCCACTGGGTGATAAAAGGAAGAAAGATGGTTGTAGAGGCACTACAATCACTGATTTGAAAAAAACGTTAAAGTTCCACCAATAGCAAAAATGTTAAATTAAGAATGTTTTTTAAAAAAATCTTTCCAAATAGGAGGAAGTTTGCTTGTATCATCTCGCATATTGATACAATCTGGCCTTCTAAGTATCTCAATGGCTTCTCTAATTTTGCACTAGTATAGATTAACACATCTGGATATGATCCTGGTACTAGAAAAATTAATTTTATGACCTGAATCCTTAGTATGGAGTGAGAGTGCTGATGATGATGAATGTTGTTTAACTGCATTATCATGCTCATCTCTCCTAACACTGATGCGATGATTACTCATACCTATGTAAAAAGCTTTGCAATTTTCTTATGAGATTTGATAAAGACCATGAGATTCAAGAGGGATTGGATCCTTAGGTTTGGTTATTATATTGCTGATCTTTTGATGAGTAGAACACGCTGTATTTATATTATAGCATTTTAATATACGTCCTATACTGTCTGTAGTTCCTTTTACATATGGAACACAAATCCTAATAGCTGATTTATCATCTTTTTGTTTCCTATTTTGTCCATTTTGTGCTTGAAATAAGGCTTTTTTAATAAATTTATAATTATAACTATTTGCTAATAAAACACTATTAATATGATTTATTTTTTCTTTCAGATGTGACATATCTGAAAGGTTAATTGCTCTATTTAAAAAAGTTTTGGCTACAGAAACTAGCTGAGTTGGGTGATGATGAGAATGGAATTGTAAATATTTGTCCGTGTGTGTGTATTCTTTCTATAAATTGAAAAAGATAAACTATTTGGTGTTCTGGTGACTAAAACATCAAGAAAAGGAAGTTTTCCAGACTCTGTCCCCATTGTAAATTTAATATGAGGATGCATATTATTTAAATGTAAGAAAAAAAATCATCTAATTTATTTTTTCCATGTCGCCATATGACAAAAATGTCATCTATGTATCTGAGCCAAATGAGGGTTTTTAAAGAGGATGATTCTAAAGCACAAGTTTCTATATTTTCCATGAATAATACTCCTGTGATAGGTTAGCCCATAGGAGTACCAAAAACTTGTCTGTAATAGTGTCCATTATATACAAAATATGTGTTCAAGAGACAATGTTTAATCAAAGCAATAATATGGTTTGGCAAATTGCAACGTTGTGAGATTACATTTAAAGCTTTATCAATTGGAATGTTTGTAAACAAAGACGCGATATCAAAACTGACCAGAATGTCATTAGCATTAATTTTTAAATTTTATATATATATAGAGAGAGAGAGTACCAATAGCTCAAACAAACTCTTAATTCATAAGTGCGGTAAGA
The DNA here is from genome assembly GCA_028023455.1 of Epiperipatus broadwayi. NCBI lineage: Eukaryota > Metazoa > Onychophora > Udeonychophora > Euonychophora > Peripatidae > Epiperipatus > Epiperipatus broadwayi. Next base: position 286,907 of record JAQFVV010006543.1, read on the forward strand.
GACTCCTATAGTATAAAATTAGATAAGTTAAAACATATTTCAAAAACAAATTCATCATAGATTTACCATCTATTCTACAGCTATTATGGAATATTGGTAAAATAGAAGATATTATTCAGTATGTTGTTACATTTTCATTTACCATTGTCAAACTCCCTCCACTCACAACTTTGACACCATCCATTTCAGATAAATACACTAATGATTATTACTAATCATTTTCGAAACTAGAGATTATCTCTAGCACAGATATAAACTTTAAACCTCAGTTAAAGATTAATATATCTGATTTTTTAATTTTACACACACACGGAGTTATTCACCTTTCTCTGTCCCATATGTAATATCTTTATAGATATAATAAACACCTCCATACTTCCCCATTCTTTTTAAATTCATATAAATAACGATATACAATAAAAGACAAATGACCCCCAAGATGCATTTCATGCTGAACCAGCACTTATCAGTTGGCCCAGGTCATATGGGGAATGTTTTTCAATTTTCATTTTACCTTCTAGCTTAAAATACTGAGATACCAAATTGTTGACTAATCCTGAATGACTATAAGCTAGCTAGTTGAAAAAAAATCATAAATTTAATTGGTAACTGAAAAATAATTACAAATTATTCTCCATACTGAATTTGAAGTCCAGTTTTAAGCATGACTTATGGATGTACTAATCAGTATACTATAAGGCAGTTTTAAATTTATAGTGTAGTAATTATTAGAAGTGTTCTGTTAGGTATTTGGTTAGGTCACAAACACGACAACAGATTTTTTTTAATAATTGAAGATTTCCCAGCAGATTTCTAAACTCTTATGAATAGTTATCTAATGAAAACCTCAACTTGCATTTACTGGTTCGCAAATGGGTATTTAGATATTCATAATTTGAGAATATAAAAATCAAAAAAACTCTCATCAATCAGCAGCTGATTAACATTTACGATTCCTCTAACAAAGAATGTTAAAACGACTTACGTTTGCAATGGGATGCTTAAGAATATATATGTGTGTGTATGTGTGAGTGTATATATTGAAACAGTCAGATTTTTCAACCCAACTGTTTCACCTACTATATTCTATAGTAGTATCCTTTTATATATAACTACCACCAAATTCTCGTATATCTCATGAATAATATCATAAAAACCTGGCTAAATTTAAACCTGAATATTTTAACTATGTGTGTGTGCATATATCTCTACATATAGAGAGAAGATTACATTTATATTCATAAATCCCTAAATGCGCACATATATATTTCTAATAATAATTAAATGAAAAACAAGTTGTATATGTAACTTAAGACTACATATATGCTAGAAGAATAATGTTAATAGGATTTAAAACATTAAAATTTGTTTATTTTAAAATATTTATTAAATTAATAATATTTGAAATTATATATTTCTGCATATATTGCTAAATTAAACGGTCGAGTTACATATATAACAAAATGTTTTTCCAAAGTTTAGATTTGTTTTGCTAGTCAAAGTGACACCAGAAAAATTAATCCTGGTCACTGAAAATTGACCCACTTTATATTTAAAGTTAAAATTAGATTTAACTTAAAAAGATTGCATAAATTACCGTGTGTCACAGCTTCCACGATTGTTGGCAATAAGCGAGTAAGCTAAGAAAACGGATCTAAAAATAATATAATGAAGGAGAGGGGGGTGCATTGGTATATAAGCTAGAGCATCCATCTTTAAAAGAAGAATTCAGACACTCTCTATGAGGAGAATTTTATAAAGTACTTGAATAGCGTTGATGGTGACCATGTCAGGGTAAAGGCCTAAAATCTTGCCTTCCGCCTCCGATGAGAAGCTACCTAATGCAGGGAAAGATGAATGAACCACTGTCACAACCTAAAGAAGTTTCAATGAAGAAATAACTTGCCAGTATAGAAAAGAGAAGAAATGGTAAATACTCCTTTAAATCTAAAGCTTTCAACTAAACTCAACTCTAAAATGCTAGCTTAATCTTAATATAATGGCCATCATAATAATGTAAACTAAACTTCTAAAGGTAAATTTTTGTTTTGTTTTAATCCTAAAATCTTGCCTAAACTATAAATGATTTAATAACTTTATTTAAACCCTAAAATCTTGCCTGATTTCCAAACTCATTTGCAAACTGATTTAACCTGATTTATAAACTCATTTATCCTTATAAATCATTAAATAATTTATTGGCTGATTGATTTATAATTTATTATTTCACAATCTGAGTTATTTGCATTGAAAACATATTTCATTTATTGACTTGATTTTATGTATTGGTTTACTTATCGAACATAATTATGATTGATTTGGTTTTACGTATTTAGTTTAATCTAACTAAATCTATTTAAATTTAATGCTTACTATAAATTTTGTTACATATAATTTAAATGATGTATTTTAAAATAATAGTTAAATATCTAAGCTATTATATATATTTTAAGTTAACAATAATATTTTCCCTCGTTAATCTTCTAATCAACTTCAAGATATCATAAACTAAATCAATCACATTTCAGCAAATATTGTATAGGTTCCATTCTAAAACAAAGCCAAATTCCAGATTTTACTTACGTGAAATCTCATCTTATTAAATATACATTTTCTTATTTATTTATGTCTATGCCAAATCTTATTATTTTAATTGTGCTATTGTTTATGCTATATGTATTCAAGACCGAATTTTATTCATAATTAAATCATTAGCAAGAATTAAAAATAGGTTCTCATGCATATATATGTCATTTCACATATATATGTAATATGTGTAATAATGCACAAACTAAGAAGCTCTGTTTTGAAATGAATATATATCTTAGTTAAGATATACTTACAAACTTACGATTGTTCTAGAATAGATTTGCTTTTGAATATAATATTTAACCAATATTCGGTTGAAGTGATAAAATGCAGCATAAATCTATAGTTCTATATTGTAATTTCCCTTACTATGCTGTAATCCTCCTTAGAAGTATAATAGCCTATTTAGATAGCTTTATAAATTGGATTCATAAATTTTCCTAAATAGTATAATTATAAATATTATGAAATGAACTGATACATGGTAGTTTCATGAAGGAAACTATTATTTAACGTCGTAATTTTATTATATGATAATGTTGTCAGCGGTGCGTATGTTTCCTTAAGAAATGCCACAGCATACTCACTTGTTGCTATTTTCTTTAATGGTTGTATGTGATCGCGCTGCACCATTACTCTTAGTTTAGGCAATTATTATCTTCAGATGGTAATTGGTACATACCAACCCATTCTGCATCCTTAGAAATGGAGCATGAGACTCTATGGAGCATAAGACTCCCACTTAAATAAATTGCTCTATCCTCTGGACTAAAGGCCTCCTATTTCACAGCAATGAGTTTGATTAAAGGGAACCGTTACTTAGTAAGAATCCCATGAATAAGGCACATATACAAGATGCAAAGAACTCAGAATTGTATGTTTTCTATATGCATTAATATCTGAAGTCTGGCTGCCAATAATCAGTTCATCCTACCATTCTAATTGTTAATTTCAGTCTTGATCTGAATCCGAATCCAATTTGATAGGCTAAGTAGCTATATAGAGAAGATATTAACTATTTGTGCTTAGTAAAGTATTGTATTCTTTATAAATCTTTATATTCACTTCCACTAACTATAAAGCAAATCTAGATCATATTATAGCATAAACTAGGCATAGATAATCATGAGCAAATTCATTTAGTCATAAAATTAATATTAAAGCTCATGAAAAGGTCAATTCAATTGTATTATAATTTCATCACCTGTGAGTGATTTATATATATAGCTAAGTAAATTAAATATTTGTAACCTACAAACTACAATCATCTGCGAATGATTCAAAAGCTATATATAAACCAGAAGTGCCTAAATTTTAAATTATCATTTATGAGTGATAAGCAGATATATATGTAAAGAAACCCGATAATTTGTAAACTAGAAACTTAATATCACCTGCGAGTGATTTTATCTATATCCTATATATGTAAACCAAGTTGTGTAAAACTCAGCCATAAGGGAATTATATGTCTACAACCATCACTTGCATGTGAACCCAATTTAATGTAAACATCCCTTAATCACCTGCGTGTGAGACCAAACAAGTAGCTATTGTAATTTTGTTTTTAGTTATTATTTCAAAATTTAACTTAATTAAATTTGTTTTAAATTTAACTTCGTTTCATGTCTTAGTCTTGCTCACAGACTCATAATTATTTATCATTTAGAAATTATTTTTTTATTAGTTATTAAAACCATCCATGGTTTAATAATCATATACTAGCCACATAATACCTATATAGCTTACTAAATGGAATGCCAACTTTCTCCCAGTCTTTTGCTCAACTGTTGTTCTACTGCTGGCATGCTATAAAGGGAAAATACTGCTGTAAACTCAGGTGTGTCATTTGTAAGGTGGTAAGTCTCTGAGCAATGGTAAAGGAACTAGGGTTAGGCCAGAGTCGTAGCATCCACCACCATAAACTGGTCGGCCTTGGGATGATTTACTAGAGTTCTAGATTTTGTTACGCAAATGTACATATTTGACCGTTACAATAGGTAACACCACCACTCAATTATTAATGTTTTTTTTGGTCATACAAATGTGTATGTATACGCAGTATGTATTAGTATGGACATGTCTCGATATATGAATAAAAAAGAAAATAATATAAATGTCTAACCGATGCAACGTTTTAAATTAATTTTTAAAAAAATAATTTTTTTATCTGTCATCAAACTTATTAGAATATTGATCTTTTTAGTTATTTCCTTTAAACATATTTTTCAATAATTTATACATATTGAGTCATGTATTTTCCTTCATTTATACTTTTTTTTTTACTTTAAGGAAATAAACTTCATTTTAATATTAAAGTTAGAGCGATTTTTTTTATATATAAATAAATTATTTGGATAATGAACTGTTTTATCTTGAAAAAACTTATTTTATGTTTGTTTAGGGATATTTATAACTATTTATTAGCTAAATTATTAAAGCTATTCTTAAAAATCTATTGATTGTGGAATTTTTCTTGATTAATTTAAAATAATTAAAATTGTTCCAGTGGATAACAAAAAAGTAAGCTTGAATCTGGAAATAATAATTCAATTTCAATAAAATTTATTTTCTCTAAAAAAAAATCGCTATGAATATGAAGCAAAAGGCCTCAAAAGCGCTTAGCGTGTAATAATTTCTGTGTATCTTTATAGCTTCTCATTCAAGTGTGTCATACGCTTTGTTAATTTTGTATACTAAAAAATATAAGAATTGTGTTTATTATTAAAATTAATATTCCAAAAATTCTATATAATTTTCAGCATGAATTAATTCCAATTAAATCTTTGAACAAATCTACTACTAATAATAAAAAATATTTGTCATGCTCTTAATAATAAGCAAATAATCGATATAGTTTCCTTTGATTTATCATATGCATTTGATAGGGTAAATCTATAACTAATTATTATTAAAATTAACATCATATGCAAAAACACTTAATTAATTTAAACCCTTTTCAACTAGTTGAAAATTTTATATTAATTTTAATACTCAGTTTTTGCTACTTTTCCAATACTTTAAGAAAATTCATAAAGTTGGAGTTTTATATATATATGTCAGAGCGTTGAATGGGAAACACACCGGGACTAGCTGCTTGGAAGGCAGCTATGCTAACCGCTAGGCCACTAATGCTTGACAAGTTGGAGTTTTAGCCCTATTACTGTTTAACATTTACATCATGATGTCATAGATTACATAAAACAATGATTTGTAAATGATTAACACAACTAAATTATTTTAATGATTTAACTTTAATGCAAAGTGATATTAATAATTTTATGGCATGTTACAAATATACCTATATGTTAACAAATATTGAAAAACAATGATCTACAACTCTCAGAATTATCCAAATTATTATTAGAAACTTTTATATTAATAATTTTTAAAAAATAAAATAGGAATCAGTTAACTTGGATTTGATTTTTTGATTCAAATGGATCATTTAAAATCTGTGTAAAATAAAATATATCTAAATCTTATAAAGTTGATTGTCAAGTAATTAGATATGTTTTCTATCAAGATGTATTGGTTTTATCAAGATTACTCTGTGCCCCTGAAATATAGATATTACTAATAAACATTATATTAGCACTAATAAATATTATATTGACACTGAGATCGTATATACATATTGTAACCCAGCAATACTGTCCATGTAGAGAGACAACACAGCACAAAACCGGCCATGAATAAAAACTATATCCACCACACTTCAAAACTCACAATCTTTTGTAGTACATTCAAAGATCAGCCTTTCAAGCTAATTGTGCATGCGTCTTCTGCGAGTGTTAAATAATAAATGAATACTTCACTCCACAATACAAGATATAGTATTTATGCAGGAATAAAAAAAATCCTCTTATTCCTACGACTCAAATTCTTTTATATGAGCAAATCTGAAGTACTGTTGAATAAAGCGTGAGAGTAGAATTCTCACTTTAAATTACTATCTACGATGTTTAAATGAATGATGTCGGTGAAATTGTCTAGAATTTACTAAATGTCACTCTAACTGAAACTTAATTATAAGTAAATAAGCATTTATTTTTATATGACGCTATGCATACAATTGTATTACATTCAAAGATCAGCCTTTCAAGCTAATTGTGCATGCATCTTCTGCGAGTGTTAAATAATAAATGAATACCACAATACAAGATATAGTATGTATGCAGGAATAAAAGGAATCCTCTTATTCCTATGACTCAAATTCTTTTGTATGAGCAATTCTGAAGTACTGTTGAGTAAAGCGTGAGAGTAGAATTCTCACTTTAAATTACTATCTACGATGTTTAAATGAATGGCGTTGGTGAAATTGTCTAGAATTTACTAAACGTCACTCTAACTGAAACTTAATTACAAGTAAATAAGCATTTATAGTGTCATAGAAAAATAAATGCTTATTTACTTATAATTAAGTTTCAGTTAGAGTGACGTTTAGTAAATTCTAGACAATTTCACCGATGTCATTCATTTAAACATCGTAGATAGTAATTTAAAGTGAGAATTCTACTCTCACGCTTTACTCAACAGTACTTCAGATTTGCTCATATAAAAGAATTTGAGTCGTAGGAATAAGAGAATTCCTTTTATTCCTGCATAAATACTATATCTTGTATTGTGGAGTGAAGTATTCATTTATTATTTAACACTCGCAGAAGACGCATGCACAATTAGCTTGAAAGGCTGATTTTTGAATGTAATACTATTGTATGCATAGCGTCATATAAAAGTAAATGCTTATTTACTTATAATCTTTTGTAGTCTAAATCACAGATAACTAATGTAATTAATAACAACAATAATAATAACTTCTTAATAGAATCCTCTTATTAATTTACAACTATGGTATTTCAAACTTTAAATACTAGCTCAAGTTTTAATATTTTAACTATATCTCAGGTTCACATTATATTTGACATAAAATAATAATTATACTAAGTATTTCAAAGTTATCATATGCAATGCTTATCTAAGTTGTATTTAAAACATTTTATTTCATCTTTATACCTTTATTCTTGATATCTTGAGTTTCAATCAAATATGAAAAGCAAATATATAAAACAGAACATTATATCAATATTTAGATGACCAATAATTATCATACAAAATATTGTTTAAAATATTTTAAATTTTCTTCATGTATAAATATTTTATTTATCCAGCACATAAGTATATAAGTATAAAAAACTAATTTATAATAATTGCATACAGATGATGTAATGCAGCTTGTAGAAAGACACGTTTTATGCTACCCACAGCCTTACAAAAACACACTTAAAATAAATAGGCATTAACGAAGCATATGTCTTATTATAATGCAGGTAAAATGGATAAATAAGTCAAGTAAATAATAATATTAGGTGACCATTGAAATGTACTTTTTAAAAGCAACGGATAATAAAACGTTATTATTATGACATTTTCTGGTTAATAAATGCAATAGTAATGGCAACAAAAACAGAAATTTATTTTAATCATAAAAAAATATGTATTTACAATGTAAAATTAAGAGCGTGCTAATAGCTCTAAACAAGCTTTTTTTTTTTATTTATGATAAATGCTACTACAAGAGAAGGCATTCAAATCATTTTTATCTTGGATTGTCCCCATCCCCAGACCGGTTTCGACCTATGGGTCTCTTCAGTGAGGAGTTGGGACATTAGATCTAAAAAACCAACTCAAGCAAAGCATTTATCTAAAAGATAATTGTTAGAAGAAGATCTGAAACTTTTAGACATCTACATGTCTTTAAAGTCAGCTCTCCAACTGAAAAAATCATATGGGCCTGAACTTAATTCAGATACACCATATATTAGTAGGCTTAGCTCTTTAATTTAGCTAAAGCCACAACAGCAAAATAATAATAGTAATAATAACAAGTCAGATGGCTTTAGCTAAATTAAAGAGCTAAGCCTACTAATATATGGTGTATCTGAATTAAGTTCAGGCCCATATGATTTTTTCAGTTGGAGAGCTGACTTTAAAGACATGTAGATGTTATCTTTTAGATAAATGCTTTGCTTGAGTTGGTTTTTTAGATCTAATGTCCCAACTCCTCACTGAAGAGACCCATAGGTCGAAACCGGTCTGTGGATGGGGACAATCCAAGATAAAAATGATTTGAATGCCTTCTCTTGTAGTAGCATTTATCATAAATAAAAAAAAAGCTTGTTTAGAGCTATTAGCACGCTCTTAATTTTACATATTTGTAAGTGCAAGCTATATATAAGTCATGTGACATCTGACTTGTTATTATTACTATTATGTATTTACAATATAAGTGGAATATGAGATTTAATACAACCGATACTTAAAACAAATAATGATTTGAAATTAACAAATTAAGATAAAGTATGTGTACAATTTTACGATAAATATTTCCTATAAGTATTGTTACAAACTATTTATTAGGTTCTCATAATTATCATCCAATACATTATTCCAACTATATTAGGCCACTAGCATGATATTAACTTCCTCGTAATACCAGCTGCGTCTCAAAACCAGTGTGATGAAACATTTGTTCTTACATTAAAAGATAACATATTGTATAAATTATAAGTACACCATTGTAATACTCTAAGTATCTATGAGAGGCAAGGAAATATATATATATATATGATACACATAATTCAAAACTGTTTAAAATATTAAATTGCAGTAACTAGCAAATAACATTAAAATAAATATGCCTTCAAAACGCCCTTATATATTCAACAACAAATTTAAACATTGCAATATAGATACAATTTGAATAATAAATATTATATGAATAGCCACAAGTTGTCTATGGTAGGCAATTCTGAAAGATTAATAATCATTAAGAGGTCTTTGAGTAAGTATTTGATATGATATATGACATTGGTGTAATGGATCAAACAGCTTTTATATTTGATGTGTGTGTGAGCATGTAGAATGCCTGAAAGTCAGCGTATGAAGCTTAAATAGCACATGAATTATAATATGTAGTTTTATATAGGGTATGAGCACAGACTTTCACATGACCCACCACTCTCCACTCCATCTAATAATACTGATACACTTAAATACCTATATGTTGAAAAGATAAATAATCACCAATATACGTATTTCATGTTAAACCAGCAATCATCAGTTGGTCCACATTATCATCTCTACACATATATACTATAAGTGCTCAGATATATTAAGATAGAAAATCCTCATACTTTAATAGACAGGCTCCAATCCACTCCACACTCCAACTTCTCAACCATCCATCCAATTGAAAATCTGATGATGGAATGCTCAAAGGCCACCCTGAGGCTGAGATTCTTGTCACACCCATGTTGACCTAAGGTCAATCTGAACCCCACATGTACAGGACATAATCCATTTAATACATATGCAAGGATGAGCAGACATCTCTATAATGTAATAACTGAAACACAGGCTTATTTATACCTGTGTCTATATATATGTAATATATAGGGTATGAGCAAGGACTTTCACATGACCCACCACTCTCCACTCCATCTAATAACACTGATACACTTAAACACATATATGTTGAAAAGATAAATAATCACCAATATACGTATTTCATGCTAAACCAGCAATCATCAGTTGGTCCAGATTATCATCTCTACACATATATACTATAAGTGCTCAGATATATATTAAGATAGACAATCCTCATATATGTGTTTAAGTGTATCAGTGTTATTAAATGGAGTGGAAAGTGGTGGGTCATGTGAAAGTCTGTGCTCATACCCTATATATTACTTATATATAGACATAGGTATAAATAAGCCTGTGTTTCAGTTATTACATTATAGAGATGTCTGCTCATCCTTGCATATGTATTAAATGGATTATGTCCTGTACATGTGGGGTTCAGATTGACCTTAGGTCAACATGGGTGTGACAAGAATCTCGGCCTCAGGGTGGCCTTTGACCATTCCATCATCAGATTTTCAATTGGATGAATGGTTGAGGAGTTGGAGTGTGGAGTGGATTGGAGCCTGTCTATTAAAGTATGAGGATTTTCTATCTTAATATATATCTGAGCACTTATAGTATATATGTGTAGAGATGATAGTGTGGACCAACTGATGATTGCTGGTTTAACATGAAATATGTATATTGGTGATTATTTATCTTTTCAACATATATGTGTTTAAGTGTATCAGTGTTATTAGATGGAGTGGAGAGTGGTGGGTCATGTGAAAGTCTGCGCTCATACCCTATATATTACATATATATAGACACAGGTATAAATAAGCCTGTGTTTCAGTTAATATGTAGTTTTGTTATACCATCATGTTTTGTGAGTTTATGTAAATTCATTAAATAACATATTTACCTGGATATAATTTTTTTAAATAAAAAAAAATTAAAGCATTTATTTACATTTTTTCTTACCAAATACTTATGTAACAAATACTATCATAAATATCACTGTAATACTATATAAAATATTAAAACAATAATCATATATTATAACATTACAATTACTTAGTACAAAAATAACTTTTTAATTGATAAAACATATTTATACATGCTAGAGTCTTTTAGCCATTAAATTAGCTGAAAGGGTTAAAGTTCTTCCCATACTGAAAATTAATCCCTTTTTAACAAAGAGTCCATTTTGTTCTCTTCTTACTTGAAATACCATGATAATATTTTATTATGGTGACCAAAAAACAAACACATACATATCATAGTTGACATTATGAATTTTTTAAATATTGTCCATGTCCACAATACACTCATTAACAATGTGTTGGATTGCCTGGAGATGATCAATGAAAAGTGAAATAATTTTGTCATAAGTTTTTTATTACTTTATTAATATTTAAGCATAAAATGAATTTGAACTATTTTTTCTTTAATTGAATGGCAAAATAAACCAACAATCAACAAGTAGATTAGTGCTGGATACTTAATTAATATTAATGATGATGATATCTTTTATTGACAATGGATGAAAGATAAAAATATCAATAAGGTCTTTTTAAAGGTTTAAAATACAGGTCAATTTTAATAACTTTTGTCTTCATTAAACTTATAGAAATCATTTTGAAGATATCACATTTTGTCTTGTTTTTAAAGTTGGATGAGACTAGAATAATTCATTTTCTTTCTTTTTATTTAAATAAATATATATATAGCTTTAGCTTTTTTTCTGAGAACCTGCAACAGACTTTTTACAATAATCTATATAATTTATTGTTTTTAACAATTAGAATCAGTGAAGCCATAATCAATAAATTAATTACTTGTTATAACTAATGTCTGTTTTAAAATATATATGATAAATATTAGAATGAATGAATAACCACAAAAGTTCAAATCAAACTAAAATTTTAGGATAAGCCAAAATGCATATTCATCTCCTGATGGTTCTATCAGCTTCCAGTAAATTTTCAGTTCCAATGTCTTTATCATTTCTCTTAAATATAAAATTACATTCTTTCATGACTGTAGGAAGAGTAATACAAGGATAACTATTAGCTTCTCACTCCTTCATTCAGATAATTTAATTTGAAAAATAAAAGTAAAAACTAATTAATTTTATTTCCTTCTTTTAATTTTACCACCAATTTTTTTTTATAACTTTCAACCGCAACTTATTTTTAATTCCAACACCAACTTTATTTTTAAAATTCTCCTTTTACCTGTGCATGAGAGAATTTTTAATTATTCCCATGTGACTTACTATTGACCAATCAAATCTAAAATATTGGAGGCAGGACATTCAACACTAACACAAAGCTTACCTTTTAATTAATTAATCTTGAAACTTCTAATTGAAAAAACTTCTAATCACATGTTTGTCTAGACAATTGCATAATTATCTTTAAGAAAATTATTTAACTTAATGAAAATAACATTTATTTTAAAACACACTCTTTATTAATTAAATATTCTTTATTTAAAACATTTATTACCTTTATTTTATTGAGTTCTTTATTATAATTATTATTATAATTATTATTCAGTTGTTATAAAATATTATTTTCATTTTTAAAATAATTAATACTTTTATTAATTTCCAGTCTTACTTTGTACACACACACTTAAATATAATACACACACATCTATTTTAGAAAATAATAACTTATTTTTAAATATAATAATTAAATTAAATAAAATTTAACTAAAAAAATTATCAAATCCAAAACTATTTTCATTCAAATATTGCCTAAATAATTAACACTTTATTAAAAAGGCATTTTACTTTTAATCAAACCAAAATAAAACTTAGCATATTTAATAACCAAAGATTACTTAATACAGATACTTTAAGCAGCATACTCTAATTTAATATTTACTTCTGTTTAGACTGTTAAATTGAAATTTTATGCATCTACCAACAAACTAAATTATATATTTTTAAATGATTATTAACAAGCATATTTAATAAATTGTTTTATTAACAAATGAAACATTTAATTTATAATTATATAATTTACATAGAACAAAGTTAACTGAGAACAATCTTAGTTTTATTTAGGGGAAAAAAATTAATTATTATTATAAAGTATATATTTAACCTTTAGGGGCTTAAATATATGGTTACAATATGCATGTCTAGATATATATGAGTTATAAAAAGTATATAATAAATATTTAAAATTGATTGGATGTAAAAACTAAGACTTATTGTTTTATGTCAAAAGTTTTAAGAGTTCATAAGTACATGTTTTCCATAATCAATAAAAACATAATATTAACAAATTCTATAGCAACATTAAATATTAATAAGCATGGATGCAACTTGTAAATAACAAATATATATAAAAGTTTTGAACTACTATTTGTCTTTCTACTCAAAATCCCTTTCAGATTAATCAAGGCTTGCAATCACAGCTGGCCTGAAATAAAGCAGGGCCCAGAGCAATATTTTCATGTAAGGGAAAAGAGTGTTTACTTATAATAAAAATACTTAGATATTTTTAAAAAGTAGTCTTGTTTGCAGAAAAAAATATATTGCTTTACAATTATTATAAATCAAGTCAAGAATGATTTTCTTTGTTAAAATTTTTATTCATTTTGAATGAGAATTCGCTTTAAAAAAAAGATTCAAAAACATTCAAGAAAATAAAATATAATTTTTGACATTATGTGTATTTTATTTTATTTAAAATAAAATTACACAAATTACTACTTATAATGTATAAATTATTACTTATTTATGATTATTTATAAATTATAAATATGACTTTATGCACTTTAATTGAATAAATATTAGAGAACACAAACTAAAATTCATATTTTACAAAAACTTTTTTATTTCCTTGAATATTTTATTGTAAATCCATTAGTAACATTTTCATAATTTAGTCTTTTTGGTGAATTCTGACTCAATAGATAAAATTGCTAACAATGAGAATCATTTTTGACCTATGCTGATTTTACAATAACGTGATCAGAACATTATGAAATATTTAAGTATACACACTGTGCATAGCTGGAAAAATTCTCCATCACCACACAACTAGTGCTTCTACAATTGTTAATTGTATTATTTCAACTAATAGGACCTTTAAATTAGAGAATTTTGGTAGAAAAAAGAAACATAAGTATTTTTAGCAAATAATGAAACCCATTATTATTTTTTTTAGAAAGCATAGATCATGCAGACATGGGTCTTGATAAATATGGGTTCTTGTGGAGTTGCATCATTCACATCACCCTTTAGGTAGTCCTTCTTACAGTAATTTTTTTTAAAAAAATTTATTTAAAATCTACATCAAAAAGAATTTTGTCAAATTGATGATATCTACTCGAACTCTACAATTTTCTTTTGTTTCTTTAATTATGTAGTTCTATGATAATGTTAATTCCCTAATGCAAAAAAAAAGATGACATTCTGTTAGACAATTAAATAAAGAATTTGATGAGCATTGCTTTCAAGTTTGGGGAAGGGATCATAACTATAGCACTTCAGCTTGTCAATCCACCTGTTTTTAGATGGACAAGCTGAAGTGCTGTGATTATGACCCCCATGGGTCAAAATCAATGCTCAGTAAATTGTTTATTTCATTGTCTAACACAATAATTTCCAAAGTGGTTGATATAGATCCCCTGGGGTCAATATGAACTTTCAAGGGATTGATAGTTTCAATAAGAAAAATCAAGGGTCAACAACAACAAAAATACACCACCTTACTACTGCTATTTGTTTGTTACCTCAAGATATCTATGATTCCAATAGGTATCTAGTTAAGAAGTAAAATGATTCAAAAAACCACTTTTTTAATGAAAACACATTACATACCGAATTTTCAAACGAAAAGGATAAAATGTGTCATTAAAAGAGTCACACATAAGAATGCATGAAAATACATGTAGCACAAACATGTCTGTGCATTGTCTTATCGAATGTATCAAAATAAGTGTGGACATGAAAAAACATTGCATGTCTATACATGCTTGCAGTGGGATGAGATTATATTAAATATTAGCAAAATCTATCAGTCTTATATGGTCATGCTTTTATAAAACACTATAAATAGGTTCGTTTGATGTGACATATACTTATTTTTGATTTGAACTTTGAATATAATTATTTATTGAGGAGCAGTATTACAAAAAAGAAAATCAGATGACACAGTTTATTAATTCGAGTTTGAACAAAAATCTTCTGTTCAAGTAAGTACATACTTAGTTGTTGTTTTTTATTACAGCGGCTGTCAATTGTTTATTAATAAAAAAAATTTCTTATGATAATAATATGTCTGAACCAAAAAAGAAATGCAGACAGTACAGCTTGGTCTATTTGAAGCTAGGATTTGTCCTGTCATTATCAATTAAAAATTTATCAATGTGTCTCATATGTGAAGAAGTCTTTAGCAATGACACTATAAAACCATCAAAACTAGCAGATCACTTGAACAGAACTCATCCTGACAAAAAAAGAAAAAGATTTGTCATATTTTCAATCACTTAAAGATAAAATTCTGAAGAGACCTATGATATATAATATGTTTGTTTATCATCAAAGCAAAATGATGATCGATTAAGGGCACCATACAACATATCCCTACTCATTTGGGAGTCTGGTGAGCTGCATACCATAGGAGAGAAACTGATTCTACTGACCATCATGGAGATATTGAACATGTACTCTACAAACCTGCACAAGATGTTATAAAAAGGATTTCTTTGAACAATAACACAGTTCAAAGACATATCAATAAAATGAGTCACACTGTGGAAAACTGTTTGTGTAATCATTTGGAAAAATAACCCTTTTCCCTCCAATTGGATGAGTCAGCATTACCCGATAATGAAGCTTTGTTACTAGTGTACATTTGCTTTATTCAAGATCAGAGTGCATGAAGAGCTGCTTTTTGCTAGACTTTACAAACTGACACCAGGGATAAATCAATTTTTACTTTAATGGAGCTATTTTTCAGGGGGGAAATGATTCCATTGATAAATATAGTATCTATTGTGACAGATGGAGCACCATCTATGATTGGTCATTATCACAGTTTCATAAGTTACCTGAAACAACATGTACATGAAGGGCTTCTAGTTCACTGCATAATTCTTAGGTAACATTTAGTAACTAAGAAACTTAGAAACAAATTGCATCAATTTCTTCAGTTTGTTATAACAGCTGCAAATAAAATTGGAAGTAACACCCTGAATGCTAGACTGTTCACTCAATTATGCAAGGAAACTGATGAAGATTTCTATGGATTGGTTCTCCATTTCAAAATCTGCTGACTTTCGAAAGGTTTATGTTTGGTAAGATTTTTAGCACTTTTTCAATCTGTTTTAGAGTTTTTGAAAAATGAGGATTCCAGTTTGAAAGAAAATTTGCTTAAAGAGTAAAACAGGCATTGCTTATTTAACCATCTTATTTGGCAAATTTAATGATATTAATTTATAACTGCAAGGAGTCAATTCGAATCTCATCAAAGCAAAATCAGTCATATCATCTTTTGTTGCCAGATTAATGTTTTTAAGCAAAATATTGAAAGATCTGAGCTTTCTCAGTTCCCCAACTTATTTAAGATAGACACAATCCAAGAAGAAAACAGCTGGCTGTATTTGAACCACTTGGAGGCTCTTCACTTAGATTTCAAAATTAGGTTCAAAAATATTCTATCATTGGAAATACCAGACTAGATTATAAACCCATACACTACTAGTGCAGAACCAAATATAATTTTGCAAGATGAGCTGATAACCATCAGCACAAATAAGGATTTCAAGATACAGTTCAAACAGGATTATCAAGAGTTTTCACGTAACAAGATATCCACATCTGTTCCCAGCTCTATGGACTATTGTACAAACATATTTGCTGGCATTTCCATTCTTGTATCGGGTGGAAAAAAACTTCAGTGTAGTTTTAAACCTGTCTTAGAACAGAGATAGATTGCATATTACTGAACATGGAGATTTAAAAATGCAACTCACTAATTTAAAATCGGACATAGATAAATTGTTAACAGATAACCAGGTGCACCCATCTCATTAAATTCAGTTTTCTAAGCTAATTTATTTGGTATTCTTGTTTTTATAACTATCATTAAAATCTTTCATTGTTATAATTTTGTTGATGTTTAATTCTATCTGAATATGTTGATTTGATTTTTTTCACTTCATTTTTATGTTTAATCAAGTGATTTCAATATTTGTACTTATTTTGAATTTATATATTTATTTCATAAATGTCAAAAAAATTTAAAAACTGCTCGTATTTTTTATTGCTTTAATTTTTGTTAGTGCAGGTTTCCATAATAAATATTGCACAAGATAATGCCATATTCCATAGTCGTTTTATCTTTTTCAATCATTAATTACAAGTGATTAAAATGAAAAGTTTGATATCTAGTGAAATATTTAATATCGAGTACTGAACAAGTTTATTAATTTGAGTAAGTAAAGTAAATGACTATGGTATCGGGTTTTAAAATGTTTTTGGGTAAAGAGGTCTGCGCATGAAAAAAGTTTGGAAAATCTTGTCCTAACAGAATGTAATCTTTTATTGCGTTAGCGTATTAACGATGTTCATAGAATTTCTATTTGAATATATTTTGTAGTTATTATTATTATTATTATTAGTGTTACTTTTGTACAAACATTACTGTAAATGGCTGTAGCTGTTTGGGGATGTAATGATATAAATAAATAAATTAGATCTCTTATAAAATGGACTGAAAGTTTATTGTCAACAAATTATTTAACTGTGATTTTGAGAGATAACAATAATAAAAAAACTGTTAACCTTTAAAGTTATTTCATTTAATTTTTTTAAAATTTGAGGGAAGGTAGTAATTATCAAACTTTTATTACATTGTGCAACTGGAGAAATTGATGGTGTTTCATACTTTATAGATAGTTCTAATTAGAATTTTTTTATAACTTTTTGAAATTGCTGTATTTATACTAATACAAATTACCGTCTACTGAAGCAAAGAATGCTTTGAAATTTAACACAGGTAAACACAAACATAGTTAAAAGCTGAAGAAACTCTAAACATAATTTCCAATTAATTGAGAAAACTGATATACTTTTTTTACTTTATTCAGCTAAGAATCGATTCAGAAATACCTAGCTTAATCAAATGAGGGTAATTGAAGCATCAATGCCACATGGCTTTTTCAGGCATTAACAAAGCATATTTAATTCTTACATATAAAGTCTTCAAGTTATTTTTTTTTAACAAAAGTAATTGGAAATGTTTAAGGTCTGCTAATAAATATATTAAATATTTAACTGCTTTAACTCTCTGTAGAATAATACGCGGCTCTTTTTTTAATTAAAGTAAACAAATAATGTCAAAATATAAACGGTTGTTGTAACAGATCAAAAACAAATTTAAAAAATATATTTAACTTATTTGTAAAGCATTTATAGGTTTTAAAGAGTAAATTTGATTCTAAATAGTATTTTTATATTTAATATTTTAATAATCACATGGTTAGTTAGTCAGTTATTCGAAAATAGCATTTAAGCACCAAAGTAATACTTTGGTCTTTGATCAAGGAACTTTTAGCTTCTTGAGTCTCATAATTCTGCCCACTACTGTGTACAGATAGTTTCAAGTTAAACATTATATATCAGCATCATGATATTAGAATGAAAGTTAGTTTGAAAGTCTACAGTGAATAATAGATTTATCAATTTAGTTTTTAATATTATATAAAAGAAAAATAAATAATAATAATAATAATAATAATATCAATAATAATAATAATAATAATGATAATAGTAGTAGTAGTAGTAGTAGTAGTAGTAGTAGTAGGAATAGGAGTAGTAGTAGTAGTAGTAGTAGAAGAAGTAGGAATAGGAGTAGGAGTAGTAGTAGTAATAATAATAAGAGCAGCAGTCTGTATGGAAAAAGATGTTTAAAGACATCTTGAACTGAGTTCAAGACTGAAAAAATATGCTCCAATTGCAGTTTAGCTTGATATAGTGTTTTCACTTGACCCTAACTCTATTCCCACTCTCATTGATATGCTAGCTAACTCTTCCATTCTAAGTACTCTGCTTTACTACTGTTGAGCAGAAGAGATACATATCACACTCAATGGAAGAGGTTCACCATTATTCATCCCTACACACAATCCATCTCCCAAGGCTTACCTCTTAGTGCACTGATCTTCATTTTCTGCATAAATCCCCTATTAAAACATATACAACAGACATTTACAGGCATCCAAATTATACACTCATCAATACATTCCATGCATAGCATGCATAAATGATGTCACTGTCTTTCTGCCATCTCATAAGCATATCCCATATTACAAAGCATCCTCAATTAATATACTGCACATATAAACTTAGATACAATGTGAGTAAAATAGCAGGATGTTTTATATACACTAACAAACCATGCACTCAAATATTCCAGAGAAAGGCAACCTCTTTCTTAGGCTTTCCATTTTACTGAGCTCATTTATAATGAAGAAAATCTTACAGAAAAGAGTTAAAGAATGCCATATAGATTACTAACTCTCTCTCCAAAGCTTACCTCTCCCTTTATGCTAAAATTAGACCTATTTAATAAACTCATAATGAATAAGATTACATGTTATTTCCCCATTATTAAATTTTTAAAACCATTTAATTCTGCCATTTTCTTCCTCTGCAACAAGCTATTTTGGGCAGGAAGACAGTTTTAATGTCAGCTAAGAGATTTACTTATCCACCTATTAATAATAGTCTGAGCCTCCACAGTATGCAAAAAGCTATAAATTCAATTGCATCGATAGTTCAAAAGTTCCCAACAATACAATCAGTGTTACAAGTAAGCTTCATTTCTCACTGCACATTACCAATCAATCCTATCAGCATCCAACCAATCAACATTTCCCATGACTAATAAATACATATAGTGGCAGACATATGCCATAGTATATCCAGAAGCCAATAAGGATTTTACTTCTCAATGGTTGGTATCAATAACCACCAGCTACTCCACTCCTTCAAAAGATGGTCCCTGAAGCCTAATTTTTTTCATTTCTTTTTAGGGGCAAATTGGCATTTGGAGTAATATTCTAGTTAGTAGGTAGTAACTGAATAGATTAATGGGATTAGATTTTAAAAATTTGAAAATTAAAAATAATCATTTCTGTACATTTTAAATATTTTTTGAAATAACTAATTTTAAATACATCATAATTTATTAAAAATATAAAACCTTCAAGATTATTGTTATTGTTATAAACGTTTCTCCCGTTGACAGTCTTAGTTGCTTTCATAGAAATATTATCTTAGGAATAATAAAAGATTTCTTTAATTAAATGATTAAAATTTTATACTTTTATAATTTCTTTTAGATTATATTCATGTTCGTAGTACCATTGTTTCCTAAGATTATAAATAAATTTAATATCAGTTTTACAACAGAAATATTTACGATACCCAAGATAACCTTAAATATGATTAAGGTTTCCATGGATGGCTTTAATTTAAATTATCACTTACAGCTTGGTAGAGTTTCAGAATCTTTTTATGAACATTTTAATGTTTATAGAGATAGCTTGTTAAATCTATATGTTAACTGCATACTTGAGAACATCAGAGACAATATAGAGTCGATTCAAAATTAGTTTTTTTTTAGAAACTCATGATGCAATATTTTCAATCAATATTTATTTTTTTTTCCACCATTAGATTCCATTCTTCTACTATAACTGTTTAATATAAGGGATTCGAACTCAGACTTTCACACAACCCTCAACTCTCCATGCCATCTCATATTGCTGACCCACCTGATCATACACATGTTGAAAAAATAAATAATCACCAATATACATATTTCATGCTAAACCAGCAATCATAAGTTGGTCCAGATTACTATCCTCACACATATATACAATCAGTGCCCAGCTTTATATTAAGATAGCCAATCTTCGTACTTTAATGGACAGGCTTTAAACTACTCTAACCCACAACTCTTCAGCCATCCATTTCATTGAAAATCTGATGATGGAACGTTCAAAGCCCACATGAGAGAGTTGAGGGTTGTGTCAAAGTCTGAGTTCGAATCCCTTTTATTACATTATATATGTGCAGGTGTGTGTAAACCTGTAGAGTGTATTAATTTATATAACTGTTTGTAACTGTTTAACTGCTGCTAAATAATCATTTCTCTACAGATTTTAAGATTATCAATTTTTTGAGCACAAACAATACTTTACAAATTGTTTTTTACAATGATATTTTTACATTGCGAGAACAATTTATACTTCTTAACCAAAACAATTTAATTTTTTTAATTGGCTTTATACAAATATGTTTCCTTTTATATGCATGGAAGATACAATCTTTAATTAAATGACAAAGAAAAAACAAATCAAACCTTATCCTAATCATACAAATTTATAAATCAAATAGGTTTGTTACCTATCTAATTAAAACTCAGAATTATGGAAATTATTTAATAAATATATTAATGATAATGCAACTAATATATATATATATTTGTAACAGGATAAAAAATTGCCCTACAGGTTTAAGCAGCATTTTATAACCGAAATGAAAAAACGACGATGAAATAACCTTTATTATCATCTTTAAATTTAGGATATGATTTGAGAACCATAAGGGAGTCAATTGAAATATTAAAAAGATCAACAGGTTTAAATAGAGCTAATAAAACATAAAGTATTCCAGCCTTAGAAAGACCACTTATATTATCTTTTTTTTTTCTAATATAAATTTGAAGTTAATTAATGGTGAAACTGAAAAAAATAAACATTTTGTTAATTCACATATTCTGAATGCTGTTAATTCACATATTCTGAATGCTCAACTACTTCATGCTCAATCACATTCTTTACTACACCCTCAATCTTGTTACTATTTGAAATTTAATGATTTTTCTTTAAAAAGTTAACCTTGGCAATGACAGATGCTATTTCATCAAGTTGGGAAGTAACAAAAGTAATAAATAGTTTAACCCAAAAACTGCTTTATTTACATTTATATAATCATGAAAACATTAAATTATATATGTGTGTGTGTCAATGCGTGTGTAATTAGTTTGTAAAAGTACAATTTTCTATGTACTGTCATTTATTGCAGACCATGGGCTTAACATCACCTTCAGAGTGATTGATAATTATATATATATATATATATTAGATATTTTTGTATTATTAAACATTTACTAAGTTGTGTTTGTAATACATTTAATATTAAAGTAGAAGATTTTAGCAATTTTGTGAACTAAACTTTGAAGATATTTTGGCAGCAGCATACAATGTCTTGAATAGTGGTATAAAAGTGTTATTTAAACAGGTAAAACTCTCCATACAGTAGTGCCACTCAGTGCAAGCCAGAGTAATTAATGGATAACATAAGGCTTGTGCATAAAATCCCTTATCTAATGCCTACTTATTCAATATCCCCAGACTAATTTCTGGCTTGTGGCCTTTGTCAGTGAGAAGCCTTAGATCTGAGAGCACTGCACCTAGATCTTAGAATCTAATGCAACCCTCCATCTTTTATCTCTACTTAACTACAAAACTATGAGAATAAAATTGAAGACCTAATAATATTTTCAATCTAAGCTCATTAGCCTATATAGTCATATAGGTCTGAACTCAGTTCAGTACTCATACATTTTGGTGTCTTTAGTTTTTTAATAACCAAGCCTTCTGGCATCCATTGATTACTCTGACTTGCACTGAGTGGCACTACTATATGGAGAGTTTTGCCTGTTTTAATAACAGTTATAAGCAAGCATAAGAAATGGTGATCATGTGATGTTTAGTGGTATAAAAGTGCTTGTTAATTGGGTATACAGAATTTTATAAATAATTTATATTCGAATTTTTATATTTTATTATTTCAAAACTATTAGAGTACTGATTCAAGGTTCTTTTTGTAATGTGCAACAAACAACCTTTTTTGTCATTTTGATCTTTTTAGGATTAAAGATATGCACCAGATGATCATCTTACATTTCAGAAATATGGAAGAATATATGGGCCTTATTTTATGTTGTAATTGTTTTATCTCTAATATAGAGATATTTGTTGATTACTTTTTGAGCCTAAATTTGCTTTGGTTTCCTCAATGTATTCAAAAACACATGCCTTAATCAAAATATTTGATAGAATATGCTATTTAAAAAATCCAGTATTACTATAATATCTTTAATGATATTGAATAAGCTTTCAAATTTAAAAATGTTTTACAATTGATTCTAATGTAATATAAAATCCAGTATTACTATAATATCTTTAATGATATTGAATAAGCTTTCAAATTTAAAAATGTTTTACAATTGATTCTAATGTAATATTGACTTATTCCTTATTGACTAGTTTATTAATATTGGATATATAAAACAATGATGTCTAAAAACCATTATATTGTTTTGTATTCAGTACATTGCCCAATCCCAATTTTACTATACCCTATTTTACATAGGTTATCCATGTAAATAAGCATTTATTTTATATAGCACATGTTTACAATTGTATTACATTCAAATATCAGCCTTTCAAGCTAATTGTGCACGCGCTTTGCCAGTGTTAATAATAAATGAATACTTTCCATTCCAACACAAGATATAGTATTTATGCAAGAATAAAATGAATCCACCTATTCCTACAACTCAAATGCTTATATATGAGCAAATCTGAAGTACTGGCAAGGAAAGCATGAGGACAATTAGCTTGAAAGGCTGCTTATTTACATATGATTAAGTTTCAGTTAGAGTGATGTTTAGTAAATTCTAGACAATTTCACCGACGTCATTCATTCAGACATTGTAGATAGTAATTTAAAGTGAGTGGTCTGTCCTCACACTTTCATTGCCAGTACTTCAGATTTGCTCATATATAAGCATTTGAGTTGTAGGAATAGGTGGATTCATTTTATTCCTGCATAAATACTATATCTTGTGTTGGAAAGGAAAGTATTCATTTATTATTAACACTCGCAAAGCGCGTGCACAATTAGTTTGAAAGGCTGATATTTGATTGTAATACAATTGTAAACACATGCTGTATAAAATAAATGCTTATTTACATATGATTAAGTTTCAGTTAGAGTGACGTTTAGTAAATTCTGGACAACTTCACCGACATCATTCATTCAGACATCGTAGATAGTAATTTAAAGTGAGTGGTCTGTCCTCACGCTTTCCTTGCCAGTACTTCATATTTGCTCATATATAAGCATTTGAGTTGTAGGAATAGGTGGATTCATTTTATTCCTGCATAAATACTATATCTTGTGTTGGAAAGGAAAGTATTCATTTATTATTAACACTCGCAAAGTGCATGCACAATTAGCTTGAAAGGCTGATATTTGAACGTAATAGGTTATCCATGTAAATGTCAATATTTTTTGTTATAAATACATATATTATTAGTTCTAAAATAAAATTAAATACTGTTTAATGCTATACTACTAATTATAAATAAAATAGAAATTCATATAACATTACAATACTTTCCAAAAAAACAAAATTTTACTAAAATTATTCCACAACCATAGCTTCATTTATAACAAAAATTCAACTAATTATATAACATATATATACAAAACACAATGGCCTTCCCATCATTTACTTCAAAAACCAACGTTCTTTAACATCAAAGGCTATTTTCATGAGATTGATTACCTCAGCTTCAAAAACTTTTATCATCAAAGTTTCTTTTACTTTTCTTTTTAATTCACTTTTTTCACAGAAGATAACTTCTGCATTATCAAACAATGTTTTATGACCTTATTCAGTTTATAAATATTTATGATATCTGTTTTCAACACTATTCTTATTAACTTTAACTCTTTCATTAACCCTTAAACCACTAATTATATTATTGGTTGTATGAGGTAAAAATCAAAGCTTTTAATTGGCCAACTCACAAACTAAAGACAAAGTCAATTGTTAAAATACATTCACCTATAATATTAAATTCACTTCAGATTCGTTTATAAAAAGTATATTAATAATTTGTCAGGTTATGAAAATGAACGAAAGTTCTTTCAAAAATAAATTGCTATTTATTTATTATAAAATATTCAATTTTGGCAAATTTAAAAGCGAACATACAAACAAAGAGTTGCTGATGTAAATGCTTTTTTTTCAGTTTTACGTTATGGAAAAGTAATTTTTTTTTTTTGCTAAATCTTAAATATTTTTACTAAAATCTTCAATATTTTTCGAAAATAATTTTGTTTTTTTAGTATATTTTATGAAAATGATTTTAATTTCTCATAATATACTTTTTTAATACTTTAAACCATATTTGAAATGAAAATCTCAGCATTTTTCTTTATTTTCTTTGATCAGGCAGTTTCTTTGTTTTTTCCAACCAATCAGAATGTCTTTGTCAATCACCGACAAGCTTATTTATTTGTTTAGCTTTAAACACCGTTTTATTAATTTTTTACTTGTAAAATAATTCAGAAGAGGGCAGCATCTTACAGAACTTTTAAAAACCTAATCAATAACTGTCAAACGAATATCCTAGCCTTAAAAATAACAGAATTAGAGTGACGTCAACGGTCGACGAGAGGTCTCGTAAGAGGCGGGCAAAGAGTTAAGACTTAATTTACTCTGACCTATATAAATTTTATAACAACTGCAAGTAATCTTATAGTCTATCCCAGGAATAAATTTCTAAATAATAAATTATTAAATAATTCAAAACAATTGACTGATTGCAAATCTATTCCTGGGTAGTTTAGAAAATTCCTTGCAGCTGTCATAAAATTTATATAAGTAAGAGTAAATTAAATCTTAATGAAAGAGTTAAAACTCATAAGAGTAAAGTTAAAAATAAATATCCTAACTCAGCTTTGAATATTCTTGAACTGAATACTGGTCATAAAATATTATTTGACAATGCAGAGATTACCTTTTATAAAAAAAAATTGAATTGAAAATTTTGATAATAAAATTTTTTGAATCTGGAATATCAATCTCATAAAGACATTCTTTAATGTTTAAGGAAGTTGATTTTAGAAGTGAATGATGTAGACACTATATATATGTGTGTGTTGTAAGTCTAGTTGAGAGGACAGCAACAGCTGCTTTACAAGCAGTTGTCCAGGGTTAGCGGGTTTGCTTCCCGGCTGATGCTATGACACATGAGAAAAAAAAGATGTATTTGTTAATAGATAAAACCATGGTTGTGAAATAAATTTAGTAAAATTTTGTTTTTTGGCTAGTATTGCAATGTTATATGAATTTCTATTTTATTATTACTTCTATATGTATACATTTTACAAAGGTCAATAGGTCTGTGGATATAAAAAAATATTTCAATATGACAAGGATAACTTAAACCTGAAAGTTTTTCTTTTATATATTTCTGTAGTCAGATGATAAACAGCTAAATTATAATTAAGGAAAACCAAATTACCAATACAGAAATTTATATACTATGTCCTTATATATATATATATATATGCGTGTATGTCTTTAGATGTACATCAGCACGTGCACATACAAATAAATAATAGATTGAAGTTATACACGCATATTCTTGAGGTTAAAGCCTTAGTAAATATTACTTACGTAATCAATGTGCGTTTAAATAAATTTATAAGTACCAATTAAAATAATTATTAAAAGAATATATGTGGAATCATGCTTAGAAGCTTTTAAATGAAAATATGTTTGTATTTTTAAACAAATTATCTTGTTTAATCCACATCACCTTCAAAGATTGTTGGTGCAAGCAATTTTCAGAAAACAGACAAATTTGATGATTCACTATCTAAAAATCTTTTTTTAAGTTTATAGTTTTATATTTAAATTATTGAAAATAAAATTGCTAAAAAAAAATTAAGATTTCATTAAGTTTATATTTATTTAGTATTCAAATAATTTCTGCTAAATTCCATGGAATTTTCTGTTGTATCAAATGTCACTTTAAAATGTATGTGATCCCAATTGAAAATTACCGTTTCTCTACGAAATTACAACTATTTTATTTTTTAATTGCTTAAGATTATATAAAGTATATAGCAGGGAAATAGGGTCTTTTAGGTTTCCTCCACCTGAATATCATCAATGCATTCCGATTTCAAGTTTGATCACGTATTGTATCATCAGGAAAGTAAAAAAAAAAAAAAACTTACCTTGAAATCATTCTCGCAGGCAATACTTTTTCTTATTTGTTGTTATAATTACTGCATTCTGTTTGATAATTATTTCATCTTTAATTTGTAACTAAATTTATGTGTCTACTTGTAATCTATTAATGTTAATTATACGCATTTCAATTTCTGTACATTTTAAATAAAGCAAAATCAATACTTGATCAAAATAAAATGAGTAGATCAATAATCCCATTGGAAAATGGACAGTTTAAATGTTCAAAATTGAAAATTTTATTTAAAAATTTAATTTCTTAATGAACAACCTTTAACATATACCTCTACATTGCGAACTTTGATACACAGTCATATTTTAGAAATAACTGTTTTATTTTAAAGATAATTTGTGTGAACGTAAAAAAATTGTGCAATATAACAAATGAAGTTTTCTTAGAATCAAAAGTCACATAATTTTGTCAAGCGTTGGTAGCCGAGGGGTCAGCGCAGCCGCTTTGCAAGCAAGCAGTTGCTTGCAGACGGTTTGAGGGTTCGCTTCCCGGCCGATGCTTTGACATATGGAAAAAAAAAAATCACATAATTTTTTTGCATATGTTTATGAATATTTGATCTCTTTCAATTTTGCTATGGTCCATTTTTTCTAATAGTTGATTACCCTCGGTGAATAAAACAATGATTTAAAAACAATAGTGAAATATAGATACCTGCATTAAATTGAATGTCCGGCATAATCAAACATTTATTTACTAGTAAAATCTTTATGAAACTGTTTTTATAAATCTTAACCAAATAAATGTACTAATTATCAACATGAACTATATCCTATAAATATGAATTTACTTTGTTTTACTTAGAAGGATCCTTTCCCCAATACTCTTACGTATAAAAATATGTCAATTTCCTCTTCTTTTAATGTTAAATAAATAAAAAAAACTAAATGCATTAATTTTATGCATGCTACGATTTAAATTTGACTTTATAAATAATTCATGTTTTATTTTGGACTTATAAGTAACTGAAAATGGTGCAAGGAAATGGCAAGATGGATTGCTATTGTGGAAATTTTATTTTTCACTATGATATATGCGCACCAGTTGAAATTAAAAAACAAAGGAATGAAAAATGTATCTATTGATTGTTTTCTTAATTTATCTAAAACAAATTTAGTAAATAGTTTCAACAGCTGCAATATATATCTTGACGGTAAGTTAATACATAAATAATAAATCTCTATTAAGATAAATGTAATGCATTGCTCTTTTACATAATATTAGTTTATTACCTTATTATTATATTTTAGAAATTATTTATGTTTAAAAATGCATATAGATAATATATTGTTTGATGTTCGTTTATATATATCACCACCAGCGGCAACTGCCACGCGAGTATGGTCATTCCAATTTTAAGAGAAAAAGAAAAAAAAGACAAATAACAACAATACATCAGAGATGAGTTTTGCGATGACTACTCAAACAGATTTATCAACTACAAATCTTTTTTTTTATAAAACGCTGGTTCCAGTATCTTTGTCTGATGTTTTCTGCTGTTGTTTTTCAATTTGTGCAGAAATACTTTGATAGTTGTAAATTATGCCCTGTACATTGTGTGGTGGCGCTGCTTCTGTGCATAAACGTTTTAATATAACGTTTCCTGGCATAATTTACAACTACCAATACTTTCTTTCTGAAATACTAATCATGGCTGATCAATTGTAACTATCCAACATATTCTATTTTCTATTATATTTCTCCAATAAAAATAATAAACATATTTCTTTATAATGGGTTTGAGATAACATAAAACGGGGTTTTATATGCCCTGAAAAACTGAACCAAGTTCAGCACATAACACCCATTTAGAAAATCTTATATTGATCATTGCTTTATATGTTTAATTCAATGAGAATGTGATTTTACATTAGGGGACTTCATAGTATCATATTCAGCAAGTTGGAAAATATATTGATTGTTCTTATGCTAATGTCATTGTATGATTTTTCTTAAATAAAACATTTTTATTATTTTTCTGTTAGTCCATAAAGTATTCAAGCGTCAATTTCTACAACAATTTTGATAAAACTTGGGCACTTAAAAGAGGAACAATACAGAGACTTCAGACCACTCAAAGAGGTATGGAGAGATGCATGTTGGAAGTAACAAGAAGAGATCAAAAATGCAATATATGGATAAGAGAACAAACAGGTGTTACTGACCTCATTGAAAAAATTAAAAGATTGAAGTGGAGTTGGGCTGTACATATTGCTAGAGAGATGATAATAGATGGACAATTAAAATCTTAAACTGGATTCCAATAGATTGTAAAAGACCCAGAAAGATACCACATGTGAGATGGATGGATGAAATAAGAAAGTATCTAGGGGTGATGTGGAGAAGAAAAGCTAAAGATCGAAGATGGATTGAACTTGGAGAGACCTTCATCCTGCAGTGGATTGATAATGGTTGATGGTGATGAATTTAATACATAAGTTATTCACTATGATGAAATATCCGTATCAGAGACTATACTATATCTCAATGTTAAAAAGTCACTAAGATATTAAAATTGTCTTATATTTCAAGATGATGATCATCCAAGATGAAAATTGATTTAGGACTTTTTATCCATAATTGGCTGGTAATGAACTTGAATTTTATAATATTAATTATCAAAGTAAAATTGTATTTTGCTGCATTCATAACATTATTTACATTCTGTAGACGTCTTTGAACTGGCAAAAATAGCTAATCTTTGGAATCATATAAATCCAGAATTTCAAAAATATTAAGTTCTAGTTTTTCATTTTTAATGAATTCCATTCAAAATTTTATCAACAAATCCATATGCATCTTGATTATTGAGATGCCTCTCGACCCTTCCAAACATCACAGTCATGAAATTAATGTTGCAAAATAAGAGCAATTTTTTAATATCAGTTTTCATTTCAAATATCTCTAATTTCTTGCCTGTAGTAATAACATCATCTTGTTTTATCATAAAAAAGTTATATAATATAAATAAACTTTAGTTGTTTGATTAATTGGGTCAAATGCCTTGATCAAATCAATATTCCTATAGTGCTTTTTTCAATTCTCTAAAAGCACATTCAGTTAGGAATAGCCTTACATCTATGATTGGAAGCAATTTATTCATTAATAATCTTAAAAATATATTTGCTGTAATGGATAGCAATGATATTCCACAATAATTATTGCAGCCACATCACCTCTTTGTAATTTTAAAAATTGGAATAATAAAAATATCTTTAAGATTGGACTCATAACATCATAAGTCCATATAGTCCTAAAAAATAATAATAATTCTTTACACCAGCTATATAATCAAATAATAATTTTATACATAAAAAGCTTTTTTTTTTCAGCACCTGCTTTGGTGCCCTTTTCAAATGTTACTAATCTATACAACATTAACAAATCACCTGACATAAAACCATCCAGTGTCCAATAATGGAATTAAAACAAACAATAATAATATAAATAATTAAAACAAATCAAAACCCTCATATATAAATTCAATAATTACAAACCAATTGAATTTATATATGAGGATTTTGTATGTTATGATATAATCAATTGTTTTGTAATTATTGAATTTATATATGAAGGTTTTAATTTCTTTTAATTATTTATATTATTACTGTTTGTTTTAATTCCATTATTGGACACTGGGTATTTTTATGTCAGATGATTCATTAATGTTATATAGATTAGTAACATTTGAAAAGGGCACCAAAGAAGGTGCTGAAAAAAACTTTTTATGTATAAAATTATTAATTGTTTATATAGCTGTTGTAAAAAATTATTACTATTTTTTTCATTATTATTTTGTAAAAGAGCCGCATAATGATTTTTATTCCTTTTCAATTTTGATATTAGTCCTAAAAAATTATATTTTTTAAATTAACATATCACCATCATATATTAAAACTTTTTTAGATATCTTATTAATGCCTGTTGTCTTTTAAGATCACAAGGAGCTGTTTTGTTATCTTTATTCAAATTTAAATGAATAGACAAAATAGATATGCCACTAAAAATCATCAACTCAATTTTAGTATCACTAATTAAATTATGATCGAAATACTTCTCCCATTGTTTCAAATATTATTGTTAATATATAAGAACATTCCATTGTTCGATTTAATAGGATTCGGATATCATTTTAGTTTCGTTTGTTGTGTTCATTGAATCAAAACATATTTAAAGTGACTGCAATCACCGAATATCTATATTTATTTTCAGTTGTAATCTTAAAATCATTTTTAAGATTTCCTTTTTATTTATTTATTAGTTTTGTGTCAGAGCCATCTACTGTTAATTTGAGTAATTGATGGATAAGATGATAATTCTTTGTCACTATTCTAGGCTAATTCCTGGCTATTAGCTATATGAGCAAAAAGTTGGATTGCATTTATAATCAAGCCACCATCTTTATCTCCTTTATATTACCCACTCAAGTTTGAAAGAAAGTAACTTACTTTTCTAATTAAATAGTTCTAACATTGGAACAGTAACTATATATTTCAGTGACTTTAGTTCTATGTAAACTGTATGCCCATTTCACCTTTTGATTAAAATAAAATATACAAATATAATATTACAAGATTTTTATTACTTCCCTACAACATCAACAATTAAAACCAATAATTTACACTATTTTATTCCAAAACCATCTATAATAAGTTTCAGTAATTAATAAACATTAATATATATAGACAATAAGACATAATAATTAGTCCATGTTATGGTTAAAACACTTGAATAATTTATTGATTATCTAAGTTTTCACTAAATGGCTCTTAAACAGAGAAAATAGATGTTGAATGCATGCATATATAGATATATAAGACTTTTTGTTAATAAATACTTTCTTTGTAAATAATTATAGTCTCTGCTTCATATTAAATTAATATCATCAAAATATATAAATAATAGCCTGATATCTGAACTATAACTTTACAAGCTAATGGTCTTGAATCACCACATTTATTAATTACAACTATATATGTATTAAGTGTAATAATGCTCAAGTCTAAATGAGTTTGTAAGTAATCATTAAAAAACAGTTAACATCTAAACAATCCCAATATCAATAACAATCAATAATTTCAAACTGTTGTCAAGGCAACCTCCTTTTAACAAAAAATTAGAATCCTACCTTTATTAATGGTCTAATATATTTATATAGACACTAATGATTGCAACTTGACCACAGAGATTGATATTATTGATACAAACCCATTTAGCCTTGAGCATTATTACACTTGTTTAAGTGATACTTTAGAAGAATTTGAAATTTATAATTGCAGTTTGTAATGTTATAATTGACTATTTATTAGTCTGCATTCAGAATAGGTTATATTTATCTGTTTAAAAAGGTTTATTTAAACTTTGTATCAATAATTTCAATCTCTGTCATCAAGTTGCAATCTTTAGTGTCTATATAAGTATTTTAAACCATTAATAAAGGTGAGATTCCATCTTTATTGTTAAAAGGAGGTTGCCTTGACAACAGTTTGAAATTGTTGATTGTTATTAATTAATATTGGAATTGTCTAGGTGTTAAAGTGATTTTTAATGATTGATATATATATATATCAGGCATTTCAGTATGTGATAAAATGTCAGTCATATTTTTTTTCTTGTTTGATTTAGGTGGTGGATATGCTAACCTATGAAGCATTATACTGTAATGCTATGACAATGATAATATTGATATAAAAAATTGTTTATTATTAATTATATTGTATAAGATTGTGAATTGAATTCATTTTAGAAATGAATTGAAAATAATAAAGTTTATAGTATTGTTGAAATTCTTATTCTTTCTCTATTATATATTTTTTCATTATTGCATTTGGTATAGCAGATTACTAACAATATAACTCAATGTCTATTGTCTCAAATATTTTTGTTATGTTATTTGTATGGGTACTGGAAAAAGTTGTCTAAAAATATATTTCCAGTGTAGTATAGTGAAAAATTATTATAAATTGTTTAATTTGTGTAAGAATGAAAGAATGGTATTTGTGTTATGAAAACATAAATGTTTGATGTATATAATAATTTTAAAACATTAATTTTATTTGTGGTATAATAAATATTTTATTTGATAGACACTGGTTAAAATTGCATAAAAAGTCAATAAAAGGTATTGCTATAGTCAAGCGTTGGTGGTTGAGAGATCAGCACAGCTACCTTACAAGCAGTTGTCCCGGTTAGCGGGTTAGCTTCCTGACCGATGCTATGACATATGAAAAAAAAGATATTGCTATAGTTACACATACATCAATCGGAAATGTTATAAATAGAATTGAGTATATTGGTGATTATTTATCTTTTCTGCATGTGTGTGGGCATGTGTATGAGTAATATGAGATAGTGTGGATGGTTGAAGTGTCTTTAGAGTCTGAGTTCAAATTCCCTATATTTGCAATTAGGCTCCAGATATAAGAGGGCCTGGTATTTCAAATCTTATTTATCTCTTATATAAAAGAAACTGCAAACAAAACTGAATGATATTGAGACACTATAATATTAAGATAATATTTACCTTGAATAAAAAATTAATATTTTGATCGAACCTAATAATGCAATCTCTCTTGAGACTTGAGGAATCTAAAAAACTTATTTAAAATATCTCATACCCCATATACAGAAATGAATAGTTGTAATATCATTTTAGATTTAAAAGACATGAGAATAGCAGCAGGAATTTCTCACCATTTTCTGCAATGACCATACTTAATACTCAACAAACAAGTAGAATTTTTTAAATCCAAAGTCCTATCCAGGTGTTAAATCATTATCAAAGAATATTTATAAAGGCTATAGAGATTTTGGTTGTATTAATAAATGTAATAAATAGAGCTAAACTACCATCTATATGGAAGAGTTTTTTTTTATAAAATATAGAATTTATTCAGAAATTTGATTACAACATATGATAACAGTTAAACAGAGAATAAATTACAAGATAATCAGGGGGATGAATGTTCAATATTGAAATTTTGCTTGACACCAGCTAAAAGGACTAATATGAGGCATATCAGCAAGGAATGAGTCCGGAATAGTATCTTGTTGACAGGTGACCATGCTTTCATGTCTCATACAGTTCAACGATAGATCTAATCCTTTGTCAATGCTTTGTATGATTAAATTGACCCTTCATATTGGAGGTTACTTCCATAAAACTCAGGGTCTGGGCAATAATCATGTAGAGCAAGGTGAGTCATCACAAAGGGATGCAGGCCATTCAGCTTCAAATCACCCTCTGTGGTAGGAGCTTTCTATTCAGGAGTGAAAGGGATCAGCTTTGGGGGGGCCAAGTCAATAATCTCCATGTAGAATCATAGATGTAAGATGGGCCAAATTCTGGTCCCTTTTTCGAATTTTTTTCACTTTGTTAATATAGTGTTCAAGCGGATGTTCCAGTGCATGATTAAAGGTAAGCCAGCACTGTGTGTATCATAGTGAGAACAGTACAAATGTTGTTAATCGTATCTCCGGGATGGATCCACATAGTATATTGTCAATGAGAGTTGACAGAGCAGGTATATTGTTATTTAACATGGAGGCTATAAGGACTCTGTAGGGGTGAAGGGAAACACAGTGGCAGAGGAGGTGAAGAGAAGTTTCATCCTCTCTGAGGCATAGTGAGCAAGTGGACTCTATGTTTGAGAATCCTCGGCGATGCACCAGAAAGTGTTTAGTAGGCAAGGCATTAATATTTATCTTCATCAGGAAATCAAAATATTTGGGTTCAAGGAACCATCGCTTAAATTTCTTGATTAGCAGATGGTTGTTAAGCCTGAGGAGAGTTGATCCTGCAGAAACCTCAGGATTATGGATGTAGTATGCATCCCAGAACTTGGATTTTCATTGAGGGCGATTTGTTAGGAAGCATAGTTTGTTTGGAGATAAGACATGCAAGGGTTGCCAGCCAATCAGTCCCAATAGGGAGAGGCTTATCTGTAGGAGTGACCTCTCTGGAGGATGAGTAGTTGGGATACTGCAGACACATTCTGTAGAAAGAATTGTAGGAATGTTGAAATATAAAAGTATCTATGGAATGTAGGGATAATCCATTGAGTTTTATGTGTTTCTGTAGATTTCTCAAGCTTATGGTTGCACTTTTTCCCCCTCTAATCAGATCAGTGCACATCTTGTGTATCTTCCTGATGAAGACTTTGGTAAAATTGACTACTGGGGTGAAATAGGATATTCTAGGGAATATTAGTATATTGATAAGGGAGGACTTGGTGAACATGGACATGTAAACTTTGGATAGAGAGGATGTGATTCTCTGTGTGGATTGAAGTAGCTTTCCTTGGATAGATCTCCTCATGGCAGAAGCAGATTCAAATATAGGAAAGCCCAAGAAGTTCTGAGGCTTCACTGCAAATGGTCCTGGAATGGTCTTACCCAAAGATATATACCAGGCAGATGACTTGGTCATATTAAACTGGAGACCAGATTGATCAGAGAATTCTTTAAGTATTGATAAAAGTCTGGGAATTAATTTTTTGATGGAAGGAAAATGGCCAAGTCATCCATATAGGTGATGTGATGAATTGATGTATTTAAAATTGGGATATGAATGCCAGGAATAGATCTCTCAATTTGAAGAAGCAGAGGGTTGAGGTAAGTGATGAAAAACAGGGTGTTCAGAGGAGAGCCCTGTGAAATGGAGGATGTGGTGTAGAATGGGGGAGAAAGCTTCCCATTCAGTGAGATGCTCACTTCATGATTGTAGAGGAGATTTCTAATAATATTTATGATACCAGTAGAAATATCATGTTCACCAAGTAAGTTTAAAAGGGTATTGAGTTGGATAGAATCAAAGGCAGCTGCAATGTCAAGCTGCACAACCACCAGACTAGATTGCCTGGAGGATCTGATGTGGTCAGTAATGATTTTAAAAAGATTGATACCATTTGTGGTTGAGCTGCCCTTTTTCGCAAATTGAAATTGCGAGATAAGGGAAGAATCTTGTTTTGAATTTTGTCCTTGATAATAGATTCAATGACCTTGACCATCAGTGGGGTCATAGAGATGGGCCGCAGATTCTCCAGTGGAGAAGGAATTATGTTGCACTTTAGAAATGGCACCATCGCTATGGGATAAAGACCACCGATATCATGGACACAGAAAGAAAGGTGATTAATTAAGTTGTACATGATTGGAACCAAGAATTTAGACAGGTGTAGTAGTATGAAACGGGGAATTGCATGGAGACCCAGATGGGTCCTTTCAGGCATCGAGGTTAACTTAGTCAGAACATCTCCCTCCAAAATGCCATGATCAGAGGGTGAAGAATCCCAAGTTGAGTCCTGTTTGGAGTCAGGTGCATGGGTGGAAAACTTTTCCCTGAAGAATGAAAAATTTTTAGAAGCATGTTAGTTCCTGAATAAAGGTTATTTCCAACCATAATAGATGAAGAGTGGATTTCTTGTCTCTATGGCCCAGATTCCACCTAATGTAGCCCCTGGACCAATTGTGGGGCTGACTAAGAAAATTTTTGACTTTTTGATAGAGATACTCTGCCAAAATCAACTGTTTATTTTTGTATTGGGATTTCAGGTTGATGATGGATTCTATAGGGATTGTATCAAGAGGAAGATTTTTAAGGGTGTTGTTGAGTGATTCAAGTTCCATCAGGAATGAAGATGGCTGTTTATTATGTAATGTATAGTTTGAGATCAATGACATTAAAATATGGATGAAGGCAAACCAGGCATCGACTGGTGGCAAAGACAGGATATGAATTTTGTGAAAATATATGTATGCCTCAGAGACGATGGCTTCAGGTGATGTGGACTTGAGAAGGATTCTCGTAGTTGTGCTCAGACCTGGAATATTGCATGACTCAGATTTAAAGATAGTTTAATGGATAATGCCAAGTGGTCAGAAAAGGCTATAGGTTGGAGTGAGGGGTCAATCAGAAAGTGTAGATCTGGCATATAGTAGATTAGGTCTATGATAGAGGTATACCTCCTTGTATAGAAGGAGAAGGCATTTGGAGGAAAGAAGCCTCTCCACTCATGAATCTGGTATTAAGATGATGTATATATTTGGCTGTAAATTCCTGGTAGGTGGTGTTAAAGTCCCTAATGAAAATCATTGGATAAGGGTTGGAAGCAATTGTGATGTTAATCTGTTGGATTATCTGTTGAATTAGTAATTCATTTCAGTAGAGGTACACATAAATTATGTTTAAAGTGAAGGCTTTGTGGAATAAGGTGGCAATAATTATATGTGGGTTTATATAGTTAATTTTAAAAGATTCAAATGGGCTACTATTGGAGATTAAGATTGCCACTCCAGCAGCAGATGAAGGAGAAACTGAGTGATGAAAATATCCCAGATTGCCAAGGAGGCTCAGGATTTTGGAGTTTGAAAATTGGTGCAATTTGGTCTCAGAGAGACATACAATATGTGGTGAGTATTGCTTAAACCATTTGGCCAAAGCATCCACTCTATTCAGGGAATTCAGCCCCCTTATATTAAGTCCCACTATATTGAGCCTCATGATTCATTACTTTAACAGATAATTACTGTGTATCTATTGGGCAATTGGTGATAATT
This sequence comes from Epiperipatus broadwayi, assembly GCA_028023455.1. Taxonomy (NCBI): domain Eukaryota; kingdom Metazoa; phylum Onychophora; class Udeonychophora; order Euonychophora; family Peripatidae; genus Epiperipatus; species Epiperipatus broadwayi. The sequence continues at coordinate 324,629 of JAQFVV010006543.1, forward strand.
TGGAAATGATTAAATGAGTTTTGAATGTGTGATCACACACTCAGCAACTATTAGTTCTGCTAAGAGGACATATACCAGCTTTTGCTTTTGATGTTCTGGATCACAAGCCATCCATGGAAGAAACTCCAGTACTAGTTTCTTGTGGATCCACAGTCTGGCCAGAGGTTCCCTCCCTAGACTCTTTGTAATGCACTAGACTCTTTGTAATGCAGGCTTTCAATAGATTTTGGTTAAATATTCAATGTTTTGGAGGCCTTAGGTAGCTTTAATTTAATGTCCTTACTTGGAACAGGGGTTTGGCAAGATTTGCCTATATTTTTAATGGGTAATTCACAACTGCTTACTTGACTATCTGCCTTAGGAACAGGCTTGCATTTTTCCCAGGTTGCTGGGGGATAAGATATTTGGTGTCTGAGGAGTCCATGCTTTTGTTATTTTATTTTTTTCCAAGTATAATTTGTTCACTGAAGATTTGGAATCCATATTCTGTTCATTTGCCTTCCTTTTGTTGGGCAGAGGCAAAAGAGAAGCCTCCTCCATGACCAAACATGCTGACTCAAAAGACTCATCCAATGCACATTTGGAGAGTGTGGGAGATGACAAAGAGTCAGGGCCAACCTTATCAACAAGAGATGATAAAGGACATGTGGAGTTTTCCACTGCCTCAGATGCTGAAAAGACCACTGGAAATGTTAGAGGACAAGTGGAGCTTTTCATTGCTTCAGATGGTGCAAAGTCAGGCCTGGAAATGGGAGTCTCCACAGTCTGCATCACTGGACCAGAGTTACAGAGGTGAGTTTTGCTTTTAATTCTTTTGCAATTGTGGCCAATCCTGGCCGGGCAGTCACTCACTAAGTGATCTCTCTGGTGGCAGAAGAAACACTGTGGAGGAATGCCATGGAAGGTAATGACAAGAGGGGATGTGTCCACATTGTAGAGAATGGAAATGTCATTGGGGTTTGATTCCTTATTCAGGGAAAGATCAAAGAAGGCAGTATTCAAATAAACTGGAATGTCTATGCCCTTAATCAGTTATATCTAAAATTTGATACTTTGCCATAGGGCCTGAGTATTTGCTGCAAATCACTCTCCCTGAATTTAAGGTAACAATTCCTTATTTTGCCTGACAAGATTGTAGGCCGATTCATGCTAATATGCAAATGATTTTCCCATCAAGATATTTGAAGAATTTTTGGAAGATTAATTTCTGAGTAGGATTGTTGAACTCAATTATTATGTATCGATTATTGGGATGTTGTAAAATTTTATGAATCAGGTTCCACAATTTTTTCTTTGTTATCTCGTAATATAGTTCATTAATTGGGAATTTAAATAGATCACAAGAAGTGTTGGTGACAGCTAAGATTGAAGTGTTTTCACTGGAAATTAAGAAATGATTTATGTAATTGGAGAGGAATAGTATTATTAAATTTTTTTACTATTAAGTCAATTTCTTTTTGCTCCAGATTTAGATTGAGAGTGTTGGGATTGCTACAAATATAAATTAAGTTCTCCTTAATCTCTTCATCAAATAAATTGAATAAATCTTTTGTGATTTTTTGAAGCTTCCCATTCCATAACGTTAGGCTCACTAAGGCTTGCCTGTTTAATGTTAGCATAGGAGAGATTGCTGTTAATTAGCATCTTATGTTGATTTTGGGAAGGGGAGGCATTTAAATTGGAAGTGTTCCAATTTAAATGCCTCCCCTTTTTATCAATTTTTTAATTAGTATTTTGAGAAACTATTTTTATCAATTTTTTAATTAGTATTTTGAGAAACTTTTGACTTATTAGAAAAATTAAAAGAAAATTTACTGTTGCTATTTTCCAAGCTTGGGAAATCTAAATTTTTAATGATCTCACTGGAGGCTTCATTTTAAACATTATCGGTTTGAAATCTGGACTGTGGATCCTCTGTGGTGAACTTTTAAGAACAGGTAATTTGTTTATTGACAGTAGCATCTCTGGATAGAGTGGTAGACTGCAAAAAACAAAAACCTGTGTTATTTTGTTATTTTGCATTTCCAAGATGGCTTTTCCTTCAGCTTGTTCTATTGAAGGTTCTGAAAACAGCTATAAGCCTCTTCAGAACCAAGCAACTTATCCACTCTTAATTAAGCAGAAAAGTTAGGAGTTCAATTATCAAAGAAAGTGGTTTTCACACGGAAAAACCCAGAAAAACACACAAAAAACTAACTTTCTATAAGAGTCTTAAATTCAATTAAGTTAACTCTAAGCTATAGAGGGTGCAATCATCTATACCTATATGGAAGAGTTTCCACACAAATTTAATGAAAATCTTCAACTTAATTTAAATCCAGCCAGTCAATTCTTATCAATTCTTTTGTTTTTGTTTTTAATTTAATTGAACAAAAAAGTATAATCTTTTATTAGTTCTACCTTGTTCTATGATTTCATGATTCTTATTTATTTTTTAAAGATTCTTAATTTAGAAACCTATTGCACGACAGGCTTAACACCTATATTTATATATATATATATAATATATGCAGGATTCGAACTCAGAATTTCACACAACCCACAACTCTCAGTGCCATCTTATACTGGTGACCCATCTGATCACACACATTGAAAATATAAATAATCACCAATATATGTATTTTGTACTAAACCAGCACTCATCATTTGGTCCAGATTATCATCTCCACACATATATACAATCAGTACTCAGCTTTTATATTAAGATAGCCAATCTTCATACTTTAATGGACAGGCTTCAAACTATTTCAACCTACAACTCTTTAGCTTTCCATTTCATTGAAAATCTGATGATGGAATATTCAAAGCCCACATTAGTGCCAAGGTTGTCATCCTATCCATGTAAAACCTATTGCAATAATTTTTTCTATCTTTGCAATAACTACATAATTTCTTAACCAATTGATGGCAAATATCATTTTGCCTTGAAGCAATGAGATAAACTTGTAAATATTGTTATGACTTATAGAAATATGTCTTTTATCTGTGAGCATTTTTTTTTCATCACTTTGAACATTTGTAAAGAGAATAAACAGCTGAGACTACTGAAAAAGAAATGGATCAATAAATGAAAATTGATTTTACTTTTTTTGCATCATGCACAGACATAATATTTATTGTAAAAATAATTTTTGCATCAGAAATCAGAGGATATAATACCTTAAAAAGAACAATTTGGACTATGTTAATCTCTTATATAAAAGAGTCTCTTACAAACCCAACATTATTGATAAATCTTTATTTGATTTGTACCTATCTTTCTGCAATAAAATACCTTCTTTATTAAAATTAATATAGTTAATTTTATTTCCAGCCAAAAAAGCATTGAATTCTCAGTTTCCTTTTCTACTGTTAAGGCTGTTTATAAATTATCAAAAAAAAATTCCAAAAATGAGCTTTTCATATTACAAAAAGGTCTTAATTCTGAAATATTACCATCACATATTCTTTTTGCAAAAATTGCTTTCATTGTTGAAAGAGCATTTAAACATGTAAACTTAACTATCACTAACCTTGCTAGAATAGATATCTGCAATATTCTATAGAAATTCCTAGTCCTAAAAATAATATCACAAAATATATAAAAAATTAGCTTTTAAAAATGTTAAATAGTTTTGTATGTGTATTTGTAATATATAATAACAACAATCAATCCTTAAACTAACAACAATCTGTAGTCAAGGCAACCTCCTTTACCAAAAAAGGTACTACCATCTTTATCTATGGTCTGATATGTTTATATAGACACCAAAGATTGCAACTTGACAAAGAAATGTGAGACTAATAATGCAAAAAAGTTTAAATAAACCTCATTTATCAAGAAAATACAACCGGTTCTGAAAGCAGTCTAATAAATAGTCAGTTATAACTTCCAGACCATAGATAAAGGTGGTACAACCTTTATTGTTAAAGGAAGTTGACCTGACTGCAAGTTTGTTATCATCTACATTTATTAATCTGTTAGAGCCATATTGTCTTAATTGTAATATATGTACTACGTACTAAGAGAAAGAAAATATTTTGTAGACCTTTGAAGAGAGAATTAAGGAAAAGATTAATTAAATGCTGTGTGTAGATGGTATTATTGTATGGTTGTGAAACATGGCCACTGAGTAATAAAATAAGGAAGAGATCTAGTCATGAAGAAGGGTAGAAAAAAAGAATTGGATGAATAAAATAATAAATGTGGAATTTTAAAAGGAATAAATGAAAAAAAAAGATTGATTGAGAAAATTAGAGATAGAAAAGAAACTGGATTAGACATACATTAAAAAGAAATTATAATTTAATGAAAAAAATATTGGAGGGAATGGTGAATGAGAACAAAAAGAAAGAATGGAAAAGATTGATCTTGCTGGATGATGTAAGAGATGTGAAGACTTATGTGGAATCGAAAAGCTGATCTGTCCATGTATAGAATCTTATTTATTGATGTACATGCATTTTACAAGGTTTTAATTTTATCATATACAAAGAATTTGTATTTTTTATTTAAATATTATTTGGCATTACTATATCTATATACTTAAGGGGGTGTCATATATTCAGGACAGCTGGAATAGTTCCTAGTTATTAAAGAAATATTTTAAAACCACAATATGGAAATAGATTTTTTTTACTTGCATTGTTTATAGGTGACTAGTTCTTTTATTCTTTACAAAATTTTTTGCAATTGCATGCAAACAAAAAATCAATTACATGTCTTAAGATATAAATATGAATAGGCATTCATATGAAATTAATCATAGAATTAAACTTACATGATGTGTTTTGAGATAACTAACATAGTATTCAAAGAAAATATGCCTATATATTTGAAAGGAAAGATATTCTTAAAAAAAGATCTATTAAGTTCTTTTTTACCAATTTTTACATTATGGATCTGAGACATGGTCACATAAAAAAGAGCAATGCAGAGACTTCAGGCTACTCAATGAAATATAAATAAAAGTATGCTAGGAGTAATAAAAAAGGACAAAAATATGAATATTTGGTGAAAAACTAATCAGATGTCATTGGCATTATTAAAATATTTAAAAATCTGAAATGAAGGTGGGATGAACATATTTCTAGAAAAGATAATAGATGGATAGCAGACCTTATATTGTAAAATATCTAGAAAGAGACCACTTGTGGGATGGATAAATGAAATAAAAATGAGAAGAGGGACTACAGATTAAAGAAACTGGATTAAATTTGGAGAGAATTTCATCATGAGTGAATGGATAATGGTTTGAAATGATAATGTGGTAATACAAGTTTGGATATAAATGGTTGGAAATGATGATAATGGTGATACAAGTTTAAGTATAAAGTAAAATAGACATTAAACAGTGGAATTTATCATAAATGTTATTTCTACCTTCCTTCACTAAAAACAATGTTCATCAGATTAGTCATTAGTGATAATTGTAATACTTCTTTGCTATAGCCTTTAACTTAGAATACTAAACTCATATTAAGTTAATAATAGTCTGATGAAATGCTTAACTATCTACTAGCTAACAGTTAAAAGCTTGCTAAAATCTTTGAGATATCTAAAAAATATATTATTATACATCCCAGGCATAGTGCATACATAGCATATGAACTAACTGCACATATAATTTTTAAGTAATGTCTTTATGTTATCCTATATAATACTATATATATATATATATATGCAATATACCTCCATGCAATAATTTGGATAGAGAAAATAAATTTACTTTTTTTAATCATTTTATTTGTAATTTATTCAAATTTGTAAATGAGAAATACCCATTTACTACTTATAACTGGACTAGATGTAAGTTCTTCATTCCAAACTTAATAAAACCAATTTTTTAAATAGATAAATTAGACATATGGATTGGTAGGTGGGTAGATGGATAGATAAAAAAAAAAGTAGATAAGCTTGTATATAAATAGGAATATAGATATGCAGACAGCCTATTAAGAAGGTCAGTAAGTTTAAAAATATTAAGTAATTAAGTAGGTAGGTGTGTAGGGAAGCAGATAGGTAAATTATTGTGAAATTATAGATAAATGAACAGATATCTGAATATATAGATAGATAAATTGATAAATAAACTGGTTTATAGATAGGTAGATGTGTGGATAAACAGGTGGATATATAAATAGTTGGATGGTCTGATGAATAAATTAATAGATAATTGATTAAATACATAGGTAAGTACATTAACAGTTAAAGACATTAACAGTTAAAGACTAGGCAAATACATAAACTGCTTTGTATAGTTTAGCACAGTGGTAGAATATTAGAATCTGGAATGTATAATCCTCTTAAACATCATATGATCACCATTTCTTATGCTTGCACATAACTGCTATGAACACAGGAAAAACTCATCATACAGTAGTGCCACTCAGTGCTAGCCAGTAAGCCTTCTGGCATCCATTGATTACTCTGGCTGCCATTGAGTGACACTACTGCATGGAGAGTTTTGCCTGTGTTTATAATCCTCTTATTGATTCCCATTCTAGTACTTCTAGTAGTGGAATTATTTATGAACTCTCGAACAATACATCTATTCCATTGTTTATTTTATATAAAATCTAAACTATTGATATAAATAAAAGGTGATACTGGTATACTTGTTAATGCCTTAATCTGGGAAATTCAATAAGTTTAGAAAGTTTATCAGATAGGCATTCAATAGACAATTAGATAATTTAGCGTTTCTTGTTGGGTCCTAAATAGACGATTATCTATTTAACGAGAACAAATATGTCAGCCAGATTAGTGTTAAGCTGACAATGAATAAATCAATATTGAAATTCGATGCAATTTGCTCTTTGCTTAAATGATGTACTGGTAGGTGAATAGCTAAATTATTAGACAGACTTTGACGTGGTTGGTAAGACATAAATGCACAGTTAGATATATAGCTAAATATTTGAAAACCAGGTACTCTTCACAAACCTGGGAGCTTAATTGTAAGTATAGAGGATTTGAACTCAGATTTTCAAGCACCTTTCAACTACCACACTATCTCATACAATTTATACACATGACCACACACATGTAGAAAAGATTAATAATCTCCAATATATGTATTTCATGCTAAACCAGCACTCATCAGCTGGTCCAGACTATCATCTCTCACACATATATATAATCAATGCTCAGTTTATATTAAGATAGCAAATCTTCATACCCTAATGGACAGGCCCCAATCCACTGCAACCTCCAACTCTTCAGCCATCCATATCATTGAAAATCTGATGATGAAAACTCAAACCCCATACTCATGCTAATATTATTGCAACATGGGCATGGCAATAATATTAGCATCAGCATGGGATTTGAGTTTTCATCATCAGATTTTCAATGATATGGATGGCTGAAGAGTTGGAGGTTGCAGTGGATTGGGGCCTGTCCATTAGGGTATGAAGATTTTCTATTTTAATATAAACTGAGCATTGATTATATATATGTGTGAGAGATGATAGTCTGGACCAACTGATGAGTGCTGGTTTAGCATGAAATACTTATATTGGTGATTATTAATCTTTTCTACATGTGTGTGGTCGTGTGTATCAATTGTATGAGATAGTGTGGATAGTTGAAGGATGCTTGAAAATCTGAGTTCAAATCCTCTATACTTATATATAGCTAAATAAAAAATTTATTTCACTTCGTCAAAATTAGGAGGCGTTGATGATCTAGTGGTTAGCATAGAGTTGACAAAGATTATGTTGTGGAAATGGGATGGAGTAGAATATGGGAAGACTTAGAGTGGGGAATGAAAATAAAGTGATTAACAGGTTTATCTGGGCATAATTGCTGAGATATTCTTGACTTCGTTTAAGGAGAAGCCACAATACATCACATCATATCACATAGCTGCCTTAGAAGCAGCTGGCCCGGGTTTGCTTCCCGGTCAACGCATTTGACATATAAGAAACTCTAACTTTTATAATAAAAAAATTTAAATGATTTTTTTTAACTAAATAATTCGAATCACTTTTTTAAAACTTTACATTTAAAAAAAAACGGCATTTTATTTAAGAAACTTCGATTTATTGATTGTTCAAACCTTAAGACTATTGGTTTAATCCTTTTAACGTTAAGTGGGTTTATTTATTTATTTCTTTTTTTTTTTTTGTATGGAAACTCAAAATTAAGTTTTTGAATTGGATAAGTTAGAAACTCATTCAGCTTTTACTTTATTGGATTTCTTTTTGTTACCATACGGTGAAGTTTTGTAAAAGGTTAACACTCTGTTAATTTGCATCAATTACATATAATGCTAAAAGTCAACAAAATCTAAGTTAACTAAATTATTATTGTTGTTGTTGTTGTTATATTTTCGTAAAATAAGTAACTATGGTAATTATAGAAAGCGTTTAGTCTTTGTGAGGTTGCAGATATTGATTGTAAAATCATTTGGTATATTTGGCCTTCCACCAAATGCTATGGGGGAAGATAGATGTCAGATGGCCATAAGATCTGGATATAAATATAACTGTGTTAAATTTTATTGATTGTAATTTTTTAATTATTAAAGATTCTTTTAATTTTTAATCTGGAACGTAATTATGAATAAGATCACAAATGAATCATGTAATAATTTCTAAAGTTTTATCTAAATTCGTCCCTTGCTTTTTTTTTATGATGGATTATTGGAGAGATCTTTATCCTATAAAAATCTATTTAAAAAACAAATTAGCCATTAAAATATTCAATTTTAATGTCGATTAATTTATTACATATTTTTGTCGTGATTATATATATATATACAGGATATCAATAGATTTTCTATACCCATTGTCTTATAGCCTGCTATTTTATTTAACCACTATTTAAAAATATATAGCATAAAAATTTAAATATAATTATAGGGATATTGAACACAGATTTTCAAGCTCCTTTCAGCCATCCACTCCATCTCATATAATCGATACACATGACCACAGACATGTGGAAAAGATAAATGACCTCCAATATATGCATTTTGTGCTAAACCAGCACTTAGCACTTGGTCCAAATCATCATCTCCCACACATATATATAATCAGTTCTTGGTTTACATTAAAATAGGAACCTGCAAAATGTAATGAATAGGTTTCACTCTACTCAACCTTCCAACTCTTCAGCCATTTATACCATTGAAAATCTGATGATGGAATACTCAAATCTCTTGTTAGTCCCAATATTATTGTCATGCCCATGTTGACTTTAAGTCAATCTGAGTCTTCATGTACAGAACCTTGTCCATTTAAATATGCAGAAGTCAGCATGGGCAAGATAATAAATATTGGCAATAAAAATAGATTTGGGTGCTCCATCATCAGATTTTCAATGGTACAGATAGCTGAAGAGTTGGAGGGTGGAGTAGATTGAAGCCTGTCCAGTTAAACTTTGAAAATTTGCTATCTTAATGTAAACCAAGCACTGATTATATGTGTGTGTGGAAGATGATGTTATGGCCCAACTTATGAGTGCTGGTTCAGCATGAAATGCATATATTGGAGATTATTAACTATTTCAGATGTGTGTGGTATATTGGTTGTATGATGTGGAGATGGATAACCAAAGGATGCTTGACAGTCTGTGTTCAAACCCCCTATAATTACATCTAAACTCCAACAATATAAATTATACTTGTATTCAAATTTTAAAAATTTAAATAAGTTACTTTTCTAAATTTTAAGTTTTTGATTAACATTAGAACCCATTTGGCCCCTGAAAAAAATGTTTTGGTAAAGGAACTAAGCAGAGTATATTTTTATTGGTTACTCCATATGTTTTTATGGCTGTAGTTTTTATTACAATATGATTATTTATATATTAAACAAATATGAATGGTCTATTTATCAATATATATCATCCAACATGTTGAGTTTATTGGATTTTTGTCTTTTGAATTTAAGATCAAAAACATTATAAATTTTCTTTCCATGATAGTTTTTCACTGAAATATCAATTGAGTTTTGTGAGGGCAGAATGGATGTGTGGAAATTGTCTTCTTTTCAAAGACCATATTTATGATCATGACAGACAAAATTAAATTGTGACACTTATTCCGAGGAGGTTGTAAAGTCATTAGCCAAGATAGCAGTTAATGACTAAAAAAAGAGAGTGCTAAGAATTTTGTAATTTCAGATACAGATTGCCAGTAGATGATGAGTTTTCAAAATGAAAGACGATTGCCCAAGTTGGAAGAACTTTTTAATAACAAATTAGATATTGTTGAATATTCTGAAGTTAAAGATAAACAGACAATTGAATTTAACAATTGACATGTACTATAGTACCTACTACAAAGATATAAATACTGAAATCACAAATAGAGTAAATTCATTATAAATACAATGTGAGTGAATTACATTGCAGACATTGATGGTGTATCAAATATAAAGTAGCAAGATTAGTTACTCAACATAATGGAAGATACCAAATATAGAATCATGCCCCAATAAGTTCTTATTGTGATTAAAAATAGCGGATTTTTATATGGATATACAAAATGATTTTGATCAAACCAAACAACTTTTTAAAATTGCCATAAGAGACATTAATGCTGGAATTGGTAAATGATTAAAAGATGAAAGTGTTGGAGATAAATTTGTTATGGTGATGAAAATGGAAGGGTATACAGATTTGGAGTTAACAGATAAAAAAAACCATATTATGGATTCTTTTAATTTGAGGAAAATGCTAAATAAAAACAAACATTAAAGCATTCAAATGAGGATAAAACAGGTTTGAATTATATTTTGACTAATAAGAAATATGTATTTCAAAATTCTATTGTTCTTAATATATTCAACACAGGAAGTTATCAATGCCAATGAAATGGAAATTGCAAGGTGTTATAAAACTAGAGAGATAAAAACTATTTAAAAAGTCATTAGTTGACACTCTTAATCTTCAGAAACTATTCAATGCATTTAAATTAGAACTTGTAAATTGTTTTCAATTATTAACAGACTTGAAGATGGTTCAAATTTGATTGAAATGTATAAGAAGATAACTGATACAAGAACAATAAGAAAAATAATTGGTACAAAAAAACATAAATTATCAGTAAAATCTTTTACTGAATATGATACACTGTAAAAAAGGAATATTTTAAATAATCCATTTAAGAAATGGATATTGAATATCTAGAATTTTATGAAATGGTATGAAAATGAATTTAACAGTTAAAATTAAAATAATTATAAATGTGAATTAGAAAGAAAAGCTATAAAAGAGAATAAAAATCACAAAAGTGTAAAACAACTTATTAGAATTGAAAAGAAAGTTATTTCTGCAATAAGACGGAAAGATAGAACTATTACTAAAAAGAGAGATGACATCAAGACATATGTAAAAGACTTCTACAAAGAATTATACAGCAATAAAAAAAATTAACAAATTCTCTACAGTTATAACATCTTCAGAATTATTTATCATATTAAATAGTCATGCACTTAATTCTATGAAGAAGAGAAAAGGTCCAGGAAATTATGGAATTATTATTGATATCTTAAGAGAAGTAAGCAAAAAAGAAAAGCTGGTGGCAAAGTTATATGCAAACGTTTAATTGATAAAAATGTACAAGATAATTGGAAGAATATAATATTAATAGTAATATTTAAAAAAGTGATTAAGAAAATATTTACAGATCTACCAATTTTCTATTAGTTCTGTGAATCACATTCATGTGTTCAAAGGAATTATAGAAAGTTCTGATGAATATAAGTTGCCATTAACCCATGGATGTGTAGATTATTTAAAAAAACATTTGATTCTATAAACATTTCTATAGTGATTGCAGTATTGTATCATTATGATATAGATTTATCAAAATGCAACAATATAGATTAGATTATATGGTGATACTACAATGATTAATGTTGATAAGGATATGTGACAGAATGATTTTTTATATCCAAAACTTTTTATAGTAATTTAAATTTGTGGATTAAAATGAAAAATTAAAAGAATAAAAAAGGGGGCATTATTTATATCATCTGGATTTTGCAGATGATGTGGTTGTTTTTGCAAATAATGCTTTAGTGGCAGGAAATTTTGCAGGAGTTATCATTGAAAGTAAGAAAGTACGATTAAAGATAAATGCTAAAAAGTTTAAAGTAATGTTCAATTAAATTTCTTAGAAAAAGAAAATAAAGATTAATAATCATTAATTAGAAACAATTAACATTTGCAAATATCTTGGTCAGAAGTAATAATACAAATGGAAACATAATGGATAAAATTAATTATATAATTAAAACTTAATGGAATATTTTTGATTGATATGACTTAAGGGAAATATAATATATATGTTTCAAAAGGAAACTTTTTAATAGATAAGTTTTACCAGTTCTTACTTTTGAATGTGAGTCTTGAACACTTAACCAAAGAACAATTCAGAACATTTACACTATTCAATAAAGTATGGATAGAGATGTATGCTAGAAGTAACAATTGAAGAGATCAAAAATAAAATATATGAACAAGAAATTAAACATATATTACTGATATCATTAAAAGGATTATGAGACTTAAGTGGAGTTGGGTTGGATATATTGATAAAAGTGATGATCCATACTGGGATAGTTGAAGTCTTAAAGTGGATTTCAAGAGTTTGGAAAGTTCCTAGAAAAAAACTACAGAAAAACAGATAGATAAAATAAAGAAGTTTGCCAATATGTTTTGAGAAAAAGAAGTTGGGAATCAGAGAAACCAAATTAAACTTTGGAGAGATCTTGATTCTGCAGCAAATTGACAATGGTTAAAAATGATGATAATGATGACAATCAGTTCACACTGTGAGCCCTAATTGTGTATTTCTTTGTAAGAATGTGGCTGCTAAACATCACATGATCACCATTTCTTATGCTTGCTCATAACTTATTAGAACAGGCACTGAGTGGCACTACTGTATGGAGAGTTTTGCCTGTTTTAAGAATATGGTTGCAGAATCCTTATGCAATACAAGTGTGCACTTAAAATTTATCATTTCTAATCATCTAGGTATTGTATTTTAACAATGAGTCATTATTATTCTTTACCACAAGATAAATAAAAAAAGGAATGTTAAGTTCATTTCAGTCAATGTCTTAAAGTATGTATGTGGGTTTTTAAATAATTATGTCTGAGAGGTGTTATTTTTATTGTGAGTGTATTTATATATTGTAATGGTCAGCTTATGTATATTTAAATTATTTACATTTATTTAATTGATTTAGGTACCACTTGACAGTAGTCATCAGGAAATAGACTGTCATATATATATATAGGCTTTCAAAATACCCAACCATTATTTCCAATACCTGGCCAGATCATGTAGAACATAAGTTCTTCCCAATGAAATGAACATAGGATAAATATTCAAAACAGACAATGGTACATATAAATAAATTAATACACTATTTAAACAAATAACAAAGCAATAGTTCATTACAAAGTATTATAACTGTCAGACACAATGTAATATTCTTTTCTTTTGCTTTTTTTAGTTCCCACTTATAGTGGAAAACAATAGTTATTTATAAAGTGTCCAAGATTTATTTTTATTAATTTTTAAAACATTAATTCTTTAATTAAAACTTATAATACAACTTATTTTTTTATGCTTGAACACATTTGCTAAAGTAAAATCCCCTTTAATATACCCTGGATATAATCCTACATATGGCCAATCCTCATAAATATATAGTCACACATATATATCTAATATGATATATTTATAACTAATATATAGTTTTCATACAATGATAATTCTAGGGAGTGGGCACTTTAGGTTCAAATTCCAATTTAATAATAACACAAACTAATTTATATGGGGTGATTCTTTAAATATAACTCTGATTTACTAGGGATACTCTTAACAAAACAAAATTATAAGTCCATCATATAGATTTTAAGTGCAATAAAGCTTTCACCAGTGATATGACAATTATATATACATAATAATTCTAACTTACATAAAATTTAACTTGCATCCATTAATACAAGGGTACAATACATTCGAATGGACTCGGATCAAATTTCAAAATAAACTTTTAACTTAAAATACCAATTATATTACATACATTTTTTTTTATTTGGATACTTTAAATATTTTACAAGTGTTTATACTTGTTTTAAAGTGAATATTACACCTCTTATTATTTACCTGCAATTTCACATCAAAAAAAATTTTTTTTAAAAGATGTTAACAAATCACAACTTATATATATAGTAAATACAAGATGTAACAATTTTTTTGTCAAACTTTTTTTCAGTTGCTTTAAAACTCAACTAACTTTTTTCCCATTAAAAACTTTCACTTCCTATTTTAATCAATGAATAATATAAAATATAATTTGTTAGAATTAAATATATATTAAAATGAAACTTAAAATAGTTAATACATTAGAATAACAATCTAAACATTTTTTTTTAATTTATAAAGCAAAGGTTTTGAAGCCAGACTTCTCTCCACAATTTCATTGAGGGTTTTAGTTCAGTCTAATGTTTCTTCTACAATGGTATGTATTAATTGATGCTATTTATATGTTACTATAATATTCTTTAGCAAGCTCCCATCAGTGAAATTTGTGGTTTAGTCATTGTTTCTTCATTTAGATTACAGATTATTTCACCAACAGTCAAGTTCCAGAAATCCAGATTAGATTTTAGCAGTCAAAAGTATTCCACTTTCCTACTTGTCATCATAATGACATTTAATGCAGCTTGAGTAAAACAAGAAAAAATACAGATTTTCAATTTCAGAAATAACTGACCATATATAGGTTTTGATATCTTTTTTTAAACACCCTTGTGTTTTGTTCTTCACTTCTTTAATCTCATTTTTAACACCTTTAATAATATTTTATTTTTGACACTTTTATCATTTGATTTTATTTTAATTACAAGAATTTTTAAAATACTTTCATTACTTAATTGATCAAACTTGCAAAAGACTGTAATTATTAAATTGTTTGAATTTTTTTCTTGTTTTCAAATTAATTCTTTTCTTATTAACTTATTTTTAATTTAATTATTTACAATCTATTCCTTAACTGAGTTCTTTTCCTATACATTCCATATATTTTTTAATATTTGACAATAGCAACAATTTGAACATAATTTATATAGTTTACAAGTTTTCTCTTAAATTTAAACATTTTTAACAAATCTATCACATTATTTAATAGTATATTAATATAATATTTAATAATTTATTTTAACATTTGATTACTACCTTCTTTATTTAAAATCATTTGTTCTATTTTATAAAATAATATTTAAAAGCTCTTTAATGCTACATTTATATGCATCCCTCATGATTCTGAAAACGTGTTCACAATCATGTGAAAGACCACATAACCAACACTGAAATGAGTAACCTATTATTCATATATTTATCATTAAATTATTTCAGTAGTGCTACCTGTGAAACAACATAAGAAATAGATAAACTTCTTACCAGTCAGTTCAATGATGTTAAGTATATAGATAATGTAAATGAAAAGTGTGAAAATATAACAAATCTGAGAGCATTTCAAATGTGGTTACATTACAAAGCTGCATTAAAAAAATTGTTTAATAAAATCATATAAATTAACTAATAAATATTTAAACTGTCATGCATGTGTGTATGTGAATGTATGTGTCTCACTTGAGTAAAATGCCTAAACACTTAAGAGAAAAATTAATTTATGTATATTATTAAATGTTTTATAAAATTGCTTTGTAATAAGTGAGAAACTTAATGATAAATTACATTGTAAAGGAAGGAAGAAAAATGCTTTTGATACATGAAGGATTTGAATTGCATAGTTTTTAAAAATCTAAAACATTTTTGAACCCTTTTTAATTTTCCTATTTTAAATTTAGTTTTAAATAAATTTCCCATATTTTTATAGTAAAACTTATCAAAGCTAAATATAATATTAAAATTTTGAAATTAATAAAAATAAATAAATTATTGAGTTATATTTAAATGTCAGCAATGATTTTTTTTTTCATAATTTTTTTTTCTAATGTAGATAAAGAAAGCGAGAGAGGAAAAAACTATTTTTTCTTTCACTTATTTATGTAGCAAGTTATAATGATTTAGTAAATGCTTATACATTTAACAGCAGAACATATTTTTTTCATGTTACAAATATATATTTCATTCAGCTAAGCACTTTCAATACTAAAACATATCATAATCATAGCATTATACAATTATAGTTTGTAAAACGCTCAATTATTTATATATATATATATATATATATAACTCTCAATTTATATATATATATATATATATATATAAACATTACAAGCATAAAGCTAAACTAGTCAATATAAAATCAAAACTACCCCAAATCTAAAATTAAACCAGACCAGCATAAAAATAATATTAAAACACAACCTAAGGTTTCACTGCTACAAGCAGACTTCTCAAGTGTAAAGAACTACAAAAAAAACCACACATTATATATACTATTAAAAACTACCCACAAATCCATTCACTTCCCATCCACCCTTAATATTAAAAGAACTCTTAAATAAGTTAATTGCTTCAGAATAATAAATTTTCAATAATAAAGACTCTTTAATTCTTCTTTTGATTTCATTTCTCTCAAAGAAGACAACCTTAGCTTCATCAAAAACCAATAGTGTGGCCTGTATCTTTTTCATGGACATACAAAGCAGAACTAAGATATCTATTTTTTTTTGGTGATTAGAAATATAGAAACTAATTGTTTATTGTGCAGTCATTTAGTTAAAAGTAAAGAATTAAGATCTATAATTAAACCTGATAGCTATCAGTCTGTATCTCATAAAGTAGCTGCTTTAAGGAAGTATTGTCATAGGAATATTAAATTAAATAATTCTAGTGGGGTAGCTTTGTTTCAGAAATATCAATTTTATAAAGATTATTTGAGTGTTGGATACTCTGATAAATTTGTTAAAAGTATTTTATTTAATAGTAATATTTGTAAGGATGTAAAGGTTAAAGAAAAATATGATTTTATTTCTTTGCCATTTAAATTGTCTTCTTATAAAATTGTGTGTAGAAATAGTAAATTGTTTGGAAATAAGAAAATTGCTTGGAAAAGGGGTGTTACATTGAATAATTTATTAAATAATACAAAAGAAGTTTTTGATAGAAAGACTATTCCTGGTGTGGTATATTTTATTCCTTGTTTATTTTGTAAGAAGGTTTACATAGGTCAGAGTAGTTTGAGTTTAAATGAAAGAATAAAGGTTCATAAAAGTAGAGTTAAAAATAGATATCTTAGTTCTGCTTTGTATGTCCATGAAAAAGATACAGGCCACACTATTGATTTTGATGAAGCTAAGGTTGTCTTCTTTGAGAGAAATGAAATCAAAAGAAGAATTAAAGAGTCTTTATTATTGAAAATTTATTATTCTGAAGCAATTAACTTATTTAAGAGTTCTTTTAATATTAAGGGTGGATGGGAAGTGAATGGATTTGTGGGTAGTTTTTAATAGTATATATAATGTGTGGTTTTTTTGTAGTTCTTTACACTTGAGAAGTCTGCTTGTAGCAGTGAAACCTTAGGTTGTGTTTTAATATTATTTTATGCTGGTCTGGTTTAATTTTAGATTTGGGGTAGTTTTGATATATATATATATATTGAAACAGATAGGCTGTTCCTCATATAAATATTCAAAAGACACCCCCCCCCATTTAAAAACGTCTAGCACGATTCAGTCTAATTGGGAACGCAATAAAGCTGTGATTTGTTTAAAAAAATCATATTTTTAATTTTGTGATTGATGGATTTAAATAAAATGTTAAGTTATCTTTTTTTTTTTTTATCTGTCTCAATAAAAAAAGAAAAGAAATTAATTATCCAATCATTAAAAAAGAAAAAAAGAAAAGATACTTGAATTAAACTGAGGCAGTATTCAAATTAGGCACGTAGTCAAAAAAAAAAAGAACTTTTTTTTTTCTCTCATCTTACACAGAGAGGCAGAACATATTAAATTTTTTTTTTAAAAAAAAAAAAGTGTATTACTTAATTCTTTTGACATACATTAAAATAAAGCTTTAACAAAACGTGAAAATGGAAAAAGAAAGCTTTACTAGAGGAATTATAATAACAATGGGGTAATTTAGCGGCTTCACTCTCTCCATGCTATGCCATGACTTTCCATAGATGAAATAACCTGCCTTCTTTAGAGTAAACTAGACTGCAAAACTGGAAGGTAATTATGTTATAGGAATGTTTAACATTTTTTACCATAAATTATAAATTGACATCATGAAATATCTACATAAAAATTATTTTTATAAAGTATTAAGACACCTTTATCATATGTTATGAAGTGAATTTATGAAACTTGCATACGTTTTGTTTAATAAAATATTAAGACATCTTTATCATACGTTATAAAATGAAGTTATGAAATAACTACCTAGAATTTGTTTTATAAAATATTAAAACACCTTTATCATACGTTATAAAATGAAGTTATGAAATAACTACATAGATTTTGTTTTGTAAAATATTAGAACATGTTTATCATACGTTATAAAATGAAGTTATGAAATAGTTATACGCAAATTTATTTATAAAAATATTTGAATGTATTTACTATATGGATTAGAAATGCTGATCCACAAGCCAAACAGAATTCATGTGTATGAATATACCCTTATATTTGACTAAATTAGAAATTCTTTAATTACTAAATTATAAATGCTCTACAAGCCAAACAGAGTTTATGTATATAAATATACTCTTATATTTGACTAAATTAGAAATGCTTTAATTACTAAATGATAAATGCTCCATAAGCCAAACAGAGTTTATGTATATGAATATGATTCTATATTTGACTAAATTATAAATGCTGCAATTACTAAATGATAAATGCTCCACAAGCCAAATAGAGTTTATGTGTATGAATATACTCTTATATTTGACTAAATTATAAATGCTGCAATTACTAAATGATAAACGCTCCACAAGCCAAACAGAGTTTATGTGTATGAATATACCTTTATATTTGACTAAATTATAAATGCTTCAATTACTAAATGATAAATGCTCCACAAGCCAAATAGAGTTTACGTGTATGAATATACTCTTATATTTGACTAAATTATAAATGCTGCAATTACTAAATGATAAATGCTCCACAAGCCAAACAGAGTTTATGTGTATGAATATACTCTTATATTTGACTAAATTATGAATGCTGCAATTACTAAATGATAAATGCTCCACAAGCCAAACAGAGTTTATGTGTATGAATATACTTTTATATTTGACTGAATTATAAATGCTTCAGTTACCAAATGATAAATGCTCCACAAATCAAGAATTGCTAAGTTTAAATTTTTACCAATCAATAATGATTCATAAAATAATGAAATGCTGTATAAACCATAAATGCTTGACTGTTTCCAAGCTTCTTCACATAAATGAATCCAAAATGAACTATTGTTAAATTAGAATATTTCCAAGCTTCTTCTCATAAATGAATTCAAAATGAACTATTGTTGAATTAGAATATTTCCAGGCTTCTTCTCATAAATGAATTCAAAATGAACTATTGTTGAATTAGAATATTTCCAGGCTTCTTCTCATAAATGAATTCAAAATGAACTATTGTTGAATTAGAATATTTCCAAGCTTCTTCTCATAAAGGAATTCAAAATTGAACTATTGTTGAATTAGACTGTTTCCAAACGTCTTCTCATAAATGAACTTGTAAATGAACTATTGATAAAAAAAAGAACTGCTTCTAACTCTTTCATAAGTAAAAATGAAGATGAGTTATCATGTGAATAGAAATGAACTTTGTTAGAAATTGCAAATTAATTGTTATTTAATAAATTTCTTTTTTGTTACTAAAAATTAAATTGGTTATCCAGTTGTCCAATTATGTCTTGTTTTATTGCATCGCTCATCAGTTATAGCACTTGTTCATGAGAATCTCATGCCTTCTGAGCTACATCTGGAATAACTAGATCTAGGCAAGTCAGGTTGTAGTGAGACGGAACTCTAATGGCGCTTTTTGGGAAACCAAACATAGAAATATTTAGATGTTTAGAGTCTCTATCGTACTACATCCTCTGATGAGCAGGAAATATTGTTGTAGGAGGCATTAACATCTGCATTAGGAATGTCAATTGATAGCTCCTTCCTACAACATGCTCATCAGAAAATTGTTACAGCTGATGTAATAAAACGGTTGTATGCGGGTCCAGTTACATTTGGCGCCCTACTGTGAGGCCTTATCTGGCTAGCATACTCATAGGCTGGTTAATTTGCCACCCTACTGTGAGGTCCGATCTAGCTAGCCTACTCATAGGCATAAGCAGATCACGATTCTGTGATATGAACAGTGCATATGATAAAGTGATGTAATTTGATGGCATAAAGAATGAAACAGGCATTTCAAAGAAGATGGAGTAGAGTCATGGTGTGGGTGGAGAGAGAAGCTTACTAAGTCAGAAAACAAAGGAAAAATGGTGAACGTAGAAACTCAGGAAACAAAAAAGAAAGCCATGTTAAAGCAGCTATTCGATATGATCAAAGAACGAATAGAAAAAGAGGACAAACAAAGAGAAGAAGATATCAAATGGAGAGAAGAAGATAAAAAGAAAAGAGACAAACAAAGAGAAGAAGATATCAAATGGAGAGAAGAAGATAAAAAGAAAAGAGACAAACAAAGAGAGGAAGAGACTTTGAAATTTCCAACCAAAGACATTTTAAAGGAATCACAAATTGAATACCCTATTACTGATGAAGCAAAATTTGAGATTGTTAAAAAGGAAGAAATTGAAATTAGAAAGAGTGATCTTGAAATTGTCAGTCTACCTTCAGGAAAACTTCTGATTGTGGAATGTACCTCTAAAATTGAAAATAAAGAAACAGTATATACAGAAGCTGAGAATGAAATTGTATCAAATACAGTAAAAGAGTTTCAAATGGATGAAAATAAATCTAATAAAGCAAAATTAAAATCTTCTGATCCTCAAGAAGATGAAAAACATGAAAATGAACATAATCAAAAACTTAATTCTCATATAACTAAGGAACTGTCCAATATAGAAGAAAATGTTTCAGAAAAATTGTCTGATATATGCTATGAAATAGTAACAGAGATAGAGAAAGAAACCATAAATTGGAAAGAAAAGTGTGTTAGTCCTCAGCCATATATAAAAATTATAAACAAAAGCTTAATAAACTCAAATCAAAAATTGAGTACAGAAAAAAAATATATAAAGACAGTTATTAAAAATATAGTTGTTTAAGCAGGAAAAGACACCAAAAAGGAATCTCAAAACTCGGGATTTATCAGTGTGAAAGAAATTAAATAACAAGAAACCTTTGCAAATACCAAAAAAATAATTACTATGGCAGAAGAACCATTTAAAAGGAAACTTTTATGTAAAAATGAAGTACCACCATGGAAGAGGAAAAAGAGAAAATTCACAGATGGTATTCATGGTCCATATCGGACGTGTATAATTAGAAGATCAAACAGTAACAATGATCTCCAAAGAAAATACAGAAGTGAAGAAGCAAGACATCACAGTAATGTTAAACATGATAAATTTTCAACAAAGAGACGATCAAGAAGTATGCCACCTCATAATACAAAAGAGGACTATAGGAGAACTGACCATGATCCTCAGTCTCCCAAACCAGGCTGCAGTTATGATTCAGAATAAAATAGAGATAGCTGATGGGAAAGGTTTGTGAGTGTGGTGTAGTGATGCATGAACTTGTGTTTTTCATGTTGAGATGGTGGATGATTGAGCGGAGCTGCTTGGATGCATTGTGTTATGATGCTCCGAAGTATATGCTCGGCACTATCCAGACCTGGATGTTGTGCTCTAAGAGTAGTCCAGCAGTGCGTATAAATAGGTCTCATGTATAGGCCTTGGTCTCATGGATAGGCCAAATGATAGCCCCTAAGACTCACCGAAGCTGAGCAGGGTTGGCTGAGTGCCAAATTTTTTTTTTCTCTGGCTCCTATTTTTGGTTGGATGATACTTCTAGGTACAAGAGAGGTAGTGCTTAAAAATGAGGTATTTTCTCGTGACGTCATGAGGCGGTGTGTACTGGTAGTTTGTGTTTGGCCATCTATTTGTCTCGGCATTGGAGGCTATGGTTCATGTATTCACTTTTCCAGCTCATCTTGCCCATTCATCAGCATATCTAAAACCAAGCAGTACTGAGAAATAATGTGTATAGTAGATGGAATGAAATCGTACTTCCAGGCGATTTCATCCCAAAATTTGGTGAGGGGTAATGAAACAGATAGGCTGTTCCTCATATAAATATTCAAAAGACACCCCCCCCCCCATTTAAAAATGTCTAGCGCGATTCAGTCTAATTGGGAACGCAATAAAGCTGTGATTTGTTTAAAAAAATCATATTTTTAATTTTGTGATTGATGGATTTAAATAAAATGTTAAGTTATCTTATTTTTTTTTTATCTGTCTCAATAAAAAAAGAAAAGAAATTAATTATCCAATCATTAAAAAGAAAAAAAGAAAAGATACTTGAATTAAACTGAGGCAGTATTCAAATTAGGAACGTCGTCAAAAAAAAAAAGAACTTTTTTTTTCCTCTCGTCTTACACAGAGAGGCAGAACATATTAAATTTTTTTTTTTTAAAAAAAAAAAGTGTATTACTTAATTCTTTTGACATACATTAAAATAAAGCTTTAACAAAACGTGAAAATGGAAAAAGAAAGCTTTACTAGAGGAATTATAATAACAATGGGGTAATTTAGCGGCTTCACTCTCTCCACGCTATGCCATGACTTTCCATAGATGAAATAACCTGCCTTCTTTAGAGTAAACTAGACTGCAAAACTGGAAGGTAATTATGTTATAGGAATGTTTAGACATTTTTTACCATAAATTATAAATTGACATCATGAAATATCTACATAAAAATTATTTTTATAAAATATTAAAACATATTTATCATATGTTATGAAGTGAATTTATGAAACGGTTGCATACATTTTGTTTAATAAAATATTAAGACATCTTTATCATACGTTATAAAATGAAGTTATGAAATAATTACCTAGAATTTGTTTTATAAAATATTAAAACATCTTTATCATATGTTATAAAGTGAAGTTATGAAATAATTACATAGAATTTATTTTGTAAAATATTAGAACATGTTTATCATACGTTATAAAATGAAATTATGAAATAGTTATACGCAAATTTATTTATAAAAATATTTGAATGTATTTACTATATGGATTAGAAATGCTCCACAAGCCAAACAGAATTCATGTGTATGAATATACCCTTATATTTGACTAAATTAGAAATTCTTTAATTACTAAATTATAAATGCTCTACAAGCCAAACAGAGTTTATGTGTATAAATATACTCTTATATTTGACTAAATTAGAAATGCTTTAATTACTAAATGATAAATGCTCCATAAGCCAAACAGAGTTTATGTATATGAATATGATTCTATATTTGACTAAATTATAATTGCTGCAATTACTAAATGATAAATGCTCCACAAGCCAAACAGAGTTTATGTGTATGAATATACTCTTATATTTGACTAAATTATAAATGCTTCAATTACTAAATGATAAATGCTCCACAAGCCAAACAGAGTTTATGTGTATGAATATACCTTTATATTTGACTAAATTATAAATGCTGCAATTACTAAATGATAAATGCTCCACAAGCCAAATAGAGTTTACGTGTATGAATATACTCTTATATTTGACTAAATTATAAATGCTGCAATTACTAAATGATAAATGCTCCACAAGCCAAACAGAGTTTATGTGTATGAATATACTCTTATATTTGACTAAATTATAAATGCTGCAATTACTAAATGATAAATGCTCCACAAGCCAAACAGAGTTTATGTGTATGAATATACTTTTATATTTGACTGAATTATAAATGCTTCGGTTACCAAATGATAAATGCTCCACAAATCAAGAATTGCTAAGTTTAAATTTTTACCAATCAATAATGATTCATAAAATAATGAAATGCTGTATAAACCATAAATGCTTGACTGTTTCCAAGCTTCTTCTCATAAATGAATTCAAAATGAACTATTGTTAAATTAGAATGTTTCCAAGCTTCTTCTCATAAATGAATTCAAAATGAACTATTGTTGAATTAGAATATTTCCAGGCTTCTTCTCATAAATGAATTCAAAATGAACTATTGTTGAATTAGAATATTTCCAGGCTTCTTCTCATAAATGAATTCAAAATGAACTATTGTTGAATTAGAATATTTCCAAGCTTCTTCTCATAAAGGAATTCAAAATTGAACTATTGTTGAATTAGACTGTTTCCAAACGTCTTCTCATAAATGAACTTGTAAATGAACTATTGATAAAAAAAAGAACTGCTTCTAACTCTTTCATAAGTAAAAATGAAGATGAGTTATCATGTGAATAGAAATGAACTTTGTTAGAAATTGCAAATTAATTGTTATTTAATAAATTTTTTTTTTGTTACTAAAAATTAAATTGGTTATCCAGTTGTCCAATTATGTTTTGTTTTATTGCATCACTCATCAGTTATAGCACTTGTTCATGAGAATCTCATGCCTTCTGAGCTACGTCTGGCATAACTAGATCTAGGCAAGTCAGGTTGTAGTGAGACGGAACTCTAATGGCGCTTTTTGGGAAACCAAACATAGAAATATTTAGATGTTTCCAGTCTCTATCGTACTACATCCTCTGATGAGCAGGAAATATTGTTGTAGGAGGCATTAACATCTGCATTAGGAATGTCAATTGATAGCTCCTTCCTACAGCATGCTCATCAGAAAATTGTTACAGCTGATGTAATAAAACGGCTGTATGTGGGTCCGGTTACAATATATATATATATATATTAACTCTCAATTTAAAGATGTTTTGTATATTATAAGTAGAATTAGCATAAATTTGAATTTTAGAAGCTAATTTACATCCTAATAATTGTACAGGAAGTTACGGATGCCATTTTTCAGAAAGTGGCATGTTTGTTTCTTTTTTATTTATGGCATGCATATCTTTGGCTATAGCTCACTCTTCCTCCACCTTTATCTTTCTGTCATCTCTGTCAGAGCAAACAATGTCAGTCCTAAAGAGATTGAAGAAGTGGCCTAACTGTAGCTTGCAATCTAAAAAGTGGTGAATATTCATTACCTTTCTTAAGTCTATTGTATAGGTAATTGGGGTGACCAGCCTTGTGGATAGGTTAGCTCTTGTTTCTTCAAATTTTTACACACAATTTTATACACTATTTGGTGTGCTGTCTCCCTAGCTATTTTATCTTTCAAGTTGTTTAACAACCTATTTAAAGATGGAGGTGACCAAAAACTGATGTTGTATTTATTGGTACATATTTTGTTTAATTTTGCACAACTTTAGACATATATACTAATCCATTTTTGTTTTCAGATTGGAGATTTACAGGGTGCATAAATTTGATAAGAAATTAACTATTATTGAGTTTTATCTTTTTTTAGTATTATACCCCACATTAACTAGATATTTTTTGAGTATAATTTTATATTTTTTCTCAGATCTGTTTTAAACTTGCATAATTTCTAGTTTGTATGAAGAAAACATTTCAGTCCTGTGTATTTATGGGAATGGGGGTTATAGACTTAGGGCATATGATGCATCTCATGTTAGAGGGCTTCAGTTCCATCCTAAAATCCAATACATTCTGTCTTTGAATGTTTAAATTTAAAAATGTGAGAATATGATGTCATCTTCCTTCTCAATAATCCATACCAAAGAAACCATGAAAGCTAACTGTAGATAAATTTGATCCATTCTTCCTTCATCCATACCTAGTAGTGTATTGTCCACATGTCTGAAATATAAGTGTTTTTGGCCTTTCAAATTTTGGAATAATTAGTTTTTCAAATTTAAGCAAATTCAAGCTGCAGACAACTCCATTAAATGGTAGCCCCATTGGCAAACCATGATTCATTTTATAAATTTTGTTATTTATTGTTGCATATCATACCATTTACACCATTTTAGACACTTTATCAATACTTTTACTTGTATTAAACTAACAGTTTCAACTGTCCTGCAGTCATCATCAGAGTCTTGTTAATTCTATTTCCAAAACCCAACTGACAAAAAAATTCAAAATCTGTATTTTTTGTCAGTTGGGTTTTGGAAATAGAATTAACAAGACTCTGATGATGACTGCAGGACAGTTGAAACTGTTAATTTAATACAAATAAAAGTATTGATAAAGTGTCTAAAATGGTGTAAATGGTATATGTTATAATAGAAATCAATACATAGGAAAAGAAGTAGAAAATCATTTATTGTTGCAAATATCTCTTTATTTTTTCTAAAGATAATTTGCAATTAAAATAATTAGATTTTACAATTGTAATGATCATAATTTTTCCTGCAAGCAAAACTTCCATTAATACGAATTTTAATCTATAAAGATGAATGAATATACAGACTTCAAGCTAATGTATGCATTTTAAAATACAATATTAATACATCTGGTTGTACTTCATCAAAATAGTCTTTTGATTATTTATTGGACTGAATAAAATACATTTTTTTTTACTTTTGTATTCATTAAACTTTATTTTGAATATGTCACTAATAAATATATTGATTGCCTTGCAATAACACTGGATGAAAATTAAAATAAAAATAAAAATTTTGTAATCAAAATACTGTTTACAGTATATTTTATATAGCACTGCATATAATGAAAACACTCAGTATTATATATATCTAGCATGATTGCCATCATTTTTCTTTTGGATGATATAATGTTACTATCCTATAATATCATCACTCTTTCAAAATGACTATCATTTCCAAAATGGCTGTGTTTATAAAGTAATTCAATTTTTTTATGATTATTATAGTGACTAACCAGTTGGAAATCAAAATAATGGATACAAATTGATTATGACTACAGAGCAACCTCATATAAAGGTCTGGTGCTAAGTGGAATATAGGTGTAAAAAAATCATCTATTATTAAATTACTTCAGCAGTACTATCTATGAAACTTTAATGTGAATAAAGCAGTATAGGTAAAAGTTAAACATTTTACTTATATGAATATGATTATTTTACATGATCACCATCTCTTATACTAGCACATAATTGTTATTAAACAAGGCAAAACTCTCCTCACAGTAGTACCACCCTGTGCCAACCAGAGTAATCAAAGATGGCATCCACTGATTACTCTGGTTGGCACAGGATGGCCCTACTGTATGGAGAGTTTTGCCTTGTTTAATGATTATTTTAGTTCTTAACTGATTTAGTTTAACACTTCTTGAAATTTTGATATACTTAACATCCTTATAACCTATAGATAAGATATATGCATTTTATCTAGCTAGTTTATTTAGGCTTTACATTTATTTTACAGGTAGTGCTTCTACAGTAATTTAATTACAAGTGTTATTGATTTTTCTATATTTGGATTTCATCTAGAAATATGCAAAGGGTTCTATTTCTTATGTAGTTATATTTAGAATTTTGCAATATTTAAAATGTTTGTCATATTAATCTTGCTCTAAATATGTGGTTTAGTTTTTTGTTTACAGTAATCTGAATTTCAACCTATTTAATGTTTTTGCAGCCTATAAATGAGAGGTTTACCTTTTGTCTATACTGATTTATTCATACTTTGTTTCACAGATGGCACTGCTGTGGTACTTTAAAAATAGGTTATGTTGATATTTTTCTATTTGAAGTTTAGCTAGAGATAAGCAATTGGTTCTATTTTTTATGTAGTTATATTTAGGAGTTTTCAATATTTTAAATGTTTATTGTATTAATCATGCGTTATATATGTTTATTTTTATCTATAAAGATCTTAGGTGATTTACTTTTATGCTTCTTGTTTACATTATCTAAATATTAATGTATTTAATGTTTTTGTAGTCTATAAATAAGATATTTATCTTTTACATATACTATTAGGATACTTTGTTTTGCACATATAATTCTTGAAATAATTTAATGATAAGTGATATTGATATTTTTATATTTGAATTTCATCTAACAATATGCCATTGGTTATACATATATATGTTGAATTAAATATTTCCATAGAATGTTATTATAATAAAGAATAAAAATGAGATTATATCCATGTAGAGATAACTTTTACTTTTTGATGTTGTTAAAAAATTATCAATTGATAATCCCTGAGACTAAACAAGTTTTCTCATTAACTTATAAAAGCTCTTTTGTAAAACAGAGAGCATACCAATAGCTCAAACAAGCTCTATTTTAAATATTTTCTCATACCGCACTTATGAATTAAGAGTTTGTTTGAGCTATTGGTATGCTCTCTGTATTAAATTTTTGTAAATACAAGCTTATAAAAGTAATTTCACGTTATATATGACTTGCTTTTTTTTTATTAAAAGCTCTTTTGGTGGAGTTTTTTGTTGAAGTAAAAGGAGGCATATATAAGAGATAGCATGTTAAAAACACATACAGTGAGATCTTCTACAATAAACATAATTGGTCTCAGAAGCTAATTTATTATACAATCTATTTATTCTAGCACACATTGAAATGCTGTACTGTATTTAAACTCCTATAATTGCTAATATTTCTGATTTTTTTCATATATGTAATTACTGTCTTTTTAAATTAAGTATATACTTGTCAATAATAAATAATAAGTATTTTGAAGTATCAAATCTGAGTTGTAGTTTGATATATATTTCAGTCAATAATTATTGTACAACTATATGTAACCAAAAAAATTGAACAAGGCAAATTGATTACTCTGGTTGGCACAAGATGGCACTACTGTATGGAGAGTTTTGCCTTGTTTAATAACAATTATGTGCTAGTTTGAGATAGTGATCATGTGATGTTTAGTGGTTCAAAAAAAAATGCTTAAAATTTCATGATTTATAAGAGAATGTAAAACAGACTTTAAATCATTTACTTCAAGATAAAATTCTCTCATAGAAAAACAGTGAAGAAAAAGATAGTGGTTATTGGGCATACCAATTGCCAGAAGGTGTAGGTTTGATTGTTCTCCAGTCATGTTTTGTTCTGTAAATATGAGTATCTAGATACCCATTTACCAATCAATATTAGTTGGTTAGTTAGATTGATAAGAACTAAAAAACTAAAAAAAAATATTCAAGACTTTTGAATGAAGTTTCAAATATTCTTATCCTATATTTGAACCAAATCATTAGAAATGGCAGATAGATATACAAACGTTGTAACATAAGAAATGTTATTTTGTATGTAGATAATTCACATTTTAATTTGGATAAGATAAACACGAGTTTTGTAGCAGTTTGTTTGATGAAGAGTAAGGTATAATTGACCACTAACACCAAGCATATTATTGTTTTTATTGTCTTTTTTTTTTTTTTCAAATATATATATTAACTACTATTATAATAAATTGAGAGTTTGTAATTTTTAATTTCTTTAACTATCTTTTTAAAATCTAGTCGTACTTTTATGTAACTTATCTTTCACTATTCAAACTAATGACCTTTTCTGACGTGAGACGGAAAAGTAACCCAGGTAAGTGAAGCATATTTTCTTTATAATACGATTCCGTTAAGGTAATCATTTTCCTAAAGAAAAGAAAAAAGATAAGACTTCTCAAAATAATGAAAGAAAATTACATTCACTATTATTTTTGTTTGAATTTATGTTTCCGAAGTAAAAAAAAAAAATCTTTAAATATATATATATTGATAATAAAACAGAATAGAAATGCGATAAAAATAATTTCAAACACCTTTATTAATTCAGAGGTTTTAAAGACACGCATTAAATTTATTTTCATTTATTAAATAAAAGCAATTGATTGTGTTATTCTAAAGCTTTCCCAGAGGTAAGACATAATCATCTCGTTTTATTATGTACGAAGAGCGGAGAATCTGCGAAGAAAATAACATTCTTTTACCCTCTTAAAGATTTTAACTTTATAAAATGCAAACTTCTCGTACAAAATTGGAAATTATATTCTCAAAAATAATAAAAATCTTAAGATTTTCAATATAATAAAAAGTAAAGACGGCCTTGTCATATTTCGAAGACAAGATAAACCTTGAAAAAATATTTTCACAGATGCTATTATTAAATTTCTATTATTAAAGTATAATACTGTATGAAATAACTTTTTTTTCTCCCTTTTTAAAATTTTAAAATATAATTAATCCTTGTAGTTCAATAAGACTATAAAATAAATAAAATTCCAGTGTGTAGATAAAAGACGGTTTTTGAGAAAATCCTGAAAATAAAACTATCTAATTAACCTCTATAAATCACGTGACTTCTTTAGCTACAGGACTCCATCACATTTCTATATATCTTTATTTTAACTTTTACAAGGTAGCAAATTATGCAAGAAAAACATTTATGCATCCATTATTAGTTTGGCAACTATTAAAAGCACCATCATATCACTTTAACAGGCAAAACTCCCTATACATATTGCCAAACACAGCAAACTAGAGTAATCAATGGATGCCAGAAGGCTTGTGCATAAAATCCCCATCTAGTGCCTACTCATTCAATATCCCCAGACTAGTTTCTGGCTTGTGGCCTTCGTCAATGAGGAGCCTTGGATCTGAGAGCATTGCACCTAGATCTTAGGATCTAATGCAACCTTCCAGCAGCCACCTTTTATCTCCACTTAACTACAAAACTATGAGTCCTAAACCGAAAACACCTTAATGTTTTCAATCCAAGCCCACTAGCTTATATAGTCATATGGGTCTGCACTCAGTTCAGTACCCATACATTTTGGGGTCTTTGGTTCCTTAATAACCATAGCCACCACTATCCTATTAGGCAGGATTGGTTTTAAGCCAATAAACATCACATGACCACCACTTATTATGCTTGTGTATAACTGTTGTTAAACAGGCAAAACTCACTATACATATTGCACAAGCCTTAGCATCCATTGATTACTCTAGCTTACTGTGTTTGGCAATATCTATAATGAGTTTTGCCTGTTTTAACAAGTTATACACAAGCATAAGAAGTGGTGGTCATGTGATGTTTATTGGCTTAAGATCACCTTAACTTACTTTTAATGCCTGCTTTATGGATAGTAACTGTTGTTAAGTATTGTTCTCTAGAGCAGTGGTGGAATCTTTTTACGTTTGCGACCCCCATATTTAGACTAAAATTTTTCGCGACCCATTATATGTTGTTATCATCTAATTATAAGCATATACAGATAGTAATAATAAAAATCGTAAATATGTATCTTTATATTATATTTCAGTATGTACGATTTAGTATGAGATCCTTTTAAAAAAATGCATATTAACAAAAAATGTATAATAATACTTAGTTCTTAGATCTATTGATTTGCAGCAATTACGTCTTTTTTAGCCTGTTTTAGAAAATGTATATGTTCAAGAACTTAAGAACAAAACTCAGAGAGTGAAGAAGAGAAATGAGAGCAATATAAACAAAGTGTAATTATGATATGCTGTTAGTGGACTGGAATATAAAGAAAGAAGGTTTAAGCACAAAAGTCTTTAGACACACGATAGTGAGTTGAACAGATTTCATGTATTTTTTAAGAGTGTTTAGGTTTTTTTTTCAATTACAAACTTATTATCCAACATGAAAACTTTTCAAAATGTTGCATGACCACCAAGCTCTAGACATATTTATGTAAGCTTTGATTATTCATACTTACATTTAGATCTAAAGTAAAATTTGTGCCCATACAGTTGAGTTGTACATAAAACCAATTCAGGTACTAACACATTTAAACCTGCAATGGTCAGCCATTACTCTTATTTCCACTTTGATTAATTATATACATAAAAACAGTCAATAGCAACACATTATTTTCTGCATTTTACATGATGCAAATACAATATTTTGTTATTCCTACTTTAAAAAATAGCTGAAAGTTTTGGTTGCCCTCTTTTTTAGAGTGATAAACATACACAATAAGTACCCTATCAGCTATTTTGAAAGTTTTGGAATAATAAAATATTGTGTTTGCATTATGTAAAATATAATAATCAAAAAAGCAAGTCATATATAAGGTGACATTACTTTTATAAGTTTGTCTTTATAAAAATGCAATACAGAGAGTGTACCAATAGCCCAAACAAGCTCTTAATTAATAAATGTGGTATGAGAAAATATTTAAAATCTCTATCCAGAACACTCCCATCTCCAGACCAACTGGTTTCAAGCTTATGGCTCACATCAGTGGAGAACTAGAATATTCTGACATTAGATCTAAAATATCAACTCAAAACCCAGCACTTATTTCATATGTAATATTTAAGTAGAAACTCTGAAATTTTTGGACATGAAAATGTCTTTAAATCCAGCTATCTAACTTAAATAGCTATATGGGACTGAACTAAATTCAGATCTACCATATTTTAATAGCCTCAGCATAGCCAAAGCCTTAAAGGTAAAATTATAATAATCAAAAAAGCAAGTCATATATAATGTGACATTACTTTTATAAGCTTGTATTTACAAAAATGCAATACAGAGAGTGTACCAATAGCTCAAACAAGCTCTTAATTAATAAGTGCAGTATGAGAAAATATTTAAAATCTCTATCCAGAACACTCCCATCTCCAGACCAACTGGTTTCAAGCTTATGGCTCACATCAGTGGAGAGCTAGAATATTCTGACACTAGATCTAAAATATCAACTCAAAACCCAGCACTTATTTCATATGTAATATTTAAATAGAAACTCTGAAATTTTCGGACATAAAAATGTCTTTAAATCCAGCTATCTAACTTAAATAGCTATATGGGATTGAACTAAATTCAGATCTACCATACTTTAATATCCTTAGCATAGCCAAAGCCTTAAAAGTAAAATTATAATAGTCAAAAAAGCAAGTAATATATAACGTGACATTACTTTTATAAGCTTGTATTTACAAAAATGCAATACAGAGAGCATACCAATAGTTCAAACAAGCTCTTAATTAATAAATGTGGTATGAGAAAATATTTTTAAAAAATTTGGAAAATATTTAAAATCTCTATCCAGAATACTCCCATCTCCAGACCAACTGGTTTTGAGCTTATGACTCAAGTCAGTGGAGAGCTAGAATATGCTAAGGTTATTAAAATATGGTATATCTGAATTGAATTCAGTCCCATATAGCTATTTAAGTTAGATAGCTGTATTTAAAGACATTTTCATGTCAAAAAATTTCAGAGTTTCTACTTAAATATTACGTATAAAATAAGTTCTGGCTTTTGAGTTGATATTTTAGATCTAGTGTCAGAATATTCTAGTTCTTTACTGACGTGAGCCATAAGCTCGAAACCAGTTGGTCTGGAGATGGGAGTGTTCTGGATAGAGATTTTAAATATTTTCTCATACCGCCTTTATTAATTAAAAGCTTGTTTGAGCTATTGGTATGCTCTCAGTATTGCATTTATGTAAAATATAGAGAAGAATGTTGTAGTATTGTTTGTTTTTATTAGTACTAATATAGTCTAGTATTAAAAAAGAAAATATTTCAGTTTGGTAGAGTATATGGAACCATCACAATCAGCCTGACTTTTTAAGAATACTGCCGATTTAAAATTTTATATACACTAAATTTTTAAAAATAAAACACTAAAAAAAGCTCTATCTTAAAATACCATTATCGAAACATTGACTGTTACAATTAAATTTTGTAAATTTAATTATGGCTTTAAACAATCTCTCATTGCATTATAAATTATTACAGAAATTATTTCTCTAATTTTATTAAATCTAATATGTTATAATAAAAATCTTTCTATTTATTAGCTAATATTTTATGACACTTTTTAGTAATTTTAGTTTTGACTGTGATATTGATTAGAAAAATATTTCTTTAAGTTATAGTTTACATTAAATTTAAATTTGCAAAGATTGTTCATCTTTATATCAAAGTAATTTATTTCTTCTTTATGACTTAGTGTTAAGTGCACTTTTGGTGAAGTTCGTCATAAAAAAGAAAGAAACTACTTTGGTACACAGATAAACAGACCAACAAACACTTACAAATTCAAATTACAAATATAAACGAAGACAAAAATCATTATTTTCATTAAATTATAAGATTTAGATCTGATAATATATTTTTACTTTTTTCTGAAATTAGATATTACAGATAAACACATGATTTAAGATTAAATAAAGGCAAAACTCTCCATACATTAGTGCCACCCTGTGCCAATCAGAGTAATCAATGGATGCCAGAAGGCTTGTGCATAAAATCCCTGTCTAGTGCCTACTCATCCAATATCCCCAGACTAGTTTCTGGCTTGTGGCCATCATCAGTGAGGAGCCTTGGATCTGAGTGCACAAGCCAGAAACTAGTCTGGGGATATTGGATGAGTAGGCACTAGATAGGGATTTTATGCACAAGCCTCCTGGCATCCATTGATTACTCTGGTTGGCACAGGGTGGCACTAGTGTATGGAGAGTTTTGCCTCTGTTTACAACAATTATGTGCTAGTATAAGAGGTGATCATGTGATGTTTAGTGATTTAAGATTGTGCAAAGAATTAAAAATTAAAAGAAACTTACAATATGTGATGAAAATAGTACTGTTTAGTATTAGCAAAATGAAAAAAATTGCCAAGTTTTGCTAGTAAACAAAATTCAAAAATAAAACTTCTCCAATGATGATGATTAATAAATCATACTTCAGGTAATCATATAAATATCTTTAGATTAAAGAGAGTGGTCTATATTTTTAATTTTTCTAAGCTAATTGACAAACAGAGATTAATCTTTTGGTAAATTGAAGACCTAATAACATTTAGAAAGTCAAAATTATTTTAACAGAAAGAAAAGGTTATTGTGAATGCGTTTTATTAGTGATCTCAAGGAGTGTGATGTAAATCTAATTAGTGAACAGATTACTGATAGCTTGTTAAGAAAGGTAATTGAAATAAAATGTTCAATTGTTTCCTCTTCATATCTATATATAACAGTATGTAAATTTACTTTGGTTGTCTTTTTGAAGAAAAATTAATGGGAATGATTACATGCTTAGTGTTAATTATAAAATCCAGGTATATGAGATTCAGGTGTCAAAACTTTAAATTTTTTAAATGATCTGTTCATTGATCGTGGAAGAGGAATTTTTTTCGGACCTATCTTCAGTAATCACATTATAAGAATCTCAATATTTGATTTATATCAAACTATGGTTTGATTTATTTAATAAACCATATTTGTTCTTTCCAATATCATTCTTCAATTCCTTTTTAAAATATAAAAGACCCCTCTTCTCTTACATTTCATTGGCTTATTTTTTAATTTGTTTCCTTGATGTTATTTGAATGATTTTTTAAAATGTCATTAAATTGTATATACTCTCAGGGAACAATATTGAGCTATACAAATCATCATACTTCTTTCTTTTTGTGTTAGGTTAAAATTCTATGGTTTACTGCAACTG
The DNA here is from genome assembly GCA_028023455.1 of Epiperipatus broadwayi. Lineage (NCBI taxonomy): Eukaryota > Metazoa > Onychophora > Udeonychophora > Euonychophora > Peripatidae > Epiperipatus > Epiperipatus broadwayi. The sequence continues at coordinate 360,002 of JAQFVV010006543.1, forward strand.
ATAATATCCTGCTTCACTCCCAACTAAAAGGCTGTCAGCTTTTTGTTTTATTTGTGGATGTTAACATGTCATTCAATAACACTCATTCTGGTAACAGATAAATTCTTACACTAGTAACACAAACATGGTTATCATCTACTCTGCAGAAAGCTTCTAAAATTCTGGTTATTATTTGGAAGAAAGAACACAAAAGATCTTCACTAAGATATGAAATTAAAATATCATAGCATTATACTCTATGTTCATAATAGAACTGAGCAATAATCATAATTAAACATGGATTTTCACAAGCATGTTTATTACTAATCTAAATGTATTATGATGTTCTAATGATAATTTAAACATTTTTACATAAGTGAATAACTTCATTCACTGAAATAACATAGTACTGAAACAGATTTCACTTCTGACTGGTTGCTATAAGAAACTATTAATCAAATTTTCCAATAATTTTTATGTAAATGCATTAAAATAATATGGTCACACTGATTACTAATATATCACATTAAAACATTACTAAACATGAATTTTAATGTGAAGACCATTAAATGGCATCACTCTTGTTAAATGCTCAAATATAAATAGTCACATGGCACAACTAAATCTCTCTTCTCTTTCTGGTATCATTGCTTATATAATTCTTTTAAAGAGCTGTGATTTAATGAGGTAACCACCAATTAAAATAAATAGCCCAAGCTGAAGCACATAATCTAAAAATTATAAAACCCATGTCTGGGAATTCAGTAAAGTTGTGAATCTTTAAATTCCCATTTATAATTAAGTATTTGATATGATTTACTAGTTATACAAAATCTTGTGTACTAGACTAAAAAATAGCCACCTTGCAGCTTAAACTCAAATCAGACAAATGGAACTGTTAATTACTAGATTATATTGTTAGGCTTGGGCTTTGATTTTAATTGGAGGTTACCTAATTTGATCATAACTGACCTTTAATTTTTGCTAAAACTGGTAAACTCTAACTTGCTCAATTATTATTCAGTATTGGTTAGTAAATATAATAATAATAATAATAATAATAATAATAATAATAATAATAATAATAATAATAATAATAATAATAATAATAATAATAATAATAATAATAATAATAATAATAATAATAATAATAATAATAATAATAATAATAATAATAATAATAATAATAATAATAATAATAATAATAATAATAATAATTCAATTCAATTCAATTCAATTCAATTTATTTATCGTACAAAACTACAGCATTAAGCCAATTACAGAATTGCACTATAATAACTATACAATAATATACATAAATAATATACATAAATGAGTAAAAATGATGAAAATAATATAATTATATGCCATACTTTTTTACAAGATAAGTAACAAATTTTTTAAAGTCTAAAGAAAAAATATTTTCATTAATAAAATCATGATTATAGGTATTAGGCAAACGAAGCAAAGGTGAAAATTTTAATATGTTAGAGCGACAAACCTTAATATAAAATAAAGTAAATGTACGTGTTTTATGTAAACAATTATTAAACGCAATATTTGAAATTTTGTTAGTTAATATATAATAATAATAATAATAATAATAATAATAATAATAATAATAATAATAATAATAATAATAATAATAATAATAATAATAATAATAATAATAATAATAATAATAATAATAATAATAATAACAATAATAATAATAATAACAACAATAACAACAACAAACAGTCATTCAAAATTCAAAAATGAATATGGCCATTCTAATTTCAAAAAAAAAAGTTGAGAGGGAGGTTAAAAAAATTACCCTAAAGGTAAATTTTGTGGTGATTTACAAACTAATCTGTGAATCACAGATATATTCATATATAGAACATATTGGTCTAATTTTCTGTATACTTGTTAATTTATGATGTTGTCTTTTAGTTTCTTCAGCAAAAAACTTTTCTTTCAGAAATATTTCAGCATCTTGTCTAATTGTAGCTCTACAAAGTATTCTGATCTCTGTCATATCTTCCCAATGGAAACAATTGGTATTGCATTTCTTTAGAATGTCTTTGAGATAATTCTTATAATGTAGATGGAGTCTACTTTTTCTATGAAACATATGTTCAAGTTCATAATAAAACACCCTTTTAGGAAAGCTTTTGTTGTTCATATGTTTTATATGTCCAATCCAAAAAATAATTTTGCAGTAGTAGATTTAAAAGTATTACATCCAGCAAGCTGAAGAATGTAGTAAATGGATAGCTATATATTAATATCCAAAGGATAAAAGGTTTTTTTAATCTACAGAGCTATCACTTCTAGATAGGGGAACAAACTTAGGATCATATTTTACTTCTTAATTTATAAAAACAATAATGATAATAATTACAAGAAAAACCAATTCTCTATAAGAGGCTTGTTTTTTTGCTTTAAATAAATCTTGTGTTAAGATTTGTAGAGGTCACTACTGTCGTTTTTAAAGCGCATTGTCTTAAGTTTATATAGCCTTAATATATATTACTCTAAGTACATTACTATAAAGTATGAGTTATAAAATTGTTTGAATATTTTACTTTTTTTAGTCAACTTTTACATATTTTTTTTTAAAACTTGTATAATAAAATATTTGCTTTTATTTATTAATTTATTTGTAGCAAATAATAATTTATTCTTGGTTGTTAAACATTTGCAGTAATTTTCTATGTGTGAATTTAATTATTTTAATTAATTATATATTATAAATTTATTACTTTATATATATATAATGTTCTAGGATTAGATTATAAATTATTTATAATTATTTGACAAGATTCTAGCCATAACCATGAATATAAAATGGGATACCACATATATCATTACGTATTTATGTTTTAAATTATCTTTTTATCAATTTTAAATTGAAATGTTATCATGACACATAAACAAAAAAATTTTAAATATTTTTCAAAATAATTTGAAAAAAAAATTTTTTTTCTGTTTTTAATATTTTTTTAAAATAACTATAATAAGTGCTTACTTTGGAGCAAGCTTTTCTCCAGGATATCTGTGATTAATAGTCTGTTAAAGAAATATAAATCTTCCACATCTTATTTTCTTTGCAGAGTGTATCAAAAACATTTTTATACGTTTTCATCATTCTTTATAACCATGGCACACATTCACACTAAAGCAAGAGTTCAAAGTTTTTTTTCAAATACAATAATATCAACTGATAGAATTATCATATATAAAGATCACAGTTGGACTGTGTTTATAAACCTATTAATTGTTCCATTAACATCAATTTCAAGTTGCCCAATCTTTCAATAATATCATCAAGACATTTCGTCTTTACCAATTTAAAAAATGTTCTATTAGAATTTTAAAAATATTTTGAATATTTTTATCATAATACAAAGTTTTAATCACACAAAAAGATGCTTATAGGGATCAAATGCTTTTTTAGAATCTACTATACCAATGACAAAAAAAAAAAATCATTAAGAAATTATTTTATACAGATTTAAGAAGAATATTTATAAATTAAAATAAAAAGCTTGGGGAATAAATAAAAATTATTTAAATCATCTAGATTTGCATATAATGTGGTGATTTTGTAAATAATGCTTTAGAAAATGTTAGAAGAATTAATGATGTAAACACATAATAGATTTGAGCTTTCTATATTAAATGGAGCCACCAAAGCATTACTGAAGATATTAATTGATAAATTAAAAAAAGTTTAATTTTCAATATTTATTAAAAATAGAAGTATTCAACAAGATAATTCAAACAAGTTTCATTAATTTTTACCATTTTCTAAACAAACAATTTATTTTCAAATATACATTCAAATTGACAATTTCTATGTACAAAGAATCATATTTTTATAAAATTTGACTATTAAATACCTCAAAATGTCAAACAACCACATGCTTTCTTCTATTAGTTGCAAATTTGCATGTTATTGTTGAAGAAATTTTCACTGTTTTTTTAGAATGCATTTTTCACTATTATTATAATACATATTTGCATTTTGCCATGCTTCTTAACAAGTTCTATAGTCATATACTTTCTAGTAAAGATGCTGTGTTAGAATTTTCATGATAATCTGCTGAATAAATGAAATGGGTCATAAAGCATTTTAGGACAAATGAAGTTCACTTATGTGACAGAAATTTAAAAGGAGTTATGAGTGAATATGTTTTCATTTTACATTACCACATTGTGGCTGGAAAATCACTCGATCAGTCAACATCTAATATGAATGGCAGAATAACTAGAACATTAAATCTAAATAATATATTTTCAACTGATATTTTTTTTATCAAGGACCCACCTATATGAATAATTACAAAGTTTACTGGTAAATCTTTTAAACCATTAGTGGATTTTCTCATTTTCTGCAGGAAAGTTTGCTGACATACCATGTCTGTTAAAATGAGAGCTAAGTGCTTGTTACTGACAAAAATCTGGTTACTTACATAGTTTGCCTATTGAAAGCTTGCCACCCATTTTATTTTCAATCTTCCAACACATGCAATATGATTGACTCTAAGTTATTTTATTTAATATTTACATTTTCTTAGTTATTAAAATGATAAAGAAACACAGAAGTCCAAAGGATTGTAGTTAAAAACTTTTTTAATGTAAATACAATAAAGAAAATAAAAATAAAACGTGATTAACACTTTCATGGATCACTTTTGTTATTGGTCAAGTAAAGTAAAACTGAAACTTTTAATTGGTTTTAATTGGTCAAGTGAGAAACTTTTTGATACAAATATTTTCATCTTTTAATGTATATTAATTTTAGTTTCATTTTCAAAAAGTATATTAATTATTTGTAATGTTAGGAAAGTAAACAAAAGTTATTTCAAAAATATATTTTTATTTGTATTTTATAGAAATATTCAAAAGCGGAAAAATCAAAGAAAACATTACGAGCAAATTAGAAGCATTGTAAATGTCATTTAAATCCCTACCAGATTTCACATTATGAATTTTTTAAGAATTTTTTAGGAAAAATCTTAACGTCTTTCTCAAAATAATTATACTTTCAGCATATTATTAAAAAAATACACCAAAAATACATTATAATGCCAGAAAAATATTCTAAAACATTAATCTTTGTTTGAAAATCAAATAAACAGCTTGGAGCAATCTCAACTCTTGACAAGATGTCGAAATTGCTACGGCTGGTTTCTTTTTCAATTTACAATCGTGTAAAGTATACAATTTTTTAATAAAACCTTACTACTTTTGTAAAATAACTATATTTTTATCAGATTTTATGAAAATTATTTATAATATGTACAAAACATAATAAAAAAAAACACTCCAAAACATATATTTTCATTTTAGCGGTGAAAAAATATTTAACGGAATCATCAGCCAATAAGAATTGAGAATAGATTGAGAATAGATTATCCAACCAATCAAAACTGGCCTTCTTCTTTTGTTCAACTTAAAACCCTCCTAGTATTGATTTTTTACTTGTAAAATAATTCAGAAGAGGGCAGCATCTTATAGGCCTTGCTCTAAGCTTTAATACAGGTATTTTTTCATCAATGTAACTAAAAAATTGGCTGAGTTAGAGCAATCTAAAGGTGACAACCACGATTTTGCATTTCAGGCTAAGAAAGGGTTAAATGAACTCTAACAAAAATGTGGACAGAAATCACGGTATTTATAATGTAATCGGGCTTGGCCGCTTGATGGCGTTCTGGCTCACCAAAACACCTACAAAATGCCGTTTATGAGGCCTGACATGGCTATAGAAAACATCTATGTTTATCTTAGCCATTGCAGGCCATTCATGATGACATAACACAGAAATAATATGGCCTATTTCTGCTTCACAACAGTTACTGTGAATCCACACATTTCTATTTTGTGTACAGTTTGATATATATGTGTGTTGTCTTTGATTAGTATAATTTTTACAATCTATGTTACACAATCTTTGTATTTATAATTACTTTAAGAAACATGAATTTATAGTAATTTTCGAAACAGCCACACCCTTGTCTTGAGAATGTGTAAGGTGTAAAAGCTTGCCGAGGGTACGTAAAAAAGAATTTGGCCGAGTTCATGTGCGAAATCTCGTTTTCAAGTGAAATACCACATGGTTGATGAAATGGCTGGTGAACATGTAACTTATTCGCAGTTGCCAACAACAGAAGCCGAGAGTGTGTCATATTTAAAGGCATTTGAGCAGTTGGCCTAATTTTTTGTCCTTTTTGGTTATTGTTTGTTTTTGATGAGACAAAATTGTGTAGGCAAAATGTTTCAATTTGATAAAAAAAAATAATAAATACAAAGCACAGGTTAAAAAAAAGAAAAACCTTTTATTGCTTTGAAAAGTACACAGTTTTTTTTTGGGGGGGGGGTTGATTTGTTATGTTATGTATAAAGCAAAAATTTAGTGGGAAAAATGGTTAAAAGTTGTGCGTCATAATTAAAATGTATCGTTTTCGAAAGACATCGCAAAATAGACATCGCAGAGTAGCAGAAATCAATGAATCAATCCCCTCCCCCCACCAATCCTCCCAAAAAAATTTCAATTTATGTTTTAAAAATAAAAATTGATATCAATCAATCAATTAATAACAAAAAAAAAACAGCTATTTAAAATGTGTCAAAATTAAACAATTTAAAAATCGCGCGGCCCGAAACCTTACATTGTATTGTTTTTGACTGCCAACAACGCCATCAAGTGGCCAAACCCGATTACATTATAATTACCAAAATTCATTTCTACTATTCTGTAATTTTAAAAATATTCCATTGAAATACACAAAAATCTAAAGAGTTGTAATTAAATTTCTTTTGTTGTAAATTCACTACACCAGCTGTAAACTAATCGTAGTGCACTCACAAATGATGTTTTGGTGCTTTCTAATCATGTTCCTTTCACACATTCACACATGACCCTGCTATTGCATCTCTGTTTGGACATCAAGTATAATATCATGACCATTATCAAATACTTTTCATGTGGGCATTAACTTGTAATTTTGAAAATATTCCACTACCTCTTGTTCTGTCAATAAAAATTTTCAAATTTTAATCATATTTCCCAAAATGATAAGGAAAAAAAAAACAAAAAACAAATATTAAATAAATCAGCACACGATAACGAATGTCAACAAAAAATGACGTTAATTTTAACCACATATCTGTTCACTTCGTGTTAACATTTGGACATTATGTTATGAATGAAATTTATTTTAAAATGTATTCGAATTTTTTTAAATTAACATTCAATTTAAAATAGATTTGTTAATATTTTTTAAAGTTAATAAGCTATACACGTTCGAGATAAAAAATGTAAACAATTTTCAGGATCGAAGTATTTGTTTACACTTTTTGCCTCGAAATTATTTTCTCGAACATGTATAGTTTGTTAACATTAAAAAATATTACCAAATGTATTGTAAATTGAATGTTAATTTTAAAAAATTCGAATACATTTTTTAATAAATTCTATTCACAACACAACATCCAAATGTTAACATGAGGTGAACAGATAATATGTGGTTAAAATTAACGTTATAAATACTGGTTTTTTTTTTCATTTCTTTTTGCTTTATCATTTTTGGAAATATGATTAAAATTTGGAATCTTTCATCAACAGAACAAGATGCAATGGAATATGGTCAAAATTATAGGATAGTGCCCACCTGAAAAGTATGTGATAATGGACGTGGTTTACACTTTATATGTGAAGAGAGACACAGTGGCAGTGCCATATGTGAACATGTTCTAAGTGCCTATCCATTTGAAAGGAATTTGATTAGAATGCTCTAAAACATTATTTGTGAGTGCGCTGAGATTGGTGTACAGCTAGGGTAGTGAATTTACATTAAAAATTATTTTAATTAGAACCCTTTGGATTTTTGTGTGTTTCAATGAAATATTTTCAAAATTACAGGTTAGTAAAAGTGATGTCTGACTGCATCTTTGTTATAGTTTGCTTAATCATGTTTTATTTTTATTTTCTTTACTGCATTTATATTAAAAAAGTTTCTGATAAACATTATCTTTAGCAGGCTGAAACATACAATACTCTAGCGGAATAATTTCAAACTACAATGCATAGCTTTCAACAATACATATAATTAATTCTATAAAAATAGTATCACCATTGCAAAGAGTCCTGAATGAAAATTCCTGCAGATAGAACCAAACTGGTCATTGATGGTACCTAATTGTCATTTTAGCTTATATTTTTCACATATAATCTGACTTGCCATCTAACACCATCTGCACCTTTAGCATATCTCACCACTCCAGTGAACACTGTTCATTACAATGCTGACAGAGAACATTGTTCTTTATCAGCCACCTCCTCACTAATCACTTCAATGTCAATTCCAGAGCTTGAAGTTCCTTCATCAACTGCAATAAACACCAAGATTTTGTGTGAATAGCTGGAAGATCTAAAATTTCATTTACTGGCATGATACATGTTATATGATTTATGCCTTCCATAGCCTTATTGTAGTTAGTTGTGAAGTAATGTGATTCTCACATGAGTTCTCTGAATAGATTTCAAGCACCAGATAGCATATATACAATTACTTTGTCAAAATACCAACTTTTTAACTATAGACGTTGCCAGGACCAAGTTTACAATTATAGATATTGTCAAAGTACCAACTTTACAACTGCAGGACAGAAAAGAAAAAGTAACAAAATTTGAAAAAAAAGTTTGAAATTATTTTGCTAGAGTGTATTTGTTTCATCTGGCTAAAGGTAATGTTTACAAGTTTTTAATTACAACCCTAAGGACTTTTGTGTTTCTTTCTCAATTTAATAAACAGAAAATGTAAATATTGATTATGATAATGTATAGTCAGCCATATTGTTTATACCATGTGTTGGAAGCCCCTGAAAATAAATAATTTAAAATAAAAACAGGTGTCAAGCTTTCTGGCATGTAAACTGTATAAGTACCAGAATCTGATTCAAATTATCAAAGCAGGATATACCCAGACATTAAAAGCACAATCAAAGCAAGATGCTACAAAATCAAACATATCTTCATTGCAAGATCAAACCATTTGTGTTATTAGCAGAAAAATTCATGGAGCTTCAATATGCAGAGCCTGGATCTTCAACTTGAAGAGGATCTGATTATTGTTATTTCAGTATTCTGTGCTGATACAGATATATTCTGTTCATTGTTGAAAGAGAGTATACATCCAGCTCATCATCCAGGCTGATCAATGGTGACCTATCTGAATTTAAATTTTAGGGCTTCTGATATTCATCTGTATACTAACATCTGTATTGTATTGATTCAGTGATAGCAGATCTCATGCAGGATATTGCATGTTCTTGGGATGAAGTCAAATGCAAAATTTTAAAAAAGATAAAGGTATATTCTCGAACTGTTACAGACTCATTTAGATCATATACATTGAAAAGTACCATTGCCGAACAGGAAAAATCCATATCTCTTCATGCAATTTATCACTATTAATAATGTTTGGTTCCCAATAGATTTTCACAGATAAAAATTATTATTGATAATAAAAAATTAAAAGAGTTAACAATGATCAGATTATTAATACAGATGGAAATTGAAGTCCTTAAAAGCATAAAGTATATTTTGTAGATTTATCTTTTGAACTAGAAAGAATAACATGATCATCAACATATTGTAGATCTAGATTCTAAGTAGTTATAGACTTACTTTTGTAGAAACAAAATAGTGTTAAAAGAAATCATGCTTATGGAAAAAAGTTATTTATTAGATTTCTTTTATCATTTCTTAAATATAATGTAAATAAACACTTAATAAAAAAAGAAGTGACTTGAGATTTTATAATGATAGGAAACAAGAGAGATCAAAAACAACTTAGATGGGTGAAAGAAAAAATAGATATTATTACTGAGCTAAATGAATCTAGGATGGACATATTTCTAGAAGAAATACTACAGATGGATAATTGAAATCATAAGCTGAATCTCATAAGATTGTAAAAATACCTAAAAAGCAATTATGTTCCAGATTGTGGAGGAGATAAAGAAATTAGATGGAATTATATAAAGAAGAGAAGCTATGGATGAGAGAAATTGGTTTAAATTTGGAGAAATTGTTCTATTGTAGCAGAAGAATGACTAAAGGGTCTGTAATTTTTATTTTTTTCTATTCTTTGTTGTATATTAGCACCACAATTATATTCTTCCCATTATATGTTGTATTCTTATCATTTAAACATGTTGCCTGCAGTAAGCTATGTGATGTGCAGCTTCAAGGTCTTTAATGGATAATGTAAATCTGTGGATACTAACACTATATAATGCTATAGATTGAAACATATATATATATATATATATATATATATACATATATATATATATATATATATATATATATATATATATATATGGTTCCAGCTTACACATTAATACTCATTAGCAATATTTTTTCTCTTCTCTATTCTTATGCCATCTAGTGTAATCTTTGATTATTTTGGATATAACAGTAATGGATATCAATTTATTAAGCACTACCTTTTGTTATCTATTGATTACTAAACCTTACACTAGATGGCAGGAATGTATGAAGAATAAAATATGTTCTGTAACAGTAAAAAGTGGTCATTTCTTATTGCAACTGTTAAAGAAAAATTCAATTATTTATTTATAATACGTTAAAATTATCATTTAACATATCCAATATATGTATAGAAATCCATTGATGTGGATTTGGGATGGACATATTGCTACAAGACATGACAATAGAATGAGAGTTGAAATATTGTAAAAGACCTAGAAAGAAACTGTACGTGAGATGGATGGGTGGACGAAATAAAGAAGTGAACTGGAGTGATGTGGAGAAGATAGACTAGTAAGACGGATTGAACTTGGAAAGACTTTCATTCTGCAGTGGATCTATAATGGTTAAAAATGATATATATGCAGAATAATTATCTTTTATTGTTAGATATTTGACATATGTCAATTTATTTGCAGAGTTTAAAAATGATTGGAAATAGCTTTGACTTAAATTTAAATATCACTCATTTCAAATAAATTTGCATTAAATATTTTGGCTGATTTAATATATATTCCTCTTACTGTTGTAGTTCAAGACAACTTTTCATACAACATCATGAAATGCAGTTAAGAAATTACCATTTCACTACTGTCAAAGTTATTGAACAAGAAACTAGAGGATAGTTCAATTATTGATTAACAATATTCAGAAATTATTTGACATTTACGTGTATTCAGTATAACTATGATTTGTCATTATATATATATTACATAGTAAAAAATAACACATACCTATATATATATATTGAAACAGGTATACTGTTCCATGCATATATATTCAAAAGATCCCCCCCCCTCATTTAAAAATACTGGCATGATTTGTTGTTAGAAAAGAAAAGACTTAATAATGGTTGAGGAAAACTAAAAATTTAAAGAAACAAAGGAATCATGAAAATTGACAGCAATAAAAAGAAAGTTAATTTGGTCAAATTAAAAATAAAAAAGACACAACAAATACGTTAAATCTGCAATTAAAAGAAAGTATAAATCTTTCTTAATTAAAATTCATCAATCCAAAAAAAAAGGAAATCAATAAAGTAAAAAAGAAAAAATATATTTAAACATTAAAAAAAGATAAGTTTATTTTGTATTGCAGAAAAATAATTTATAAGGCAAAATAACTTAGGTGTTAAGCCAATGCCTTTAGGCAAAGAAATGTAAAATTAATTGGAATTCGAAAACACATAGTCAGATAATTAAAAATGGTCTTCTACTGCCAAAAAGAATAGCCAATGAGCTGGGGGAAATGGCACGAACATGGACGAAAACATACTACCAATTAAGGCAGGCATCATATAAAGAGAATCCATTCTGATAAGCAGAAAGTATAAATAGCTTGAAAAATTTGGATTATCAGACAGAGAGAATAATTTTTATTGTTATCGTCCATTAAGTAGTTTTTCTTTTGAGAAGTCATAGTGAATAAAATAAGCTGAGAAAGTACAAAATATTTGGAAAATTCGAATTATCAGAGAGTGTTTATTTTATCAGTTTTACTAAGTAAAGCAAGACAAAAAAAATCAAAACTTAACCATGAAAAAACAATATAACATGGGCGGTTGACCTGCGTTTTTCTCTTCATCCACCCTCATGAAGTAAGCTCCAGCCTGTCTACTGTGCCCTTCATTAAGCCCCATGGGTATTGAAAGAGAACAACAAGTAATAAGGTAAGAATTAAAAAAATAGTAGCAATTCAATTATTAATGCTATGATAAAAATTTTAATAAAAGAAAAAAATTAATGGAGAAATACGAAAACGTTAATTGTATTCTATATTTCAAAGTATAAATAAAACTGCTAATGAATTTATGTATAAAAATATACGTTTGCTTGTAAGCGTTAGCAAGTTTTTTAACTTGCATTTTTGTTTTTCATAAATGTACCTTTGAGATCTTTCTTGCAATGATATAGATTGCAGAGGGTTCTACTATGTGGTGATGCTGAACTGAGATCAGACCCATATAGCTATCTGGTTTGCTGTGCTGAGTTTGAAGACATTACGTGTCTAAAAAAATTCACGCTTGCAAGCTGAATAGAAATTGTTTCATAAACGCTCAGAGTTTGTGTTTAGATCTAGTTTCTTTATTCCTGTCTTTCACTGATGATAGCAAATAGCTTGAAATCATGATCTGAAAGTGGAATTATAGTTAGAGATAGTGAATACTACTCTGATGTTTATGTAAACAAAACATACGCTTGATCGGTGTTTTTGGTAGAACGCCATCTGTGGACATATATATATATAAACACTGGAAGGATCAATATTATTAATATTGCAATATTAATGTGATAGTCTCTTCATAAAATTGTCCATGACATGTAAAATAAATATTTATATGTGAGTGTGTGTGTGTTATTTTGTATCCTATAAAAAAATGCGTATTTGATAAATGATATTATTTAGACTGAACCTCAAACTACTTAAAAATGTAAATAAGAATTCTTTAATACAGCTAAACACTCAATTTCACATAGTAGAGATTATTCTACTCATTTCTAAACAACTGTGAATCAATAATATATAGTCGAATATATAATAACTAGTAAAAACAGCATTTCTATCTATATATTTTTTTAAATTCATATATACGTTAAGTTAATAGCAAAAATCATTATATTTAAAACATTTCTTTAAAAATCTTCCTTTTCACTGTACTTCAAAGAAATTTTAAAAACAGATTTTAAAAACTGCTTTAAATACAATAGCTACTATAATTATTGTTTAAATATTCGTTGATTCGCTTATCTATAGGTCAAGAAAAATATATAAAAAAATAGAAATTAATAAAAAATAATATTTTTTACTTTTTATAAAAATTAATGGGATTAAAAGTGATGGTAAAAAAACCATCAATTTTAATCCCATTAATTTTTTTGCAAAGTCTGAGTGCATCTATATATTGGAACAGAATATTTGCTTATGTAAATTAATCATCACTTACTCAAAGCTCAAATGAGGTGGTATTATCCTTACTATCAGTATATCTTGGGATAAAGCTACTAAAAAATATGTATTTCAGTATAATGACTATGGCTTTACCCACACAATGCTAGAATGACTAAATAAAATTTAATCTTCCACAAAATTGATGACCCTGGTCTAAACATTAAGGCAAATAATCTATTCATAAAGTCAAGTTAAACTCATAGTCATCAAATAATCATTAATCCATAATCTCATCAATCATTAATTCAAACCTCTAATTAATTTTATGTTCTTTGTATCAAAAATAAATAACAGTCTAATTATCAGGAAGTGTGATAAATAGAATTAAGAAAATAATGAACCTGCAGGTAACTTTCAAGTAAAACGAGATTGCAAGAATGGAAAGAACTGTCTTATATTACATAGGATATTATTGAACTTTGTGAAGTAGAAACAAAGATGAAGAGAATTGATTTTAAAAATGGACATGTACTCTACTACAAAGAGACAAATATTGGAAGTACAAGTGGAGTAGGATTCATTATAAATAAAAAGTGAACGAACAATACTGTGGAGATTGATAATTAGTTATTCAACTTAATGGCAAATACTAAATGCATATAATTCATGTTTATACCCCAACAAGTTCTCATAATGATAAAGTATTAGAAGATTTTTTATAAGGATGTACTAAAGGCTTTTCATTAGACTAAATAACACTTTAAAATTGTTATGGAATACTTTAATGCTAGAACTTGTAGACAGATGAAAATGCTATAGGTAATTTTGGTTATGGTAATAGAAATGAGAGAGGTCATAGACTTATGGAGTTTGCAAAAAAAAAAAATTATATTATGAAATTTTTTGTGAAAAATGTTAAAAGGAAATGGGCATGAAAGCAGCCAAATGAAGATTTAGGAGAATTGGATTATATTTTGACTAACAGAAAATATATATTTCAAGATTGTAATGTTCTTAATAAATTCAACTCAGGAAGTGATTTACAATTGATATTCCTAATCTTTAGAAACATTCTAATGAATTTAAATTAGAACTTGCAAATAGGTTTCAAGTAATAGTAGATTTTGAACATGATTCAGATTTGATTGAAATTAATAAGAAAATAACTGATACACTTTTAAAACTGTAACAAAAATAACTGGTAGAAAAAAGCAGCAATTGACCAATAAAATTTCTATTGAGACTAGAGAATTTATGAAGAAAAAAAGAAATATAAAGATATATAAAAATGGTAGATTAAAAAGGATTGAATATCTCGAATTTTGAAAAATGGTGCAAAAAATTGTTTATAATGATGCAAAAAAGTATAATTGTGAACTAGCAAAAAAAGTTGTAGAAGAAAATAAAAGTCTCCAGACTGTAAACAACATTTTGATATTGGTAGGAAACTTATATCTGCAATAAAAAGATGGAACTATTACTAAAAAGAGAGATGACATCATGAAATGATTAAGTCAATTAAGAATTATATAGTAATAAAGAACTAATACCTCCTACATCTATTATATCTTATGAATTGCCCAGATTTATAAATAAAGAAGTGAGTCATGCAATTAAATTTATGAAGAAAAAAAAAGCTCCAGGTAATGATGGAATTATAATTGATATATTAAAAGAATCAGGCGAAGAAGTAGAAAAAATTTTGGCAAAGTTATATGCCAAATGTCTAAATGATAAAGATGTACCAGATGATTGGAAGAATGCAGTATTAATATTAATATTTTAAAAAGGTGTTAAAGAATATATTAGAAATTATGGATCTATCCGTCTTTTATCAGTTTTATACAAAGTTTTTACCAAGATAATTACAATTCATCTTTAGGAACATTGGATTTCAACCAACCAAGAGAACAAGCTGTATTTAAAAGTGGTTTTAGTACAGTAGATCATATCCAAGTATTGAGAGATGTAGTAGAAAGGATCAATTAATATGAGTTCCATTATGCTTTGGATTTGCAGATTATAAATAGGTGGCTCATCAATGTATAGATCCAGGATATTGTCATATTCTGAAGAATATTTATAAAAATACAACAGCAACAATTAGATTACATAAAGATACTAGGAAAGTTAATATTAAGAAGGGTGTAAGACAGGGTGACTCCATATCTTCAAAACTTTTTACAGCAGTACTGCAAGAAGTGTTTTGTGGATTAAAATGGGAAGCTAAATGAGTACAAGGAAATGTAGATTATTTAAGTCATTTAGATTTTGCAGGTGATGTAGTTGTTTTTTTTCCTTCAAATAATACTTTAGAGCCTCAAGAAGTGTTGCAGCAATTATCAGATGAAGGTAATAAAGTAGAACTTGTTAGAATGTCTAAAGTAACGTTCAGTGGATTTTCTCAAAAGATGAAAATAAAGAGATTGATTATGATTAGTTAGAGGAAGTTAACAACTACAAATACCCTGGTAAGTTTATTACTACAGATGGAAACATAATAGATGAAATTAGTCATAGAATTAAACTTTGTTGGAATGCTTTGGGCAGAAATATCTTAATACTAAAAGGAAATATGCCTATATATTTGAAAAGGAAGTTTTTTAATAAATGTGTTTACCAGTTCTTACTTATGAATCTGAGATTTGGACGCTTAATAGAAGAGCAATACAGAGACTTCAGATTTCCCTAAAAAATATGGAGAGATGCATGTTAGGAATAACAAGAAGAGATCAAAAACGCAGTATATGGATAAGAGAATAAACAGGTGTTACTGAACCTGTTACTGACATTGTTGAAAGAAGTAAAAAGACTGAAGTGGAGTTGGGCTGGACATATTACTAAAAGAGATGATAATAGATGGACAATTGAAATCTTCAACCGGAGTCCATGAGACTGTAAAAGACCCAGAAAGATATTATATATGAGATGGATGGATAAAATAAAGTGTGCAGGAGTGGGGTGGAGAAGAAAAGCTAAAGATCGGAAAAGGTGGATTGAACTTGGAGAGCCCTTCATCCTGCAATGGATTAATAATGGTTGACAATAATGATGATGATTAAATTATATATCGATGTATCCAGTTTACCGCTATTAATATGTGACGAAAGGTTATTACATTTGCATTGATGATTGACGGTACTTTGAATAATTGAGATGACGTGTTGTTTTTAAAATGAATACTTGTTGCAGATCTATTAAACGTGTTTTCAATTTTTTGCACTCCCCGAGTGGCGAGTGAATCAAACACTTGATTGCAATTTTTCAGATTTGTTTGTTTCTATATATGCAATGTTTTCTATTTTATTCTTTCCCTACCTTCGAATAAATGGCACTGTTGTTAAGCACATACATATGTACGTGCACGTGTGATACTTGCACGCACACATTAAGTAAATATATGTGCGTGTGTATGCGTTCGTGTAGTTTAGCAGATATAACGATAATGATTCTTTTTTAAATGTTAAAAGTCATTATTATTTCAAGACTTCGTCTAAACCTTTATTTATTGTCTTATCTTTCTAATTAACTTTTAAGATATTAAGTAAGAAAGAAATTGACGCTACATATCAAAATAATGACTAAATAAATTTAAAAAATCCTTTATTGATTTAACCAAAACATTTTTAATAATTAACTTTAAATTTAAAGCATTAAGTGATGCTACCATTAACTGTTAATTGAAAAATAAATGGGACTTGATCCGTTGATCTCCCTTCATGAAGTAGCTACTTCATTAAACTTTTTAAATGAGGATGTGTTTTATACAACTGCAATCCTAAATGATGTTGGAAACCGGCAATAATTAATTATTTTTTTAAATTACTCGGATATAATTTTTTCCGTAGTTTGTTCTTTCAATCTCAGAATACAAAGCTAAACAGCATCGTTAGTGTAAAATTCAAAATAGTTAATAAGATGAACAAAAAAAAAAAAGTCTTTTTAATACAACTTAACGTCTTTTTAATGTCTCCAACATAATTGTAAAATATTATATATTTTGATTAATAGTAAAACAAAAGTATTTTTAATAAAAAGAAAAACCAAGTGTAGTCTTTTTGTCTTATAAATATGAAGCTAATACATAAGTGATTATTGCCTAAGAGATTACAGAATTCAAATTAAGATGATTTATTTATTTAAAGTATGAGTATTACATATTCATGATTATAAATATATATATAGAATTGTGTTACTTCGGGGTTTATACAAAGTTCCACCACTGGAGTAACAGACTGGGTCGCAATCCATAGATCTTGAATTCTGAAATCTATCACTCTACAAGGTGCACCCAACTCCACAGAACAGTATTCGATGGAATACGATGCTTCAAATCTTATTCACTTGATAAGAAAAGACTTAATATTGAAATAACTTTTGATTATTTTTTTTAATTTTTACTGAAATACGATTAATAAAAATACGTTAGATTTATCGTTGTGCTTAGGTATATTGTTTTTCTTAGATGGAACTTTGATAAACCTTCCTGCAAATATTATATGATTTAAGAGAAGTTGCATTACTGACTTCTATCCAGTAACATATGAATTGATGATCATAATTATTCTTGCTATTGTTTATTTAGTTGTTTGCATACTAATTATTCTATACTTTAAAATTTTATTTTTCGTCAGTAGATGAAACCGCTGGAAAAAAAAACATGAGGAGATCTGTTTTCTAGTGGAATTCATTTGTCAGCAAGGATTGATTTTCAATTCAGCTTTGCTTATTTTTACTACAATTTATATAAACAAGTAAATACATCTTTTTTAATTTTAATATGATTAATATTTATTACTGATTTATTATTTAATAAAAAAGGTAATATACAGTATATATATAATTATAAATTTTGTTTTCTTTAAGTATTAAAATATAGGGAATTTGAACTCAGACTTTTGAGCACTCTTCAACTATCCACACTATCTTATACCATTGATATACATGACCACACACATGTAGAAAATATAAATAATCACCAATATACATATTTTGTGCTAAACTAGAACTCATCAATTGGTCCAGATTATCATCTCCCACACATATATAATTAATGCTGTTATATATATATATATATATATATGTGTGTGTGTGTGTGTGTGTGTGTGGGAGATGATAATCTTGACCAACTGATGAGTACTGGTTTAGCATGAAATATGTATATCGGTGATTATTTATCTTTTCTATATGTGTGTGGTCATGTGTATCAGTGGTATGAGATAGTGTGGATAGTTGAAGAGTACTCGAAAGTATGAGTTCAAACCCCCTATATTTACAATTAAGCTCCAGGTATATGAAGAATGCCTGTACTTCAAATCTTTAAGTATTAAAAAAATTATATTTGAAGCAAAAGGCATAAAAAATATGCAGTATATTTTATTTTGGAAGACTTATTTAATATAACAAGATGTGTTTGGGTTTTTTCTATTTACAAATATACTAATAAATTATGTCTGAAAAATCATAAATGCACAAAAAATAACAATAGTGAGACTTGCATCATTGAAAGCTTAATCTGACAGTTTAAAGTATAGGGTCACTGAGTATATATATATGTGTGTGTATATATAATATAAATAAAATGTATGTTAATTAAAACAAAATTGTAATTACAATAAAAATAATAAATTTAAAGATAAACTATTAAAAACAGTTATAAACAGTGAGGATTGCCAATTCCTCAACAAGCTTTGTGATAAATGTTGAACATCTATCAGCCCCATATAGCTACTTGAGTTGGATAGCTGGGTTTGAAGACATGTAGATGTCTGAAAATTTCAGATTTTCCACTCAATAGATAACTTTTAGATAAGTGCTTGGCTTTGGGTTGGTATTTTTAGATCTAGTGTCTGAACCTACCCTGACATCTCTCTGAGGAATGCTAAAGCACGAAACCATGGTCAGGGGTTTGGGAGGGTGGTTCCTGAGAAAGATATCTTAAGTGCTGGCTCTGGCTAAGCATTTATCACAAAGCTTGTTGATGAATTGGCAATCCTCACTGTTTATAACTTACAAGCTTAAGAGATAGGGTCATGTGATCTATGACTCTTATTTTGACTATTAAAAACAGTCTTTAAATCTGCAGAAGTACTTATTGATAATTTCTTAAACCTGCCTCAACTGCCATTAAATTAATTGAAGGTACTTCTGCAGATTTAAAGACTGTTACCATTAAATTTATTATGTTTATTATAATTACAATGTATATATATAATATTTAGTAATACATAAAAATATAAATGAATTATTTTATTCAATATGTAAAATTTACAATCAAAATCATAATTTACATCATGCAGATCATAAAAGATCTGAAAAATTACTGATTATTATTTCTGACACAATAAGCATTTGCTGTATAATCAAAGGTTTCTCCTTAAATACTTTAAAATCTAACATCTGAAACCTATATTGTCTGTGTTTCTAAGGTTAAGTTGCAGAACATCTGAAAAGTTTCAAGTTTTTTTTTTCTCATGTGTCATAACATCAGCCGGGAAGCAAACCCGCTATCCCGGGACAATTGCTTGTAAAGCAGCTGTCGCTGACCTCTCAACCACCAATGCTTGACAAAGTTTCAAGTTTACAGAGCAATATGTCAAAGTTATTGAATAAACAATGATTTGTGTAATTTACATGAATTGTTAAATAAACAAATTAACGATCATGCAATTAATATTCAATGTCTGTCTCAGAGTCCCTATTCACAGAAGTAAATTCCTAATATTTTAATGAAATCTCATTCATCCTCTATCAAGTCTATGGTGTCCTGAAGAACTGTTGTGTCTCAAGGAATATCAAGAGTTTGTGTGAATCTTTTCATTAAATATTTTATCAGGCAGATATTCGATTATAATAAAAATAATTTTAAAAATTCGTATTTTTTTTTTTGTTTTATAATTGGTCTTACTTGGTCAAAATATATATGTAAATTAAGACTAATTTAGCAACTTACAATTTTTTTATAATGTTTTTGTCAAAATAAAATTATTTTTAACAAAATACGTATTAAAATAAATGTAAATATAATTAAAAGATCAAAAATTAATAAACGCTACAAATTTAGTTAAGAAAAAAAATAAATTAGCCTTCATGTTATCTAGAAAAATGTATTTTTTTTCTTTCAACATCTTAAATTGAAATCCACCTAAAAACCATCATATAATTATAAAAAATATCTTTTATAGCAGTTAAATAAAAATAACTTCCAAATAATTGAAAACTATCTTGAAACAAGAATTTTTTTTTTTTTAGAATTATTTCTGCTTGCTAAATAAGATAAGAATAAGTGTTATCACTTTGTGCAATTTTTGATTTTTGAATTAGAAAGTTCTTTTTTTTTTGCTGATAACTCCTGCCATCTTGTAGCAAAATTGAAAACTAAAATATATATTTCTTATTAATTTATAAGTATTTACACTAAAATTTCAATATAAGTATCAGCATATGCACTGTTCAAATGCTACACAAGGTATCATGATTTGTGAATTTAATCAGAGCATCACTCCAAAGTATCATAAAATTTCTAAGGGTTAATGGCTTTTGAAAGTACAACTAGAGAATGTGGAAATGATAATGTAAGGCTCCAGAATATTGAAATATACTGAGTTTCATCAAACTCGTTTAAACTACTAGGTTTTTCACAATTTCTTAATTTGTAAATCATATTTTTTCAGTCATGCTAATATTTTAGTGTGATCGTGTCAGAAGTACCAATACCTAAAAAATGTGATGTAAAAGCTAACTGACTTTGACTGAAAGCATTTTGATACTCCCTAACTCTCAATATGATTAACCTAGGTAGCTTTTTGGTCAACAAAAACATGTAAACACATTGTTCTAAAAGTATTTGATCTTTAGTTTTATGAAAAAAATCAGCATTTTTTACCAAAGGAAAGAGAAGATTTAATGTTAAAATTACACAATCATCTACTGCTTTAATCAGTTATTTATTAGTATAAAGCAGATTTTCTTTACATTCAATCTAAGATATTTTATTTCCACTACTTTTATTTCTCTCATCATTATTTTTATATAAGGTTTATTTATAATGTATCTATTGTAGGCCAAAATAATTCTTATAAGGCAAACATTGTGCTCATGTCAAAAACATTTTAGCTGCAAAATATGTACAAACAAGATAATGGTGGAAATTAAAGTTGGGATATCAATTTGTGTAGGTAGATTTTTTAAAAATAAAATATGACAAAATTCCATCAGATTTTCTAGCAATTTAAAAATTACTAATGTCTTTTATTGTTTTTCATTTTCTATAACAAATGTTACAATCTGGATGCCATTCATTAAGAAAAATAAGAAAAGATTGCAAATGATTAATTTCCTGGAACAATGTAATAAATAGATTATCTCCACATCTAAGCCAAATTGAAGATTTTTTTAATTAATCATTCAATATTTGATTTCCAAAAAAAAAATGCATGAAAAGATCAGCAATTATAAGTGTTAGCTGATAACTCAAGGAAATTCCTTTTACCTGTTTATATTTATGAAAATTTGTAAATAAGCATGGTATTTTCAAGGCAAGGTTTTGTCAGTATAATAAAATTCAGGTAGATTTTTAAATTATCCTATAATGGATAAGGCCTCTCTGATATAATTCTGGTAAAACAAAAACGACATCAAATTTGACCAATAAATCGAGCTTGGAAAACTTTAAATTTTTAACAACAAAAATAAAATGTCACATGATCACCATCATATGATGATTGCTGATTTAATACTAATTCTGTCCAATAGGATTATAGTGACTGTGGCTATTAAAGAAACAAAGACACCAAAAACTATGGATGCTGAACTGAGTTCAGATCTATACAACTATACATGCTAATGAGTTTAGATTGAAACATTATTGTATTTTCATTTTTGACTCAAAGCTTTATAGTTTGATAAAAAAGTAAAAGGTGGCTGCTGGATAGTTGCATGAGATTCTAAAATCTAGGTTCAGTGCTCTCAGATCCAAGGCTCCTCGCTGATGAAAGCCATAAGCTAGAAAATAGTCTGGGGAAATTAGATAAGTAGTCACTAGATAGGTATTTTATGCACAAATCTTCCTGCATCCATTGATTGCTCTCACTTGCACTGATTTGACACTATTATATGGAGAGTTTTGCCTTTATGAAAAATAAAATGTGTTGAGTTTCTTGATTCAAGGTGGAATAGTATCAGTCAGCAATTGTGAATACTGAATTAGAAATTGAACTAAAGATAGTGTGGGTGAACCTACAGTCCAAACATTAAATCTCAATGACATTTTCAGGTTTATGTATTTTAAGTAAATTATAAAATTTGGATTTAATGAAGATCTTTCTTTTGGGATTTACATCTTCATTTCACACTGGAATTTTTTTCTAAATAAGTTGGAAGATCTCTATCATATTTTTACATGTGTCACAATTCAATAAATGTACTTTTTTCTTATAACCTTAAAAGTCAAGTAAAACACTGAATTTCCTTTATCTGCTAAGATGATGGCAATAAAGTTACCCCTTTTAAAATTACAATGAGCAAAAGAAATTCCTTTAAATAAATTACTACTTGGAGACACCACACTTTCTTAAACACCACAA
Organism: Epiperipatus broadwayi; assembly: GCA_028023455.1. NCBI lineage: Eukaryota > Metazoa > Onychophora > Udeonychophora > Euonychophora > Peripatidae > Epiperipatus > Epiperipatus broadwayi. The sequence continues at coordinate 383,000 of JAQFVV010006543.1, forward strand.
ATCTCAAATCTAATAATGTCAGCAGTGTGTTTTTCTATATTTTTAAAGTAGATTCTGCATTGAAAATAATATCTTCAATGGGAATTTGTTTTTGAGACATGACACAATAAGATCTTCTCCCCAATGTGGAAATTTTATTTGAAGGAAACTGGCAATTAGTTAAAGTGTTGATATCCTGTAGACCAATAAAATAATGTTAAGAATAACTTTTTCCCCTTTTAGTTATTAATAGGATCAGTTTGTTGATTTTGTTTAAAAGTTTTCAATTTGAATCCTTGGTTACTCTGAAACATACATTATTATGGAAAATAGACCAAATTTTATATGTTTCTTTAAGAAATAATTAAGCAATTACATCAGTTTTTACATTACATTTTTTAAGATTTTGACTACAGTCTTAAATTATTATTTAGATTGAAAAAATATGATTAACTATTTCAACTGTCCTGCAGTCTTCCTCACAGCTATGATATATTAACAAATAAAAGAGTGAAAATAAAATAATATGAAACAAGTAATAAGACAAAACAGTGGAATGAATAAAATAAAGATAAGTAAAACAAAATAGATAAATTAAAATAAAAAAACTAAATAAAATTTCTTTGTTTAGTCTAGTTTATATATAAACACAAGCAGATGTAAATACATTTCTAATATTACATTTATTAGTGAAACATGAATACAAACATTCACTTATATTTACAATATTTTTACCAATGGCTATACTCCATCTTCTACTGTTGCTGAGGTATAACTTCTTATTCTAAGGTGAACTATGGAAAAAGGGATTATATGCCCTTATAGATTTCTCTCCCACTTACAGCTGTATTTTGGCAACCTACCTCATAAGTAGATATGGTTGCACTTCTGGCTTTACTATTGCAGCTTGCATCATGCCAGTATTTGGTTCTGTTATCTTGTATTCCTGAAGGTGGACTTAATTCACTGTATCAACTATTTAGCTTTGATAGCTTTTGTCTGAAAAACACATACACTATCTTTCAGGTTTGACAGTAGTTCTTCGGAGAATGCGTATAATGAAGTTCAAGTTTGACAGTACTTCTCCTACACCTTCAAAAATACTATTTATTGTCAGATCCCTATCCTTAATGAAAATATTTGAATTCAATGAGCATCACTACCTATTGGTGTGTTCTTGCCATTGGTTATGCATTATCTAGCTGTAAATATATAGGTTTGTGGTGATTAATGCTCAATCCACTCTATATAAAAAGGAATCTGGACTAGGCAATTATCTGAAGATAAGATATGAGATTTCCTCCCACTGGCTAAAATTAAAATTGGAGAATGTAGTCATGCAGGTGTGTTGGCAGACATATTCTTCACTTTGTAAGTATCATCTGGCTTGGTGATCTTCTCAGCAGAGCCAGTGTCATCATCTATGGATCTTAGAACTGTAGGTTCATCACAGTTGACTGATGTCTCATCACTGCTGGCTTGCAACTCTATCATCTGATGAAGTATTGCTGATGGCTGGTCTTGAAACTATAGGTTCACACAACTGAATGATGATGCATCACTGTTGGCTTGCTCTTTTTGTCATTGAATATGGTTTTAAAGACCTCATACATATGGGGTCCCATAATTGGCATGAGTGATAGATATAACAGAAATATAAATAAAGTAAATAAAATTAGATAAAAAATAATAAAAGAACGTGGTTAATTAAAATATAAATATTTATGATATATATATATATTCCTGTTTGTATTCATGAATTTTCATTAATTTATTCATATTATATATCTCATTATTTTTAATGAATATTTGTGAACATGTATATAAACAGGAATATACATACATATTATAAATAGTATATTTTAATTAACTTATTTTATTTTGTTTTTTATCAGATTTTATTTGCTTTGTTTATATTTTGTTTTGTTTTTTTATATTTTATTTATATTTTGTTCTGCTTGTTCTTTTTTTTTTTCATTTCATGTTTTTTTTTATTATTATTTGTTTACTATTTTATTTATATAGATTTATTTATTAATATATCATATATCTGAGGATGACAGCAGGACAATCAAAACAACAGTTTTGCAATAAAATGATTAAAGCAAGGAGTATAATAGTACTTATACAAAATAATATAGCAAATAAAAAATAAAAAGGATTTTATAGTATTGATGATAGACTGTTAAAATTTTGAAAATATCTAACAGTTTAAGCAAATATGGTAGAACTTAGCATGTTCCTTTCATACGAAGATCTATTATTTTATCTTTTTTCGTAGTAGTAGCAATATTTTTAAAAGTCAGTTAACCATCAAATAGAAAAAAAGTACAGAAATTTTTATTAACTTTTCTTTGATTCTGATTGGACAATTGCCTGATAAAATATCCAATAAAAAGACTTTAATTCGTGCATAGTCTTGATATTACTTTTTTTTTAGTATACCATAGTCTTGACAAGGATAAATGAGACTTCATCAAAATACTGGCAGCCTACTTCTGTGAAGAAAATGTTTATGTCTATGAATAAGGATTTTTTAAAAGACTTTGGCCAAGATTATTTTACTGTTTGTTATAATGATTTTTTAATAGAGAAGACTGGTAGAAAGTATTTTCCAAAAATTTATTTTTCTGTTTTAATTGTAAAAATCTTTGTTACAATGTAAATATAAACATACAATACAGTTACTGTGGCTGCTGTCTTAATATCTGCTATTTCACTCATACATTATCCCCACAAAGGTAAACAAACAAAAAAAATAAAAACATTATAATTCATCAAGTAACTAAAAAATTATACATTTTATATATATGCATATATTATTTACCGATTTAACCCTTAAACTGCTAATTATATTATTGGTTGTATGAGGTAAAAATCAAATCTTTTAATTGGCCAATTCACAAACTGAAGACAAAGCCTATTGTTAAAACATATTCGCCTATAATATTAAATTCAACTCAGATATGTTTATAAAAAGTATATTACTAATTTTTCAGGTTATGAAAGAGAATGAAAGTTCTTTCAAAAATAAATTGCTATTTATTTATTATAAAATATATTCAATTTCGGCAAATATAAAGCGAATGTCTAAACAAAATAGTGCTGACGCAAACGCTTTTTTTCAATTTTACGTTATCGAAAAGTAAAGATTTCTTTTTGCTAAATCTTAAATATTTTTACTAAAATCTTCAATATTTTTCGAAAATAATTTTGTTTTTTTTGGTATATTTTTTAAAAAACTAGTTTAATTTCTCAAATTATATTTTTTTAATACTTAAATTGCATTCGAAATGAAAATCTCAACGTTTTTCTTTATTTTCTTTGATCAGGCAGTTTCTTTGTTCTTTCCAGCCAATCAGAATGTCTTTTTCAGCTGAGAGCTGGCTGACAGCAAATCACTGACAAGGTTCTTTCTTTGTTTAGTTTAAAACGCAGTTTTTTTTATTTTTTACTTGTAAAATAATTCGGAAGAGGGCACCATCTTACAGAACTTTTAAAAACCTAATCAATAACTGTCAAACGAATATTTTAGCATAAGAACTAGCAGAGTTAAAGTGACATCAGATGTCGACGAGATGCCTCGTAAGAGGCGGTTATAGCCATCATTTTCCTCCCTTAAAATATCTTCTTTGATCCTTTCACATCTCAATATTTTTTCACTCACACCTAGTGACAATTTTAGTTATTTCTATGATTAATTAAGATGGTTCCTTGCAGAGTACTGTATTGAAGTGGCTGTGCTATGGCTTTAAATTATACTTTTTTTTTCAGCCTTTAAAACTGTTATTTACAGTCATTTTAGCTAAAAAATTTGAATTAATCTACTCTGTCGATTACTTGCATCTTCAGATGTGATGTTTTTTTTGTAACTAATAAATCAATAGAGATTATTACTGAGTATAAAATGAAAAGATCCCAAATATTGCTGATTGGTTGATTTTTTTTTTTTAATAAGATTATTAAGAACCATTTAGTCTATCTTTGGGATAGTCAGGGGAAATTTTGCATAATTTCATAGTGTATTTAATTATTTGCAATTATTTTTACAAAACACTTTCATTAAATTATTAAAAATAAAATAAATTAATGTTTTCACTTAGATTTTTTTTCCAAATATGTCACTTTTAAAAGTATGAGTTAAGAAACACGAATTACCTTACAACAAACGGAGCGAAAAATACGTTTTTGAAAATCTGTCAAATAGATTTCAAATAGCGATGACTCCGACTTCTTGTGCTAACTTATTAAATATGATTATCGATTTCAGACCAGTATTTTATAGATTTGTTATGTCTTTATAATAATTCATTCAGGTTTAAAAGACTGAAATTTGATTTAACAAATATTTCATTAATTTATTTTTTATACTAGCATTACAACAAAAAAAAAACCAATAAAAGGAAAGTTATTGTTTTGGTTAGTTACTACATATATGCATATATTGCAAACGTAAGGATGGACAAAAGGAGTGTTTTTTAACTTCAGGTGTTTAGTTATAGCAGTATGAATTTATATGTTGAGACTCTCTTAAAACTCTACTTAGAATTTTATTGATAATACTGTTTATAAAATCTGTGATATTTGTAAATATTAATCGAAAATGAGATTCTGCAATAACGTATATTTAAAATTAAAGAGTATTTTTTTTTTCTCATGTGTCACAGCATCAGCCGGAAAGCGAACCCGCTAACTCGGGACAACTGCTTATAAAGCAGGTGTAGCTGACCTCTCGACCACCAATGCTTGACAAAGAGTATTTTATTAATTCCAAATATACTGGAAATGAAAATAAATAATGATCTCAAAGAAGTGATAAGAATAATATTATTAATATAACTATAAATAAATTGGGAAAAGCATAAAACGAATTTATAAAATGAAAAAAACATCCAACTTTTATTTATACCATTGATAAACAATAATAAACAATGTCATTAATAATTTAATGGCTCCGATTATTTCATAGCGTTCAACTTCGGAAGCTGTTACAAATAGTTTTATAAATAAATGTTGCTACATAAAAGCTTTTTCTGGAATTCAAACTAAAGACTTTGGGTGATTGAAACAAATGAAAGAATGCTATAATTTCACAGTACTTAAATTATATACAGCAATGAGATCCTTTACTTTGTTCCCAACAGCTGGAACATAAATAATGTAATCTTTGCTAACCATCTAATCATTCATATACTTGTGCTTTGTAATGTATATGAGCATAGATTTATCAATAAAAGTAATATTATTAAAATTGTTTTGCTTGGTCAGTAAACACTTATCTCTGAAAATTCTAAAATAAAATAAAACAAAAATATGCATCCATAGTAAAAATAATAATATATCAAGTTTTATTAAATTTTGAAAAATGCCTTTTTAAGAATGTTTTGTGTAAAAGAATTCTTTATTCAAAGTCCCGTGATTAGCAAGCTTGACATGAATAGGGAACAAATCGGCTCCAGGTAGTTATTTCTTCATGCTAAGTCAATTTTTCTTTCCACCATATGTCATAGCATCGGCCGGGACACGAACCCACACCCGTCTGCAACCAACTACTTGCTTGCAAGGCAGGTGCGATGACCTCTCAGCTAACAATGTAGGAGGATGCAAACTTCTAGAAATTTCTATTTGGTCCGTTGAAGTTGTAAACAATTTCTCTCAAGGAATTCTGATATTACAATGATAGAATAATGTTATAATGGGATAAATTTCTTATCTCATAATTTCTTAAAGGAAAAATTTCCTGAAATATACTCCATTCTCAAAATTTTGAAAAATTAATTAATAGGATTTTTTACAATAATTACATCCAAACTTTCAAATGCTTATAAAACCATGATCATCAGATTTATAGGCAGAAATTGGAATAATTAAGGCACTTGACTCTTTCCTACTTAGCTTTTAGCAGTATTCTGTTATTCAAATGCCAAATGTAGATTTCTAAAGGAAATACATCTGTCTTTAACAGCTGCTGATTCAAGTTGTAAGTAAGTAATTTTGATTCTTCATTTACCTTTTGGATATCAGTTTTTGTCTTGCAATTTCATATAACACTGTTATAGTAGTTCTAGAATATATCTAGTTAAAACAGGAAAAACTCTCCATACAGTAGTGCCATTCAGTGCAAGCCAGAATAATCAATGGATGCCAGAAGGCATGTGCATAAAAACCCTATCTAGTGCCTATTCATCCAATATCCCCAGACTAGTTTCTGGCTTGTGGCCTTCGTCAGTGAAGAACCTTGAATCTGAGAGCACTGCACTTAGATCTTACGTTATAAGCAAGTATAAGAAATGGTGATCATGTGATATCTAGTTATGTTTTTATATAAATTTTGATATAACTGTAAACTCATTCGAAGTTAGTGTTTTAGAATTTCCAGAGATTAATAAAAAATATAAATCATTTGATCTTTTATAAAAATTAAATATAATTGCCTTTGACAATTAAGTGTTCATTAAAAATTTCACTTAAATTCACATAAACAAATCTTATAACTTAAAACTTGTATTAATTAAAAACTAAATTATTGCAAGCTTTTCTTTTTTAAAAACATTTATTTATAATTTGGGAAGCTTTGGGAGTAAGGCATTCCAGGGTAAAATATATACATATCTTATTTAATTAATCCATACATGAATAAAATATAAATAAATAAATGGTTTCACTTAAAGTAAAATTGATAATGAACATAAACAACTTTTTATTTTAATATGAAATTATAGGATTATAAATATGCATATTGTTATAATATATATATATGGAAAGTTCAGATATAACTTTTTTAAATTTTTTTGTTTGTAAACTTACATTTATAATAGTTCAAGCCCAATTTTTGGCTCATAATATTTTTTAAAATAAAATCTGTATTTAAAAAAAGCAAAAGTTATCTACATTTTTACAATAAGCATTTACTAATATATAGGGTATATGAGCACAGACTTTCACACGACTCATCACTCTCTACACTATCTCATAACACTGATACACTTTAACACATATATGTTGAAAAGATAAATAATCACCAATATACGTATTTCATGCTAAACCAGCAATCATCAGTTGGTCCAGATGCTCAGATATATATTAAGATAGCCAATCCTCATACTTTAATGGACAGGCTTCAATCCACTCCACACTCCAACTCTTCAACCGTCCATCCAATTGAAAATCTGATGATGGAATGCTCAAAGGCCATCCTGAGGCCCGAGATTCTTGTCACACCCATATTGAACTAAGGTCTATCTGACCCCTCATGTACAGGACATAATCCATTTAATACTTATACAAGGGATGGGCAGACATCTCTATTATGTAATAACTGAAACACACAGGCTTATTATATACCTGTCTCTTTATATGTAATATATAAGGTATATGAGCACAGACTTTCACCCTATATATTACATATATAGACACAGGTATATAATAAGCCTGTGTGTTTCAGTGAATAAGTATTTACATATAAATTTTAAATTATAGATCTTCATACTTATTTATATATTTTCTTATAAGTTTCTTCTTTGATTTTTATATTATTTCTGTAATTCACATGGAGACAGACCAGTGGTTGATGATTTTTTTTTATGGGGGGGGGGGGGAGTATTGGATGCAGTTCCAATCATTATCATGTTTTTTTTAACTAATTATATTTTTTATTATGAAAAATCATTTCACACCTTGTTGTCCATATAGTTTTTAGAGCATATAGCAAAACTATTACAATGTGTGAATTAAATATTTTAATATTGTTTATTATATCTCTTTTTAAATTTATGTATGGAACATGAAATACATCATACCATTTGACTACTGGCTGACAGAATGCCTCAGTTGTAATTCTCACCATTTCCCACGTCAGCTAACATCGTTTGCTCATAAAGATGTGATGCTAAATGCAAGATCAGAGAAGCATCACACATAACAAGCGATCCTAAGTTCATTAAATGAAGAGAAGCCTGCTTTGCCCTGTCCCAAAAATGGAAGTTATAACTAATTTGCATTATTTTGCATAAATTTTCCTTCTAGCAATGCAGTTTTTAACAAGATAGTGGCTATGAATATGAGAGCAAGAAGTCTCTCGAAAGCACTCTGCTAAAATAGTATTTTTATATTTGCTTTTGATTATATATACTAGCTTCATTATCTGTGCGCACAGCATATGCGCACAGCATATATATAGTATAAATTTTTTAAGTTATATTTTTAAAAATGAAACATATTTCAAAAAATTGAAGTCTAAATATGAATATATTTGTTTTTTTGTTCTTATTATAAAAATATTTTATAAAAACAATTACAAATATTTAACTATACTATAAAATTATGCAATTTGCCTCCTTATTTTTGGAGATAAGTTTTTAATATTCATTATCAAAAAATCAACCAATCTCTAAGATTTTGGTTGCTCTCTTTGAAGTTTTTCCTGTAGACTACTCTAAGCATTACAGACATCTTGAGATTCTTTTCATAACTAATAAATCAATATTTACATTCAGACAAGTTTGATGTAAATAGCAATAAAAAAGAATGAAAAAGGACAGCAGCGCCACCACAATGCTCCATAAGACATTGATTATCGTTATCATAGAATTAAGTGTCACATTGTCAATATTTTGCTTTTTTCAAGGAATTATGGGAATTTATTCAATCATATTTTGTTACCTAAGTAAAGCAATGAACATATTCTTTGTGTCTGTTTATTTTTCAAAAATATAAAATTTCATTTGAAATGACTTCATATTGAAAGCTTATGATCATAGCTATTCATTAAGTTTTTTTTAAGTCATAAAATGATCATTATTATATTAAATACAAACATTAAAAAAATCGTAATCTGAAAATAACATTTGTTTAAAAAAACAAATCATCATTCAATATAATAAGAAAATAACAAAAAAAGATTGTTTTTATAACCATAAAAAAAAAAGTTATTATATTATTATTTTTGAAATACGAGCATAATTCATATTGATGGAATGTGATTAAGTTGATATATACACCCACATACAAAAAAAATGTATGAGATGTCTGCATTATTGTATGTTTTGTAATTATTACTAATCTCAACTTATTGATAAACTATATTTTTTAAATTAAGTTGCATTATAAGAATGGATATATACATGTTAAAAAGCACATGTGTTTTATACATGTGTGTGTTTAAAAATCTTGTATACAAACAAGATAAGGGATAATATATAATATTGCAGTTTGTAATGTTATAATTGACTATTTATTAGTCTGAATTACATGAACATGTTTATTTCATGCGTAAAGAGGTTTATTTAAACTTCATTGTATCAATATTTTATTCTCTGTGATCAAGTTGCAATCTTTAAGTGTCCATATATGTTCAATGGACCGTTAGTAAGAGTGGATTTCAACTCTTGCTATTAAAAGGTGAGGTTACCTTGACAACAGTGAGAAATCCTTGACTACTATCTATATTGTGAATGTTTAGGTGGTTACTGGTTGGTTTCTAATGGATATATATATATATGGTGTGTATGTGGTATGTGTGAGTATGTGTGTTGAAAATGTTTATATATTTATGCAGTATTGCAAATATAACATGAATTAGAAGTCATTGGTTTACACTATCAATTAAGGATCTTAGAACCAAATATAGCAGATACAATGATTCACTATATACGTATACATTAGTTCATAAACATTTATAAGTAAATTCTGTTTGTGAGAAATTGAAAGTAAGACAATAAAGTAAAACTAATTATTAGACCAAATAAAACATGTATTAACAAATAATTGTTGTAATTAATTTATTTTTAAAAAATACACTTACAGAAAGAGTTTGTTTCATGAAGAGGCCAGATAGTGTTAAATGTATGGCTAATACTAAATTTAATATAATTCCTATAAAAATATATCTGCTACTTTATATTGATGCATTGGTAGAAAATTCTAGCCAAAAAATATTATGACCAAATGATGAGATGATTATCATTACCAGTAATTAGTTATTATGTGCTACTCCCAACAGTTTCTTAATGTTTTATACATCTTGATAAATTAATGGCTTACTGAAATTTATAATCTAGCTTTAAATATTAAGATACTAAAGTACAACATGTTAAAGATTAAGCAATGTTAAGTGAAGTTCAGTCAGTAGTGGTCTTGGATTTGTGACTGGATTTACAATTTTATTACCTCATAATCTCACCTACTTTCAAATAGAAAGTTGCATTACAGACTTTAAAATTATTTATATCATTCATGTGGCATATATACATGTATATAATGTCAATGTCTATATGCCAAAATTATTTCAAGAACACTTTCATTTATATAGAAATATATAAAACAAAACAAAAAAATAAACCTTGAAACCCAATAATTTCTAAATTGTACTTAATTAAGTACAATATGGAAGTTATTGGCTTCAAGATTAAATGGCATCATAAGTCATGCAATTTAATTCATCACTTAAATATTTTCATTGATCTCTATTTTGAATGATGATAAACGTTAATTAAAGGAAGATAAAATCTATCTCATTTGATAAGATAGACTGTTTAGTAAATCAACAAGACTGTGTCTTCATTTTTACTAATATTAAGAATTGTTGAGAAAATAAAATGATCATTTTTATTAAATGATTGATCACGTGACTTGTATTCGTATAGTTATTTAATAAAGATTTTTTTTAAAAAAAATTTTTTTTAATTGTTTATTTGATATTATTAAATAAGTTTTAATTTTAAAAAATGCAAAATAATTTATTTTTGTTTAATTAAAATGTGTAGAGAAGGTGTTTAACATATAATAATAGAAAATAGCTAATGGCTTTATTTCTTGGTAGTTCCTAAAATGATTATGGAGATGGATATTTCCATGAACTTTAAGCATCAGAGTTTGTTTCTCTACTATATAATTATAATCTTCTCTATAACACAAGTAATAATTAATCTCATACAAAACAGCTAAATGACTGACCATTTTAATTTAATACAGAAGATTTTTACCAACAAATAACACATATAGTTTAGTGATGTTGCTTTTCTTCAACAGCTGTCAAATGCATATCATATGATGATACTTTTTACCAAAGAATCATTTGATGAACTTTTAAATTAAACAGATAATAAAATAAGTTCTCCATTATATTGAAATGTACTAAAAGATCATTTGTATACTTTAAAACTATAATTTTGGGTGGTGTTAGGGATGAAAACTGTAATTATTTTTATATGCAAAAAGTGATAATTATGCTGAATTGTAAAATTTGACTACTTTTTTGAAATGTTAAATATAAAAATTTTATTTCTCTCTAAATTGTTAGGAGGTGCAACAGATGGAAAAGTTTTAAGAAGCAAAAAATATTTGTCTAGATAAGATATTTGGAGAGAGACAGTAGCAAAAACACTTAAGTCAGAAGCAATAATCCTATGTTGGCCATTTTTGAGACTTCATTTTCTTGATGTTAAAAGATTTAAATCAATTAATTATAATGTTGAGAATAAATTTATAATGAATATTTTGGAAAGATACTTTCTAAACTCAATGTACTTTTGATTCGTCTTCTATCTGGCAGATCCTCAATAGTTCACATATTCTCATTATTCTTAGTACTTAAGCAATATACTTCCTGGCCCAAAATCACTCATTTCCTTTGCCTTTTATATGTCTTCTCATTTTTTCTTACTCTTTAAGCTGACACCTTTTATTTTTAAAGGAGATTTTTTTGATCAGATAATTATCCTGAAAAACTTTATGTTAAGCATATTTTAACATCTTTAAATTGTCATAGTACCAAGATATTTAATATCACATGATTTACTCAGAACTACTATTTATCATATGTAGATCCTACTGTTCCTAGCTATTTTTACAATACAACAGTTGAAGTATTTATTAATGGCAGATCAAAAAATCAATATTTAGAATATGACATTTATCTTCCTTTTTCAGCTCAAGACTATTTTATTTTATAAATATGCATAGCTCTAATGTATATATCAGGCTAGCACCAGTTTCACGCTGCTCATTATTTGTATAGTTGTCTAATTCCATTACAATCTCAATTTCTTATGAATACTTGTGCTGATACAAAAGTAGTGATTTTTATTTAGAAATTCAGAACTAATTTTCACAATATTATTCTGTATCTTTTGAACACTAATTAACTAGAGCTATTCGAGCATTGGTCATGTAATTGAGCATCAGATCATACATCTTTTAGAAATTATGTGAATTAATTTTTATTATAAAATATATTAAAATTAGATCTTAATTACTTTCTGGAAAAAGTTATCTGGGATTCCAAATAATATTAAATGCGATTGAATGGATAGGGTCTTGGAGATCGTATCACTGTATGGCTTCGAGTCATGGGCCCATGCAATACTTTAAGCTTCAGAAGTGACAGGCTGACCTTTGATCAAACAATACTGAGCCATACAGCAATAAAATCATGTAAGCCTTATGAAAAAAAAAACTACAAAAAATTTGATGCACTTTATTATAATAATAATAAAAAAGATTCATTAATTAAGAATTTCTTAACAATTCGAACAGTAGAATGTCTCCTCAGAACCGTGAATCTTGGATCTTAAACTACAAATTCTGCCATTCCACCATCACCTCAACAAACCTAGGAGGGTAATGCATATATGTATATGCATCATATTTCTTGTGGATAATAAATAGGTAAAATATTGTATGTAAGTCAAAGGCTATTCCAATAGCTCCTCATTATAAAAGAATGAACGGAAAAAAACAGAATAGTCAATAGGCTTGCTAGTTGCGGGATAGTTTTGATTAGAATGAATATTAATCTTCTTTTTGCCTTTTAGCTAAGACTATCTAGATAACGATTTGATTTATAATATTAAATAATAAGCTGGTATGGTTATGAACCTGTCAACTTCCAAGATTATTTTATCCACGTGAAAACACACTCGGAATTAAATAGTAGGCATTGCGGTTGCGCTATCTGTTGCTGTTCTCTTAACCCTCAAGACTTTTCGTGTATTTTAAATTTTATTTGCTTACATTTATTTTTAATTATATGTCTATTTTAGTTTTAAAAATATTTTATTTCTCTAAAATTAAAACTTGTAAAATGTTAATTTAGTCTGGATTTTAAAATTGAATCGGAAAATATCTGACATTTAGAAATAAAAATAACATTTTTTTTTTTTTAAAAAAAAACCCATCTTATTTATTTATCTACAAATATAAATGTACATATGCAACGAAAATCTTATATTAGAGGCTTAAATATTGTAAAAAGAAAAAAAAGGCTGAAAAAAAATTAACATATGAGACGGATGGATGCCATAAAATAATATGAAGAAATAATGTGGAGATCAGAAGTCACAGTTAGAGAAATCGGATTAATTTCGAAGAAATGTACATTCAGCATAAAATTTATAGTAGTTGAATATAAAATTTTCAAATGATATTCAACATGTATACCATGTTTATCTTTTTATATGTTTTTATTTACTGCTTCAACATCATTATCATCATCATCATTATTATTTTTATTATTTGCTATGGCAAACTTCAGATGTTATATTTTTAATTATATTTTTTCTCTCAACATAGTGGTTAAAAAACCTGTAGAGGTCCCTACTATCACATTTTACACGCATATTCTCGAAGGTTACAGCCTCGGTAAATATTATTGTTTGTTATGGAAATTTTTGCCCCTAAATAATTTATTCAGACCAGCCAAAAAGTACATTTTCCAGAACCCTTAAGATAATACTTTACATTTTAGCATCTTTTCCCCAGATCAGGTGAAAACTCAATTTCCCACGTGTGCGTTTATCGTTGCAATTTAGCACAATAACTAAACATTTGGCACGACTTTGGAATAGTAGTGTAGTAACGATTAAGAGCTAAAGATTTGGATTTAAGCTCAACCTGTTAAATGTGCTACATGAATGACATAATATTTGCCCAACAACGGTAACTATTTGATTATTTGTATTGATCAAAAAGCTCAATCTACAATTTGGTTATTCGAACATCACATGATCTCTCAGGAAGTTTATCAGACGATTACTTATGTCAATAAAGTTTTATAATGCCTTTTAATATCGCTGCTTCAAAAGAGAGTTGCTATTTTGCCTTCTAACACGTGATACTATAGAAAATAAAGATTATGAAATAATGCGCGGAAGTATTGATAGGAAAAATTTTTTCACAAAAACAAACAAAAATTATCAAAAAAATATAGTATACAAATATTCATTTGTTCAGAAAGGGAAGAGGGACGATATTTAAAGCTAACATTACATTTGGTTATATATTACCAAATCTTTTAGTTTGTTGCATTGAGTTTCGTCCTCATCTCAGCATCTAAACCCATTTTTCTAATTGAAAAGATGCTAAGATATTTAAATTAATTCGCATAACAAGTTAATAATCATTCAAACTAAAAGTTTCTTAAGGTCTTTATGGCTAATAAAGGATGTTTTGTTGTTGTTGTTGTTTTTAACATTAATTATTTGGTTTCAAAACATTAATTACGCTTTGTAGATATGCGTATTATCAGCCTAATGTAAATCTAAAAGTTAAAAGGTTGAAATTTTTGTGTTTAGATGATTCAGATTAAAAATCCCACAAGTAAATCTGTATTAGGTTTTAAATGTTAGTTCATTGAATCACCTATAAATAGTTCTAAAGACCACTGTCATAAAATCAAAAATAAAATTGATACAACTTTCTTATTAAATATTAGTTTTTGTTTCAAATATCTTAAATATTGTACATAGAATAACAACACTTTCTCTTATTATTTCACGTCGAAGATATACTATATAAAAAAACTTTATTAAAACAAGCAAAACTCTCTATACGTATTGCCACTCAGTGCAAGCCGGAGTAATCAGTGGATGCCAGAAGGCATGTGCATAAAATCCCCATCTAGTGCCCTACTCATCCAATAACCCCAGACTAGTCTCTGGCTTGTGGCCTTTATCAGTGAGGAGCCTTGAATCTGAGAGCACTGCAGCTAGATCTTAGGATCAAATGCAACCCTCCAGCAGCCACCTTTTATCTCTACTTAACTACAAAACTTTGAGACTTAAATTGAATTTTTCCAATCCAAGCTTCATCAGCTTATATAGTCATATAGATCTGAACTCAGTTCAGTACCCATACATTTTGTTGTCTTTGGTTCTTTAATAACCATATCCACCACTATCCTATTATAAAACAGTTAGAGCAACCATAAGAAAGTGTTCATGTGATGTTGATTGGCTTAAAACCAATCCTGCCTAATAGGATAGTGGCAGATATGGTTATTAAAGAACCAAAGACACCAAAATATATGGGTTCTGAATTCAGACTTATATGATTACAGAAGGTGATGAGCTTGGATTGGAAATAATATAATGTTTTCAATTTGTCTCATAGTTTTATAGTTAAGTAGAGATAAAAGATGGCTGCTAGAGGGTTGCATTATACCCTAAGATCTAGCTGCTGTGCTCTCAGATACAAGGCTCCTCACTGGTGAAAACTACAAGCCAGAAACTAGTCTGAAAATATTGGATGAGTAGGCACACAAGCCTTCTGGCATCCAATGATTACTCTGGCTTGCACTGAATGGCAATATATATAGAGAGAGTTTTGCCTGTTTTAATAACAGTTAAGAGCAAGCATAAGATATAGTGATCACGTGATGTTTATTGGCTTAAAATAAAAGAACTTTGTTAGACAATCAACTAATGGCTATAGTATTTATTTTACTAAACTTTCAGAAAAGGCAATATACATAAATTTTTCGACACAATTTCCTTGCTATTCTCTCATTAAAAATGTTTTAGTATGGTTTGCAAGCTATTAATACATAACTGTCTTTCACCTTCTCATTAATATGTGACTATTCGTCCTTCTAGAGCTTATTCACAACACCAAATAGATGATAGTCCAATGGGATAAGATCAGGACTATATAGAAGATGAATCAATGCCTCAAAACAAAGTTTTTTGGAGATTGTTCACAGCATAGATAGTGGTGTTTAGATGTGTATTACTATGCAGCAAAACAACAGTCATAGGCTACAATTATTGAACCTTTTTTCCTGATCATGTTTCAATACTGCACCTCAAGAATCCTTGAAGCTTCAATTTTCTAGCTGATGACCAACTTTTGAATCTTTTCTTGGTTAGTGATTCAGAATGTTTTTATTCCATCCTCTGCCATCTACTCTCAGGCTTATAATAATGAATTCATGTCTCATTACCAGTAATGATTTCTTTTAACAAACTTGACCTTTTTTAGAGTATTAGGTTAAATTTTGTTTGCATGTGCCCAAACATTTCTGTTTATATTCTTCCATTGTTTCAATACCCATCTTGCACAACTTTTTAAAACTCAAGTCTGTCTTGTATGATTGCATAAGCAGATCGTAACTGATTTGGAAATTATTTGTCCCGTATTTATTGTCAATTACCACCTCACAGATTCGGTTCATATACAGACACAAGGCTGTTATTAGTCAAGGATGGGATGATCTCTGAATTCTTCTTCATAGCTGATCTTTGTGTGGCCTTATTTGAACTTCTCCAAATGATAGCATTATTTGATTTTGAAATCATATACGTTAATTTAAGACTGTAATGTTACTGTAAACTTATCCATAATGTAAAAAAAACTATTAAAGTTTATAATGTAGCTTTAAATAATAAAATTCTAAAATAAAAATTATTTAGAGATTGGAAAATAATGATATATAAAATTCATGATGGTTATATGCAGTAATGTAGCTATTATAAACAGAATAGCAAAAATTCAAAAAACATTAACTATCACAGTTTATACATGAAGTATAATTTTCATTATCTGACAGAGTTTTTGTGTTATTTGATATAGCTACTGTAAAAGCAAACCAATGCAATGGCATATGGATCCCTAAGTATTACCACCCCTTGTTGATCATTCCAATTTAATCTTTTAGGTTATATGTTATAAATAATAAAAAGTATTTTTTGAATTACTATTTATGTCACCGATCAATTATTGATATATAGCATCATTCAGTTGTCTAAATATCTACCTTGTATTTTGGAAGATTACATAATGCACATACGTTAACACTTAAACAAGAGCAACTATCCATTGCAGCAGCATCTAATTGAGTAATCAGTAATGACCAAAACAAATAGTATTTATGCATATTGTAATAGTCATTGATTACTCAAGATTACATTTAGTAGCATTGAAATAGAGAGCTGCCCTCATCTTATATTATTTAAGATAAAAATTATGGAAATTTGCTAGTACCTTAAAACTTACACATATGTGTGTATGTGGCTGTTGTGGTATTTATTTGAATTGGTTAAAAAAGAAACAAGAACTTTTTCTTCTTTTTTTTTCATATGTCATAGCATCAGCCAGGAGGCGAACCCACAACCGTCTGCAACCAACTACTTGCTTGCAAGGTGGTTGTGATGACCTCTCGGCTAACAATGCTTGACAACTTTTTCTTCTTGGTTTCTGGATTTAAAGAATGAAAAACAGTAGTAAAGTGTCCATACAGAAGTGCCATCTGGTACAGGTCTTAGTAATCAATCCAAGAAGTAATAGACACAAAGCTACTGTTTTTAATAGCTTCCATAAGCAGAGAAAATAGTAACCATGTGATAATTTACAGTATGTTAATAATTGTGCTATTTTTATCAGTTCAAAAGACAATTTACACAATGTTCATAATGTTTTGAATGCAACATATAAAGACTTTGTTTATTAATTAATATTTCAATGATGAAAGAAAAATCTTCAGTAGGTTTTAGCTTGGGTGGATATTAACTTGAGAATGTAAACCAGTTTAAATATCTTAGTAGTTTTATAGGTAGAAAAATGAACTTAGATATTGGGGTACAGCACAGACCACAATGTGCTGATTCTGCTTTTAACAAATTAAAAGATAAAAGTATTTCATCACAGACAAGTAACTACTCAAATTTAGTTAGATGTTTGTAAAGCTGTTATTTTATCTAATTCATACTAAAAAGTGAAACTTAAATGTCCTATTGTCCCAATTTTAAGACACTGCAAAGTTTTCATTTAAGGATGCTAGATAAAATTTTGATGACAAGACCATGAAACCAATCAATATTATCTTCAGATTGCTGGATGTGGTATTACTAAATCCACTATTGTAAAAGCATACCTTTTTATTGGACATGTTAAACCTAATGAAATGGAAGATTTTCTAAAAGGCTGTTTTATGGTGAACATACACATGGTTTTTATGGTAGCAGGACACTCCATCTATGACATAAGGATTATCTCGGAAGCATTTAAAATAAGTGTAATGTCAATTATTTTCATTAATGCTGAAATATTTTGAAGAAAAAAGTCTTCTCCTAAGAAAATGATAAACACCATAAAATATTAGGTAAACAAAAAAATGGACTAGCGTATTCCATATGTGGATGTATTTGTCTTTTTTCACAGATTGGTTTGTATAATTATCACAAAACTCATTTCTAGAGTAGGTTTCTTCTCTATCTCTCCAGTTTTTTTCAAAATGTCCATATTTTTTTAAAGTGCTGATGATGATGATGATGATTATTATTATTATTATATGTAGTTTGTTTATGTGAATATTTTTATGCCCAATATTATCCATTGATGTACCAATATACAATAAGTATGTCATAATCTGTTTATATACATGATTTTTTTTTATTTGAAGAATGTTGTTAACAAATGTTTATTGTTTTTGATGAATAATATTTCTGTACTGACTTGAGAGTGGTATAGTGAAAACTACACTAGAAAAATACTTTCGTTAAATGATTCGTGTCAAAGTTGTAAGGGCAGAACGTTTGACATCTTATCAATTCAACTGTAGTAATTTGTTATCCGCAGATATACTGAACAATGATAAAGATATTTTTTAAGAGAGTATAGTCTGGGCCAACAGATGAGTGCTGGTTCAGCATGAAATGAGCATCTTTGGGATCATAGATTTCTTTCCCATCCCTTGGGTCATATGTGTTAAAAGCGAATAGAAACCATTCCATCTTGCATGAGTGTGAGGTAGGGAAAATTACATTACAGAAATATTCATTATTGGATAATCTCCGGACTGCTGAATGACTAATAAAAACTATTAATATATTGTTTTTACTCTTAGAATCTTTCAATCGTTTAAATAATCATACATTTTGATATTATTGTCAAATTATATATTATTATAATTATTACTGTCACATGAATCTGTCATTTGTCTATTTTTTTAATTGCAGTGAAACACTAATTATTGTGGTAATAGATTCCATTCATCTCATTTTTGGTCGTCCCTTTTTTTGTTCATCAGGTCCCTATCTTCGCATTTTCACGCGCATATTCTTGAGGTTTACAGCCTTAGTAAATATTACTTACGTAATCAATGTGCGTTTAAATAAATTTATATAATTCTCAAGTATTATATATTTTTGTAGTGAATTAAATCACCTCCCATCATGTCTAAAATAAAATAATTTCAATCTGGTCATTATTACCTTAAGTGAGAGTTTAGGATCTTTATATTGCCAGCTTCATTATTTAAATACATTAGTATATTTTCTTTTTATTTCTTTAGTGTCCAGCTTTTACATCCATACAGAATCACTAGAAATTCCGTACCATAAAAATTGTTAATTTTTTTTTCAAAATACTTTTTTTTTGTATCAATTTGTCACACAAAAAAAAATCTTATAATTGAAATATTTGTAAGTCACTTGGTATTTTAAAATATAAAAGTCTTATACAATTTTTTTCATTTTTTTAATTTTTGATTCCGAATTTTTAACCGAATATTTTTTTTTAAAATGCAAAATATTTTCTCTATATTTTTTATGGTTATTTTATTTTTTTTAAAAAAAAGTTCTTTTCCTAACAATTAATATCTAAAGGTTGTTAAAATTTTATATATTAAGTATTAAAAAAAATAGTGAAAGTAATTCATGAAAAATTATTTATCTTTATCGTAAAAAAAATCTTTTAAATTTTTAACATTTTATTGTGGGCTTTCTTTGCTTGTAGTCAGAAAATAGTTATTATTAACTCTTTCTATGAGTTAAGTTTTGTGTGTGTGCGCGCGCGCGCGCGAACATACCATTTGGTAAGTTTGGGTTTTTACCCAACTTGAAAGGCCTGATTAGTTGAATTGCATTTTCATAACTTTTCAAATGTCTTTAAAATCCTAAGTTTTAAATGAAAAAATAAGCTGTCCATTATGTGTGTGTGCTGTGATTTTAATATATGTAAATTCTTGATTTCGTGGGGAAAAAACCTTGGATTGTTTCCTTGATAGTGATTGATTGCATTATTACTGAATAACAAAATAAAAATGAAGTTTCTTAATAAATATAGAAATTTAAAGGCAATAGTTCAATAAATAAAAAATTGAATGGTTTATTATATTCGTAAGAAGTTCATCCGAATTGGCAGAACTTGGCTATAAAAAAGACTTCGAGCTCCAGAGCCTTTCATTGTACCACTTAACTAAACCAACTGATAAAAACACTTGAGAATGAATGTTTGATCAAAACTGCATAGAAGATATCATCACCTGCCTCTTGTGAACACTTTATATGGTTTTCATAAATTAAAAGTGGTGTGTAGATTTTATAGATCATGATCATATTAAAGTATGTGATGTACGTTTGTCCTGTCTTTATGATAATCTATTAAATAGATGAAAGAATCTTTTGATTATTTTTTAACCCTCTCATAGTGCAGCCTAAATAATAATACAGAGAATCAAGCTTTACCATTTTATTCTTAATTCTAGATGCTATAAGAATAGCACTTCCTGCCCCATTTTTGGTAGTTTTATATCTATCTATGCATTCGGACAGAAATATTGAATTAGACCATTTCATTGTTGATTCTAGATGCTAAAAGAATGGCACTTCCTGTCTCCTTTTTTTTTATTCTGGCATTGTTAGGGGTTGGCATTTCTTTAATAATAATCATTAAGTCAGTCTGTTTTTCAGCTGTGTGTTCCTGAAGGTTTGTGATAATGGTCTTTTAGTTGTATTTATTGTTGGACTATTTTCATCATCTAATATGAGTATTGAATGTCTTTAGAAAAATTTAACTTTATTTAAATATTCCAAATACATACAGCTGTTAGTAATAGCATACAGGTTAGTATATGCACAACATTTAGAGGGATAACAGTTGTGTGTATTTGGAATATTTAAATAAAGTTAAATTTTTCTAAAGACATTCAATACTCGTATTAGGTGATGGAAATAGCTCAATATATAAATACAACTGTTTTTCAGCTGTTTAACAATTTATTTTAAAAAATCAAAATTTTAATTCATTCAAATTCAATGGAGGTATTTCATGTTATAATGTTATGCTTGTCAAGAAGAAAGGTAAGTTTTAATTTAATTTAAAAGTCTTTTTACATTTCAAACTATGCACTAATCAATTAATTTTACTAGTGCAGTGTCAGTTTGCAATTCTATTTAGAAGGTAATAATCCCTCGTCACTTGTACCATACTATAATATTAAGTCAGTGATGTTAAATGTGAGAATGTCTTTACATTAACATCACTGATTTAATTATAGTACAGCACAAGTAAGAAGGGTTTTACTACCTTGTAAATAGAATCTTATATTTCAAGAATATTTTGATATATTTCAATGGTATTCTTATTAATAAAATTAAAATATATTTCATTTTTATATGCAGTAATGTTTTGATAGATTAAAAGAACTGACTAATGTAAACTGTAAGTGCAGATGTAATTTTTTTTTATTTCTCAGTATAAATTTGCATATCTTAAACAATACTGCAGTTTTTAATATGGCTATGATTATGAGGCATGGATTTTCAAAAGTACTCAGTCTTTATTGAGTTATTAATATTTTTTATTTTTATAACTTATTATGTGTGCTTAGTAGATTATTAAAAAGATAATAAATTTTTAAATTATTTTATTTTTTAAAATATATTAGCTAACTTTTAAAATATTAATTACTACAAAATATAATTTAATTTTTTTAGAAATTAAATTCCAACTGAAGGCTACATATATACCAAATTAAAACATTTAAGCACTAATTACATTTAATCTACTTCCAAAAAATTCTATGAAGTCAAAACTGCTCAACATTACATTATTCGATTTTTTCAACTTTTCAAATTTAGAATCATCTATTATAAGCTTAAAAATCAATGATTAAAGACAAAATTCAGAAAGTAGTCTGATGATGAGTAATGATTATTTAAACTTACAATAGATGGCGCTATACTAGAGCTATTATATTTTGTAATCTAAAAAAATCAAATTGTAAATCCTTATGGAATATCTTGAGAAAACTTTAAAATAAAACAGCATTTTTAAAAAGCATATTAAGCCATACAGTTTAACATCTGATCTTTAATATGTTCCTATTATTCTAAACCATAAAACTAGAAGGAATTGAATGACTGCAGCAATTACTATTGGATATCACTGTTATCCATTATAACAGAAGTATTTTTGAAAATTAAGATTTAATCACAGTTCCTATGATTTGGTAGTGTTAATTATTCTAGAGATCAAAGTTCATGGAGTGCAGGGTAACTCCACTTTCAGTGCTTGAAGATCTTAAAAATAATATACCATTTAATTTTCTTTCAGTCATAGGTAAGTAGTTACTAGAAACTTATACAATCAAAAAAACAATATAAACATGATTTTGTTGCTAGGCTACTGCAAGGATTATATTTTAAGCAATAACTTTGGTCAAAACTTAATCAAAAAAGGGTTTGAAGCATTGTACCAGAATACATGGATGTCCACTATTATACAACCACTATATAATGCCATGAGAGAAAATTTATTATCAATTATTATGTAGGGTATATGGGCACAAACTTTCACACAAGCCACCACTCTCCACACTATCTTATAACACTGATACACTTGAACACATATATGTTGAAAAGATAAATAATCACCAATATACGTATTTCATGCTAAACCAGCAATCATCAGTTGGTCCAGATTACCATCTCTACACATATATGCTATAAGTGCTCAGATATATATTAAGATAGCCAAACCTTATACTTTAATGGACAGGCTTCAATGTACTCCACACTCCAACTCTTCAACTGTCCATCCAATTGAAAATCTGATGATGGAATGCTCAAAAGCCACCTTGAGGCCGAGATTCTTGTCACATCCATGTTGACCTAAGATCAATCTGACCCCTCATGTACAGGATATAATCCATTTAATACATATATATATATCTGAGCACTTAGAGCATATATGTGTACAGATAATAATCTGGACCAACTGATGATTGCTGGTTTAGCATGAAATACATATATTGGTGATTACTTATCTTTTCAACATATATGTGTTCAAGGGTATCAGTGTTATGAGATGGTGTGGAAAGTGGTGAGTCATGTGAAAGTCTGTGCTCAAATACCCTATATATTAAATATATAGACACAGGTATATAGTAAGCCTGTGTGTTGCAGTTAAAACATTAGTTTAGTAATTAATATTCAATGGTTTATGTTCAAATACCTTGACTGCTCTTTACACTGGAAAGCACATTTAGATGTTGGAAATGATCACATAATTTAATATGCTGCTGCATATAAAATGTTAAAAAATAAAGTATTTCATTAAATAAAAAATAATCAAATGATTGAAAGGTCAGATGATATTTAAATATCTGAAGTTATGAGCTTAGGCTCAATATAGAAACCTTCAACAATTGAGTACACCCTCTTTCCCTATACCAAAGGGATCAAGATATTTTATTTTGATGATGTAACTATTTTAACTAAATTAAATGTATAGAAGTCTGTTTTTCTACCATATTTATTGAAAGTACATAAAATATAAACTCTTTATACATGTAACCTAAATGCCTTAGAAAGAAGCTTTTTGTGTTAAGTATAATTCAAGGAATATTGCTTATTTTTTAACTTTCTTTTCTGCATTAGCTATATTAGTCCTAATATAAGAAGCAACAACATTTAATATTTTTTATATTTTTAGTGCAGTGCAAAAGACTTTGTTAAATTATTCAGTCCAATTGACAGCTTTGACTATACAACAGCCTTTTTCTGATTGTCTCATAAACATTAATTTTTTAGGAAACCTCTGAATAAGACTGTTGCACTGTCAAAATTGTCTACTGGGTTAGAAAATATAGCAAAGTTTTGCATTGTATTGAAAGCATAATAAGGTGTTTAAATATTATTGCTTTCTGTATTGCAAAATGACTAACGATAATCAAAAAATATATGATGGGACAAAGATCATGTGACCAATCAGTAAATTTTTCAACTTGCTGAATATAGTGATATTGACTTTACTACTATAAAAGCACATTTTGACAACTAATTTCAGACAGTCTAAAAATAAAGGTACTTTATAGCGAATGTGAGCAAAGTTTTGTAAGAGAGCAAGAACTCATTTACCTTCTAAAAATTCTCTCAAATCAAAGTTCCATGAGGATGAATACAATGATCTAACAGTCAGTAACATATTTTAAGGCAAAAATCATGAAAGATAAGATTAAAAGATAGCAGCATAAAATATGAATTAATCAAAATGAAGAATGCATTAAATAAAGGTTTCATTTATAGTTTATTGATTGACTTGAAAAGACATTGGGACTCTTGCCCTTGACTTTTAGGGTGACATTGTTTTTTCCCCATTTATTTCTCTATATCTATATATTTCTCGTTTTCCCCTTCTTTATTCTCTTTTTTTTGGGGGGAGGGGGGGATATATATATATGGTGAATAAGTTTAATAAATGAGTATTCTATTTTCATTCTATTTAAACTGTGCAGCCATGATGTTATTAAGGC
Source organism: Epiperipatus broadwayi (assembly GCA_028023455.1). Taxonomy (NCBI): domain Eukaryota; kingdom Metazoa; phylum Onychophora; class Udeonychophora; order Euonychophora; family Peripatidae; genus Epiperipatus; species Epiperipatus broadwayi. The sequence goes on from JAQFVV010006543.1 coordinate 407,787, forward strand.
AACAGTCAATCAAATTCACTAGTGCAGGTTTGGCAAAAATACACTGTCAGGGTCATAATATAGATCACTTGTGACTATATTATATTGTTGACAGGGCGCTATTGTCTCACCTGCACAGCTGCTTAGTAATATTGTGGCTGCAGATTTTAATTGGAATTAAAATAAAATCCCCATTTATTAAAATATGTCTTCATCTATAACATCTGTTAAGCGCAATAAATTATTTATATATAGATAGATATTGAACAAAACATTCTAATGATAAACTGGCAAATATATAAACAACTTATAAACTAACTGATTTATAAATTTGCTTTAAATAACTTAGATATAAATAAAACGAGTAATTTCATATTTTATCTGAATGAAATTAGTAGAGATATTACAGCGGTGGCGAACCTATGGCACGCGTGTCACAGGTGGCACGTATGAAAATTTTTCTGGCACGTTATCGATTTTCAAATTGTATCCTTATTTTATAACGAAATATGCAAGATTTCAAAATTTTAAGGCGCCATCTAGCCATAGAATACTAAATTTGAACAAACGCAGAACAAAAATTTCTAAAAATTTCTGAATAGTAACGATGTAATTGTGATATGATAGGAACTTTATATTCAAAGGGGGAGAAATGCGCGCAGACAAAGAACACATTCGCAGAAAGTGAGATCGAAGATTCGCGCGGCAAGTACATATATTACGTTATGTGACAGAAGTTTTTTTTAATTGGTATTTTGTCTTAATTTAACAAGTTGCTCCAATTTTTGTTGTTTAGTTCGCGTGCATGGATTATTCTTTCATAAGTTTTATATTTATAATAAACTCTCAGCTTTGTGGCTATTAATTGAACGTCCTCTAAATTTGCTTATTTCTTATCCTGACTGTACTTTGCGATACGATACGAATTGGGACATGTCGATACAGATAGTGCGTGTAGAGTACTCAGTTGAGTTTGAAATTTAGTTGTGACAAGAATAATAATATTGCACCTGTGCACTGCATAATACTATTGCTTTGTAGCTGAATTTTAAAGGTAATTAATTAATTTAAATATACATTAAAGTGAAAATTTTTGAAATATTTAAAGAAATATTTTCGTTATCAATTTTCGTAAATTTCTTCTGGTTTTACCCAACATGGCTAGTGGAAATAAAAAAAACAAAAACTACTATTAAAAACAAGCAGCAAAGAATTCCAAAATTGGTGGAATCAAGAGTATGGGATGATTAATAAAGGAAATAAAGCGGTGTGCATTTTATGTTCCGGGACAGTTGTATGCAAGACATTCTCAGTAAAACGGCATTATGAGACAAATCATACACTGCTCCTTGAGAAACACAACGAAGAACAAAAGGAATATACTGCTCAGGCAGTTAAAAACAAGAATATGCAGTCAGCATCTCTAATAAAATTTATCAGCAGTTCTTCAAATATAACCGCTTCTAGTTGTATTTTTATATTGGACTATTTCCATCATCTAATATGCGTATCGAATGTCTTTAGAAAAATTTAACTTTATTTAAACATTCCCAATACATTCAACTGTTAGTAAGAGCAGATCAAACAGGTTAGTCCTATTTACTTACTAGTTGTTAGCAATTACTAAAATAATGCCATCATATACAAATCACTGTTTTTATCTTTTCTATATATATAATTATTAAAATTAACAATTTACATATAAATAAAAACTTCCCTGAATTACATTAAATAAAGTTAATTTTTTCTAAAGACATTCAATGCGCATATTAGATGATGGAAATAATCAAATATAAAAATACAACTAGAACACCATCATCACAAACCTTCAGGAAAACATAACCGCTTCTGTTTTTTGTTTGTTTGTTTTTTAAGTAAAATAACTTTATTAACAAAAAAATAAAAATTAAAAAAAAATAAAATATTTACATATTAATAAAAAACATTTTTTTCTTCATTTTTTTTCTTTCTTACAAGATAACTAACAAACATTTTTTAAATAATAAACACTATTTCATATTTTACATATAGTAGGGGGGAAATCCACCCCATCTTTTTCAATTTGTTTTTTTTTTTTTTTTGGAAGATATTTTATACATTTATCCCAATCATCTTCCAGTTTTTTAATGCAATTATATTTCTGGTTATCGAAAATTAATGAATATCTTACAGCCCACATTGCTAAACGTGGAAAACTTTTTAGTAGTGGGGAATATGTGATGGAAACATGGTTGAAATGCGGTCTGTTCTCTCTGAAGACTTTGAAAACAAGGAAAGATTATTCAGAGAATAAAGGATTTGCCTTTGGCTAGGAACATAGTAAAAGACAGAATTCTGGACATGGCTAAAAATATAACTTATCAGCAAAAAACGGATATAAATTCTTCTGACTTTGTATCTTTCTGTCTTGATGAAAGTATTGATATAACTGGATCAGCTCATTTAGCAATTTTCATTCGTTATTGTATTGGGAATCATATTAAAGAGGAAGTAATTAATATAAAATCTTTAGCAACAACAAAAAAGGGATGGATATCTGCAACGCAGTTGTTGTAAGTGCACTTACAAAAAAAAGAAACTGATTTAAACAAAATTGTGTCAATTACCACTACTGATGGTGCTTGTAGTATGATTGGAAAGGTAAATGGTTTTCTCAATTTAGTCACCAAACAAATTGGTCATTCAGATCTTGGTTTTCACTGTATTATACACCAGCAGATTTTATGAGCCAAGATTAGTTTCAAGTCTTTGGAAGATATTATGATTGTTGTAATAAAAGTGGTGAATTTTATATCTGCACTCCCTTTAAATAAAAGAAATTTTTTTTGGAATTACTGCATGAGGTAAACTCAGTCTATAATGATTTACTTATGTACAACAATGTTCGATGGTCTAGTCAGGAAAAATTCTCCAAAAGATTTGTGGACTATTTAGATTAAATTAGACTTTTTTTTTCATAATGAAAAAATTATGGAAAAATATAGTCGGTTACTGGATGTCGAATGGCTTTGCAAATTAATGTTTTTCACAGGACTTAATTCATATTTGAGCGAATTAAATGTTAAGTTGCAAGGTATTAATAAGACAGTTATTGTTATGTTCGATTTAATTGAAGCAATGACAATTAAATTGTAAGTTTTCAACCGTGACGTTATTTCTAACACATTTAGGTATTTCTCAAATACAAAAAAATTCTTCTTAGATTTAAAAACTCATGAAAAACCAGATCGAATTAAAATAACACAATAATTTTCTGCTGTAATTCAGGCGATAAGCAATGCATTTTTTTTTCAAGGTTTCAAGATTTCGGGCAATTTGCAGAAACATCGAAATTTATTTTATATCCTGATACCAAGGATTAAATAAACTCAATATAGAGATTTTTGAATGGCTCAACTTCGAAGATTTAGAAATGTAATTAATTGATTTTCAGTCTAGTTCCATATGGAAACCAAAATTTGTCGATTTAAGAAAGGACATGGAAGCAGTTGAAAATGATCGGTTATTGGGCACAATTCAAAAGAACGCAGAATATGAAATGAGAATAACTTGGAATGCCATTCCCGAAACCTATAACTGTTTTTAAAAACTAGCAGCTGCTGTATTGTCTATTTTCTCCTCAACTTATGCTTGCGAGTCGTTATTTCCAAAATAAATTTTATAAAAGATAATTATAGAAATAAGCTGACTGATGAATCCAACGCGGCATGTGCATTGCTTAAAGTTATGACTTATGAAGCCGATATACAACATTTGGCATCCAAAGTACAGCAACACACATCTCATTAATAAAAGTTATAATTATTAGTATTGACTTTTATATGGCAAAATGTATTGTATACAATTATTTTGTAAATTTTTAAGTCAACTCCTTAATTTAATTTAATAAAATTTTATAACAATTAAATTTTTATTCTTTATTTCCTACTAAGAATTTCCCGGCACACCAGAGGTCGGACAAAAAAATAATTGTAATATTTGGCACGCGCATATAAAAAGGTTCGCCACCGCTGAGATATTAGATGATAAGAAATTTGATTGGATATTCTAAATGTTAGTTAGTTAGTTGTTAATATATATTTATGTGTGCGTATGTGTTAATCACTATTACTTACCTACTGAGTTAATTATATATATGGACTAATCTAATAAATAATGTTTTCCCCTTCACTGTGCTTTTGTGATGGCATGCTGAAAAAATACTCCAGTCAACAGCTTAAAGTGTTTTTTAATGAAGTAGATCGATCGGTCGATCGAAAGACAGACAGACAGGGAGGGAGGGAAAGAGAGGGAGAGAGAGATTGTTCACAAATGTAAATAAGTAAATAGATAGGTAAATAGATAGATAGATAGATAGATAGATAGATAGATAGATAGATAGATAGATAGATAGATAGATAGATAGATAGATAGATAGATAGATTGTTCACAAATGTAAATAGGTAAATAGATAATTATTAGATAGATAGATAGATAGATAGATAGATAGATAGATAGATAGATAGATAGATAGATAGATAGCCGAACAGACAAAAAGAAATACTTATTCATATATTCGATTTTGTAAGTTAAACTGAGATAAGTGTTATTTTGATTAGTAATAAACATTAACGAACTTACGTAAAGTGTTTGGTGACAAGTTTGTGAATGTAAATAATTTTAACACTCGTATATTAAATTATAATACTTTGAATAAATAAAATAAAAATGGCGAATGTTTTCAGAATTTCTTTACATTTCTGTAAGAATCTAAGTTCAAGATTTACTTTCAATATAAAAGCAGTATGTTTATAAAATAAAATTCCATTAGTCTTGGATTAATTTTAAATAAATAGAATAGTCGCTCTCTTTTTTTTTTCGATGTACGAAAGTAATGTTTCTACAAAACAATATCAATTTTATGCTTGAGAAAAGAAACGGTTAATTGCTATAATCTATCTTGCTGAATAATATGAAGTGAAACTACAAAAAAAAGATATTATTATCATTAGTATTTTATATGCGAAATATATGCATACGATTTTATAGATTGTTTACTTTCTTTTTTTTTTCATGTGTCAAAGCATCGGCCGGGAAGCGAACTCGCCAACCCGGAGCAATTGCTTGTAAGGCGGCTGTGCTGACCACTCGGCCACCAACATTTGACTAGATTGTTTACTTTTAACTGAAATACTTTATGAAAAGATTTCATTACGCTAAAACATTTGTCGCATATATATATATGTGTGTGTGTGCGTAAAACATAATAAGCATTTAGGTCCTTCAGAAAAACGACCTTTCTTTTCCCTTAAAAAAATAAACAGTAACAATATATACTAGAAATTTTTTATTAGGATTGCCAAATAGAATGTGATGACAATTTTAAATTTTTTTCGATCTTCATTCTTGAGTTAAAATATAACATCAACTAAACATCACACCACCTTTACTAAACATTATTTTTAAGTAGCAAATATAATTGTCTCATCCTGGTTTGCCATCTAGCGTCAGCTTACACAAATTGGCAGAATTTGTAGTAGGAGAAATAGATTTTCTAGTTAGAATACATTTATATATGCTTAGATGTTTTGACATAAAGATTAAAAAATCATCTGTATATAAATTATGCTTGTCTGGATATACGCATGTGTATCTATGTTTGAGTGTGTATGTTTGAATATAATTTTTAAATGGCAGGATATTTATTTGATTGAAAACTATTTAAATTAGTGGCATATATAAGTTTGGAAAAGATGGGTTGACTTGTCATCATACCAGAATCTCTTCCAGTATATCATTTTTATCGAGTTACCTTCATATATTTAGATAGGAAGGTTTTTGGTCTGCTTCAAAATATTCATTGGAGAAATATTAAAGAACTAACTTTTCTTTCAAGAGAATTTAAGTTCAAACAATATTAGCAATTCAATTTATCCATTCTATTTTGAACACTTTTTTTTAACAAAAAAAAAACTTTTTCTTGTTCATGTATGTATACACAATTTTATGTTTTGGCTGTCCTGCAGTCTTCTTCAGAAGATTGCAAGACATTCAAAACATAAGTTTGTGTGTACATAGATGTACAATAAAAAGTTGTTGTTGTTGTTGTTGTTTTGCTAAAAAGTGCTCAAAGTAGAGTGGATAAATTGCATTTATATAAGATATTACAGCAAAATAAAGGAAGTGATGAATTTGGTAGGGTATCAATTCAAATAATTTTCAACAATGCAACTGAATTTTCCATAAATTATAAGTAAATATAGCTAATTCTTAAAAAGTATTTGATTATATATGATATAAATAAATAAATTTTTGGGTCATATCCATGTAAATAAACTTATCTTTAGCAAACTTTGGATTTTAATAAATGGAAAAAAAAAAACTGGATTTAAAAGTGGTTTTAGCACAGTGCATAATATCCCATAATGAGAGAAGTTGTAGAAAATATCAATGAATATGAATTGCCTTTAGGTTTGAGACTTATAGATTATGAAAAAACATTTAATTCAATAAGCATTTCCATGTGTTTAAAACTTTGAATCAATTAGGTACAGATCCAGAATATTATCATATTCTGAAAATCGTTGTCAAAATACAAATCTGTGACTAAATTGTATAATGATGATGATAATAACATTAAAATTGAAAAGGATGGGTGACAAGGATGATTCTGTATTTCCAAAATATTTTTTAGCAGTTGTACAAAAATTATTTTGCAGATTAAGATAAAAAGCTAAAGAAGTAAAAATACAAATTATTTAAGTCATTTAAATTTTGAATATGATGTGGTTATTTTTTGCAAATAACATTTCAGGTATCAGATGAAAGTAAAAAAATATGACTAAAGATAAATTTAAAAATGATTAAAGTAATGTTACTGAATTTCTTCAGAGGAAGAAAATAAATATTAACAATCATGAATTAGAAGAAATTAACAATTATAAAAATCTTAGGTTAAATTATTAATAAGTTAAAATTAATAGTTAAAATTAATCATAGAATTAAACTTGGATGGAGTACTTTTGATAGAAATAATTTAGTACAAAAATAAAACATGTCTATGAGTTTGGAAAGAAAGATTGTTTTAATAGATATATTTTGCTAGTTCTTACTTATGGATTTGATATTTGGACACTTAACAAAAAAAATCAATATAAAGACTTCATACCACTCATCAAAATATGGAAAGATGTATGTTAGGAGTAGCAAAAAGAGTCTGAAAATGAAATTCATAGATGAGAAAACAGATATCACTAATATCATTGAAAAGATTAACCTTTAGAGTGCTGATTATTTTATTGGCCAAATGAGGTAAAAGTCAAAACTTTTAATTGGTCAATTGACAAAGTTAAGTGGCAATTCACAAACTCAAACATCAAAATATATTCATCTTTTAATATTATATTCACTTTAGTTTTGTTTGTAAAAAGTATATTAATAATTTGTCAGGTTATGAAAATGAACGAAAGTTTTTTCAAAAATAAATTTATTATATAATTATAGAAATTTTTGCTAGAGGAAAATGTAAAATGAAATCTTACTCACCAATCAAAACGTTTTGCTAATGACGTGATTTTCTTTGCCAATTTTAGTTGCAGAAAAGTAAATAATTTTTGTTAAAAGTCTTAACTATTTTTCCAAAATAATTTTATTTTTAGCATATTTTATTAATAATTTGTCAAAAAATACTGTTAAGATGGACTAAAACATTCGTTTATCATTTTCGAAATGAAACAAAAACAGATCGTAACTCTTTACTTTTTGGCAGCCATTTTCTTTGTTGTCAAAATTTAATAGCCAATAAGATTTAAGAAGGGGTGTTATTTTTTTCTTTGTTTGACATATAAGGCCATTTTTATTGATTTTTTACTTGTAAAATAATTCAAGAGAGGGCAGCATCTTACAGAACTTTTTTTAATCTTTAAAAAGAGCGCAAAATCGTAATCATAGTACGAAAAGTGACCGATTTAGAGTGACATCAAGCCACTTCATTTTTAAATGAGACAGTCATGCAAAGAGTTAAAAAAAGACTAAGTTCAGAGAGACCACAATTCTGCAGAGTTTTGATAATGATTGAAAATGATAATGATGAAAATATAATAAAAAAATTCTGAATTGTAAACTATAACAAAATAAAACCTAACGTTAAAATTTCAAGGAAATCCCTTTTAAAATCATTTATATCAAACTCTTAAATATTTCTAACCAACAAATAAAATTAGACTTCAATCTGTATTCAGGATTCATAGGCATCCTAAGCAATTTTATTTTTTTGATTTAAAGTATTTCAGATAAATATATTTATTTCATAAATAATCATTAAAATCAGTAAACACTTAGACAATCCCAATATCGATAACAATCAACAATCTCAACCTGTTGTCAAGGCAACATCCATTTAACAATAAAGTAAATTTAGCTTGTGGTATCTGTTTTTAATTGGTGCTTTGCTTCATTATATCACAGCTGAAATATTATTTATAAAAATACACAGAAAATTCCCATTAAATTTCTCATTGAAATCTTAATGCTGTGAATATCTTTTATTTAATGTAAAATGAAAAATGTAAACTTTTTTCCAAATTAATATTAATTTGTTAACTTTTATAAAAATAATAACTCAACACAGAAAAATTTATCTTAGTCAAGTAGAAATTTAATTAATTTTATTTTATATAAATCTCATCATTTGAATCACATACATGTATGATATAATCAATTATTAAATTAATACATTATGGATGTAAATTTTTTAGTATAATGATATCTTCTATTAATTTATTATAAAAATAAGTTGCAATATTTTTATATAATAAACAAATTCTGAAATATAAACTATGATAACATAAAACTCATAGAATCCATTTTAAAATAACTGTTTTTAACAGCTTTGGCAAATCTTAAATATTCTAAGCAGGCTTGAACTTTATATATATATACATTTTTACCTTATATTTATAATGAATTAATAGAAATTCCTTAAGTGCTCTCAATTACAATCATTTTAATATATACTTTTGTAATACATTAATTCCATAATTATTTAATTTAATCGGTGATGTTTATATAAAATGAATTTAATTACTTGAAATGTGTTTATTAAATGTGAAAAAGACATAAATTAGTAGTGATAAATTTCATAAAATAAATAATACCTTCCCTACAAAAGTATATATATATTGTAATGGGCACAGACGTCGTTACATTGTTTTTTTTATTAGTAAACATGAAAAAAAATAAAAGTTTGCAAATAAAACTTCTTTTTTTTAAGAATTAAAAATTGAAAATTAAAATTCTATACTAAACTCGTATCTCTATAAAATCGCACAGATGAAAAAAAAATTATTAAAATAAAACTTTATTAAAAATAGAAAAGGTATTGTAAAAGCAAAAACTTAAAAAAGATTTAGAGATAAAAATATATCTTTAAGTTTGAAAACAAATTAATTAATGTTATTGAAAAATGGAAATGATTATTTTAATTAGTCAATGTAGACTAGCCTTGGGCATTTAAATGTATAAGCAATATTCAGATAGGAAAGAAAAACAATGGAATCGGACCTCAGCGAAAGGACCATCACACCGATGACGTAATGTCAATTGAATCCTTAAAATTAATATAAAAGGAAAAGTTTGGAAATGATTGAGAGTGATTATTAAGAGATGACAAATATGTTTTAGTGTGGAGTGAAGGAGAAGAGATTGAAAAGACGCACTCTTCAATCCCTTCAATCTCATTTAAAAAAATGAAAGAGAAATGACATCATTTTCCTAGATTGAGGACCATAGGACATCGAGGGATTTTAACATTGGATTCAAAATGGCAAGCAACGGATAACTAATGAACATTTCTAAAACAGTAAGCACATTATGAACTTAAATGAATATTAATTTGGAAACACTAAGAACTTTAAAATATAAACTTTCTCATTATTTAATTTATAAGAAATGGAATCCTATCTGACCAACTTAATTTATTAATTAGTTATAATTTTATTTGATGTATTTCTTTTTTGTAAAATCATTTCCATTTATTTTTTTTGTTCTTTTAAGTTTTATTTATGATTTTTGTTTTGCGATAAATTAAATATAAATGTTAAATTTAAGTCGGGCGTGAATGGCTATATAGATTTGTAAAGTTATATTAGGGGAGGGTAATCTTAGGTTATTTGTTTCATAGTTAAATTAGGTCAATGGATTGGATATATTGGTGTAATTAGTAGATGTAGTACGAGATTCACTACGGGCAGAATCACTATTTATACGCTGCACACACTCATTTTGCCTATGGGAGGAATTATAAGACGGAGACCGCAGTTCCTTCCTATGGAGTTTTTTTTTTATTGCTCTTATCATTAGATAGATGTAGTATTCCTATCTGACGAAAGGCAATTTCTTCTCTTAACCTATTTGTGTTGTCGTAGCCGTATTACATTGAATACATCGATATATCAGATGGATTGAATTTGGTTTGATTGCGAACTTTTGGCCTAAGGTTAAACAAGGATAGAATTTTTTTTTTTCAAATGCAAATCTATGTAGTCTATTTATACTCGACACTCAAAATAAAGATGCATTAAATTTAAGTTAGGTATAGATGCTTGCATGGGTTCGTTACTGGTTAATTATGTTTTTGGTTTTCATATTCGGTAAATACTGATACCTTACGGTGAGTATCTAAGATGTATTTATGTCGGATGTCTTTTAAGTTATTGGTGTCTTGCGGCATCTTATGATGAATGCCATTGGGTTTCTTATAAATTTCCCTCTGCATTGCCATCAATGACTTTATATTTTGATCGTTTATGTTTACTTTGAAATGTTTTTGACTGTGTAATCTATGTAACCGATCTATACTCAACATTCATTAAAAACACATTTTATAAATCCATCTGTGTGAACTTAATTAAAATGCGAACTTATAATAGCATAAAAATTAAAATGTAAATTTATAAAAATTAAAATGTAAATTAAAATCAAAGTTAAAAATGTAAGTTAAATTTTAAAATGTAAACTGATAATAAAATAATTTTAAATATATATGTGCATAAATAAATGTTTGTGTTTATAATTACTGGCAGTGGCTTATTTTTTTTAAAAAAAAAAATTATTCTTAGATAAGAATTTATGAAATATAAATCTCTGCTGTTCCACTGAGCTAGTGACAATGGGCTAACAACCGGAATCAACCAATATAAAATAAATAAATTTTTTTGAACTTATGTATCTGCCTACTATATACATTTTTCTAGGTTCAAATGCCTAGTGGCGCCCTGTAGTGCAGTTTACGTTAAGTGTCTTTCATCCGGATCATTATAATATATATTGTACCCTTTTCAATAGGTCAGAAATAGTCAAGTACAATAGATTACTAAAAAAATTTAAATTTTAGAGTATGTTCTTTTGATATGTTAATTATATTTTGTTAATAATATTATAGGGTACAATTTGAAGCTAAATAAAATACGTAGTATATAAAATTATAGTGAATCATTTAAGAATAGTTATGTAAAGCTTAAAATATGGTTGCATATGATTGCAAAAGCTGGCCATATTAAATAACTCAGCTATAAATAGTTAAAAGTATATTTAAATTTAATGTTTTAAACTTGTATTTAATAAATGCTATATTTAGAGTTATTAGTTATATTTGATAATTAATTAATATCGTATATTTTAAAAGTAATTTTATGATAGTAAAACTGTATTTAATTCTATATTTTAAATTATTTTTCCAAATTTTTATAATTATTTTATATAATATAATAAAGTGTTGCAATTTTATTATTTTAGACAGAGAAATAGATTGAAAATCGTCTGCCTAAATTTTATATTGATCATGTGACTTTTAATATATGGTTAAACACACACGCTTGTTTGAAGTAATAACAAAGTTTGAAATATTTAAAAGTTGTATCATAGGATTGAATAGAATTATTTACTTATCATAAAAGCTAATAGCAAATATTAAGTTAACTGTCATTATTGCATGTTTAAACTATGGAATAAAGACGAGTACATTTAATAAAAAGTTGATATTTTGTTTAAATAAAAATAGATAAATTAAATATTAAAAGTGGAATAAATTCATTAAATATTATTCTAAAAGTTAATTTTAAAATATTTTTAAGTAATTTATCAAAGTAATAATCAATTTGAAAGTAATATTTTAAATAATATTTTGGGTTTTATTACGACCTAATTTTATTTTTAAAATTTAATTCTGTAAAACTGAATTATATGTAAATTTGATCTCAAACTAAAAGTGAGAATCAACCAATCAAATGACGTTTTTCCTGGAATATAAATACCATTGCACGGGGTGATAAGAGTCAGATTAAAATATATCAGAAGATATAAAGGTGATATTAAATTTTTAATTTTTTTTATTTAGTCAATTTTGTACTCTCGTACAATTTTATTTGCAAAGCTAATTGATATTTTAAAAAGTATTTGCAAAAGAGAGTTAAACTATAATATATTTAGTAACTTCATTAAAAATGTTTTGTTAAAGTTTTAAAGTTCCTTTGCCAGTGGTATTTTATCAAAGTCCAACTTAGAACTTAGCGATAATAAATGGATATGTCAAGAAGTAAAGTATATTCAGTTTATAATATTTTTAAAAATGTATATAATATTTGTTGATACAGTTTTATTAATAATGAACAGGAGAATTGTTCTAGTGAATAAAATAGTAATGTGGACATTGTATAAGAAGCCCAGATAGAAAGATATTTTACCGTTTAAAGGTAAAGATGCATTATTTTTATATGGAAGATAAACTTGTCTAAAATTAAGTAATAATAAAACAATTGTACTTTATAGTAATTGATAAAAATATCACGTTGAAAGAGTAAAGTGTTATCTTTTCTGAAGGAAACATTTTTAAAGAATATTTTGCAAGAAATTATTTAAGAAAGTGAATCAGGGAAAATATTTGCTAAAGCGTTTGATATATAAAACTTACGGTCTTAAAAGGGTTAAACACATTTTAGAAAGGATTTTTTAAAAAACTTGAAGTTTGGAAGTAAATGTACTAAATAAGAAACTTATGGGAGAAATGAATACATAAATAAATAAAAGGATGGAGCCATGGAAATAAAGATTGCGCAATAAGTTTATCCGAATATTTTTAGTTAAATCGAAGGATGCATCACCTAACTAACATAGGAATATTCCAGAACAGAATCTTCGAATTATTATTTTGAATAGTGTATTTTATTATGATTCCAATAATTATCTTTCTAGTTTATAGAATCCATAAACTATTTATCTATAAATTTTGCTAAAACGGATTGATAATTATTTTTTGTTTAATTTCAAGATTCAAAAAGACGTCATCCGTATTATTTTTTTTTACTATGTATTTTTTATTTTTTTTTTAAATTGCTCACCACCGTTCGACCAACAAATTGTCTTGTTCATCATCATAGCAACGTCATAGCAACGGGGGAAGGTAAAAATGCTCTTGAAGAAATAAAGTGTTTTTGAAGAGAACATTTTTTTTAAAAAAAAAACTTTTGAGAAAGAAAATGGGAATATTTGAACCTAGGAAAAATATACATTTTCATCTGAAGTTTACACAAATATGCTTTTTGATTTATTTATTATTTATTTTAAAATGTAAATTTTTGAGTAATAAGTATAGGAACATGAATATTAATTATTTATGGTATAGAATCCTATAGTATAATATTTAACAGCTTAATTTAGAATATTTTAAATAGAAGCATGGATGTGTATTTTATGTATGAGATGTTACATTTAGTTGGAGAAAAGAAGACTGCAAAAGTGATATAGATGAGCTAATGTCACTTGGTAACAATTAATGAATTATTGATATTTATTATGATGTATTTTTTTTTCTTTTATAGATTGCTTATGTCATAATGTATGATGTATGAATGTTAAATATGCATTATACAACATATTTTTTAAAACATTGTGAGATCAGGAGTTATTTGGAATATGCATACTATGATTTTATAATGATAATATAACCCAACGTGATAATAAATATTAATGTGATTTTTTTTAAAGAACTTTCATATTACTGGATGATCCAAATATTATGTGTTTAGTTTAGAATACTAAAGTAAAGTAAAATTTTCTTATGGTTTAGTAAGATTGCTCTAATTACAGTTGAATCTTATTTATTATTTGAATATGCAAGGTAGTAAATTTGTCAATGTAAGAACTGGTAGATCTTTAGGAAATAAGAATAGGATAGTGACCTGGTATTAGTAATATAATAAACATGAATCCAGGAGATTATTAAGTTAGGATATTTGGGATATGAATAGTATTTCATAATATTTGTGAATGTGCAATGCACTTAACATAGCCCTGCAATTGTATGCTTATTTTGGACAGTGTTTATTTTCTTGGAGCATTGATGATCAATAAAGCTGAATGAATAGCTTGACATCATTTATAGTATTTGAGGATATTAGACAGGAAAAGGTCTTCCCTCTAGTTTTATAGTTACACTGTGCCATGATGTATATTTTGGTATGAGTTATGTGTTATACTCTAGTTTTTCTTTCCCATCCTATAAATCTATTCGCTATCTGTTTTTCAAAAAGTAGCTACATCGTACAGTATAGTATATTTAAAAGAAAATAATAGATGATTTAGAGTTAAAGATATGCAATTGTTTGGAATGAGATGAGTTCATTTGCTTGTATGAAGAAATAGAATTTGTATGAATTGGAATTGGAAATCCAATGGACTTCAAATGAAAGAATCATAAAATATGTTATAAAGTTATTTATTTTTGGAAAATAAATATAAGATCTTAAGAATAAAATATGTAAAGCAAAGTTGTTGTTTTTTTAAATAATATTAAAGTATTTATTTCAATTTTTAAAAAAGTACTGCATATTTTTAATATAATTCTATAAAGTAAAAACGCTCTACACAATAAATTAGGTACAATTTATATTTATTCAATAATAGAAAATGTATTAGTGATTATAATTCTATAGTAGTATAATATTGTTATAATGGAATGTATTATAGTTGATAAATCCAATGTAGTGAACAATAATATCCATAATTTGGAGATAAATTATCAATAGATATTTTACGTAATATCGATAATATTGCTAAAATGAAATTGTCTAGTAAAAAGAGGATATCCATGTTTTCGATTAGTATTATTTTATATTTATCCATATTATGTTTTCTATAAAAAAAAATTTAAAAAAGAAGCATACTGAATAAATAATAGCTAAAGGATGTAAAATGTATTTTGAGTAAGCATTAAATAAGTAATAAATTTTTTTATATAAGATTGATCCAACAGGGATTAATAATATTGTATCATTTTTTTTATTATTTTATTTAAGTCAGAGTAAAGACTTAACGAGGTTCGAATATAAAGAATGTATAATGGTACCAATCTTTCAGATGTTTAAAAGGTACATATTGTAAATAAATTGTTATGTTATTAATGTTATAATAAACTTTATTAAAATTTGTTTTTCTCAAAATTTGTGTGTTGGTTTGTTATTTTTTTTTTTTCCATCTTCATGAAGTTGAACACAGAGTTAATAAAAGTAAACCCAATATTTTTTGCACAGAAATAAATAAAGAATTATTTAAGAATTGGATTATTTATTAAGTAATCACATTTACATTATCTTATAGTCATAAGTTAGTTATCATAATAATACATTGGATTATATGCTATCAATTGCCACACACTTTTATTTGTCAGATTATCAAATGCTACCACGTATTTATTATATTATTACATGAAGATAAAAGATTATATTAAATTATTTTATTGTTTTATTATGGTAATAAAATTATAGTATAAGAAAGGATATACAGAGTTAGTTATACAATGAAGAATATTACTATTACTTTATTATTATTAGTTTAGTGTAGTAGATTATGACATAAAATCCCTTTTCATATTTTACTATCGTAATTTTAATTAACTTAAAGTAAATTTCATGAACCTGAGATTTTATTGAGCTAGACTATTATAAATAGAAGACTAAGATTTAATTATTAGTTTAATCTTAATGAGTAGGAATTATTTAAAGTCGTAAGAATACCATAAGTTTATTTATTTGAAATAGTAATAGGGGGGATAGTGTTCTTATGCCATTGAGGTAATATCTTGTAGGATGTTGGCTCAATTAATCTATCATGTCACCTGTATTTTCACTTCCAAGTCTCATGAAAATATTAAATATTTATTCAATTTATTTTTATAAGATGAACCTTATTCATATTTTAAATTTGAGCTAGTGAAATATTTAATTTTAATGCTGATTATTTTATTTATTAATTATTAACTGAGCTAGAACCCATTTTACTTTATATCATATACTATCTGGAAGTGAGAATGACATTTGGCATGGGTAGAATATATATATATATACTTTCAAGATCCCTTTGGCCACCCATTCTATCTCACACAACTGATACACATGATCACACACATGTGAAAAAGATAAATGATTTCTAAATATAGATATTTAGTACAGAACCAGCACTGTGCAACTCATCAGTTAGACCAGCTCATCATCTCTCACACACATATATAATCAGTGCTTTGTTTATATTAAGATAGTAAGTCTTCACACTTTAATGGATGGACTTCAATCTATTCCATCCTCAAATTCTTCAGCTATTCATACCTTTGAAAATCTGATGATCGAATACTCAAATCCCTTGGTAATGCCAACATTAATAACATGCTCATGTTGACCTTAAGTCATGCTGACCTCTCATGTATAGGATCTTGTCCATTTAAATACAAAGAAGAGAAGAGATCTGGGCAGTCCATCATCATATTTTCAATGGTATGGATGGCTGAAGAGCTGGAGGATGGAGTAGATTGAAGCCTGTCCATTAAAGTGTGAAGATTTGCTATCTTAATTGCGTGAGAGATGTGACCTGGTCTAACTGATGATTGCTGGTTCAGCATGAAATACATATATTGGAGATCATTTATCTTTTTCACTTGTGGATGGCCAAAGAGAGCTTGAAAGTCTGTGTTCAAATCCCCTATATTAGAATCCAGGTATATAAAATATACTTGTAATTAAAATATATATACATACATATGGCAAAACATGTATGAAAGAGAAGTGAAAGTAGATAAGTATCCAAAAAGTTACCAATAAATATATACACCCACTTTCTCTATATCAAAAAAACCTACTAATAATAGAGTGACCATTCATTTTTAAAGCTTTTTTCTTAACAAAACCTTGGTTTTCTGACAAATCCTGAAATTAAGGATTGAAATCAATTCAAAACAGGTATAAACATGATAAAATTAATTTAAAATCTTAATAAATCAAATGAAAGATAGAGACAAAATATCATTTTTAACAACTTTTTCATGAATAATCAAAAGCAATTAACTGCAAATATTAATATATAAAGTAAACATGAAAATAGACCAATACCTTGCAAACTCTTCATAAATCTTTTTTATATCAGAACAACCATTAAAGATAGATATTTTTTAAATTCAAAAAACTCAAGATTTTGAATACAAATTAACTCCTACATATAAGTTATATAGAACTATCACCAAATCAGTTTTTATATATTTTAGAGACTCGGTTTTATTAAAGGTTAGGCCTCTTTTATTCTTCGACTAGGATGGTTAAACTAACAACAATCCCATATGATTATTAGTGAAGATAACATTATATAAAAAGTCATGTTGTTATTGCTATGGTCTTAAAGAACAATTAAGCTGTAAGTTATGATGAATTAAGCAAATGATAAAAAAAAATAGAAATTATACGCTGGTTTGAAGTTGAGAATCTGCCTTTTGTCAGACAGCTATTACCGTAATAACAAAAATTTTACATCTAAATGTAACGTATAAACTAAGTATACTTTGTGTATATTTAACTATGAATAATGTATAATATGTAAAATCATTCAATTTATTAAAGAAATAAAAATGACAAGGGAAATATTGAAGAAAGATAATTTAAATGGTAATTTTCACCCACCCACCCGTTTAATTTGTAAAAAAGCGATATATAATATAGTATTATATAATAACTATTTGATAATTTAATATAAAAATAAGAGCAGAATTACTACTAAGAAGTTTTCAAAGTTTAATTAAAAATATTGATTCCGGTTAACAGTCGATAATAAATTTCTCAATCTTATACAAGATTTTTTTTTTTTTTCAATAAAAAAAATAGTATTATTTTTTAAACAAAAGTTTAATTAAAACTTAAGCTATTCATTCAGATGTTGCCTATCGATTGCTTAATTAAGCGGAAGATATTGCAATGACGCTGAATATGGTAAAATATGAACACGTCAGCCCTGGAAATATGCAATAGCATATTCTGTCATTCCTTCCCTGAAGAAAAAAACTATTTTAATGATTTCTTGAAAGACAATAAATTTCTATATGTCCTCGTAAATTCTAATCGATAGTATTAACTAATGAAAAATGATTATAAAGTATATTTTTGTTTATAGAAAGAGAGAAATATTTACAAATAATTCATGTACTACAGTTAATTTATATATGTAAGCAATCACTTTTAGATAATTATGCAAAGACCTGCATTGTTTCTTTTTCCGGTTTTCGTTTGCATTCTGCGCATGCTAGTTTTTCCTAATATCAGACATACTGAAATGAAAAATTTATTTTAAAAGCTAATTCCTAATAACAGCATTTGGAAAAAAAAAATTGGTAATAATCACAAGGAATTATATTTTATTAAATTTTATGTAATTTAGTTCTATTTATTTAATTAATTGGTTTATTCTTAATTAATTATTTATTTGAACTTACTGTTTCAATCTGTAAACTAAAAATATATGAGCAAATTTTCATAAATACATTCAGCAATAATTATTCTTCAATAATATTTTTAAAATTTTTTTACACAAATTTATATAAAAGACATTTAGTTAAAAGACACTGATCACATTAAAAGCATCGCTGATGATTATTTCTGGCTGATTTTTAACCCGAAGTTTAATGTCAACTCATGGGCTAATAATGGAAGTGGAAATAAGTAAAGATAGAAGGTACTCTTATATTGTTAAAATATTTGATATTAACGTTGAAAATCTGATATTAAATATAATACTTCGTTATTTTAAATGATTATGATTTTTTTAAAATATACAAAATACAATGAAGTTTTATTACTAAGAATTTAATGAATTCCTGAAATCCGGTTTGGTATTTGGGTATTACTCCTGCAACCAAGGAAAGATAGGAGAACTTTTCACATTCGTATCAATACACTGCTAACTTTTTAATGTTGTGATTTTGGCAATATGAAACATTACAAAGCTAGTAATGCTTTGATAGAATGTGAAAAGTCCCCCTTTATTTTATTTGTTGCAAGAATAATACCAATAGTTTTAGAAAAATATACAAAAATAAATTTTATAGGAAATATATATGAAGATGAACTCAAAGAAACACATTTTGTAATTTTCCTACATCAATTTTTTTAAAAAAGCCTAGTAATACAGCCATTCTAGATCCGTTTCTCTGCACCAAATTAACACAACACATATTTATCTTTCTAAAAGTAAAAAAAAAAAATTCTATGAAATAGACACTTAAGCAGACAACGCTTGAACGCTAAATTTAACCAAGAAAAATACCGAAATTTGTACAAATAGTTTTTAAAATCACATCACTAAACATTAGTTTAAATCTTCAATTTGTAATGGAATTCTTGCAAACGAAATGCGATTGTCAGCCCCCTCCCCACCATTTCTCCTCCGAAATGGTTGTAGAGCACGTGTTTGCACAGTACATGCTAAAAAATGAAATTTTACCAATCAATGTAACTTTTAGAATAAACCAATGGCAATTTATTTTTTGAAACGAATGTCATCCAAAAAAAAAACAGCAATAATAACAAAGTCAACGTAATTCCTGCAGCTCTTTGAGCAGAAAAGTCAATGTATTAATTGAATACGAAAAATAGAATAAGAACTCTAAATTGCAATCCTTTGATCAGTTGATTTTTCGAGTGGAAAAATAACTGGAAATTGCAGTACTTTGATGAGATGTTTTTTTGATCTCAAAGCAAGTAAAAGGAAAGAACAGAAATACCAAAGTCAACATATTAATTGAATTAATAATTACAAAAATGACTATAAATTGCTGCACTTTGATCAGATGCTTTTTAGACTGGAAAAGTAACTAGAAATTGGAAAATCATCAGCTCTTTGAGCAGATCATCTAGTCAACGTATTAATTCTATTAGTAATTAGATCAATAACAGTAAATTGCAGCACTCTGATCATATGGTTTTTCGACTGGAGAAATAAATGTAAATTGCAGCACTTTGAGAAGATAAAAAAAAAAACAACAGCAATAATAATAATAAAGTCAATGTATTAATTCCATTAGTAATTCGAGAAATAACTGTAAATTGCAGCACTCTGATCAGCTAGTTGTTAGACTGGTGAAATAACTGTAAATTAAAGCACTTTGAGCAGATCAAAGGAAACAACTGTATTAACAAAGTCAATGTTTTAATTCAGTTACTAAATAAATAAAAAAGTATTAATTTCAGTGCTTGGATCAGATGGTTTTTAGATGGGAGGGAAAACGTTCTTGATGTCATTCAACATGGAAAAGAAGGTGTTGTCATGTCTGTGTAATCTATGTCACATGAATTCTGCTAGGTAAAAAATGAAACTGAAATTAAAAATGATAAAGCAAATTCACAATAAAAACAAGTAACTTTAAAATGTAAACAAAAAACTTTTGAATCAGAAAATACAAAAATCTCCAATAATGAAGTCGAAGTTATGCCTGCCTTTATCGCATATGTGGAAAGTTCTCTTATCTTTCCTAGGTTGAGACTGGAGAAAGAACTATAAGTTGCAGCACTTTGAACAGATATTTTATAGACTGGAAAACTAACTGGAAATTACAGAAATTTAAACATATAAAAAAGAAACAACAGCAGTTCTAATGAAGTGAACTAATTAATTCAATTATTAAATAGAAACATAACTGTAAATTGCAACACTTTGAAGAGATGTTTTAGAAGCAGGAGTAAAAACGTTTTTTTATTTGAAAGCAAATAAAAGGAAAAAACAGAAATAACAAACTCAATGCATTACTTCAATTCATAATTTTTTTAAAAAAATAGGTTGTACAAGTATGATCAGATGGTTTTCAGACTTGAGAAATAACTATAAGTTGCAGCACTTTGAACAGATAAAAGGAAACAACAACAATACTAACAAAGTTAATGTATTAACTTAATTCCTAAATAAAAAAAATATCTGTCAACGGAATTATTTCATTTAGTATATCCAAAAATTACTTTAAAATGCAGCACTTTTAGCAGATAAAAGGAAACAACAGTATTAACAAAGTCACCGTTTTTATTCAGTTACTAAATCAAAAAATAAGTGTTAATTTCAGCACTTTGATTAGATTGAATAAAAACTCAGAAGTTGAAATTAAATATGATCAAACAAAATAATCTCCAAAAACGGATGACACTAAGAAGTTTTGACACGTAAGAAATTGTCATTTTGTTGACACGTTTTGTGCAAGCAAGAACACGTTTTTCGAGAAGAAAAAAAGTGTGTTTGATTACATCTTTATCGCATATGTGAATAGTCATCCTATCTATCCTAGGTTGCAGGAATAATACCCAAGTACCTCTGGTTTCAACTAAGAAAGCATAAATTATCGTTTTATGATTTCATTTTTATGTAGTTGAGGCCAATTTTTTCACTCCAAAAACTTGCTGCCTCTTGTAAATACATGGATTGTATAGTGAATTGAGTCAAACCTATGCTTTGGTAAAATTTCCCGATCCATTATTGACTTCTAGCCATTTAAATTTATTTTCTTTTTATTATTATTACTGTGATTGTTTAATACTTATAAAGCTTCTTAGAAAGTCATATGATGTAAACAGTAAATTGAGAAACTAAGAATAAAAATTCTATTCAATTGCACAAAGTGAGCTTTATTTTATCTCAATTAGAATTGATTCAGGAACTTCCAATTCTTGAATTTTCTCCACTACAGCTGTTACCTCCTGTAAGTTTTAGTGGATAATATATGCCAGATGATAGTATTTAATAAATCCTTATCCAGTATTGTTTTATCCACTAACTCCATATTTGTTTTAAGTTTACATATTAATATTAGTGAGAAGTTTGGATCTTGCAAAGCCATAATCTTGAAACTAGCTGGAGTTATTTGATAAGGATAGGGATTTATTAAGCACTATCAACCAGTATCTATTAGTTATTAAAAC
Source organism: Epiperipatus broadwayi (assembly GCA_028023455.1). NCBI lineage: Eukaryota > Metazoa > Onychophora > Udeonychophora > Euonychophora > Peripatidae > Epiperipatus > Epiperipatus broadwayi. Next base: position 430,010 of record JAQFVV010006543.1, read on the forward strand.
TTACAGCAGATGGCATAGTAGTGCTGAAATAAAAAAGTATGCTTCTGAAACAGCATTGTGAAAGCTAAAGTCATGTGAAATTTTATTAGCTATTGGGTCTACCATTATTATCATTAAGCTTCCCTGTATGTCTTAAAATATTGGTAGAGGGAGAGATTCAGGAACTCAAGATCCCTGGATTCTAACTCAGCTTCCTTATTTCTAGAACTTCCTGAGCAATAATGTTATTTAATTATTGGTTTAACTAAGTTGCGTAATCAAGTAATACAATTGTGAGTATTGATCAAATATAAAATAATGTTTAAATAGCCCACACTGTAAACCAAACATTCTTTTTTCCATATGTCATAGCATCGGCCGGGAGGCGAACCCACAACCGTCTGCAACCAACTACTTGCTTGCAAGGCGGCTGCGATGACCTCTCGGCTAACAACGCTTGACAAAACCAAACATTCTTTCAACAGCCTTTCATAGAAAAAAAATTGAAAAAAAACCATTATTTACTCTCTAGATAAGAAGAGGTAGAATTTATTTACTGATTAATAAATAATTGATGTCTTTCTTGATTGGCAATGAGTCACCTGACTGACAAAAGTCTTATGTTTATTAGGAAATTATTAGCTATGTAAATAAACATTAAAGTTCTAGCCAAATTCAATCCCTAGATTGAAGGTGTGTCTAGCATAACGCATGAATACATAGGACATACGCACTCTATTTATATATACGTGTTTGTGTTTATACTTCATTTAACTTCAACTTTAAATTTGTGGAAAGTTTATTTTATTGACGTTGGAATAATTAGTGAAAGACTTCATTTTAGTAATTACAATCACCATCTATATTTTAATGCCATTTTCAATTCGTTATTTATGAATTATTAATCAATCACGAAACTTATTTTCAGCGCTTCCATCCATACGTTTAATGAGAATATGATTAATGGAAGCTCGTTATTTGCGTCCAAATACAAATAAATTAATTCTAGTTTGATTCGCTTTTGACATTTTCAAGTCAAATGTAAGCAAAAATAGAACAAAAACGTAAATTTATAAAGGGCATATTAAAATGCTTCTCATTAATAAATGTATATATTCTATATATTGATAAGTAAAGCCAATTAGGCAGTGCTAAATGTACAACTTTTAAGCAGCGGCCAATTTAATTAAAAAATTGTGACTGTCAACTCAACTCACTGGTTAGATTATCTTCTGTGTAAAGCTTATGAATGTCTGACAAAGAGCAACAGAATAAAGAAATATGATTTATACGAGATAAATATAAATTTTGAGAAGTTTCTAATATTTTAATACGATGATATAATATAAATTTTGATTAATATGACGGTATTACAGTCTTAAATAACTTATTCCATATATCGAAGGAGAAGACATTCGTCAGATTAGTCAACTACTTATCGGTAAAAAGTTATTTTGCCTTCTTATTATTGTATTAAAATCCATAGATATCCATTTACTGACCAATAGTAGAATGATCAGCTAGCTTGATTATAAATGACTAATTGAAAATTTTTTAAGACTGCTTACAAATCTGCAACTATCTAGAAAAAACTGAACCTTTGCCCTAGATTCAAATTCAGGTCATGGGCATTAAACCATACTCACTATAGATGTGAGCATGCTCAGCCTTCAGAATATATATATATACTGAAAAAAACATGTATAACCATCATTTTTCTGTGGATTAATGTCAATATCTATCTGTCTCACACTTAACATTATTATCTGGGTGTGATGTTTTTAAAGTAGTTACTATAAAAAAAGAAGAAATCAAACGTGTAATTTGGAAAATAGTGCCACATTGATATCAATAATAAGCCATAGTTTTTTATCTGCAATAATTGCTCTATTGATCCCCTCTACTTAGACAATGGTAGGTGTGAACCAACCAAAACATTGTCATGGAATTGATACAAGTACCACATTGCATGAATAAATCTAGTGCAAATTTGTAACTAATAGAATCTTTTAGATTTATTCGAACTCCATGAAAGCTTTTTTTTAATGTAATCTATCATCCAATGTAATCAAAAGGTTTTTCAAGCCACTGACTTAACTGTTGAGTGAATATAGATTTTTTTAAATACATGAATAGAAAAAGATAATGGTTGAGAATTTTGTATATTGAATTATAGTTCAGAATTTGACAACAGTCATTTAAGGTAGATAGTGTAGATCTAAAGGATTGTTTTAGTTATACATGCACACACAAATGTCAAACATTTTGCACCCATTGCTTTGATATCATCCCTTTCTCGTATATACACTAGTCATTTAATATCATTTTATTTCTAGCCCAGATATAAATTTTAATATTTTAGATGTATTTGAAATATTTAATCCTATGCACATTCTTGAAACATATAAATAAAGACATATGAAAAAAAAATAAATGATCCCAAGATGCATTTCATATTAAATCGGTACTCTTCAGATGGCCCAATTCATGATATATATGTCTTCATTATTTATTCAGTATTTGTCAATGTCAAATTATTATGGTAGAATTGACAATTCTGCACTCAAAACTTTAATACTAACCTCTTCAGATGCTTTTCATTTATTAAACTAAAGATTAATTCTCTAGCCTATATATAAACTAGAAACCTTAGTTGAAGATTAATATATCTGTTTTAAGTAAACATACACAGAATGACTCAACTTCATCTTTCTTTTTCCAGGGGAATTATTTTTAAAAATATAATTAAAACTATTATTCCACTACACATTTATGAAACAAAATAAAGACATTTAAGGAAGACAACTCCTAAGATGATTATTTTATGCTAAATCAATTGTACAGTCCATGATACTTCACCCACATGTTCTTTAATCATTTAGTACTTCTCTGTATCAAATTATTACAGTTTTGTTTACAAGTACCAAATTTTTGCAATCCATAATCTTGACACCATACTTCAAATAAATGCAATAATGATTATTATTAAGAGATTTTGACTCTTGAAAATCAAATTATGGTAATTTGATACTAATAAATACTGAACAAATTGGATATATGTATATGATTATAATTTGGACTAATTGAAGAATGCTGGTTAAACATAAACATATTTTGGATCATTTATCTTCTTTACATTTCTTTATTCAAATGTTTTAAAAATGTATTGGCAAATGGACATTTTAAATGAATTTACAAAAGGTATTGCACATAGAAAGAGAGAGAAAATTATTCCAATGTATGTCTGTTTAATTAAATGCATATATGTATATATAAAATATTAATATTTAATTGATTTTAAAGTTTGTTTTGGGCTAAGAATAATATAATAATATGATAATCATTAGCCAAATAAATGATTAGTAATAATCATTACTGTACTTATTTAAAGTGGATAGTGTCAAAGCTATGAGTATAAAAGGTTTGACACTTGTAAATCAAATTGCAATATGTATATAAACCATAATGAAAACTTTCTCAATGATAGTTATATTAATACAATTCCCTTCTTTGTTAAATCTGTTCTACAAACAAAAATTGAATTATTTTTGTCCCGCTAAGATCTTATATGGAAAGCAGATCAATTTTCTGATCTGCCTTCTTATATAAAATCTTAGTAAAGCAATAAAACGACTTATGCTTTCAATCATATAATTAGTACTCACTAGTTATTACATACAATTAAGTAATGTACCAATTAAATCATTTAATATATATAAATAACCTCTGATGTAGGTCACTTATATAGCTTTAAAAGTGAATACAAAAAGATATTACGTGTTTTAAAACTCCGTAAAAAGTTTATTTTTTTATTTTTAAAACAATATTATCAAAAATAAAATTTACTTTCAAAAAATACTAAATATCATTTTTTAAAAAGACTAATAGAACAAACATTAAATTCAGACATTTTAACGATTGCTATGGTATTTGAAAAATTGCCAATCAAAGAAAAAACAATTATCAACTGCTATGCTGTTGTTTTCTTCATGCTGCCTCTGGAATAAGAACTATAAAAATGATGAGATTCTTATATATTTGTATATATTTATAATGGCAGGGTAAAATTTGAATTGGAGTGATAATTCATCTTTCCAGAAATATAGCTTTTTTCATGGAACTATTATAATGCCCTAATAATACTGAATAATTCTTAAATGTATCTACCAATACTGGATCATATTTATGGATACTGTAACAAAACTGGATAAATAAATAAATTTAGAAATCAGCTATGGATTACAAGAAGAATCACTGAGGAAGAGAAATATTTACACATTTTAAGCAACTCTGATTTTTTTTTTAAGGTTATAAAGATGTATTCATATACACATATATACATTTGATCTTGGAGAGAAAGGTAGATCGAGACCTATATCAGTTAGTTCAAAGTTAATCTAGGCATCCTTGCATATTAAACTAACTTTCTATTCTATATCGAAGCCTATTCTTGACCAGGTATCTTGAAAAAGTTCTTCAGGTGCTAATAATTTGTCTCTGTCCTTGATTTTGCCTAATATACCACAGAAAGTTTGGCAGACGTTGAGATCTGTTTGATTAATTTAAGAATAAAGTATAAATACAAAAAAAAAATGTTATCTCTGAAAAAATTCTTTTAAGTTAATAAATTTATAAATTTAGAGATGAAAATATGACTATATGTTTGCTATAGCAAGAGATCTCATTTTTAGATTGATATTACTGACTAAAAGTGTTTAGCTCACAGAAAACAATAAGATAAATTTGATATAAACTTTTAGAATGACTTTGTTGTTTAAGTAATAGTTGAAAATTGATACAGAAACCTTCAGCTTTTTTATCTATTATTTACCACTGGACATAGGATTCCGACTAATTCATCAAAGAGTCAAATTTCTATGGCAACAGCTGTTAGCAGTGTTTGCATTTCTGATCTTTTATTCAGGCGAACTTCTCTAATACCTATGATTTACGTTCAAAATCTGGGTAAGAGCATCCTGTGATACTTTATTTTGTGGTAATAGATTTTTACTGCTAATTTATTTTTCATTTTTATGTATGTTTTTGACAATTCAATATTCAATGTGTCACATATATTAATAATTTTACTTTTTAAAAAATTTTTGAAATTTTTTTTAAATAAATGAAAATCAATACTTCCCTTTCTATTAATAACTGGGTTTCATTTTTTCTTATCAGCGACAGTATTATCGATTATATAGGTCACTACTTGAAAGAAATTCATTACCCAAAAGGGAATAATACATTACATATATATTAAAATGCTTCTGAATTTTTTAAAGGTTTTTAAAATCGATTGTTTTTTTTTTTTATTTAAAAAAAGAAAAAAAAAACTTTTTTCCTGGTTATATTTCACAATCTTATTTAAAAATTTGCTCTTCAAAAGTAATTTTCTACTATCTTTTCTTTTTTAAGAGAATTTACTAAAATAAGTTCAATTATCTGAAAATAGTATTCTACTAAATATAAAAATAAACGCAAATACTTTTCAAAAATCTATATTTTATTTTTAAAAAATTGAAAATTATTTTCTTTTACTTAAAACAAAAAATTGAAAATCGTACATCTATACCCGCTATACTCACAGCTTACTAAATATATTCCCAATTAAGTTTTCTGCCACATACATGAATATAAAGATGTTATGTTAAGTCTTTTGCTTCAATAAAGGTGGCGTAACTAGTTGCAAAAATATCTAAACTCTTACTGACGTGTGAGTGCGTGAAGATTTATAATATTTAAAGTAATAGCACATTATCGGAGTTCACCTTCGATCTAACAATTTCTAAGAACAAGATAATAAAACAGGCAAAACTCTCCATACAGTAGTGCTACTCAGTGCCAACCAGAGTAATCAATGGATGCCGGAAGGCTTGTGCATAAAATCCCTATCTAGTGCCTACTCATCCAATATCCCCAGACTAGTTTCTGGCTTGTGGGGATATTGGATGACTAGGCACTAGATAGGAGTTTTATGCACAAGCCTTCTGGCATCCATTGATTACTCTGGTTGGTTGGCACTGAGTGGCACTACGGTATGGAGAGTTTTGCCTGTTTTAATAACAGTATTGTGCTAGCATAAGAAATAGTGATCATGTGATGTTTAGTGCTTTAAGATAACAAAACTGTTACTATGAGTGGCAACTTCTGCCTATTTAAGAAGACATTTTGCATCACCTCCAGTGCTATTTAGAAACAAGAAATGCAACTTCTTCCAATTCAAGAGTGTTTGTAGAAAGAGTCACCATGATGTATGTGATTAAAAAAGAATGAATATAAAATTTATACTGATAGAAAATCAAAAAGACATTCCTGCAAAATTTAATAAATTGCATACAGAATGCATAGGGTTCTGTTATCAATCTTGCTGCCAAGTTTAAATACAGAATATATATGTAATAAACTATAAAGTAGAACTTTGAGAAGATTGATTTATTATTTTAAAATTCCTAAAAAAATGTTTTTACTGATGTTTGCAAAAACAAGAGCAAAAGGAAGTAACAGACATTATCCTCATAAAGATCCCAAATGATGACATTGACTTTGTCTTCTACAATCTTTCAAAAAGAAACAGTGAAACTGTTAATTTAACTCTCTCACATGACTTCTAGTAAGATGGTGCTTTAGATTCTTAATGTCTCAAGCATACTACTCTAAGATCCAAAGCTTCTAACTGATGAAAGCCATAAGCTTGAAACTAATCTGGGTATACTGGATAGAACAGTGCTAGATAGGCAAATATTAAATCCTATCCTCTGGCAACTATTAGATAGTAAAGCTTACAATAGGGGCCATAGAGTTATGAATAAAATATATGTTGCTGAGCCTGTCAAGTGATATATAGTTTTAAGTAGTCTAGTATCCTAGTTTTATCTTCTTGCTAAGAACAACTATATGCTCATTCATAAACAAATAATAACATGGCTAACTAAATTAGTTATAATTATAAAGTAATTACATAAAATATAATTTTATATATGTTTAGAACCTGAAAAAACAATTCAAGCTTTGTTTCAGATGAGATAACAAATTCCAAATGCTTGATCTGAAAGGCAAACGAACTAACTTTTATACTTAAAAAATCATTTATATATATATATTGTAATGGTCACTCTATCTCCTTTTGATCACAGAGGACGCCACCAGGTCACTATGTACATTTTTGTGTGCAGAAAGAAGAGAAGATATGGAAGTTATGCTGAGGACATGTGCAAGGGTGGGTAAAGATATGGGAATTAAATTTAGTGAAGAAAAATCAAATATAATGATGGTTAATACTGGGGAAAGGGAAGAGGTAGAATTTTTATTGGGAGATATTAAGTTAAGTGTGGTGAATAGATATAGTTATTTGGGAATAATGAAACAAAGAAAAGAAATGGATTGATAAAGAAATTAACAGTGTTTTCATATAATAAATATGATGTAGTTAGAATTATATGGGAGTTGCAGTAGCAGGGTTAACACATGGTATTGATGCATTATGCGTTAGTAAAGGGGTATTAAATTACTTAGAAAAAGTTCAAAGGGAAGTAGGAAGACATGCATTGGATGCAAATGTATGGACAGCAAGTGAGGCAATTGAAGGAGAGATGGGATGGTCAAGTTTTCATATGACAGATGCAAAAAGTAAAATGAAAATGTTTGGTAGATTGCAGTTTATGGATAATAAAAGAATAGCCAAAATAGTATTTAATTGGGTTATGAGTAAAGGGCAGGCAACATAATGGGTGAGAAAGGTAATGCGATATGCAAAAGATTTGGATAAAGAATTTATATCAGTATATTTGTACAAAAGATGGGATAATTGTGTTAGGAGAATTGTTGAGTGTTATAGTGGTAAGGAATGGGATAAAAGAGAAGATGTATTAATAAAGAATAGGGAGTTAGAGAGATGGAGAACTAGTATGGAGAGTAAAAAGAGTTTAAATATATATAGAAATAAACAGAATATTAGATGTGAATTAATATATGATAATAGTAAAATAAGTAGTTTACTGTTTAAGGCTCAAATGGTATCGTTAGCAACAAGAGGATATGCATGTAAATGAAAAATATGGGTGATTTAGTCTGTAAATTATGTAAACAAAGAATATAAAATATTAGGAATCTGTTAATTGAATATAAATGCTTGAAAATGGAAAGGGCACATATAATGAAGTTATGGAAGAATAAATATGAAAAAAGTGATTATACAGAAAGTGGATTATTAGTTTTTATGTTGGGTTTGGGAAAAGATAAGGGGGATTTAGATATAAAAACCATAGAATTGATAAAGATTATGTTGTGGAAATGGGGTAGGGCAGAATATGGGAAAACTTAGACTGGGGAATGTAAAATAAAGTAGCTAACAGATTTCTCTGGGCATAATGGTTGAGAGATTCTTGACTTCGTTTAAGGAGAAGCTACAGTACATCACATCACATCATCAGATGGAAAATTTAATTTACTGTGATCAAAAGTTAATTATGATGATTGGCATCGGATAAACCCATGGAGAGCAAGAGCTCATTAATATTGTTCAGACAACCGAGAAATAAAACTAGGGCAAAAGTTAGCTAATATAATTTTAAGTAATTTATTGTTTATTAAGATTACATATAAAAATTTCAGATACAGAGATATATATACAAGATGGCTGTAGATTTTAGCAAATTTTAGCAAAGCGTGTACAAGAGGAAGAACACATTAAATGCTTTGGCAGCCAGGTTAATTCTCTCATCAAGTTTCTTAAAGGGAGGGAAGATATTTTACTTCAGCTGAAGATTCACCGAATCAATTCTGGTTTCACCATAAAGATTTTCAAAAATAAAATAGTCTTGCAAAAAATGCAATGAAACAACACAGGCAAGAATTCTCTAGTAACTTGAAACTAGAGATGTCATTTGTCTGCTGAATATCTCATGGATAACCACATTTAAGATTACCAAGATTGATTTCTACACAAGGGCAAATGTGATAAGAGAATATGATACAGTATGTACTTTAACATGAGAGAATATAAAATCTCCAATTTAATGAAAACAGAAATATTAGAAAATACTCCGATGTAAGTAATTTTCATTTTCAAGTATGAGAAAACAAAATCTCTGATTTAAAGAAAACAGAAATATTCAATTTAATGAAAACAGAAATATTAGAAAATACTCCGATGTAAGTAATTTTCATTTTTAAGTATGAGAAAACAAAATCTCTCATTTAAAGAAAACAGAAATATTCAACCAATGAATCACCAACCAAATAATTGGTTATAAAGTAAGCTGATATGATTAATTAAAGTGTCTCAAAAGGAGACAGGTAAGTAATAAAAAAATTATTTACAACTGCCCAAGCATTTATTCCGAACATAAAACATATAACTATAAAATTAAATAGCTTAAAGAAAGAAACTCTCACTATATGCCCTGATGTATAACAAAAACACAATTCAAAATTACAATTATATAATATTCAAACTAAAAATATATTGTACACATCGCTAATAAAAAAAAAACATAATAATTATAAGATACAAAAACTTAGCTTACAGATTTACTTTAGATTGTGCAGAGATTTTAATTAGAGATTACCTTGTGGTACAGGTAAGTCCAGTGAGTTACAGTGATACATAGATTTTATTGAGTGAAGTCTTCAAGTATCTTTCTCAGTGGTGGTGAGTAAACAGTTTTAGTTTAAGCTTTCAAGACAATTGGACAGAACAGCTAGGAAATCAAGATCCATCTTAGAGTTGGTTTAGCATGGCATCTTTAAGGTTTGAATACACATGGAGTAGAACTTGGACATCTGGTAAAGTGAACACAATCAAACTAACATAGGCTATTCTAAGAGTTTGGTTGAATATTTCTTCAAAAAAATAAATGAATAAAGTCTTCTCACAGTGGGTCATAAAAGTGAACAGCAATGTATTAAAATCTATGGCAAACCTGCCAATTAAATAAGAATCTCTGTAAACTAATATAAAATAACAATCACAAATTAGCCAACAAAAATGTGCTGCATTGTTACTCCAAAAATAATCTAGCTCAAGACACCTAGAATGATTGCAAGTCCAAAGAAGGATAAGAATAATCAGTCCTAAACTTCTGTACTTATAAGCCACCTTATCTCCCATGTAATTTTTCTTGATTTTTAAGTAGAAGTTTTAGCTCAGAGGAAATCCCTATCTCACGCTCAATCTAAATTAATAATTTTGATCAAGGCTTAACTTATTAAAAAAAATTAATTAATACAAAATTAAATCTCTGTCCTCAAGATAAATTAAAATAGATTATGTTTAAGTAACAAAAATGCAATCAACTTTTCATTTCATTAAAAAAAAAAACATTTCATAAACAAGAATGCAATTAACTTTCTTTTAATTCAAAAAAAAAAAACTTTCCAAAAGATAAAACAAAATGTTAGTTTTTTAAAAATTTTATAAAATTAACTTAAAACAGATTTTAAATTACAATTTTGAAAACACATATTTTTGAAAGAAAAATAAATATATATGTGTGCTACTATATACTCGTAAAAGAATAAATGTCAAAATTTAAATAAATGTAAATGTTACGATGGAACCTTTAAAGCTGATACTATCCGGTTCAATATATATAATATCAACAAATTAAAAATCCTTCTCCTTTTTCTTTTCAAAAACTTTATTTTCTTATCTCAATACTGAACATATATATATATTTATATAATACAAAATTCCAACATTTCAACTGTTTTTATCTTCATACAGTCATTTTCAAGGATCTGCAACAACAATATGAAATACATATTTATAAATAAACTACAATTACATAAATATCTTCATCTTACATTAACATAAACAATAACAAACATATTAAACATAAAAACAGTTGAAACATTGGAGTTTTGTATTATATATATGTGTGTGTGTGTTCAGTATTGAGATAAGAAAATAAAGTTTTTGAAAAGAAAAAGGAGAAGGATTTTTAATTTCTTGATATTATTGTAGAACATATATATTTTAAAAGAAAAAGTGGATGTACATTTGCTGTGTTATAATATATATATACCTTTCTCCTGTTTAGCGATGGCAATTGGTCCTCCAAAACTCATCGTTAAGCAAGAATATCATAGACAAAATATATAATTATAATGGAGGTCTATGGGGAAAAAATTGGTCGGTTCCAGTGACGTAAAATATCCACATTGATTTCCAAGCTCAAAGATTTTCTTGATTTTTTTCATGACAATGATGACTAAATACGGTATCTAAAAAGAAAAGTTTTATATCACTAGGAAAAAAAATGCATATTTTCACTTTACAAAGTACAGAACAGCAATGAAACTAAATTTGAATTTAAAAGTTTTTATATTCTTCCGCAGAAGTTTTTCATCGTAATGAAAAAAAAATCTATATTGAAGTACTTTTTTTTAATTGTATTACAGTATATATTACTACTATACATTTATTTTATTACTTATGTGAAATTATTCAAATTAAAAAACAATGTTTAATTATTAATTATTTAATTGAACATATAGAAAAAAAACCAACTTATTTTCAAAGTAAAAAATCTAACTTTTAATTTTCTAAAACCTACAAGTAGGTTTATTTTTGTTACTGTATATTTTTAGTAATGTAATAATGCCCCCTCCCCATTTGAGGAGAAAGGTTTTTAATTAAATGCAATCTGTTTTTTTTAAACTTTTCTAATTCGACATCGTTTTAAAATGTTGTTTTTCTTTTGATTTGAAACATCTTGAGTGTAAACAACATGTTTATTAACGAAGTTACAAAATCAATAGCTATTTTTACATAATTATCCAGGTGTTCTAAAAATAATATATCATATTTAAGAAACACACACATGCAATTTAATATTCATATTTAGTGTTTTCCTGAAAGTTTGTGATGATGGTATTTTATTTGTCTGGTACTGTATATATTGGAGTATTTGTATACAGTATTATCAACAAATTAAAAATCCTCCTTTTTCTTTTCAAAAACTTTATTTTCTTATCTCAATACCGAACATATATATATATACTGTATATACAGTATTTATATAATACAAAACTCCGTTTCAACTGTTTATCTTCATACAGTAATTTTCAAGGATATCTCTCTCCCACTGCTATATTTTATTACTCTTTCTTTTACATTATTTAATTACAAATCAACATTGAAATGTTGGAGTTTTTGTATTATATAAATATATATACTATATATGTTCAGTATTGAGATAAGAAAATAATGTTTTTGAAAAGAAAAAGATTTTTAATTTGTTGATATTATTGTACAACATATATACGTATTTTAAAAGAAAAAGTGGATGAACATTTGCTGTGTTATTTATTATATATGATGTATACAGTATTATAGATAAAGTAATTATAGATATTTTAAGGGTTTTATGATTAAAATATTGTATGTGTATACAATTACAGCAAAGTCATTACCTGTATACATATTACAATAATATACTTTTGCTTTTGGGTAAAATGAATTTAACATAGCTATCTCTGACATCATTAGTGATGCAAAATTCAAGATGGCTGCCAAAAAAATTTTTTTTTTAATTTTTCCCGATCGTTATAGCGAATAATCGATTGTACATCGAAGCAGTGGGTACAAATTGATGATGATCGCTATTGTGAAATATCGCTAAGTGGGGTAAAGGTGTATATATATATACACAAAACAAATATAAATTCTCAGTAAGAATATGTTGATTTGAATTTTTTAAGCATGGTTGTAATTACAGCTGTAATAGATTTTAAAGTCCAGAAATTCCTTTATTACATCCAAGACAGATCATGAATTCCAAGATATGTGGATAATGAAAGCTAATATAAATTTTAATATATGCATAGGTCTGTGTACATATGTATATACATGGTGAAAATGTAACATGTATACATAAATGTATGAATATACTGTATATCCACTAGAAACAAAAAATAAATAAAATGTATAAAAAAATTGGTTGCTTTTTTTTATTTCTAAATTTTTTATTTTTCTTTGCTATTTTTAAGCACTTTTTATTTAAGTTATAGACTCTATAATTTTTTTTTTCCAAAACAAAAAGTTATAGACTCTATATATTGTTTAATTTGTTGGTTTGGTAAATTTTGGAAATGAGATTTAATATATTTATATCTAATAAAATTTATTCTAATATTGTTCATTTGTTATAAATCACAAATGATGCAATATGATAATGAAATAGTTTAGGTAGATTCCCTATTTTCTTTACTGTAGAGGGGCTGAAAGATCAAATTTCAAATGAGTTGACATTAAGTTTCAAATACATTGAAATTAATTCAATAAGTTTTCAGCAATGTGCACAAGAGGGCAGTATATATATATATTTTTTAAAAAAGCTTACACTAAATAGCATTTTTAGCAATCTTTTTAAATTGAAATAAAAGCAAAACTTCATAATAAAAGTTTCCTTTTTAAAAAAAAAATATATGTAATTTTTTATTTTGACTGCAAATGTTGATTTTTTTAAAAAAAAAATATTTCCCATATAATCAAATCAGTTACATATGTATTATATCTTCTGCCTGTGTTTGCAACAGCATAATATCATACCTTTCTCCAGTGGAAAAGGGAGGGTGTTTGCAAGGGCAGAATGTCATATTAAAAAGCCAAATTTTTAACAATATGAAAACTATAAATTTGTACACAAAAATAATAAACACATCACAATACTAAATAAAAACAAATAGTTGTGACTTTTTAATGTGGAATTCTTTTGTTGCAAGCACACCCACCCACTTGAAAAAGATACAGCATTCTACCATTGTAAACATGAACAGAAGGTTGTAAGCCGTCTTTATTTAAAATGTGATTTTACTTTTAAATATTAAACATTTTGCTATATTTTCAGTGACACAGGAGAGAATGGTATATATATATCAAAATTACCCCAAAATTCACAACTCAACCAGACTCACCAAAAAAATAAACTCTAAAACCCTACCAATGGTTTCACTTCTACAAACAGACTTCTCAAGTGTAATGAACTACAAAATAACAACATATTTAAAGTAACATTAACCACAATTCCACTTACTTTCCATACACCCTTAGTAGTAAAAGAACTTTTAAATACATTAATTGCTTCAGAATCACAATTTTTTAATAATAAAGATCCTTTAATTCTTTTCAATTTCATTTTTCTCAAAAAAACAACCTTAGCTTCATCAAAATTAATATTGTGGCCTGTATATTTTTCATGAATATATAAAGCAAAACTAAGATATTTATTTCTAACTTTTATTTTTTCATTTAAGCTCAAACTACTCTGACCTATATATATCTTCTTACAAAAACAAGGGATAATGGATAATATACACTACTCCAGGAATAGTCTTTCTATTAATAATTTCCTTTAAAAGAGATTATATTAAAAAGTATTTTAGTGGTTACTTAAAACTAAAGTAAAAACAAATCTTTGATTGTAAAAGTTTATTTTTTTTTAAAAATGTATGACTTTTTTTTTATAAAAGTTGTTTTTTTATAAATATTTTCCAAATAAAAAAAGGATATTATAGCCATTTTTATTTAGTATGCATAATTTTACTTTCAAACATTAAGTTGGTGTTTGAAATAACTGCAAAAAATATCTGAATGCTAAAAACATATATATAATGAATGTTTTTATTTACTATGGACTAAAAAGTAAGAAATTAATTGGAATTTTTATATCTAACTTGAAATAAAAGGGTGTCAGTAGGGAGGGGGTCCAGAAATTGATTAAGTCATTCCATAATTTTTATAGCAAAGGATTAATTTCTGGACTCATCATGCTTTCGTTTTAAGTTAAATATACATAACTCCAGTTGTGATTAAAAAAACAATTATTTACCAGCTTTTTAGTCAACAATAAATAAAAGCGTTCATTATAAATATTTTTGACAGATATTATATTTTGTTGTAGATAACTCAAATTGCAAATATAGGTGAATGTTATAAATTAACCAGTATATTTTTTGCTTAGTCTATACTTGATAATTATATAATAAAGTTATATGAGTCATAGCTTTAACTCATCGAAGGTATTATTTATTATAGAGAAAATCATTACATAATAAAAGATTGCTGCTTAATACATGAATTTATCTTTTAATAAACAAAAGGGACAATAAATTAGTGAAGATTTAGGAATGGTGATTATAATGAGTGGCATTGTTTCACTCCCAATGATCATATATTTTCAAAGATAGCAATGTGTTGGGAAAATTTAAAATACATGGGATAAAATCTTTCTTAAATCTCTTTTGCATGAATTGACTATTCTCAGAATAAAGGATAAAATATTACCTTTCAATTACTTCAAATTATTAATAGGCCACCAATTTAAATGGTTTTAGCATTAAAGTGTGCAAAGAAAAAAAACTCATAAAAAAACAAGAAAAATATAGAGGAAAGTTATTGAGAAAAAAACTGGTCTGTGTGAACTGAAAAAAAAGATGCAAACATTAAAATTTGAAAGTAGAAAATATATATATGTGCTGTCTGAAATATTGTGATAAAATAAAATAAAAATCTTAAAGTGAGTCAAATTAATAGCTAACTCTTTTAGTTCTTAGTTTATTTTTTAAAAAAAAGATATTACATTTGTAATATTTTAAAATTATATAAAATTTCTTTCTGATATAATTTACTTAGACAATATATGGATGGGAAACAAACTATAATGTTGAATTACATGGGGGGGGGGGTGAAATTATTTGGAGAAAAACAATATAGAGAATGGAAAAATAAAATCTCAAAATTATTGCAATCACCAATTTCTATAAGGAGGGGGGGGTAACAAAAAATTGTTAAAGAATTATTTACTAGTTTTGTCCTTTATAAAAAAAATGTAATTATTTTTAATAATTTGTGGGTTAATATGTTTCTTGCAGGGGGTAAAAATTCAAAAATAGTTATTGTTTAAACCTTAAATTCATGGTATAGAGCATTTTCTTCAAAAACCCAATGTTATAATAATGTTGGTTGCTAAATGTCCTGTAGGAAATAACAATTCAAATTTGTTTGAGCATACTCCAGACTGGCTTTAATTTAATACTATCACAGACACAATATTTTTTAAAAAAAGAGGAAATCACAACGCAATAATGGTTGCTATAGAATGGCATTGTTAAATGCTGATGAATTATACATTTCAGTCAATTGGATTGTGTCTATAAAAATTATTAAGTAAATGTTAATGAGAAAGTAATCAGTCTTCAATATGTGTTGTTTAATCATGTGACTAACTCACCGATGTTATAGCATGTATGCAGGATACTCTTAAACCTAAACATTAGAAAGAGACTTTTAAAAGAATGGCCGGAATTAGTCACATGATTAAACAGTGCATGTCAAAAGATGATTACCTTCAGATTAAGAATTACTAGCAAAAATTGTACTTGCAACTTATTTTGTTATTAAGAAATTGACAAATACAAAAGAAGTTGATGATAACCTGTGAGATATTACAGCTTTATTTAACAATTGATAGTATAAGATGCAACAAGCTTGACCAATTGAGAATTGTGATTAGTGGAATTATTCAAAGTTTAACATTTAAGAATATTGAAAAGAAAACAATAAAACCAATGATTGGAAATAATAACAATGTGATCTATTATTTATATATGTGATGTTTTCATTTGCACCCAGTATAATGTAATAACAAGTATATTGTGGAAATTAAATAATAATCTTCACTTAAAACAGATCAGTAGAGCATAAAAATGATAAATGTATTGATTAGATATAATGATTATAGTTGGATGATTCTAGGAAAGTAAAGCCCAATAATATTAAAGAAGATATAAAGCCTAAGTCATTTGTGTATTCTGTTTGCAAATTTGCAAAAATTAAAATGTTCTTTATATAGTAATTAATATTTATATGAATATGGGGATGATATTGATAAATGTATTGCAAATCTAACATCATATAATAAACATAAATTATGAAAGCATGTTAAAAGATTTAATGGTAGGGGAAAAGTAGTAATAATTAAATACTCTACTCATATCTTGGTTGCTCTTATATATATATATATATATATATATATATATATATATATATATATATATATATATATATATATATATATATATTGTACCAGTCCATACTCCCTGCGGAATTCTTTTCCTAATCTTGCACTGAGCATGAAGTGACCAAGATTCAACAGGTAAAGAAATGTATATCAATCTAGCCGATTGTCTGTACTCATGTATATTGGTACTTCCAGATAAATTGATAGAAAGAATGGATTGACAGGACTCTTCCAGTTAAAACCACCCTTTAGTTGAAATCTTATTTGAATGCCCAAATATTTAGAACAATGGCAAGTACACACCTTTGAAAAATCCATTTACAAAATAGACTTTTGCGCGCCACTTCTAGAAAAGAATCAAAAAAAATGAATTTTTCACCCTCCTAGAAGGATGTGCAATACCATATGTTCAGCGGAGCATAAGAATAAGATTTAACACCCTGGTAGAGTGATATCCCATTGTGGCTAGCTCAGTCACTCTACAATCTAGGGTCTTCAAATGGGTAAGTTAAATGATTATTACCGGTACGTGGTTGATAAGGAAAGAATACATTTTGATCAATATAAATAATAATATGAAAACGAAACAAGTTTAATATTACGATTAAATATTTATTTAATCCCAAATACCCACCACCGTTTCATACTAATGATGATATAATAACAAAATACTAAATAATTAATTATCCCAAACCATATATATTCGAGGCATTGAAATAGATAAAATACAATTTTAAATAAGAAAAATAATAAATCCCTAAAGCTATTTACAATGTTTATAAGTAATGGAAGTGGTCTGAGCTCTTTTTATCCAATAGAAATAAATTTTACTTTGTGTGATTTGATATACAGATATGAGATTTTCAGTCATACAGGCATACGCTTTTACTGATAACTTTAAAACCCTTTTATTGATAGCAAATAAAAAAAAACTATGCATACGTATATTTGCAATATGAGATATTTCACTAATTTCATACTTTTCAACAAGTCAACAAGGTTGCATTGGCTCAGATACTATATCTACTCACCATAAGGTACTGTATCTATTTCCCTCTCGCTATAGATAAATTCCTGTACATGTTTATACGCGCATCACAATTATAGACTTACTATTACTTTAAATATAAAGTTATTAGAGTACTTGCTTACAGGGAATCTATAATAGATCAATCCCTTCTTGCACTCATCATAAGGTGCAGCAGTAACAAAAAAAATAACTTAAAAAGGATATACGGTTAAATACATTTTTAGATATTCAGCATGAGATATCGTATTTACTGAATATTATAAGCGTATGTATGCATATACATACATGTATATCTATATATGATGAATTCCAGGAGTAACAACAAGAGGAAAATGAATAGCAACAAAAAAAAAAAAAAAAAGAATCTCATTGCAATCTTTGTTGAAAATACTAGAATTTGAAATAGAAAAATTGACTCAAAGGATTTAAGTAAAAGCTTTATCATTTATGCCCGTAATAACCATAAATTCAATATATGTATGCGAGAGTCTCTCTCTCTCTCTTTTTTAAATGATTAATAATAATAACAAAAAAATAATATATCTAATCGGAAATATCAAAGTTAATTATTTCAATATTAATAAATATCTTAAAATAAACTTATATCTGCATCTTCATTCTTCTCCTCTGGGCTCTTGAGTGGGCTTCAAGTTAACTGGATGTGTGGTGAAGATTTCATCCATTTAGCAAGGCGGAATTTGTCATCATCATGGGTGTCTGGAATTGGCGTGGTCACATCTTGGTGGCTTGGGACAGAGAAAGGGTGGTGCACCGGCTAGTTGTCTACCCCATGGTCATTTTTCTGGAATCTCTAGTATATTGCTTCATATCTTCTTTTTTTATATATCTAATAATATTTAGGATTATTAATAAATTTTCATAAGTTGTCTCCAATGGTTACTCGAATCCACAAAGACAAGAGTTCTTAAAAAAACTGTATAATGGATTTGTTCTTAAGAATGTCACTAATAGTCCTATTCGTAAATGAATCTCTAGGTAGCTGGTTGCTTGGAGAATTCTGGAGCCACAAAAAAGAATGACTTGCCCAGAATGGCTGCCAAAGAAAGAATGAATCCCACAGCACTATCAATCCCACTAATAAGAACCAATTCAGATATCCCTCTGAGAAGAATGAATCAGCCAATCCTTTTAATTTAGCTTATCATTTAGATTGCAAACATTCCTTTATATTTTTCAGATTAAATTCTACATTTTAAGTTTGACATCCATCTTGAATAACCCAGACCACTTGCTTACAAAATCAATTCAAAAGAATTTTTTTAAAGAGATAACAGTTTAATTATAGCATTATCAAACCTTTTGCTTTTGATCAGATTTTTGAAAAAGCAATTAGCATTACTTGCTTATGGAATAAAATTACAATCTTTAGAAAAGTAATTAAAAAAAATATACAAGTATGTTGGAAAATAAAAAAAAAAATACATATAATGACATATCATAAAAAATATACAAAAAGGAAAAACAAAAATAAAAAAAATACATGAGTTTATTATACGTGTACAATATTTAAATTTGTGTGTGTGGATATTCTACTGCTCAGACCGAACCTCCATTATTAATCTAGCACATTTTTATATTTGTTGTGCTTAATACAGACTTTGTGCAAGGCCATTTGATAATGCCTGGCACAATATATATATATATATATATTCGTTATTGTTGAAGATATATATATATCTTCAACAATAACAAAAATAAAAGAATGTGAAAGAGAATATATTACTTTTATTTTGTCTGTTACTTCAAATCAATTAATAAATAATAGCAAAAATGGAACTAATTGAAAGGAATACCCACAAATTAATTAGATGTCAAAAACAAGTCTGCTTATTAAGGTCTTTTAGTGGGAATCAAAAACAAACATTAACATGAGAATAAAACAGCATATATTTCAGGATAACATAATCAAGAAGAATCCTGTAAAGTTGTCCATATATTTGAATCATGAAAAATCTTATAGATTCCAAGAATGTAGAGATGGTTTGCAATAAATGGAATGATAAAAACAAAAATTAAAAAGGCATGATTTATTAATAGTGCAGATTTTGTTGAATCAAAAATTCAATTGTGTTCAATTAAGTGCAGTTTGGAGCATGCGCAGATAAAGTTTCTATTTCCTACAGCATACTTAATGGCCTTACATATTATTATTCTGATATTTGCTTTTTAAAAAGGATGTTTTGCACTTAAAATTTATTCAAGGATTTAAATAATATGTACTTTGAAATTTTTACTTTGTATAAGAAGTATTTATATTAATGTACAAAATTATTACCATGTAATTACAAATTCGATTTATATTATAAATATTTTTAATGAAAGATAGTTAAATAATCCCATTGGACAGCAATCAAAGAAGGCTTAATGTGGTTAAGTAAATCTCAGATAGGATTAGAGACCAACTTTACATTTAAATTGTATTTATTTTATTTAACAATAGAAATTAAAATTTGGGAGAGACAGGCTTCTAAGCAAAATGATGCCTTTAAAACATCACATAATCACCTTTTCTGAGAAACTGTTAAAACAATGGAAATTACCTGGTGCCATATTAATAGGGCTCCTCAATGATGAAAGCCGTAAACTAAAAACTAGTCTGGTTGTAGTATATAGTTAGGCACTGGGTAGATAATGTAATACCAATCTTCTAACATCTATTGATTATTGTAGCCTGCATTAGATGACACTATTGTGTGGGAAAAATTGGTATTTTTTCAAAATGGTGTCTTATAAACCACAGAAAACCAATGATGTTTGGAAAGAATTCTCTCTATATATACTTAATTGATTCATTCAAAAAAGATATTTGGGAGTGGTAAATTATAATGTTGTTTTTCCTGTACAGTAATTTTGTAATACCATGCATTGAAACATTAAGGAGTTAGTAGTTTAATATTACCAATTTATCATAAGTTAGTAGTTTATTATATCAGCCACCTATGAATATATAACTTCAATCTGAAAGAAGCTCATCTTAACTAATAAATATGTACTGGCAGAATAAAACATCAGGATTAATTTTTATCAAAAAATCCAAATGTTTTGAATCCAGTAACTTAGTGGTGAAAATTTTTATTTATTTCACTGTTTATTATTAACAAAAATAGTTGAAAACATATATATTATTCATCTATTAAGATTTTGATTTTGCAATAAAAATAACATACTAAAATTAATCAAATTATAATTCCTGTTTATTTTTTGTTTATGCTGATATATATCACAGAAAATAATAAAAATTTACATATTGTTTTTTAATTGTTTAATCTTATACTAAACTGCATTCAATATTGTCAACCATAATTATATTATCATAGAACAAAGAAAACTTTTATACGGCATAAGCTTAGGTTCTACCATCTTGTCAATTATTATAGAATTGAAAACATATGTTCAATAAAGTAAAGAAAATTTGAGAATTTTATGTAATCAAACTACAAATGTACAATTTAGTTAGAGGATATAGTCAGCCATTAAGTCATGTGATCACAAATTGCCATAATTTTAAATAAATAATGGATTAAAATTGGGTTGTGGGCATTAGTCTGAGATTAAACACTACAAAAGTAGTAGGCAAAATTTCTATAATTTATTATTGCATATGTTATGGTAGAAATATGCAAATATGGATAATTATAACAACACTTCTGGTAATCATTAATTACTCAAGCTTACTACAGGTGGCACTAAAGTAAAGGGCTGCTTTTTACTTATGCAAATATTTACCATTAGCATTTCAATTCATATTATTCTATTCTAGAGACAATTATATACAATATATGTTTGATTATAGTTTGTAAGCCAATTCATGTATTACTTTCTGACTATTTTTCTTCATTATCATAAGATGTAATTTTGCACATACTTGAATCTGGAAACTAGTGTGGAATTGGTTGCTCTAATATTAGGAGTTAAGTAATTATTCATACTTATATTGTAGTCTATAAACACATTAAATATATTATTAAAACATTTTTGGATCCAATAAAATCTAATATTACCTGCATTCAAATTTATTAATTATCTCATATTATATTACCATTCAAGTGCTTTAACAGACAAAAAATGGAACTATTTTTTATTGTTTTTTGGGTTCCTATTAAAATGCAAGTTAATATAATGACATTGTCAAGCATTGGTGGTTGATAGGTCAGCACAACTTCCTTACAAGTAGTTGTCCCAGGTTAGCAGGTTCGCTTCCTCGCTGATGCTATAACACATGAATATATATATAATGACATTTATAAGTTTGAATGTCAAATTCATAAAGTAATATTAGAGCCTGATTCAAATTAAGCTCAAGTAATATTCACAAAGGAGAATCCCAAAGAATTTATTTTAATATCTCTATAAATTTCCAATTTGGCTAAAATATATTCAGGTTTATGCCCCATCAAGTTCTCCTGTGATGAAGTAGTAGAAGATTTTTATACACATATACAAAAGACTTTTGATCAGATTAAATAACATTTTTGTTATGGGAGACTTTAATGCTAGAATTGGTAAAACAAATGAAAGAAGAAAGTGTTGTAGATAAATTTTGTATGATAATAAAAATGAGAGAGGACATAGACTTGTGGAGTTTGCAGAAAAAGAAAAACTTTATATTTTTAAATCTTTTTTTTTTTTTTTTTTTTTAAAAAAAAAAAAAAAGCATCCAAATGAAAGTACATCAGAATTGGATTGTATTTTGGCTAACAGAAAATACATATTTCAAGATTGTAATATACTTAATAAATTCAACAAAGGAAATGACCATTGATTAGTAAGATGTAAGATACATGTTAATGCAAAACTAGAGAGACAAAAATTGTTAGGAAAAACAATATTTACGGTTGACATTCCTACTTCAGAAACATTCTAATGAATTTAAATTAAAACTTTTAAATCGTTTTCAAGTATTAGTAGATTTTGAACACGATTTGAATGAAATTAATAGGAAAATAACTGATACATTTTTTTAAAAACTGCAACAAAGATAGCTGATAGAAAAAAGCAGCAATTGACCAATAAAATTCCTACTGAAACTAACGAATTTATGGAGAAAATAAGGAATTTGAAGATATATAAAAATGATGCATTAAGAAGGATTGAATATCTGGAATTTTGTAAAATTGTAAAAAAAAAAAAAAAGTTGTTAATGTTATAAGAAAGTATAATTGTGAAATAGCAAGGAAAGCTGTGGAAGAGAATAAAAGTTTCAAGAGTGTAAAACAACATTTTGATATTGATAGGAAACTTATATCTGCAATAAGAAAAAAAGATGGAACTATTACTAAAAAGAGAGATGACATCATGGAATAGGTAAAATAGTTTTATCAAGAATTATTTAGTAACAAAGAATAAATACCTCCTGCATCTATTATATCTTTTGAAATGTCCAGGATTTTAAATGAAGAAATGAGACACACAGTTAAATTTATTAAGAAAGGAAAAGCTCCATGTAATGGTAGAATTGTAATTGATATATTAAAAGATGTGAAGAAATAGAAAAAATTTTGGCAAAGTTATATACCAAATGTCTAAATGATAAAGATGTACCAGATGATTGGAGGAATGTAGTATTAATATATAAAAAATGTGATAAAGAAGGTATTAGGAATTACAGATCTATGAGTCTTTTATCAATTTTAAAAAAAATGTTTTTATTAAGATAACTAGAACTCATCTACAGAAAACATTGGATTTCAATCAACCAAAAGAACAGGCTGGATTTAAAAGTGGTTTTAGTATAGTAGATCATATCCAAATATTTAGAGAAGATATAGAAAGTACCAATAAATATGAGTTGCCATGATGCTTCGGATTTATAGATTATGAAAAGGCATTTGATTCGATTCTACAAACATTTCTTCAGTAATTAAAGCATTGGATCATCAAGGTATCATATTTTGAAAAATATTTATAAAAATGCAACAGCCACAATTAGATTACATAATGATAGTATGAAGATTAATATTGAGATGAGTGTAAGACAGGATGACTCCAAAACTTTTTACAACAGTGCTGTAAGAAGTATTTTGTGGATTAAAATGGGAAGCTAAAGGAATAAAAGTAAATCGAGATTATTTAAGTCATTTAGATTTTGCAGATGATGTAATTGTTTTTGAAAATAATGCTTCAGGGCTTCAGGAAATGCAGTGTTCAATGGATTTTCTCAAAAGATGAAAATAAAGATTGATTATGATGAGTTAGAAGAAGTTAACAACTACAAATATTTTGGTCAAATTATTATTACAGATGGAGATATAATGGCTGAAATTAATCATAGAATTAAAGTTGTTTTGGGGTGCTTTTGATAGAAAGAATTTAACAGTAAAATGAAATATGGCTATGTGTTTGAAAAGGAAGGTTTTTAATAAATGTGTTTTACCAGTTCTTACATATGAGTCTGAGACTTGGACACTTAATAGATGAGCAATATAGAAAATTCTTACCACTCAAAGAAGTATGGAGAGATGCATGATAGGAATAACAAGAATAGTTTGAAAATGCAATACATAGGAAAGAGAACAAACAGGTACTACTGACATTGTTGAAAGAATTAAAAGACTGAAGTGGAGTTGGGCTGAACATATTGCTAAAAGAGATAATGATAGACAATTGAAATCTTAAACCAGATTCCAAAAAAGATTGCAAAAGAGCCAGAAAAAGACCACATGTGAGATGGCTGGATGAAATAACGAAGTGTGTAGGAGTGATGTGGAGAAAAGAGGTTAGACATCAGAGTATATGGATTGAACTTGGAGAGACCTTCATTCTGCAATGGATTGATAATTGTTGATGATAATGATGATGATAATTAGGATCTATTAATATGTAATAATTTCTGCTGAAAATATCCTAACATCATCTTTATTAAATTTAATGAACTGTCTTCTCTCACATCATTATCTAACTACCTTAGCAGATGGGCATTTTTTATTTTATCTTGAGGTCTTATTAAGCTATATATATATATATATATATATATATATATATAAGATATATATATATATATATGTGTGTGTGTGTGTGTGTGTGTGTGTGTGTGTTTGGATATTATTATGGCATAGGTCTAATAGCTTTATTATTCATAAAAAGTTGAAGCTCCACAACTAGAAATATCATATTCAATCCTGATACCTCCTAATCCCAAGTTGAACCCTCTACCAACTGCATCAAACTGTACAGCATTTATATCTCTAGCATATACTAGACTATAACTGAAACATATGTAATATGAGAAATCAGTCTTTTTATTTTATATTAGGCAATGCAAAATGATAATATAGTTTAAATTTACACTAGAGAATACTAAAAATATATTTCTGGTATACAGTTTAAAATATATTTAAAAATTTCATTTCACCATGCATTCTTGAAACATAAACACATCTGAAAAAGTGTAATAATCTCCCATCCCTGAAGAAGATAAATACTTTAATGTTTAACTAAGATGTAAGTTTATGACTTTGACACTAAATGGCACTTTATCAAATTTGCTGAACAATTAGAAATTTCGAGTTCATCACTCTAGTCATATTTTTTTAGCTAATGCTGTTTAATTTAAACTTATATATATGGTAATTCATTGTTGCTTTATAAAGTTATTAAAATGAGTAGCAATTTGTTCTACTTTTGTAAATTTGATAGTAAGCCAATTAAAATGATTCTATATAAAAATTTCCTAAATGATTTTTTTTTCCATACTGATGCATAGGTTTATTATATACCTGCGTCTATATATGTAATATATAGGGTATATGAGCACAGACTTTCACACGACCCACCACTCTCCACTCTATCTAATAACAGTGATACACTCAAGCACATATATGCTGAAAAGATAAATAATCACCAATATACGTATTTCATGCTAAACCAGCAATCATCAGTTGGTCCAGATTATCATCTCCCACACATATATACTATAAGTGCTCAGATATATATTAAGATAGACAATCTTCATACTTTAATGGACAGGCTCCAATCTACTACACCCTCCAACTCTTCAACCGTCCATCCAATTGAAAATCTGATGATGGAATGCTCAAAGGCCACCCTGAGGCCGAGATTCTTGTCACACCCATGTTGACCTAAAGTCACTCTGAACCCCACATGTACCTAAATGATTTAGGTCCCATGCTCACTAGAATTATTCCAATTTAAATAAATATAACACCAACACATAAGATAATCGTTACAGTGGCCATACATCATCATCAATTATATTGGGGCCTTACATTTTTTATGCTTCACAGTTTAGTTAATAATCTTAATTTAATAGCACGAATATATATATTAACGCTGATAATAAAAGTTTAACGATTGATCAACTATTCACAAAAAGAATAATTAAAAAATTATGCATTAAAAGAGTTATAAAAAATATATTATGAAACCACAGTTCAGTTATTAAAATCTTTTCTTTTATAATAAATTAATCAACTTTTTTTTTAATATTTTAAATATTTAATTTTTTGTAGCTGTTATTAAAATAGATATAAAAAAGTTTTTGCAAGTTAATTTTAAAATATTTTATGATTATAAACACAAAACATATTTAGCAAATTTATCATCAACTTTTTTATTATTATTAAATCTCTTATTAATAAATTAGATATTCAATTAATTTGGTTCATTTCTCTCTGGCTGCTCGAAAGAGTTAAACAAACGTTAGATGAAGGAAGCTGTCAGCGGGCGAAAATCTAATAAAAATTATTCTTGCAGCGAGCCATATCTCAGATAACTCAATTTTTAAACTTTTATCGCAGTATTCTTAATGCTGTTAGAATTTTAAAGTAAGCATATTAAAATATCATCTTAAATTTAATTACTGGAGATAATAAACGTAATTCTTTATAATACACACAGAGAAAGAATATATCTATTTTTAAAATAAATTTTATTCCTACTATTCATTTATTTATTGTTGGAATGCGTTTGGCGCATGCCTTTTATTTTATTTTCACAAATTTAAATGTACTGTACTTTATTAAATTTTCCATAATTTTATTTTAATTTAAAAACTTGTTATGATTATAATATTATTTGTGTTTTAACTGTTGCCATATTAACTGGTAGTTGCGATCTGGGTGTTTAAATTTTAGCTTTTTAAGTATGTCCCTGATTCGATCTTGGACAAAATAAAATGTAATTTCTTTACAAATGAGTTGAGACCTTTAGATGGGATATAAGTCAATATTAAAAGAAAATATTATGTATTTGGATGATTTATTTTTTTAAATAAATGTGTTTCACTAATGCATATATATATAATAAAACATGTCACAAATTATGCAACTTGCTTTTAAGCTTGTGCTGAAATGTTCACTAGATGGAGCTTACCACTAGCTCCAAAACAAGCTTTAATTATAAGTGCCAACAGAAAAAGAATTAATTATAAGTGCCAACAGATAAAGAATTCAAAATCTCTATCGTACTATCCTCATCTCCAGACCAATTGTTTTCGAGCTTATGACTCACCTCAGTGAAGAGATAGTGTCTGAAATCCTAACTCTTCACTGAGGTGAGCCATAAGCTCGAAACCAGTTGATTTGGAGATGAGGATTTTCCAATTGAGATTTTGAATTCTTTCTCTGTTGGCACTTATAATTAAAGCTTGTTTTGGAGCTAGTGGTAAACTCCATCTAATGAATATATATTTATATATAGATCTGAGACTTAGACACTTAATAAAAGAGAAATAATGAGATTTCAGATTACACACCAAAGTATAAAGAAGAGTATGATGGAAATTACAAGAAACAAAACTAAAATACAAAGGTGGAAAAACAAAATGTATCACAGTGGTTATTAAAGTAATACTATATGTAATAGTAATGAATACAAAACTAAAAATCTTTAAATCAAAGCTTGACCTGTCATTCCCAGTATATAAAACAGCTGATATTTAATTATTATATACATTGAAACATATATATGACAAAAATACAACTAATGTGACATGTTTCTAGAAGAGATAGTAATAGAGGGATAGTTGGAGTCTTAAACTGGATCCAGTAAGATTACAGAAAAAAAGACCATGTGTAATATGGATGGATGACATAAGAAAATTTTATAGTTTTATTGCAAAAATATAATCTGAAATTATAATCAATATCTTAAAAAAACAGGTGAGGCAATAGAAATGCTGTTGACAAAGTTATTTACCAAATGTTGTAAATGATAGAGATGTATTCAATGATTGGAAGAATGCAGTAATAATATTGATATTTAAGAAAAGCGACAAAGAAGATATTAGAAATTATAGAAATCATTCTTTTGTCAGTTCTATACAAAATCTTTACCAAGATAGTTATAATTTGTTTACATTGAACTTTGGATTTCAACCAATCAAAAAACCAAAGTGGTAAAAGTTGTTTTAGGATAGTGAACCACATCTGCATATTGAGAGTTGTATAAAGATTCAATGAATATGAATTGTTATGATGCCCAGGACTTGTTTATTATGAAAAGTCATTTGATTCTATAAACATTTCAACAGTGATTAAAGCATTGGATTATCAAAATATAGATTTGGAATACTGTTATATTCTGAATTAAATGTAACATCAGTGATTAGACTCCCTTATTTTACTAAGAAGATTAATATTGGGAAGGGTGTGAACAGGATAATTTCTTATCTCCAAAACATATTTTGTGAAATAAAAGGGAAATGTAAGTCAAAGAAAATGGAGACTACTTATTTTGAAGATGATATATTTGATTTTGCAAATAATGCTTTAGTCTCAGGAAATGCTGCAAAAGTTAACCTAAAGGTAAACACTAAAAAAGACTGAGATGACATTCATTAAATTATCTCAGAAGAATAAAAATTTATAGCCATGAAGTAAAAGAAGCTAACAACTACAATTCTTTGGTCAGATTTAAAATATAAATAGAAACATAATGAATGAAATTAATCATAGAATTAAATTTTAATGGAGTGTTTCTGATAGAATAAATATTAAATGGAAATATGTCTACATGTATAAAAAAGAGGTTTTTAAATAGATATATTTACTAATTCTTATTTATAAATCTGAGACTTGGACATTTAATAGAAGAGCAATTCAAATATTTTAAATAACTCGATGAAGTAAGAAGAAAATTATGTTAGGAGAAACAGAAAGAGATTTAAAATATCAAGAGAAGAACAGGTATGATTGACATCACTGAAAGAATTAAGAAACTGAAATGAAACTGGACTGGTGATATTTCTAGAAGAGATGATAATAAATGGACATTTAAAGTCTTAAACTGAATCCCAAGATGTTATTAAATATCTAGAAAGAAATGGTGTATTTGGAGGGTGGATAAAATAAGAAAAATTCCTGGGATTGTCGAAAAGAGAGGGTAGAGATTGAAAAAACAATCAAATATGGAGAGATCATTTTATAGTGAATCAAATAATGGTCAAAAATGATGAAGTCATTAAGCATATACATGTGTCCCAATGATAAGATGGCTGATTCTTTCAATAATCTGCCTGCATCACCATCTCTAAATCAATGCATGTGTTATATAATGTGTCATTCATCATACAAATATATTACTATTAGGTAGAAACTTGATTAATTTTATGTAATTAATACTATTGAATATTATTCTGACTTATGGTTAGTGGTATTGGGGTTTGGCATAGCTTATGGAAGGGATTCTCTTGAAACTGCTTTTGTGAACTTTGTTTTGTCACAATTTACAATCAGAATTTGGCCATATATATAATATCTTATACTTTAATTCTGATTGATCTCATATCTATACAGAAACTTCATTCCCCTTTTAAATACCATCAACACAATCTATTACATTACAAGTTGAATCTTCAATTCAATGGTCATACTCTAATAATATCATTTCACAAAGACTTATACATATGCAAAGTAAATTTACACATCGTGGACCTTTTTCAAAGAAACTCATATGAGTGTGCTAACATTTAATAAATAATAAAATAAATAGTGGCAATCATATAAAATAAACTGCAATAGTATTAACTCTGTAACAACATATTTACATTGCTTTGTTATAATATTTTATCTATAATAACTTTATACTCATGTGGCAGTCAACTATGATTCACTCGACCTTATACAAGTATTTTTACAAAGATTGGTCAATTTTTTTGGTAATGTAGTTATGAATAAAATATAATAAAATAATGTACATAGTTGCTTTGAACATTTGATATCACTTCAATTTGTACAGTATCGTATATAAAACTTTGTTTTAAATGTTGTATAACTCAAAATATTAGGGAAGTTATTAAAACAGGCAAAACTCTCCATACAGTATTGCCATTCAGTGCAAGCCAGAGTAATCAATGGATATGAGAAGGCTTGTGCATAAAATCCCCATCTAGTGCCTACTCATCCAATGTCCCCAGACTACTTTCTGGCTTGTGGCCTTTGTCAGTGAGGAGCCTTGGGTCTGAGAGGCTTCTTATGCACAAGCCTTCTAGCATCCATTGATTTCTCTGGTTTGCACTGAGTGGCACTACTGTATGCAGAGTTTTTCCTGTTTTAATAACATTTATAAACAAGCATAAGAAATAATGATCATGTGATGTTTATTAGAGAAGAAGAATGCTCACAGATAAGAATACTTAATAGAAAGAATTATATATGAATTAAAAAAGAATTCTTTATCAAGAAAATGAAGTTCTGTGAGCTAATATTTCTCTTATTGGATGAACAGTTAAAATCTTCAGCCATGATCATTATGCTAGATTTTGCAAGAATTAATTCTGAGTTATTATGCCTATGACTTTGCTTTTAGAACAGATTATGTCACAATGAGATTATGCATGATGACATGCATTTGGGTACAGAATGCAACTAAATTTTTAAAAGCTAGTACTAAAGATTTAAGCTTAAAAACATTTTAAACAAGTGCAGATATTGATAATCTCTCTTTTCATTTTTGCTTGATTTAATCATTCTCCACTAGAGGGCAATATTAGCAGATTCCCATGATAAATTTTTGACAAAAAATAAAATACATTGTTTTTGTATAAAATGCCATATATGAAAAACCTTTACATTCTCATCAATAAGACAGTTTAAAACTAGAATTCATTAAGCATATACAATGAGTCCCAATGAAAAGATGGCTGATTCTTTCAATAAGCTACCTCCAATACCATCTCTATATCAATGCATGTGTTATATAATGACATAGTTTAGCTATTCACCACACAAAATTATAAGGCACTAGTATGTTTGGATCATGATATAGGGTGTTTCATACCATAACCCACAATGGCTCAATGTAATAATATTAAATTTTGTTTTCATTGGACCTGCTACATTCAAAATGATTCAAAATATTTAAGATATTGAAGCCATGAATTACAAAAATATTTTAGGTGGTTCTCAAGATTTCATGATGGCAGGGAGAACATTGAAGACAATTCAGAAAGGTAAAAAAAAACACCTTATCACATTTTATGTTGTAATTTGTCCAGAATTACTAATGCCTTAAAATATTTATGATGAAACACTAAACTATATCACTACATAACACATGCATAGAGTTGGCTCTTCAGGGAGCTCAGAGAAAGAACCAGTGAGCTTTAAACTGGCACATACTGTTTAATAATTATTGGTCTGGATTCAGTGTCATGTAGTGAAGTGCTATAATAAATTATAATGATAAGTCAGGGAGCAATATCAAATACAAATAATAATTAATAGATTTACTTAGTTATGGTACCTTACTATTTATCTCTACCTGTCCTGAGATAAATCACAGATATACATGATCATACACCTTTATGAAAAAATAGTAGAAATATTTGTCTTCTACAGTGGATCATTATTTTTATCGTTGTCAGCCATTTATAAATAAGTATAGCGGCCATTCTGTCTCCTGATTGGAGGAGAGTTTAAAAGCTAAAGCATAAAAAGCTAATTGTGTTATCTGTTATAACTATTTTGTCAAATATCAGACCTTTACTCTGTTTATTTGAATCTTATAGAGCTGTCTTTTAACTTCTGCAGCAAACGTTTTGCCTGAAAATTTTTTATCTCTTATGGCTAACTGTGTTTCTATTCTATCCAATCTCAACCATACTCTATGCACCACATTTTTTTCTTATTCTAACTCAATTATGCTGTCTAACCAAAGCATTCAATTACTTTAAATTAAATTGAGAGACTTCAATATTCTCACCTCATAAATATCTACTAGCCAATCAGATCGCAAATACAAGACAGAGAATTTAACAAGAATAGGGCGGTCCACAGTCTCTCAATTTAATTTCAACATTGTTTGCGCTTTATAAAATAAATATCAATTACTTTAAAGTAATTTTTGTATTGTAAACTAGGCTAGCTCTCGCACAAAATCATGTCCAAGTTCTCCACAAAATACTTTAAGATGTGTTACCAATTTATTTTTTTAATATGCCTAGTCCAACGAAAATATGTTTTTGTTTTTTTTTTGTAACAATAGACTCAATATCCACTCATCCACCAAGTTGAAAAACATATCAATTGAACTTGTGATCTTGCCATTAAAGATGGATGCGTATGATGGTTATACGACTCCACAATCAATAAATACTTGATCTCAATCGCTGCTAGATTGTCCTTTCTTTCTCTCTATCCTTAAAGGATATTATTATAGCATCTTCATTATGAAACATTATTGTAAATATAGTCTATATTTAAAAAGAGAGAATGAAATAGAACAGATAAAAAAAATAGTTTTATAAATAAATTGGTATGTAAAGATGTTTTAGTAATGATGTCAAAGCTGTTTTATAAAAATAATCTTTTTCGTTCTTCAAGGTAATGAAATGTTTAAAAGCCATTTAAAAACAAAATCAGAATGTATTTTACCACTTAAAAAACTGTGCTGACCTTTGAGACAGGATTAATGTCGACTGCTAGCAATTGCAAGTTAATTTTCTATTATATGCTTGAATGCTTACAAAAATTATTTTCAAATCGGAAAGAAATTAAAAATTAACGCAAGCTGGATGCGGGGGAGAAATTTCCAATTGTGGTTTATCAGAGCTATTTTAAAACCTGCTATTTAAAAAAAAGAAAGAAAGAAAATGTTTAATATTTATAATAATTGAGCAACAATTGTTTCATAAAGAAAATCAACCACAAATTTTAAATCATATATATATTCTGAACTGTTTACAACCTATTGTAGATGCAATGCGATATAAATTCCTTGCTTCTTAAGATAAAGATAGAAGCTTTCGTGCATAGATTATGTAATCGCGAGACTTTGTTAATCAAATTGATCATTACCTTTCTAAAAATCATTACATAGTACAATAAATCACCTATCATCCAACCCCCACTCGCGCATTATTTTCTTCCATTGTACGATCATCAAATTATTCTTCCATTACTATTTGCATTTATTTCTTTTCTTCTACTTCATTTTAATAAAAACTACTTCAATTAGTTGCAATATCAATACCTTCTTGTTTCCATTCTTATAGTTAAAAAACAATATGTTTCAATTCTTTCACCTTTATGTTTCTCCCATTTTTCATACAATTTATCTTAATCTTCTTTCAATATTTTTTATTTCAAAAATAAATGTTCAATTATCTCTCTCATATCTTATATACCAATTCTACAATCCATATTCTTGTCTTATTTTTATTCATTTTTTTTTTGACATGCAAAATTCTGCCCGTGAATCAAATAATAGTGAATCTTCCTGTAGTGATATATAGATACTGAAGTTGATACTTCAATGGCGGTTTTAATCTGTCATCAAAATCAGGCAGAGTACAGAGTAGAATAGTAGTATAAAGTTGATTACAATGAGAGAGCTTATTTGGCCATAAGTATAATAATAATTAAACTTAATGATAATAATTTAGGATTCAATTTATTATATATGTACACATCTATATCCAAACAGATTAAATCATTTGTGTTTCCGTGTTTGAAGTTTGTGAAAGTTTAAATTCCCAACATTAATTTAACTAATAAAAACGTTTAACTAGAAACGTTTAACTTTAGCTGGAAAAAACATTATTTCAATTTTTTTGTTGTTGTTGTTTGAATAAAGATTGTTTTGCAATTTAAAGTCATTATTGAATTTAATTAATTAATTAGATTTAAGACTATATGGAATTGATAAATAACATAGACTAATTTATCATAATCGAAAAAATTATGGAAAGGTTTTATCTCATAAAGTTATATACAGACCTAAAAAACTTGCATTTTCTATTCATTCTGCTTCACATCACGTGATCACCATTCTTTATGCATCCATTGGTTACTCTGGTTTGCACTGAGTGGCGCTACTGTATGGAGAGAGGTGGATTCAAAATGAATATTTCATTCATTATAAAGCATCAGCAACTCAATAAAGAAATAAGAAATTATGAATCTGAAAAAAACTCTAGGATTTCATTTTTCTTTGATTATCTGCTAAAATAGTATTCCCAGTATTGTCTTCTATGCTTATCTACTATTAATCATCATCAAATCAACTATAAAGAATTAGTCAATGTAGAAAAAGTTACAAGACTGCAACGTTTATTGTATATATATAATATTTAAATATATGTATATTCTCGATACTAAACTTAATGTAAGTATAAGGGACTTGAACTCGATCTTTTCCCTCTCTCTAATTTATCTTATACAACTAATACACATGACCACAAACATATGAAAAAGATAAATAATATCCAACATCCATATTTCATGCTGAACTAGCACTCATCGATGTTGGTCCAGATCACCATCTCCAACACATATATACAATCTGTGTTCAGTTTGTATCAAGAAAGCAAATCTTTAAACTTAATGGATGGCTGAAGAGTTGGAGAGTGGAGAAGATTGAAGCTTGTCCATTAAAGTTTAAAGATTTGCTATCTTAATATAAAAATGAGTACAGATTGTATATATGGGTGGGAGATGGTGATCTGAACCAACTGATGAGTGTTGATTTAGCACAAAATATGCATATTGAAGATCATTTATCTTTTTACATGTATGTGACCATGTGTACCAGATATATAAGATAGATTATATATACGATATCTTGCATAAGAAATATCAAATTGTCAACAATATTTAGAAATGATTTACATAAATATTCAAGGATTATCTGAAAAATTAAATACCTAATCAAAAGCTAAAAAAAATTAAGTTATTTATAAAATTTTACATAGATAATTACTAAAAATTAAGAGAAAAAAAATTATTGAAGATTTTAACTTTCTCTCACTATTAGTTGACATTTGTTAAAAATAATATATATTGTATGACAAGCTTCTTATGTTTATTGGTACTATATAGTAATCTTTTTTGTTACATACTTCTTTGATATAATCAAAATACACTTGAAAATTTTAGGAAAGATTTAATCAAGTATGAAAAATAAGATAAATATTTTGAAATATAAACAGGCAAAACTCACTATACGTATTGCCATACACAGCAAGCTAGAATAATCAATGGATGCCAGAAGGCTTGTGCATAAAATCCCCATCTAGTGCCTAATCATCCAATAACCCCAGATTAGTTTCTGGCTTGTGGCTTCTCACTGACGAAGGCCACAAGCCAGAAACTAGTCTGGGGACATTGGATGAGTAGGCACTTGATGGGGGATTTGATGCACAATGCTTTTGGCATCCATTGATTACTCTAGCTTGCTGTGTGTGGCAATATGTATAGTGAGTTTTGCCTGTTTTAACAACAGTTATACACAAGCATAAGAGGTGGAGGTCATGTGATGTATATTGGCTTATTTTGAAATATATTTCTCTAAGAATAATGATGTACTATTTTGTATGTTACCTTTATGAATCTTCATATGGAAATTTTTTTTTGTTTATTGAAATGTATTTTTATATTACGTAATATATAAAAAATATATAGAAAGGGATAAATGCTTGATAAATTTTACAAGCAGTGTTAAGATTGTAATTATATAGTAAAAGGCAATCACTTCTCCACAACAGCATTATTAAACAAGATGTTAAAGCTGCAAGGATACTCTCACTCCAGCCACACAAGATAAAGTCTTTGAGAAAATAAGAGTGACCATATTTCCGAACGCAAATGTTAATATGTGAGCCAATCTTATGTTTAGAAGTGAAAGCGTGAATATATAAATCATTCACTTTAAATCCATTTCTTATTTTAATAATCTAATTTAGTACACCTGGGTCTTGTTTTATGCGAATTTTTTATGCAATTTTGAAGTTATGCAATTCATGTTTCTTCTCAATATCTTTTTATGCAGGTTTTCTTTTATGCGACAAAGAAGGTCATATTTCACTATATTTATTAGATATCAAAAAATTTAAATTATTAATAACTTATTTTGACTTGAAATGTGAATATGACCTGAAGCTATTTAGAATCTTAGCTTTTATGTAAATAACATAGTTATATTTATGAGTAAATAATAATAATAGATTTATACTTATACTTAAGAGTATAAAAATATTGCAATAAATATTCAAAAATTTTAAACTTTTAAAACATATTTTGTTAGATATAACAGAAATAAATATTCTTTTAGATTTCTAGAATAAATACCAAAGATTTTGTTGATTTTGTAAACTGAAAATAATCTTTCTAATGATAATGTATAATCTTTTTGTTTTGATTGTGATCTCATTTTTTAAATATAGAAACAAAATGTGAACATTTAAAATTTATTTCAGTAGTAAACAAAAATATCTATCAAATGAAGACAAATTTATTATTTTCTGTTAAGTAAAAATCATTTAATCATAGATTTTCCATTGATGTGTGAGATAAAGAAAAACATCAGAAAATGCTGAAATCAACCTCTTAAATTCCAACGAGAGCTAAATATTTATATGTCTGGATATCGCAAGCTTTATAAACAATTAGTAAAATCATTGTCTCAAAGTTTAATCCATAAACCGCTAATTATATTATTGGTTGTATGAGGTAAAAATCGAAGCTTTTAATTGGCCAACTCACAAACTGAAGACAAAGCCAATTGTTACAATATATTCACCTATAATATTAAATTCACTTCAGATTCATTTATAAAAAGTATATTAATAATTTGTCAGGTTATGAAAGTGAATGAAAGTTCTTTCGAAAATAAATTGCTATTTATTTATTATAAAATATTCAATTTCAGCAAATTTAAAAGTGAACATACAAACAAAGAGTTGCTGACATAAATGCTTTTTTTTTTTCAGTTTTACGTTATGGAAAAGTAAATATTTTTTTTTGCTAAATCTTAAATATTTTTACTAAAATCTTCAATATTTTTCGAAAATAATTTTGTTGTTTTGGTATACCCTATGAAAATGATTTGTAATTTCTCAAAATATACTTTTTTAATACTTTAAATCACATTCGAAATGAAAATCTCAGTGTTTTTCTTTATTTTTTTTGATCAGGTGGTTTCTTTGTTTTTTCCAGCCAATCACAATGTCTTTGTCAGCTGAGAGCCAGCTGAGAGCCAATCACCGACAAGCTTATTTATTTGTTTAGCTTTAAATGCCGTTTTATTGATTTTTTATTTGTAAAATAATTCAGAAGATGGCAGAATCTTACAGAACTTTTAAAAACCTATCTAATAAGCATAAAACATCTATCCTAGCATTAAAAATAATGGAATTAGAGTGACATCAACTGTCAACGAGAGGTCTCATAAGAGGCGGGCTAAAGGTTAATCACTGATTACATTGTTGACAGAAAATCATTACTACAGCACAAGACTGAAAGTGGTGCTAATTGTACTTCCTCTTGTGATGAATCTGATTTCTTACCACTTCACAAACGAACTGCATATTGTCAAATAGCAATAATGATTAAAATGTGTATGAAAAATATAAAATTAAATACTGTAATCAATAAAAAAAGTAAAAAAAGTTTCTCTTGTATCAATTTTTTTTAAATATTTAATTTTTATTAATCATATTTTATTTTTTTATTTTTTTAATGCAAATTTTAAAGTAATTTTTCCTTATTGCTTTGCTTTTATGCAATTTCTGAAAATTACAGAACCTATCCCCCATTTTTCAAGTTAAGTCTATTTTTGTGCGATTTTTTTTTAATGTGGGTTTTCTGCGGAACCTATCTACCACATAAAATGAGACCCGGGTGTACTTATAAAATATTAAAATTTATTTTGAGCTCATATTAGATGATCTTAAATTATGTAATGCTTGATAAGTTTTACAAACACAGTGTTAAAATTATTAAAATAAGAAATGGATTTAAAGTGAATGATTTTTATATTTACGCTCTCACTTCTAGACATTCAAGATTTGCTCATAGAAAATAAGATGGTCACCCTTACTTTTTGAAGACTTTATCTTGTGACTAGGGCTGAAAGTATTCTTACAGTTTTAACATCGTGTTTAATGGTCCTGTTGTGGAGGACTGATTGCCTTCTATTTTGTCAGAAAGGGATTAAGTAAAATGAGCTTTCTGAATAATAAATAATGTGATAGATGACAAAATAAAAGATTTATCTTTAT
Source organism: Epiperipatus broadwayi (assembly GCA_028023455.1). Classification (NCBI taxonomy): domain Eukaryota; kingdom Metazoa; phylum Onychophora; class Udeonychophora; order Euonychophora; family Peripatidae; genus Epiperipatus; species Epiperipatus broadwayi. Next base: position 468,516 of record JAQFVV010006543.1, read on the forward strand.
TTGCACATTTAAAAATCAATTAGGTTTAAATAATTTTTTTAAGTAGTAAAATATAATTAATTTAACATTAGTGTGTGAATATAAGTGTGTATGTACATAATACAGAATTAGATTTATTAAGCAATTGATTTTGGAAATGAATTATATTATTTTGATTAACTACTTCCGGTTTGTCAGCGACGATTGCGCTCGTTAATGTTCGTTTGTTGAAGTTCGTTTTTCTGTTTGAAATTACGGAAAAACTATAAGGACTACGCATGCGCCTATACCATAATTCTCTTCGTCGTTTTTTCCTCTTTTCGTAGGTAGTCGCCATTTTTCTGTAAGTTAAAAAATAAAATTTTTATTAATTTTTTTGCGAATAAGGTCAATTTTTTTTAAATTTTTTTTCACAATTTGTTAGATTAACGGAAACAAAAGTACGCAAAATAAATGAACGGGACATGATGGCCTCTGATACGGATTATTCCAGCGGTGATGAATTTGTCCCATATAAGCCCTTTGACTCCGAGGATAGTGTTAGTTGTAGTGATCTTGAAGAATATTTTTCGTCATCAGAAGAAGAAACTCCTTTACCAACCAAAAAGAAAAAAACTACGAGTGCTTTTCTGGATGATATCAATACACCAGGCCCGTCAACGAGTGTTCCCAACAATATCAATCGGCCAGGCCCTTCATCTAGTAACAGTAATCTGTGTCCGAACGTAACCTGCAAACCTGTGAATGTAGAGAATTTTACTAAAACTCCAGGTTTGAAGTTTTCTATAGTAGGTAAGTATTCAATTTTAGATTTTTTTTTTAATGTTATTTGATAAAAAACTTTTATCAACTATTATCGAAGAAATACTAATAAATATGCCACTCAAGAAAAATGACACTGATTTTTTACTCTGTGATAGGTAGCACATATGAAAGGTAATGTTTTTATTATTGTTTTTTTTTTTGTTGGTTTGTTTTAGCGACCAGCACAATGGATGAATGGTTGACACACTGATTCAAGACTATTTACAATTTAATTCCTCTCTAGCAAATTGATTGTATATAATGCAGTAATTTTTTTCTGTTTTTACTAATTTTTGTTTTACTAACATGGTTTTCATTGTTTTTGTTTTACTAATTTAGTTTTTATTTGTTGTTTTATTAACTTGTTTTTTTACTAACTTCATTTTATACTTTATAGGCATATGACTGCCTGATTGCCTTCCTTATTAGAATTTTGTTTCAGCTTCATTACTGATTACTTTTTCCAATTGGTAAACAAGATCTGGCATGATGAAATATTTTGCATATTTATATTAGCATATATGAACAGGTATGCTTCTCTGGAAGACGTATCTTGGAAGAGGTAGAATATAAACATTTTTTATATAAATATCTGCCATAGAACCTTTTTAGTAATCATTGTCTGCCTCTTGAAATGAGAAATTTGTAAATTGTTTTCTGTATTGGCAATGATTATTCAGTATGATGATGATGTTATAAACAAGGTTGGTTTATCCAAAGTCTAAAATCAAAATAGTGCATCTTGTTTAACAGGCTTTTGAGTTTTCCCATAACCATTAGCAGAACTTTCATGATTCATACATATACACCACTTTTATAATATACATATACCTGTACTATGATGATGATGATGACATTTTATTTTTTTATTGTATTTATAATGGTAAGTAATAATTTTCCACTTCCTTCATTATTTTTATATTATGTTAGAATTTTAATTTTTTTATTTTTTATCTTTTATTAGGGAGAACTCTTTTCTTCCAGGCGCCTTGACAATTTGCAACAGTTGGGGTAGAAGATAAAAATGAAGAACTCTTATAGGAACATTTTCGGACATTGTAAAGCTATGGATTATCTCAGGTAAGACTTATTATATATCTTTAGAAAGATTTTTTTGTGAGGAATACAAAGAAATTATCACTGAAGATGTAATTTGCATTTTAATTAATGTTAATTTCCAAATTATGAACAAACAATAAAATAATAATTATTTCGGTTGTGAAAATTTCTTTTTTTCCTTATTTTTTATATAGTTATCACTATTTATTTTATGCTTATTGTTTTCCTTAGTTTTTCTAGTTTCTAGCAATGTAATTGTTTTTGCTCTAACATAATTCAAACTGAAGTTATTGTGAAAATTGTGTATCAAGCCAGTATTTTAAAAAGTTCAATATGGCGGCTTGAAGCTGAAGTAGTTAAGTTTAAAATACTATGAGTTACTACTTTTGAAAACCTATATTGAAGTTTGAAATATCTGAAACTATCTATGACCTTGTCTTATTTAAAAGAAATAGAGTTGGCAAGAACAGAAATGTTGAATAATAAGAATTTGTCTTGATATTAGGTTTATCTGTAATATTGTATATAGTTTAGATTAATCATATTTGAATATAAGCAGAATGATTTAAAAGATTAAATGCAGAGTTGTACACATATATATCTTTTGGAATCTATTCATTTATCATTTGCTGTTACTGAATATATTTATTATTAGCTACATCTATTCACAGGAGTTGAGAAAAGAGTTGTTTGAGGGTTTATTTCTATTTGCCCTTTGTGAATATTAGCTCTATACCATGAATCCTGTTTAGATAATTGAATTAGTAAAGTTATAAATATTGTATTAGTGATAAAATGTTTTATACTTTGCTGTAATCAGTTAATATAAATCTGATATATATGTTTCATGAAGCAGTGATGAGTTATTTTATATGATTTGCATTTTGATAAACAGGCAAAAACTCTCCATATAGTAGTGCAACCTTGTGCTAACCAGAGTAATCAATGGATACCAGAAGGCTTGTGCATAACTACTCCTCCAATATCCCCAGACTAATTTCTGGCTTGTGGCCTTCATCAGTAAGGAGCCTTGGATCTGAGAGCACTGCACCTAGATTACTTTGGTTAGCACAAGGTGGCACTACTACATGGAGAGTGTTTGCCTCTTTACTAACAGTTATGTGCTAGCATGAGATGGTGATCATGTGATGATTTGCATTTTGATTATGAATCAATAACTTTTTTATATATTTGGTGAATGTTATTAGATGATATGGGCATATTTACTTCTTAGTGATATTATTATTTAATTCTATCTCTTGGGTATTTCAATGGTGATATATTTGAATTGTGTCATACAATATGGATAATGTCATTAAAATGATAATTTGAAATCATTCAGAAAGTTTAAAGTTATGGTCAAGAAATTATTCCAATAGAATTTGTAAAATATCAGAAAGAAATTTTACTCCAAAATAGTGTTCTACCATCTTATGAACATGCATGTGTATAATGTAAATTTACAGTAGTATGTGTAGTGGGTTCACGACATTGTTAGAGTTGCATTAGCATCAACAAGAGAATTAATGTCAGAGTAAATGAACTTAGTATTTAAATGTGAAAAGTCAGTTATTTAAAAAGGATATTGTTTACGCAATGTAAACATGAAAAGTCAAGCTTATTAAAACCATTCACTCTGATTAAATAATACTCTTGTAAAATCGATTAAAAAAATAACTCATTTGCAAAGTCTAATGCTTGAATATCTTAGCACCTCCCTGATGAAGCCAGTAGCAGAAACTGGTCTGGGGTTGAAGATATTCTGTAAAGCTTGCTAAGAGCTTATTTGTGAGCTCTTATATATAACATTTGTAATACAAGCTTGTTAAATTAGATCATGTGACATGTGACTTGATTTCTTTGTAAAGTTAATATATTTGTTGCATTAAGTTGAAGTCCAAGATATTGATTCATCAATTAATGGTGGCATTGTACATAGTTTTGTATATAAATAAATTTATTATGATATTTGCTAAATTAATATTTTATATGTATTTTCTTGACTAATGGATTCATTCAATACATAGATCAGAAAGCGGCAGATATTCCTGACCACACTGGAAATAAAAATATTATATGATAATGATGTGGAGAATATGAGAAGCCTTTATAGGTAATAGTTTAATTTTTATAGTTAATTTACTTTATAATGTTGCAGAAGATTATAGTAATTTATAGTGTTATTTAGGTACTTTTATGAAAGAATGAAGGTTTAAACTCAGTGTAATTTCGTCTTTCAGATTCACAAAAATCTGATGGCAACCAATCAAATTAGAAGTAGCTATTGAAAGGTCGTAGATAAACAGTGAATCTGTAGGATCCTTCCCCCCAGTACAATTTCATTTAAGTTTCATTTAAAGTGACTATTATAATATATATATATACATTTTTGTTAAAAGGAGGTTGCCTTGGCAGCAGGTTAGGATTATTGATTGATATTAATATTGGGATTATCTAAGTGTTAATTAATTTTAATTATATGCATATAATTTATACATCTGCTTATCTTCATAATTCTATGTTTTTGTGATGCAATTGCTAAAAATTCATGAATTCAAGTGCAAGAGTCATGAATCTAAAAGCTGAAGGTTCATTCAAGAAAATGAAAACTTGTAGATCTAAAAGCCAAGTATTTATGGATCCAAATCACCAAGAAAGGCTTCAATATTCATAATTTTGGGAGTTGAAATTGAAAATTCATGGAAACAAGAAATGGAAATTTATTAATCTAAGAGCTGAAGATTAAAAAATACAAGAGCTGAAGACTTATGGATCCAAGAACTGAAGATCATACATTCAAAGACTGACGACTCATGGATCCAAAAGCTGAAGATTCATAAATACAAGAACTGAAGATAGATCTAAGAATTAAAGATTGTTGAATCCAAGAGCTGAAGATTCAATAAATTCAAGAATCAAAGACTCGTAAATGCAAATGCTGAAGATTTATGGTTCTCAAAGCAGAAGACTCATGAATCCAAGAATTGAACCTTTATAAATCTAAGAACTGAAAATTTTATGAATCCAAGAGCTGAAGATTCATGAATTCAAGAACTAAAGATACATGGATTACAATACTTGAAATTATATGTCTTTTTAAATAACTAATTATTGTATTATTTTCATTACAGTTTCAGCTATATTCTTTTTTCTTTTTGTTATGATCTAACATCCTATTTAATCTTCTATACTATTTTTTATAGTCATTTATATCCACGTAATAATCTTTTAGCATTTCGTTCCACTTCCTAAATATATACAAAAATAGTGGATCTTTTGTAAAGTAGTTCAGGAAATGTTGATAACCTTTCAACCATTTTAATTCTCTTTTCCCGCCCCACTTCTACAATTTCTGTCATTATCCTAAAAAGTTGTTTTTCATCTCCTTCATATAAATACTTGAGTAGTTTAGCATCTTGCATAATTTCTACCGTTATTGATATATTTGATTAATTCACCACCCCCTGTATAATTTCTCCCATTATTCATATATTTGTATTTAATGTATATCTTGTAATTATTTATTAAACTTTTTTTATATGATCATATTCATAATCTCCCCCTCATCCATGCTTTACCCAGTTTAAAACCTCATTTACAATACCTGTGTCATTCGAAATCTGTGATCACTATCAACTCCAACATCTCATCTTTCTGGTGGACAGTTTTGCCATGTTTTTTTTTTTTTATGATAAATATTTATATTATATACATTTATATTATCAATGCTACTAAAGATTTTAATTAATTAAAGCAAATTAGAAATATTTAGAAAGAAATTTGAAATTTTGTAATCAAAAATAAGATTTTTAAGAGATTGCAAATGTTAAAAAAAAAAAAAAGCACACAATCGCAAGACAAATATTAAGTAAATTACCGCAATCAAAATAATTATTAAATCAAAACAAAAATAACAAAAATTCTTCTCATTTTCTATTTTGTCAGAACTGCCATCTATGAACAGATTTAGAAAATAAAAATAATTATTTTGCTTCTCTTATTTTATAGACTGCAATTTATAAAGTAATAACAAAAAAAGTAATAGAAAATATTATTAATTTTATAAGTATACGTCATCATCAATCTTCTTACTGGTTCTAAAAACGCTATAATACATTATTCCTTTACTGGAAATTTTTGCTTTTCATTAATACCTATACACCTACCGAAATAAAAGAATCTGTCTTCTTATCACTCTTATATCCTCAAAAACATTTGATAAATAGCTATCATAATGTGATTTGTTTTTTTAATCAAATGAACTTCCATATGATAGCAATCATAACTCTCATTTATATATGTACACTGAATTAAATATCTCCATAGATTATTATTAAGGATTTAAATCCTTATATGAACATGGATTTGAAGTAAAAGAGGACCCATTTTATTTCAAGAAAAACTCAAACTAAAGTGCTATTATAGGTTTAATGAAAAATATGTTTTGGCCTTAATGATTTCCAATTACTAGTAATTGATAATTTCTTGGTAATATCAAAAGTTAAAGGTTTTTTTCTATTTATATGGATATTAACTCCTCGTTTCTACTCTTTATTACATATTGCATATATATGATTTATTTATTTCTAGCCATTTTATCCATTCCATTTTATGGCAATATGTAATAGCTTATTTGAAATATTTCCAGTTAAACTATTTTCTTTTTGCTCAAGATCCATGTCTGATATATTAAGTGAAAAATTGTCCAAATATTTAACACATGAATGTGTCAAAAGATTAAAATCATTTCCTCTGCTCCTAGATACAAATAATTTATATTTTTCTCTGAAATTTTTTTTTACCATAGTAATTCTAGCTACACTTGGTTATATTTTGACTATCATCTGTTATAAATTAATTCAAGTAACAGCAACTCTTTACCTGTCTGGGCCAGTATCTAACCTTATGTGCTGATGTTTATCTCAGAATGTTTTAGCATTGATATTACTTTCATTTTTTAACATTTATTTCCATTGCATATTGTTTTTGTTTATAATATATCTATCATAGTAATAATAAAAAATAACCAAAATTGATTAATAAATTGCTTTTTTCTTCAAAGTATTACTTATAAAAGTGTATTCAACCACACACAAACTTATATAGCTTGCATGAGGATGTTCTACAACTTCTCTTTGATATTTTATCCATTGGATACATTTGCGTTTCTTTTTCACTTTTCTAAAACAATTTTAAACATATAATAATCCTTTCAGATAACTTTAGTTTCTCTTTCTTTCTTTCTTTCTTTTTCTCATCTTTTTTCTGTCTCTATCTTTATCAAACTTTCCCTATACATTTCTTTCTATCAATCTCTCTACCATTTTTTCTGTGACCCACTTTCTCTCTATTCCTCTTTATCTTTCTCTGTCTTAGACTTTGTGTATATCTTTATTTTCCTCTCTTTCAATCTGTCTCCTTTTCAATCTCATTTTCTTAATCTTTCTATCTTTCTTTCTGATTCCTATCTTTTTTCCTCTCTTTATCTATTTCACTCTCTCACCCTTTCCCCATCCATATTTTTTTCTCCCCATCTATTATTATCATTTACTTGCACAACATAAGCATAAAATACTATATTTTCTTATGGTATATAAAACTTTTTAATTAAATTTTGACTCTTGTCTGAAAATAAAATTCTAAAAATTGTGAAACATTTAAACACCTATAATTGCAACAATTGATTCAGAATAGGAGTGATTTCAAATTAAGTGGGAAAAAATCACTTAACTATCTCTTATGTCTGATACTTTGAGCTCAAACACTGATCATCAAATAACTTTAAAACTTCTACACTATTTTCATTACTATTTTTTCCATTAGTTTTATCTTCAATCAAAATACTATAAAAGAGCAAAAAATATCAATATACAAATTTATGTAACTGAAGCAGAAATCTGCTTAGAAAATATATTTAATTTTGAACTGTTGAAATGAAACTTGATCTCTAAGAACATCATTATTTTCTTGTTAGATTAATAGTTTTTACTCAGTTCATTGAGAAACCTCAATTCAATCATCAAGGTTACTAATATGCATAGAAATCAAACAAAACTTTTGAAAAGATCTATGTATATGAATATTGGTGTGAAAAAAAAACCAAGCAATAAAATTCTGATTAAATGATAAATTCATTCATTTGATAATTCACTATAGTTGTTATTCTGTTGATATAAGTTAATTTCCAATATTATGATAAATTTAACTGTTCTTCCTGGTGAGTCTTTTTAAAAAACTTCAACTTTTGATTTTAGTATTAAACCATGATTCTATATTAGAATTCAATAGATTGAACTTTATTTGATAGTAACATTATTGGAAAATGAAACAAAATCTAAAATTAATATTTGAATTTGGCAAATATTGAAAAAAATATATCTTAATGATAGCAAAAGATGCTTTTAGCATTCAATACTTGGTAGAGCAGAATAATTTCAGAAAAGGAACAAAATCTTTTTTAATTGAAATTTGTTTTTAAATGCAAATGAAAAAATATTCATCTCTGATTATTCTATCAAATTCTGCTTTAAGACATTAAAATTGTTTTCTAATTTTCTAAAGTATCTCTAATTATCCCAATTAGTCTACCAAATTCTGCTTTGAAATATTAAAATTGCTTTCTAATTTTTAAAATATCTCTAATTATCCTAATACAATATCTGCAATGATATAATGGCCATCATTTGTATAAGGCAAAGTGAACTAAATGCTATATTATCTTTATTAAAGGTTATGACAGAAATTATTAATAATGCATATATTTGAATTTTAATACTTATTACACAATTATTGTGTTAAAGTAATCATGAATCTTAATAAACTTTGCAAAAAAAAATTCAAAAATGTTTTCCAAATAATATAAATAGTTTGTAAACAAAGAAAAAATCAAAGAGAAGAAAGGAATGCTAAAACTATTAGACTTTGTGACTATTCAATTACATTGGTCTCTGTTTGATTTTTTTAATTTAAAAAAATCTAAAATTTTAAAACTATGTGAATTTACAAATTTAAAAGAAAATTTAGCAAAATATCTCAATAGATGTCTGACAAAGCAATTTTAAAAAATATGATTACAGCACTTTTTGGATTTTTCAGACTAAAGGCCTCCTTAATAGTTAATCCATCATTTCAATGTTTAGAGTTGCATACATAAGCTTTAATATTTTTTACATCAAGAATAACCAATTCTTGTCTTTAAGATCATTCTTTAATATAAAAAATAGGTCCAGATTTTGTTTACCTATATGTGTATACTAATAAATGCCTAATGATGAAAAGTTAAACATTCACCTGTCACATCTTCTCTACTAATGATACGAGATTGGAATCCAAAACAAGTAAAATTCTTTCCAAGAGTCTTAACATTTTTCCCCAGGTATCTAGCCCATAACCAATCCAACATTAATCAATAAATGGGTATTTAACTACCCTTAGTAGAAAGTAAAACAAGGATCTTAACACCTAGAAATGTGCAAGATTATGAATACTTCTTTCCTGTTCCTGGATCTCTGCCAAAGATATTTTTCCTCTAACAGACTATTTATTTAAAAAGATATTATTTTTATATGAATTATTTATTAAAAAGAGGTTTTTTGTTTGATTTTGGATATCAGGTAGCAATGCATTTGAGAACATTGAATAATATGTCCATGATTTTTTATCAACACTTTGTTTAGTAAATCATAATGGCACATACAAAGATAAATATTCTTTTAAAATTTACTACAAAGAATATAAGATCTATTCTATAATTTACAATAACAGATAAAGGGATGTGATTTTTGAGTTTACTAAAGACAATGATATCAGTCAAATATTGCTTGTTCCACATAGGTATTATTTTCATAGTTAATTTAATAATTATCCCTCCTTTTAATTTCTTCATACAATAGTGCCACTTAGTTATATTTTTATATTGGACTATTTCCATCATCTAATATGAGTATTGAATATCATTAGAAAAATTTAACTTTATTTAAATATTCCAAATACATTCAGCTGATAGTAATAGCACATCAAACAGGTTAGAATATGCAAAACATTTCAAGAGATATTATTTTCCCTTTTCTTCAGGTGCTGCTGGTCTTTCCAATGACAGTACTAGCATGGGATTCGAACCTGGACTTTTAGATTCTTGGCTACTGAATTTTAAGTAATGTTCTATCCAAATGAGCCATCCTGCCAAAGGCAAAAGTCAGTAGAAATTTCATATACTTATCTATGAGGCTCCACCTGATTTTTCCCATTTTCCTAACAGCAAAGTTGCTTAGTGGTTTCCATATATAATGTGTAATCACAATAACTTAGCTTATGAGATTTTTTGCCATTGTTATGTGAGCAGCTTCTTCAAATTTTCTTCTTTGTACCTTTTCTTCTCTATCCAATATGTTTGTATTTTCCCAATTGAACATATGTTCATATGGCTCATACATGATCTGCTACCTTAGACAAATCTGTTTTCTCTCTTCTAATCATCAGTTTGTGTTCTTGCAAGTACTTTTCAATGGGATGACTGATTTCACCAATATATGTTCTTCCACATTCACATAGTATTTCATAGATGCAGTTTTTTTCTTTTAAGCATTTCAAGTTTAGGCTTTGTAAATGTTAGAATTCCTTATGGGGTCGTATGGCTCTGGAAAGCTGTTCTGATGTTATACTGATTGCAGATTTTTCTTAATTTATCTGCTATTTTTCAAATGTATGGTTACACTGCAGTACCAATAATTGTCTTTTCTCTTGATGGGTTCTTTTTGTTGTCTATTTAGCATTTTCTTAATAACAGGTGATGGATAACCATTTTTCATAAGAGTTTTGTTCTATATACACCTGGGTCTCGTTTTACGCGATAGGTTCCTCAGAAAACACATGCAAATGAAATCACGCAAAAATAGCCATAACTTACATTGAAAAAGGGGGGATGCGGTCTGTGATTTTTCAAAATTCGCGTAAAAGCAAAGCACCAACGTAAAATTACTTTAAAATTCGCGCAAAAAAAAATATAAGGAAATAAAATATGACTAATAAAAATTTCAAATTTAAAAAAAATTGATACAAGACAAACTTTTTTTAACTATAATATTTAATTTTATTCAAAATAATATTTTTATGCATAATTTACAGTACAGTAATTTACATCTATACACGTTTTAATTATTATAGCTATTTGCCGAAAAACACGTTCGTTTGCAAACAACTAGCGCCAACTTCACACTCATGTTGTAACAGTGGTTTTCTGGTGACTACGTAATTAGTAATTAATCTTTGAGATGGTGATTTTATTAATTGTTTGTGAAACTAACAACTAAAAATTAAATTCTTATTTTTGTCTTTAATTTTCAATTCGGTTTAAAAATCAAATTTCACATTAATTTCAAGTCGCAGTAATTAATTTTTAAATTGTTAATTACAATTAAAAATCAGATTTTAATTTTTAATTGTCAAATTTAATTATGCCCACTGCTATTACTGACCTTTTAAAAATAAACTTGTGGACACTAAATGATTAATAATTGATTACGTTCTTTTTTAAAAAGCAAAAACAGAATGTGATTTAAAATGCAAAATTAACACGTACAATGTTTGAACAAATTTACATTATAATCTTGTAAAATTTAATGTGGGTATACATAAAATGTGGAAATCATGATTTTAATTTCATTATTGCATAAAATCTTACTATTATAAAGTACTGAAAATATTGAAATTACTAAGATGAAAGTCGAATTCCAATAATGTGCTATTACTTTCAATATAACGTAAGTGCACGAAATTTATTATTTAAAATAATAGCGCATTATCGAAGATCATTCACGTGGGTCTCTTTTTACATGGACTTATTTAACACACTTCCGGTGAAACACGAATCACATAACTTCAAAATCGTGTTAAATAAGTCCACGTAAAAAGAGACCCAGGTGTAGATCTTTTCTTTTTCCAAATCGCTGGTTTCTAAACAAACTTTTTTTGCTCTGTTTCATAGTGATAATATACCTCCATGTTTTGTGTTAATGATATGATTGGATGTATAAGCTAGGTATTGTGTAGGTTTTTAGTAAACTGTATTTTCGATTTTGCCATACATCTAAGAATACCAATTTTTGTTCTTGTTCTGATTCTAATGTGAATTTAATTGAAGGGAATATGTTGTTGATGTGTTTCCAGAAAGTTTGTAGCAGTGCTTCACCATATGGCCATATAACAAATGTATTATCCACATAGTGAAGCCAAACTTTAGGTGGATATGGAGTAGTCTTTATGGCTAAGGTTTCAAGTTCCTCCATGAAAATATTTAATCAGGGGAGACAATGGTGAGCCCATACCCATTCCTTGATTTTGTTGGAAGAATTCTGTTTTATATTGAAAGTAGATTGCTTTTATGCAGAATGTTAACAGTTCCATTAAGAAAAGATCTATATAGAACAAACTCATCAAAAATGGTTATTCATAAGTGGGTACTAAGAAAACATTAAATAGACAGCAAAAAGAACTTTCAAGAGAAAAGACAATTATTGGTACTGTAGTGTAACAATACATTTCAAAATAGCAGCCAAATTAAGGAAAATCTGCAATTAGTATAACAACAGAACAGCTTTTCAGAGACATACCACATTATGATGAATTCTAACATCTATAAAGCCTTAACATAAAATGTGAAAAGAAAAAACTGCATCTATGAAATGACATGTGTATGTGGAAAACATATGTTTGTCAAACCAATCATACCATTGAACAGCACTTGCAAGAACATAAACTGATGATTAGAGGAGAGAAAACTGATGTGTCTAAGGTAGCAGACCATATATGTGCCAATGAACATGTTTAATTTCGAAAATACAAAAATATTGGATAGAGAAGAAAAGATACAAAGAAAAAAATTTAAAGAAGCTGTTCACATGAGAATGGCAAAAAATCCCATAATTTGCTTTTAGGAAAAAGTGGAGAAATCAGGAGGAACCTTATAGATAAGTATATGAAATTTCTACTGACTGTTGCCTTTGGTAAGATGGCTGTTTGTTAGAGCCTTACCTTAAAATTCAATACTCAAGAATCTAAAAGTCCAGGTTTGAATCCCATGCTAGTACTGTCACTAGTCAGATCAGCAACATCTGAAGAAGAGGAAAGAATAATACTTCTTGAAATGTTGAGCATATACTAACCTGTTTGAAATGCTATTACTAACAGTTGAATGTATTTGGAATATTTAAATAAAGTTAAATTGTTCTAAAGACATTCAATACTCATATTAGGTGATGGAAATCGTCCAATATAAAAATACAACTAGAAAACCATTATCACAAACCTTCAGGAAAACAATAGTGCCATCTAGTGTAAACTATTGTAATCAATTGATGCTAAAAGGTTGTGCATTTTAAGCCCATTCAGCACTTTCTCATCCAGGTTAGGTTTTATCTTGTAGCTTTCACCAATGAGAAGACTTGGCTCTGAGAACAATGCACCTGGATATTTTGGATCTAATGCATCTCTTTAGCACCCATTTTTTATCTATTTGGTTAACAAAATTGTCAGCACAAAATGAAAACATAATGTTTTCAATCTAAGCTAATTTTTGTATAGTAATACAGATCTGAATCCAGTTCTATATTGTAGTGTCTTGAAACTTTCAATAATCATAGTCAAGATTTATGAAATCCATTAACTAGAGACTAGTATGATGATAATGGATGAGAAAGAACTGGGTAGGAATTAAGATGTACAACCTTTTAGCATCTAATGATTAATACAGCTTGCACTAGGTGGCACTATTATACAAAGAAGTACACTATTATTTTTATGTAAACATGAAAAAAGATTGTTGTGTGATGTTTAACACATTCTAATTGTTAAACTATTATAAATAGTATTTTATTATTGATTATGATTAGCACCCTGTGACTAATGTTCTCTTCAAAGTGGCAATTCATAACCAAACCAGTATAAATGAATTGAATTGTGTGTAATGATCCCACATAGTTGATCACACACAAAATCCCTTTTTGATACTCCTCACAAAAGAGCAATGAAGAATAAGGTATTCAAAGACAATCCAATTATTGGATGTTCCTGTCCTTATTCTATGTTCCAGTCCTTATTCTATTTTCTACTTTATATTATTTAGATACCCATTTACTGACCAGTCTTGTATGACTACCTGGACTGACTATGGGCAAGCTATGTGAAAGAAAAATCTCAAGCTTGATTAGATTATTTTTATTTCAACTAGAATCAAGCTTCAATTATAATGGGAAGCTCTTGAGTAATCAATAATATTGTAAAAGGGAAATGATAAAAGTTGTTTTTAATAAATAATCAAGATAAACTTATTTCTTCAAAAAGATATCATTGGTATATATTATTGGCATTGCCCTGTGTGGGTTAGTGCAGTAATAAATGAGTTGAATCTGGAAGTCAAGCTGCAAGAATCACAGCTCCATCCCATAATTTTCAATGCTGAAGTAATACAAAAGTTTTACATACTGTTGAAGAGATTCAAACACATCCCAAGATTTCAGCAGAACTCATTTTCTCATTGAGAGACACCATTTATTCTCATTCACTTTCTATAATTGGTTGGCTTTACTTTTATTTATTTTTTTAGGAATAAAGAAAAGTAGTGTTTCAACACTCATCTATTTGTATAGTGTTTGAGGTTCAGATGTGACAGTGTTGATCTTAGGACTACATACTGCTAACTCTTAAGTTTGTTAGTCCATTACTAGACTATATAGAACAAAACATTGATTCTTCTAATAATAATAAAAAACTTTATTAACAAAATAAATATTTACAATTTATATAAGTAATTAAACAAATGATAAATACATGTTACAGTTGTGTATACCAGAACCCAAAGAATTTGATATATTCCACTATTAAGATGAAAATGCTCCAGGCTATTAAATAGCTACTTTCACCTCAAGGAGATTGACCTGTAGCAATGTAATAGAAGAAAACTCTAAGACATGCAACTCAAATGAGTGAAGCCACCCAAAAGAATTTCAACTTTTACTCAAGGTAAATGTTTATCTGATAATCTCACATAAGAGTTATTCCAGGACCACCCCAGATTCAATTCATTATCATCCTTGGCAAAAATATCAGACATTGATTGAAATAAGTTTTCCAATCACTATAGTTTTCTCAGCCAGTTGAATTTCTTGTTATCGAATATCATAGTACATCTTATATACTATATTGTCTTAAGGGTATGCACAGTTACCATTGCATTGTGGGGGTTAATTTTTCAATTAATTGACTAAGTAAAAGTTTTAAGTTTATGATTGACCTGTGGAACACTCTGGCTCTTATCTACCCAAATGCCAAACATTCTTCGAATAAATGCTGAAAAGTTTCATCACCAGATTTGCATAGTAAACAGAACCTTAGCTGTCGAAAACAAGCCATTCATTAGTTTGAAAACAAATTTCCAAGTAGGATTGGAGTGCATATATAGAATGGAACTTTTTCAACACATTTACTTTTTATATATCCAACCATGCATTGTCATGACTTTTAAAATGATTCATTAAGTCTTTATATTTAATACCTTCCAAACTGGGCATTTTCAGATCATCCTGGAGATCCCTATAAGCAATGAACAAGTCGGCTATAAAGGATCTTCCCTTACATCTAATTTCATTAAAGGTACCAGCATGATCAACCAAAGGCCCAAGAAGTTGACTTTTAAATGTGCTTGCCTTGATGTAAGATATGTATAACCCCGGATCAATCAGACAAAGACCTTTTTTTTCCTATTTTATATTCTGTGAAATCAACTGAATGGGTAATTACATTCAAGGTCATGCAGCATTCATGCAACAGATCTGGTTGGTTGAATTTTTCATCCAGAAACTCTTAGCTCTTAAGTCCACCATTCTATAGCTGAGCTATCTGCACAGAGCTTTAAATATGTATAAGAAAATTAAATAAATCCATTTAGCATATGAGTACATTAAAAACATATTTCTTTCAACACTAACAATTAACAAAAATAATGAAAAAGTTTTAAGTACTTAACAGACAGGAAATAATTTTTTCTTTACTCTTCAAGTTTATGAATAAAAAGCAATTTTGCATTCAATGATCGTGAATTAGTTTTCAGTTATAAGGAAAAAAACTTTCTATCACTAGATTGCCATTTCATAATTTATAGATATCTCTTTGTATTGGATTAAGTTTCAAGATCTATTGACAAGAGTGATACTAAAAATGGTCATAATATTTTTTTACAATAATTACTTTTAATTCTAAAGCAGTATACTGAATGTTTTGGATACGGAATTGGAAGGTTTGAATACAGGATTTTTCAGTCTTTTCATTTTCCACTCCATATTAAGCAACTGACCCACATGACCACATACCTGTGAAAATATACATAATCCCCAATATATGTATTTTATGCAGAACCAGCATTCATCTATTGGAGTGGAGGATGAACAGATTGAAAAATTCTTTGTTCAAATACTCTACTTACATATATAAAACATTAGTGTAAACAAGTTACACATTGCCTTAAAATTACATATTGCTTAGGAAATAGATTGCATTTTAGTATAAAATACATAATGGTCTGATAATATGAGAGATTAGATTGATAAAATGTCTACATGGGTATGACTACAATATCAAATTTACCAAGGGCTTTGAGTATTATGTCATTGGTTTTTCAAAGAAATGGATAGTTGAATTGTTGGAAGGTGAGAAGATTGAAGCCTCTCCATTAAAGTTTAAGGAATTATTATCTTAATATAAGCTAAGCACTGATTGTATATATAAGTGGGAAATTATGATCTGGCCCAATGGATGAGTGCTGGTCCTGCAAGAAATATGTATATTGGGGATCATGTATTTTTTTCACATGTATATGTGGTCAAGTGCATCAGTTGCTTGAGATGGAGTGAAGGACAGACTGAAAAGTCTATGTTCAAACCTTCATTCTAAATGATTACTTTTTAATTTCAATATTTTTATTTTATTTAATTTGACAAAATGAATCTTTAAGTCTAGCATGAGGTTATAAGACCACAGTAAAAATTTATTCAGCAAATTAGGTCACAAAATGGTATTGGAATGAGTCATCTGGCTTTTTAGTTTATTAATCATTGCTTGGAGACATCACAAGACCAATAAAATATAATTTGATATTAACAACATCTCCCTGCTGAAGAAGACTGCTAGGTTGTTGAAACTTTCAAATAATTGAGTAAAGAAAAAGCATTTTGAAGAATATAAAGAACAAATAAAGTTTTAAAGACGTCTTACTCTCAAGTTGTTGAAAAAATATAACAACTTGTACTATTCATCAAGAAAGGTAAAGACAGAGGATAAAACTTGATTACAAAATATTACTACGTTAACTATGAGTTCCAGACAGCAAGAAAATTATCAGTCCATATTTAAAAATATTTAAACATTAAAAAAATCAAAATATTCATTCATGTAATTATAGAGAATCATTAATTTTAAAGGTAATAAATAGTGGATATACTTGTGCATCTATTTGATTAGAGATTTATTATTCTTTAAAAATAATATTTAATTTTTATTACAATAAAAAAGTCACACATTTCACTTCAAATATTAAAAATACTAATTTGTTTTCTATAATATATGGAAGCAAAATAGTAAATAGAAAACTACACAACCCTTGCTTTCTTATTTGAAGACTGAGTAAAACTTTGAATGTTCTTATTCGTCGATTATGTTTCTATTCATAAAAATATTCATGCAAAATAATTAGAATTATTTTAATTTAGCTTCTAAAAATTAAATTACGTTGCATGGAAATTGCTCAAATATAATGAAAAAAATTCATAACTATTAAAAACTGTAAGAAAAATTGCCAAAAATTGCCTGCAGTAAAACAGAAGAATTATTTTTCACCTAATTACGACACGTGACATGTCGTCGCCATTGATTTCTGTTGTCTTAGAAGTTGAAATGCTGATTATTCATTTCTTTTGTCTTTTCTACTTCTAAAATTAAATTTTTATTAATAAAAATCTAAATCTAATCACATTATTAGTCAATATATTGTGAAAAATAATTATAGAAAATGTAAATAATTATGAAAAATAGATATTTTCTATTTGCAGTTGCCGAATGTCATTGATTTATAAACTGCGATCGAATATTGTTCATTTCTCTTGATTATTATTCTTCTAAAAATTAAATATTTTTAAATAGAGGTTAAGTACAGTGTTAGTTAATATATTATAAAAATTAATTATAAATTTAAATAATTATGGAAAATATATGTTTTTTTATGTTCCGAAATGTATTATGAAAGAATAAATGGATTTTGTATGTGCTTTCTGAACATTGACAATTAGAACCTCCTATTCAACAATGGCAGGAAGAGCGTGAGCTTTTTTTTTTTTTCATATGTCATAGCATCTGCCGGGACGCGAACCCACACCCGTGTGCAACCAACTACTTGCTTGCATGGCGGCTGCGATACCTCTCGGCTAACAACGCAAGATGAATAATTGGCTCTTTGTAAAATTCAAATTTTTTTGCTAGAATACTGACCCCTACAGATTTTTTTTAGAATTAAAATACTTTTATAAATTAAACTCAGTTCTTGAAGGTAAAATTAATATACAATAAAGAAAATGTGGCTGAAAGTGACCAAGAGATGGTGTACTAAGGAAAATTCTGGTTTTAAACCATCAATGTTATAATACTGGTTCTAATATTATTCCCCCCATCTCAGGAGAGTGAAATATTCATCAGGTTCATCAATTGCTGGGTTATGTGAGGTTTGAATGTTTTACAATTTTTATTTTATTTTCTAAAAATAAATACATACCCATGCTAGACTGGATAAAAACTAATTGTCAGAAAAATAGTGTGTGATTGGAATCCAAAAAAAAAATTTTAATTTGCTCAGCTTGCTTTTAATCCGTGTTATAGAAATGGAATTGTTTTTCCCTTGCACAATTAGTCCTTTATACTATTGAGATTCAAATATATAATTCATACATTTTATGCTACTACCCCCATTTAAGTTATGTGGTACAATGTGATGCGCTATGGTTTTTCCTTTATCACAGTCCGGAATCTCTCGGCCACTATGCCCAGAGAAATCTGTTAGCCACCTTAGCTTATCTTTCCATTCCCAATGCTAAGTTTTTCCCAAATTCTTCTCTATCCTGCTCAATCCCAGTCCCACATCATCTTTGTTTGCTCTATGGCCTTTATATCTAAATCCCCTTTATCTTTTTCCAAACCCAGCGTAAAACTCCAAGAACCCACTTTTTATTCTCCCACAACTTCATTATTTGTACTCTTTCTATTGCTTGCAAGTATTTACATTCAATTAACAGATGCCTACTATTTTCCATGCCTTCCTTACATAACTTGCAGACTAAAGCACCCACATTCCTCCATTTATGTGTATATTTCCTTGTTGCTAATGATCCTGTTTGAGCCTTAAACAGTAAACTACTTTCCTTGCTATTATCATAAATTAACTCACACTATCCTGTTTTCTTCTATATATACTTAAATTCTTTTTACATTCTATACTAGTTATGCATCACTCCATTCTTTGCCACTATAGCACTCAACAATTATTCTAACACAATCATCCCATCTTTTGTACAAGTATAATGACATAAAGTGTTTATCTGAACCTTCTACATATTATACTACCTTTCTCACCTATCTTGTTGCCTGCCCTTTACTCGTAACCCAATTAAATACTATTTTGACTACTCTCTTATTATCTATAAATTGCAATCTACCAAAATTTTTCATTTTATATACAGCCAAGAAATTCACAATGTCACCTAGTTTTAAGTCTATGTATGTTCAAATGAAAAAATGAATCCACTTTTCAATTGTTATCTAAGTTCTTATACAGTTTGTAGATTAGAGAATGATGATTATAAAATAAATTTTTAATACATAAAAGATTTTTTACAGTTCCACTCTAATTTCTAATTAATTTAGTAACCTAACAACCAACCAACCTTATCTAACCTTAATATATATGTTAATGCTAATCTGGAAACTACATAAACAAATTTTAAAAAAATTTCCATTTAAATTACTCAGCCAATAAATGCAATGTTACCTGCTATTAATTGATGTGATGTGATGTACTGTGGCTTCTCCTTAAACAAAGTCAAGAATATCTCAGCAATTATGCCCAGATAAACCTGTTAGCCACTTAATTTTCAATTCCCCACTCTAAGTTTCCCCATATTCTGCTCCATCCCATTTCCACAACATAATCTTTGTCAACTCTATGGCCTTTATATCCAAATCCCCTTTATCTTTTCCCAAACCCAGCATAAAAACCAATAATTCACTTTCTGTATAATCACTTTTTTCATATTCTATTCTTCCATAACTTCATTATATGTACCCTTTCTGTTTTCAAGCATTTACATTCCTTCCTTACATAATTTACGAAATAAATCACCCATATTTTTTCTATTTACATGTATATTCTCTTGTAGTTAAAGATCCCATTCAAGCCTTAAATATTTTACTTTTACTTTTCTTTTCTTTTGATGTGATGTATTGTGGCTTCTCCTTAAATGAAGTCAAAAATATCTCAGCAATTATGCCCAGATAAACCTGTTAGCCACTTTCTTTTTCATTCCCCACTCTAAATTTTCCCATAATCTGCTCTATCCCATTTCCACAACATAATCTTTGTCAACCCTATAACCTTAATATCTAAATCCCCCTTATATTTTCCCAAACCCAGCATAAAAACCAATAACTCACTTTCTGTATAATCACTTTTTTCATATTTATTCTTTCATAAATTCATTATACGTACCCTTTCTACTTTCAAGCATTTACATTCAATTAATAAATACCTAATATTTTCTATTTCCTTCCTTACATAATTTACAAAATAAATCACCCATATTTTTTCCATTTACATGTATATTCTCTTGTAGATAAAGATCCTGTTCGAGCCTTAAACAATAAACTACTTTCCTTACTATTATCATATATTAACTCACACCTAATATTCTGTTTATTTCTATATATATTTAAACTCTTTTTACTCTCCATACTATTTCTCCATCTCTCTAACTCCCTATTCTTTATTAATAAATCTATTCTTTTATCCCATTCCTTGCTACTATAACACTCAACAATCCTCTTAACACAATCATCCCATCTTTTGTACAAATATACTGATATAAATTCTTTATCCAGATCTTTTGCATACCGTATTACCTTTCTCACCCATCTTGTTACCTGCCCTTTAACCCAATTAAATACTATTTTGACTATTCTTTTATTATCTATAAACTGCAATATACCAAACATTTCCATTTACTTTTTGCATCTCTCATATGAAAACTTGACCATCCCATTTCTCCTTGAATTGCCTCCCTTGCTGTCCCTACTTCTGCATCCAATGCATGTCTTCCTACTTCCCGTTGAACTTTTTTTAAGTAATTTAATATCTCTTTACTAACATATAATGCATCATTACCATATGTTAACCCTGCTACTGCAACTCCTTTTCATATAATTCTAGCTAGATCATATTTATTATATGAAAACACTGTTAATTTCTTTATCAATCCCTTTCTTTTCTTTGTTTCATTTATCAATTTTTTCTCTCATTCATCCAAATAATTTTTCTGATTACTTAAAATAATTCCCAAATAACTATATCTATTCACCACCCTTAGTTTAATACCTCTCAATAAAAATTATACATCTCTTTCCCCAGTATTAACCATCATTATATTAGATTTTTCTTCACTAAATTTAATCCCCATCTCTTTACCCACCCTTGCACAAGTCCTCAGCATAACTTCCATATCTTCTCTTTTTTCTGCACACAAAAATATATCATCCGCAAAAAAAAAAGATCTGACAAAATATATACTCCCTTTACTACCTATTAACGGTATCTCTATCCCTCTTCCTAATCTTTCTATTGCTCTTTCCATTTCACTCAAATACAACAAAAAAAATAGGTCTGCAATCTACTGAACATTTTCATTTTGCTTTTTGCATCTCATATAAAAACTTGACCATTTCCTCCTTTGCAATCCATACTTCTGCATCTAATGCAGGAATTTCTACTTCTCTTTGTACTTTTTTTAAGTAATCTAATACCCCTTTACTAACACATAATGCTCATTATCATATGTTAACTCTCCTACTACCACTCCCTTCCATACAATTCTAGCTACATCATATGAGAACATTGTTAATTTCTTTATCAATCCCTTTTCTTTTCTTTTTATCAATTTTTTCTCCCATTCATCCAAGCAATTTCTCTGATTACTTAAGATGATCCCCAAATAGTTATATCTATTCACCACATGTAACTTTATATCCCCCAATAAAAATTATTTGTCTTCTCTTTCCCCAGTATTAACCATCATTATATTTGATTTTTCTTCACTAAATTTAATCCCCATCTTTTTACTCACCCTTGCACATGTCCTCAGCATAACTTTCACATCTTTCCTTCTTTCTGTACACAAAAAAATATCATCCACAAATGAAATACCCGACAATGTATATACTCCTTTGCCACTTATTAATGGTACCTCTACCCCTCTTCCTAGTCTTTGTACTGCTCTCTCCATTTCTCCAAATGCAACAATAACAAAATAGGTGACAGAGGACATCCTTACCTTAGTCCCATCCCATTTTTAACTTTAATTGCTTCTATATTCCCTAATTGATAAGTATAGTAATTATTTTCATATAATTTCTTAATAATATCCACTAAAGCTCCATCCCTTCTCAAATTTACTAAACTTACCCATAATCTATTTCTATTTAGTCTATCATACTATACCTTCTCTATATCTATAAAAACCATATATAACTGTCTACATATATTCCTACTCATATCCATAAGTTGTGTAACTACAAATAAACTATCTCCTATATGCCTATCTAATCGAAAACCTCCTTGCATTTCTCCCATTATATTACTTTTTTCCATCCATTTTGCAACCCTTCTAGCCACCATATATGAAAAACTTTATATAGTACTGACATTACTGCTATTGGTCTATAATTGTTTAACTTTCTATGACCCTTACCATTCCTTTTAAATAATAGCCTTACTCTTGTATTATTCCAACTACCTGAAAAATTTCTCTTCTGTACTATCTTATTAAAATATAATAGTTTTAATTTTGCCTTCTGCCCTAAATTCATAACCATCTCTGCTGCCCATCCATCCAAATCTCTTGCCTTTTCACCTTCCAATTTCTTACTTGTCTCATTCAGTTCATTTTCTGTAAATCGGATATTCCCATTATTATATGCTCTCATGTTTCCTATCACTCTGTCCTTCACATCTAACATCTTTTCTATATCCATTACATACTTGTTTAATATTATCTCTAATTCTTCTCTAGAGCTACACTCTATTCCCTCATCATCCAGTAATACTAATTCTCTCTCCCCTACATTCCTTCTTTTAATATATTTCTAAAAAATTTTACTTCCATCTCTTCCACTTTTAATGTGATGTGATGCATTGTGACTTCTCTTTATACAGAGTCAGGAATCTCTCAGCAACTATGCCCAGAGAAACCTGTTAGTCACTTTATCTTACCTTTTCATTCTCCACCCTAAGTTTTCCCATAATCTGCTACATCCCATTTCCACAACATAATCTTTGTCAACACCATGACCTTCATATCTAAATCCCTCTTATCTTTTCCCAAACCTAGCATAAAAACTAATAAGTGACTTTCTGTATAATCACTTTGTTCATATTTAATCTTCCATAACTTCATTATTTGTACCCTTTCTGCTTCCAAGCATTTACATTGAAGTAACAGATACCTAATATTTTCTATGCCTTCCTTACACAACTTGCAGACTAAATCAGCTTTTACCAATACAGTATTGACATCTAGAGATTTTAATTGGAATTAATAAATCAATGTTTCAATCATTTAAGTTTTACTGTCAATTAAACACAATATCATCAAACAAACACAATCACTGCAATTGAATCGATTTAAACTGAGAAATTAGAGAACCACAAAGTAACTGTAAACATCCGGAGATCACACATATAGTTATATCCCATTTAAATACAAATAAATAAATGAATTCATTTTTTGTTTGCTAAGTTTTTAATTCTAAATTAAACAATGATGACTGTAAGGACAAATATGATGACTGTAGGACAAATTTGTCATTAATCAATATGTTTTTACAGCCCTACTTAAAACAGTTTATGTTTAAATTTACAGGTAGATTAAATTTCTAATCATTTTGACAACCTTACAAACAAACAATCATTAAAAAAACAATATGCCAATACTAAAGTGGATGCGGTATAGGAAAAATTACTCAGTAACCTACATTTAAATTATCCAGTTGATAAATTCACAACACTACTTTGTCATATGATCACCATCTCTTATACTAACACATAATTGTTTATAAACAAGACAAAACTCTCCATACAGTAGTGTTACCCTATGCCAACCAGGATATTGGATGAGTAGGCATTAGATAGGGATTTTATGCGCAAGCCTTCTGGCATTCATTGATTACTCTGTTTGGCACAGGGTGGCACTACTGTATGGAGAGTTTTGCATGTTTATAAACACTACTTTGTATTAAAGTCTAGCTATGTTCAAATAAATGATGCATTGCTTATCACTTTTCCTCCATGTAAATGAAGATATGTTATAGTTATTAAATAATTATAAATTAAATTGACTATAAATCTGAATGAAGCTGTAAAAATATCTTAGTTTATTAAAAATTTGTCTTTATTGTTATTATTATCTAATCAAAAATTTATTTAAGAACTTAGATGACATATGAAAAGAAATTTGTTTTCCAACTTGAACATAGATGGAATTTAATATTAAATGGTGCTGTGAATCTAGTAGATTGTTGTACAATTTGTTTATATGATTGACAGTTTAGTATTAACGCATTCAGTTTATATGTATGTGTATAGAACATGTATAAATTGCTTTGGTATATGCATTGCATTAGATAAGTTACTTGTCTTATATCAATATTATTAACCATATAGTTCTCACTAGTATGTAATTTAAAGTATCACATAGGTTTATTACAATTTATATATCTTTAAATCCAATTGCAAATTGTCCTACAGATTTATTATGGACATGAAATTGATCAAGGCGGGAACAGGGTGGTAAAATTTTAGAATTGTTTGTTGGTAAAAAAATATAGTCAAAATAGGATCTGCAGTTTTTCTGAGACATAAATAGCCATGCTGAAATCATTGCACTACTTAAGGTATATAAAAAAGTTAGGATAAAAAACAAAGATCAGATGGATGATTATAATCTTGAATAGGATCATTTAGTAACTTATAAATAATACAAATGGCAAAAATTTAGAGCACTATCATTTAAATAAGCTATTGAATGTTGTAAGAAATTGATTCTAATGTAATTTATTCTAAAATTTAATTTAAAATTACTTATTCTGGTAATGCTGTATTGTTTCCATATTTTCAAACTCACCAACTAAGATTTCAGTGATCCCTTGTTTGAAAAAGTACTAAATATTATAAATTTCAAGATTCATTTCTTAGTCAAGCATTCTGTTCAGCCTCTCTCTCCCTCTTCTCTAAATATTTCTTCAAATTTGCATTAAATCTACCTTTTAACTAATTACTTTTGAAAAATTTTAAATGTGTGATTTTTTTTTCAATTAAGTTCTATTATAATTAAATAAGTGGATATATATATATATTGTACCATTTATTTATGTATATGGTACAAATTACTATTTAATATTGTGTATCATTTAAATAAAAAAAAGAGAGAACCCGATCTTTAATTTTTTTTTTTGTAATATAATGTTGTCTTAAGAAAACGTACAGTGAAAGTTTAATTTTTCTTTTTTTTTATATAAGTTAACTAAAATAAATTCAATGTTGAAAAGTGCATACTGAATAATTGATTCAAATAGTGAAAGAAAATTCCAAAGGTAAAAGATTGCTATCAGAAATTCCGACTTTCTGATAGTAATTAAAAATGGCAGAAATTCTTAACGAGAAAACAGACTTTGTAATAAAAAAAAGGAGAATAATGTAGAAGTTTATAAAATAGAACAAAAGGTAAAAAGAAATATGCATAGAACTTCTAAAAAGAATCTGGGAATATAAAAGGAGCCGACAAATTTGAAAAGTGTCTTTTGTCTTGTTGTTCCAGAGAGTGTTGAGCAATTTGAAGTGCCTCGTATTTTTTTTATACAAAAAAAAATATTAATAAAATGTGTCCACTTAGATACGAACTGAAATCGCTCACCATGAGTGAGTAGAACTCTATCGTTTGCTGACACTTTCTCTCGAGAAAAGTCACCTAGATCGTCATCTGGCTCTACCTAAATTTGATCGGAGATTTGGAAGAAGTGAAACTAAAAAAAACAACTACTGCGGACTACCCACTGACTGAATTGGACGTCGGAGGATCAATGACCTATTTAAATATCAACTTACCGGTAAGTTAATGGCCATAACTTTTACATAAAGTTTTATGAATAGAGAGTTGAATGAAATGTTATCCCATAATTTTTTTGGATCGAAAGATTTGCGAACTGAGAAGTGAACTAAACTGTTACCACGGAAAAATAAGACACCAACTAGTGATTACTTCAATATTTGAATCAAATTATTAAATTCATATGCACAATACTTTCCAATATTATAATTTTGTCTTAATCTTAAATATTAAATGTTTGATGGGCTAGAATAAATCTTTATTATTAGCTTAACTTTCATTGTACGTGTATAAAATTAATGTTATGATATTTAAGTTTTATATTTAGTTATTTAAATTCAAATTAGTATACAAATTATCTTTACTAAATAGATTTATTTTTTTTTAATTAAGTCAAAGGGGAATATCTTCTACTTAACGGGAATTTTAATCCAGATCGTATAATTATTACTTTACGAGGTACAATATGTTCGACGCAGGCTCAGTGGGTCTAACGACTCTGGCGCCCTCATGTAGAAATTAAAAACTGATCCAGCTCACAATTGTACTCGGTAATAATTCTAGGCCGAGCTGATCAGGAAAGGTAGTTATGTTTTTAGAATAATAATGAAACGTTTTTCTTTTTTTTAAATAAAATAAATGAACCTTTATTTTTCTTTTACATAACTTGATCAACTCGCGCATTTATAATGCATATAGAGGCCTAGAAATATGGAAAACGTTACAATGGCTTGCCCAACTCGGGCTTACAAAAAAAAAAACACGACCTGAGAAAATTTAAAAACGGCATAAAATTGAGAATTTAATGTCCGTAGCTGGAAAATAAATATGACCACAAATAGTGCGCAAGTCTAAAAAGTTATTGCGTACAATTACAAAAGTTTTTTTTTAAGAATATAAGATTTTAAATAAGTTTATATTGAAACAAAATAATAGCGGATAAATTAAATAATAAATAAAATCGATCAAAGACTAGTAATGACAGTAAAGGTAGAGAGGGATGGGCGAATATAGGGTGATAAAAGAGAGGGGTGTCGGTGAACGAATTTATTAACAAAGCAAAATAAAATATTGAATTTATATTGTAACAATTGATAAAGTTAAGATTTTGTTTACTATAGCAAAAATAAGCAACACGGCCATATATGAAATTGAGAAGTAGTAAAAATATACAAAATATGGCAGAAGGCGAGAAAGAATTAAAAGAGGGCATGGAACCCTTAATAAGAAAACTATTATATGAATGCATGATGGAATTCAAAGAAGATATAAAAAAAGAAATGGCAGAGATGGTCAGAGAATTGAAAGAAGAAATAAGGGTAGACATTAAAGAAATGAAAAAAGAGTTAATAAGGGTAGTATATGAGAAAATAGCTAAAGGATCGCAGAGCACAGAAGTGATAGAATTGAGATCCGATAAACAAGAAAGCCAAGAGATAAAATTCATAGAAAATAGAGAAAACGTGCCGAGTGCAGTAAACCCCTTTTTGAAATTAAAAATTTTCTATGGACAAGATGGAGAATCACCCATGGAACACCTAAATAGCCTGCAGGGGTACTTCGCGATAAACCCCATGTCAGAGGACGTTAAGCTAACGGTGGCAGTTAATCATTTACAAGGGACGGCGCAAGCTTGGTGGGAATCCTTGTTTAAGAAACCAAAGAACTTTACGCAGTATGGTCACATATTAATCAAATGTTATTGGAATGAGGACCACCAAGAGAGAATTAAGAATAAAGTGGCTCAAGAGAAATGCAGAGAAGGGCATTATGTACCATTTTTTTGGAAACAAGTAGCGCAACTACGAGCGCTGACAGAGTGCAAATTGACAGAGAAGCAGATTATCAAGATTATGCGGAAAAATTTTCCCGATCCCATAGGGCATCTGTTGATAAGTACTGGATGTGAGACAGTAGAGAGAATGGCAGAATTACTTAGCACTTTTGAGAATGACAAGGCTGGAGAAGAGACAAGTCCTAAACACTTCGACAAAATACCGAACTAGAAGGGTCGACTACAACTGAACACTATGGTGTTGACTGATAGTTCTGGAAATCAAAGGAAAGATAAGGGGTCCCTAACTAAAAATAAAGGGATGGGAATCCGTGCAAGACCTCCATCACCAGATGAAAAGTTTAGGAGTGAAAATAAATACAAGAGAGAAGACCTTGACGTAAAATGGAGAGACTGGTGCGAGCAACACAGAGAGGGGTTCGATCCCTATCACCTCTGCCATCAACCAATTATAGTGATAGATAACATTGAAAGATAAATTTGGCCGGATGACACCCTGCAGATCTCAGATATGCCTCTGGAGAAATGAAAAAAATAATAATGATATGAAAACGTGCAACTAGAATATTAAAATATATATATAAATTTACATAATTTACAGAAAGAGAAACACGATCATGGCTGATGTAGACGTAAGTCACAAGTATTTGACTGGGTAGGCGATTATTGAAGGGGGGAAAAGGCATAGACCCGAGTCCTAGTATGCAGTATATAACATAAGACCGTCTTTAAATGCTCATCAGTCTATTTCTAGCAGAGATCCCAATATTGGGGAGGACGGACCAGGTTGCCACGAGCCTGTAAGACTCAAAATGATGAGCAATGCTCGTTTGTGCTTATAACTTGGGCTTCTTATCATTACTATTACGTTTAAGTGAAAAGGACACAGATGAATGTGGAAATATTTTGCATTCCGGCCATGTTAAACCTAAAAGTGGGCATTAAAGCCAAATGTCGCTTGTTGAATGAGTCTACAAAATATATCAGCATGCTAATAAAAAAAAAAAAAAAACAACAACAACACCCGAATATGGACATAAAGACTTATGAAGAATAAAATTAGTTTAAATCCCTAATTTTATTCTCATTCCCCTGCCCCGGTGGTATTGTACCATTTATTTATGTATATGGTACAAATTACTATTTAATATTGTGTATCATTTAAATAAAAAAAGAGAGAACCCGATCTTTAATTTTTTTTTGTAATATAATGTTGTTTTAAGAAAACGTACAGTGAAAGTTTTTTTTTTTTTAATATAAGTTAACTAAAATAAATTCAATGTTGGAAAGTGCATACTGAATAATTGATTCAAATAGTGAAAGAAAATTCCAAAGGTAAAAGATTGCTATCAGAAAGTCCGACTTTCTGATAGTAATTAAAAATGGCAGAAATTCTTAACGAGAAAACAGACTTTGTAATAAAAAAAAAGGAGAATAATGTAGAAGTTTATAAAATAGAACAAAAGGTAAAAAGGAATATGCACAGAACTTCTAAAAAGAATCTGGGAATATAAAAGGAGCCAACAGATTTGAAAAGTGTCTTTTGTCTTGTTGTTCCAGAGAGTGTTGAGCAATTTGAAGTGCCTCATATTTTTTTTTATACAAAAAAAATATTAATAAAATGTGTCCACTTAGATACGAACTGAAATCGCTCACCATGAGTGAGTAGAACTCTATCGTTTGCCGACACTTTCTCTCGAGAAAAGTCACCTAGATCGTCATCTGGCTCTACCTAAATTTGATCGGAGATTTGGAAGAAGTGAAACTAAAAAAAACAACTACTGCGGACTACCCACTGACTGAATTGGACGTCGGAGGATCAATGACCTATTTAAATATCAACTTACCGGTAAGTTAATGGCCATAACTTTTACATAAAGTTTTATGAATAGAGAGTTGAATGAAATGTTATCCCATAATTTTTTTGGATCGAAAGATTTGCGAACTGAGAAGTGAACTAAACTGTTACCATGGAAAAATAAGACACCAACTAGTGATTACTTCAATATTTGAATCAAATTATTAAATTCATATGCACAATACTTTCCAATATTATAATTTTGTCTTAATCTTAAATATTAAATGTTTGACGGGCTAGAATAAATCTTTATTATTAGCTTAACTTTCATTGTACGTGTATAAAATTAATGTTATGATATTTAAGTTTTATATTTAGTTATTTAAATTCAAATTAGTATACAAATTACCTTTGCTAAATAGATTTATTTTTCTTAATTAAGTCAAAGGGGAATATCTTCTACTTAACAGGAATTTTAATCCAGATCGTATAATTATTACTTTACGAGTTACAATATGTTCGACGCAGGCTCAGTGGGTCTAACAATTCTGGCACCCTCATGTAGAAATTAAAAACTGATCCAGCTCACAATTGTACTCGGTAATAATTCTAGGCCGAGCTGATCAGGAAAGGTAGTTATGTTTTTAGAATAATAATGAAACGTTCTTTTTTTTAAATAAAATAAATGAACATTTATTTTTCTTTTACATAACTTGATCAACTCGCGCATTTATAATGCATATAGAGGCCTAGAAATACGGAAAACGTTACAATATATATACATCAAATAAAGTTTTTGAAAAGAAAAGAAGTGGTTTTAATTATAGAATTATATGACTATATGTACTGTATGTTTTTGAAAAAAAAAGAAAAAAAAAAAAGAAAAAAAAGGATTGTCGTGATTAGAAACAAAAGTAAATGGATTTCTATTATAGTTATATGCATACACAGTGTGTACCATGAAAAAGAGTTGGTTCTCTCTTCGAGCAGTGTGCACTGCCATCTATGAATGATCACATGACTTCTACAGCAAAATAATTCAGCTGCAGCATATCTAGATTACAAATTATGATATGAAATAAATCCGTGTGTTTGTACATGTGCATATTGAGTTCTATGCTCTTACCATCATAAAATCTTTTAAACAGATTTGAACATCTTCATGACACATAATTTAAATCTTTTTAAATGCTTCTATAGCAGTTGTGCTCAATGAAAACAAAATTCAATGTGTCATATCTGGCCTTGCATTTAGAAGTGAACTATTCCAGACTCCTTACCTGATTGCCTAGCACCCAGTTGTGATCCAAAGGGATTAAATCCTTCACTGGGATTCACGCACCAAATTTGCATGTTTCCAGTAAGGTAGTAGATCTGACATTAAATAGTCAGTCTTTTGGAGGCAAGGCAGAGAGTGAGAGTGAGAGAGAACAATTCCTTCTGTCAACTTGAACGACTGGACGTGCTCTTGAATAAACCCTCTGCCATCAGCAAGGGTAGTCTCTACTCATTATCGCAATGTCCAGGCAAGTCCAATTACAAACTGGAAACTGCTACATCTGCACTCAACTCGAGGCAAACTAAATACATAGCTAGAAGAGTCTTACCAGAGCTCATGAGGCAGGCTAATCATTTAGCTGGAAGTGAGTTCCGTATTCGGCATGACTACCTCAGCAATAACTTGTATAAACCATATGCGTATATTATTGTTTAACTAACAAGTGTGTATATCTTTTAGTACTAATAAATTTTACATATTAATTGTTGATATTTGAAAACCAGGCCCTCTTCACAAACCTGGAGCTTAATTGTAAATATAAGGATTTGAACTCAGACTTTCAAGCACCCTTCTACTATCCACATTATCTCAAACAACTGATACACATGACCGCACACATGTAGAAAAGATAAATAATCACCAATATACGTATTTCATGCTAAACCAGCATTAATTAGTTGATCCAGATTACCATCTCCCACACATATATATATAACCAGTGCTCAGTTTATATTAAGATAGCAAATCCTCACACTTTAATGGACAGGCTTCAATCTACTCAAATCTCCAACTTTTCATCCATCCATATCATTGAAAATCTGATGATGGAAAGTGCAAATCCCATGCCAATACCAACATTATTGCCACACCCATGTTGATCTGAAGTCACTCTGACCCCTCATGTATAGGACCTTATCCATTTACATACATAGAAGAGGGATGGGCAAGATACAAGCTTGATATGTAAATATTTGAAAACCAGGCACTCTTCACAAACCTGGAGCTATGTATGTAAATGGATAAGGTCCTTACATGAGGGGTCAGAGTGACTTTGAGGTCAACATGGGTATGGCAATAATGTTGGCATCAGCATGGGATTTGGGCTTTCCATCATCAGATTTTCAATGATATGGATGGCTGAAAAGTTGGAGATTTGAGTAGATTGAAGTCTGCCCGTTAAAGTGTGAGGATTCGCTATCTTAATATAAACTGAGCACTTGTTATACATGTGTGTAGGAGGTGCTAATCTGGACCAACTGATGAATGCTGGTTTAGCATGATATACATATATGGTGATTATTTATCTTTTCTACATGTGTGTGGTACATGTGTATCAGTTGTAGAGATAGGGTGAATAGTTGGTGGGTGCTTGAAAGTCTGAGTTCAAATCTCCTAAATTTATATTAATTGTTGAGTAGTTGTTCTTTTTATGTCTGTTGGTTTGGAATCAACCTGTAAGCTTAACCAAACACAACACAATGTTATCACATTGTTCTATTATGTGTTAATGTACAAATCATATTCATGTTTTATATCATAATTCTTGATCCAGACATGGTAGAACTTTAACTTTTGGAGGTGACACATAATGCATGGATTGATTTATAGGTAGCACTACAAGTAGCTTGGAAAAAAAACTAGACACATTTTTACTGCATTGTATTGGATTATTTTTATCTATGGTTTCAAGTATATGCCAGAAAGTTTAGATTAAAAAATTAATAAATATGTGGGTGGGAGCAGGACTACTGAATTGTTTATAAAGCAGATGTAATTCGCTTATTTTAAATTTCTATTAGTTTCGTAATATTCAAGTGATAGTAATTTTATCATTATAAAATTTTTGCATTAACCAATTTGCCATCTTCCATAATTGTGAATTTTAATAACTGAAATACAGGCATATTATATAACAATATCAATATATGTAATATATAGAGTATATGAGCACAGACTTTCACAGCATCCACCATCCATCACGTTATCTCACCCATATCACTGATACACTTGAACACATATATGTCGAAAAGATAAATAATCACCAAAATATGTATTTCATGCTAAGCCAGCAATTAACAGTTGGTCTAGTTATCATCTCTACACCTATAAACAATAAGTGCTCAGATGCATATTAAGATAGCCAATCTTCATACGTTAATGGACAGGCTTCAATCCACTGCGCACTCCAACTCTTCAACCGTCCATCCAATTGAAAATTCTAATGATGGAATGTTCAAAGGTCACCCTGAGGCCGAGATTCTTGTCACACCTATGTTGACCTAAAGTCAATCTAACCCCTCATGTACAGGACATAATTCATTTAATACATATTCAAGGGATGGGCATAAAATACGTATATTGGTGATTATTTATCTTTTCAACATATGTGTTCAAGTGTATCAGTATGAGATAGAGTGGTGAGGGGTCGGTGCTGTGAAAGTCTATGCTCATATACCCTATAGTTGTGCATTATGTATTATTAAAAGATTTGATATATTGATGGATTTTGATTTAGGAAAAATTTTTCTCTGCTTTTTTTTTTTTATTAATAATGAAGTTAGCAAAAATTGAAATAATTATAATGAATATTCATTGCGCTTTCTTATTTAAAATGATTAATCAGCTACTTAACATGCTTTTAGAAATATAAGTAGGTATTTACGCATATGTTTATTTTCTCGATGATAATGATTGTTGCCAAAACCTCAAACCCGATATTATAATGCACAGAATAATAAATATTGTTTTAAATATATGTTTCTGTTTTTTAAAAAAATGCTTTGTGGATATGTACCTGTGAAGATAAATATTTAGATAAGCCTTTATTTTACATCTGAAAATAACTAAATTGATTTTTTACAAAGGTTTTTAATTATTTTTTTTTTTACCTAAATCGTAATTTTAATCATTTAAATTATTTATTCCCTGTTTAAAAATGAATAATGCAAAATTTTAAGAAATATCAAAATTGCAAATATATATAAAAATATACATTAGGATGCTTTTAATCTTAGTCGATGTAAGCTTGTATTTACTGCCATCTTTTAAAAAATTCTTGAACTATTTTTAGATTCTTAGCTTTAACTTTAAATTTTTTACAACACAAAGATAGAAGGATATTTTTCATATTTTTTTTTTTTTAAAGACATCACATATAAAGAGTAAAAAGTATAACAGAATTTCGGGCTATAATAATATATAGAAGGTGAAGTGTTTTGTTGTTTTTTTTTGTCATATATCCCTTGTCAAGCGTTGTTAGCCGAGAGGTTTTCGCAGCTGCCTTGCAAGCAAGTAGTTGGTTGCAGACGGTTGTGGGTTCGCGTTCCGGCCGATTCTATGACATATAAGAAGAAATATATACAGATATCCCC
Organism: Epiperipatus broadwayi; assembly: GCA_028023455.1. Lineage (NCBI taxonomy): Eukaryota > Metazoa > Onychophora > Udeonychophora > Euonychophora > Peripatidae > Epiperipatus > Epiperipatus broadwayi. Next base: position 503,059 of record JAQFVV010006543.1, read on the forward strand.
TAACCCTTTCAAAGAAAAAGTCTTTATTAGATAATTGAGATAAGTTCTCTTAAGCTTTTTTCTTTTTTTTTAATTTACACTGGATAAAAATAAAAAGCAGCGAGTTTTTTACCGTTTCTGGAGCAGAGTGTAATGTTTTATTGTTCTGAAGTAATTAAAAATAGCTGATTGCTGATTTAATTTAATTATAGAAGAGATTTACGAAATGAAATATATAATATTATTATTATAGAGATAACAGTTATCCTCGAAAGATCATCTACATGAATTAGTATATTCTATGATAAAAAGAGGACCTAACAGGCAGTAATGATACATTTTTTGATTAGTAGGAAAAATCTTCTCATATATATTTAGTTAGACCAGGAGTCGACAAACTTTTTAACAAGAATCGCAGCCATCTCAATTAAAAATCAGCAAGAAAAAGATCATGAAAAATACGAATTTCTGAATGGATGTGCATATATTTTAACATTTATTTTAGTAATAGAACATAATTAGAATCGTTATACTTTGACAGTTTGATTTACTCATAAATCTCTAATAATCATCATATACAATACTGACTATTCTGTAATAAGGGTAAATTCAAAAGACAATAATAATGCATATTTTTTTCTCCCCTAGAGACATCAAAATATTGGATCAAAGAACCACATTTGACTCGCAAGCCAAAGGAAATATCAACAGATAAAGAAGTAAATCAACCATTTTTCTAAAGACTTTTTAGATTGAAAGATATATACTACTTAACATACTTTCATTATGCAATACGATGTGTTAGGGCTTCTCCTTAATTAAAGTCAGGAATCTCTCAGCCACTACGCCCAGAAAAACCTGTTAGTCAGCTGACCTTCCTTTTCCATTTCCCGCCCTAAGTTTTTCCCATATTCTTCTCTATCATGCTTCGTCCCATTTCCACAATATTATTTTTGTCCACTCTATGGTCTTTATATCTAGATTCTCCTGATCTTTTTCCAAAACCAGCATAAAAATCTCGAACCCACTTTCTACATAATCACTTTGTTTATATTTATTCTCCCACAACTTCATTATTTATATTTTTCTGCTTGTGCGCATTTACATTCAATTAACAAATGCCTAATATTTTCTTTGCTTTTCTTACATAACTTGCAGACTAAATCAACCACATTTCTTCATTTATGTATATATTTACTTCTTGGTAATGATCCTGTTCGAACCTTAAACATTAAACTATTTTTCTGGCTATTATCATAAATTAACTCACACCCAATATTCTGTTTACTTCTATATATATTTAAATTCTTTTTATTTTCCATACTAGTTCTACATCTTTCCAACTTCCTATTTTTTATTAATGCATCTATTCTTCTATCTTATTCCCATAATAACACTCATCCATTCTACTAGCACAATCATCCCACCTTTTGTATAAGTATATCGATATAAAGTCTTTATCCAAATCTTCTGCATACCATAATTCCTTTCTCACCCATCTTGTTGACTGTCCTTTACTCATAACCCAATTAAATGTTATTGTGGCTATTCCTTTATTATCCATAAATTGCAATCTACCAAACATTTTTATTTTGCTTTTTGCATCTCTCATATAAAAACTTGACAATCCCATTTCTCTTGAATTGTCTCCTTTGTAGTCCACACTTCTGCATCTAATGCATGTTTTCCTACTTCTCTATGTACTTTTTAAGTAGTCTAATACTGTTTTACTAACACAATGCATCATTATCATATGTTAGCCCTGCTACTGCCATTCCTTCCATACAATTGTAGCTACATCATATTTATTATATGGAAACATTATTAATTTCTTTATCAGTTCCTTTCTTTTCTTTGCTTCATTTATCAATTTTTTCTTCCATTCATGCAAGCAATTTCTCTGATTATTTTACTAATTGTAACAAAAAAGCCAACAGATCCCTTATTTAGATGTTTCCTTATTTCCAGAAAAACATGATTTTCCTTCATCAAAAAGTCTAGCAATTGCTCTATAATAAAAAACAAATCACATTTGTATTATCTTGATATATTCAATTTTTTGCTCATGATAATACATACAATAATTTAAAGATGTAGTATAAATATAATTTGTCCAAACTTCAAACACTTTTTAGCAAAACTCTTTATTTGTACATACACAGACACCTATGTTTCGACTGACCTGCAGAGTTTTGCTAAAAAGGGTTTGAAGTTTGGACAAATTATATTTATAGGATATTATGGCAAACATAAAGAAAAATGTGATTTTGGTAATATTTGAAAGATGTGCGATACAAGATTGCTTGCAGTCTTCTTCTAAAAGAATTCAAATGAAGCCAGATTTTAATAGTTTTTTTTTCTAATGGCACTTCCACATCCTCCCTCTTTCATAGCAGCAATCTCCATGGCAAATTCTACCACAACCAGTCTAGAATCTAAAAAAATTACTATTGCAAACCTTCTCCAAGTTCTCCATTATTTTATTTTTTTGATTCTATTTTTAGCATAAATATTATCTTTTACTGATTGGTTGATGTTCTTCTTAAACTTTCTGATAAGACCAAAGGATATATAAATAATAAATAATGAAATTTTTTTCATGTAATCCAGATTTAATCATAGATTTTATCAATTTAGATAGTCTAACATCGGTAATATATTTTAATTATTATTTATTATAATTATTTATAATAAAAAAAAATTAAAAATCTGTGACTTCCAGATCATAAAATTTGTCTATCACAGAAAAAAAAATACTGTTCATCATAACTGCTGATGTCCATCTGGTAGAAATGCATTGGTTGCACAGTCTATAAAGCTGGTTCTGCCTGTAACTATATATAAAAAGGTAAACAATTATTTGGTACTGATATAGTATGTTCTTAATGCCATTTTGAATTTTAAAACTTACCCGAAACCCCCGCTGACACATTCAGCAATAAATGACATCGATTATCAACACATGGTTTCAAAAAATGGCAGTTATAAAATCGCAAATTTCATCATGAAATTATCAGATATATAATATAATTGTGATTATATGAGACTTTACTTTTAAAAAAATTCAAATCTTTAAGATATTAATTTACTGAAACTAGTTTAAATCTGAGGGTTGTTCTTTTTTTCTTTCTTGTGTTTGGCTATTGTTTGTGAAGGCCAAAAAAAAAAAATATGAGTTAATGATTTATACTATAATTAAAAAATATTTGATTTTAGCAGTAAACATGAATAAAAAAACATTAAACTTATTCAAATATTTAATTATAACAATAAATAACTTAATAATTTAGTTTGCATAATATATGATAAAACCATAGAAGCTTTCTACTCTAGTACCATCTACATAAAAAAATCTAGGGATAGGATCTTAAATGTTAAAATCATAACTAATTAATTAAACTTACTACATATGGCACTAGAGTGCCTCTCATTTTATTTGCAGATGATGTCTTTTTTGTGCACAGAAAGTAGGGAAGATATAGAAGTTATATTGAAGACATACACAAGGGTGATTAAAGAGATGGGAGATTAAATTTAGTGAAGAAAAATCCAAAGTAATGATGATTAATACTGGGAAAAGAGAAGAGAAAGAATTTTTATTGGGGCATATAAAGTTGTGTAATGAATAAGTATAATTATTTGGAAATCATCTTAGTTAATCAGAGAAATTGCTTGGATGAATGGGAGAAAATTTGATAAATGAAGTAGAGAAAAGAAAGGGACTGATAAAGAAATTAAGTGTTTTCATATAATAAATATGATATAGCTAGAATTGTATGGAAAGGGAATGGCAATATCAGAGTTAACATATGGTAATGATGCATTATGTGTTAGTAAAGGGGTGTAAAGAGAAGGAAAATGTGTTATATGCAGGTGTGCAGATGGCAAAGGAGGAAATTCAAGAAGAAATGGGATGGTCAAGATTTTATACAAGAGATGCAAAAAGCAAAATGAAAATGCTTTGTAGATTGCAATTTATGGATAATAAGAGAATAGTCAAAATAGTATTTAATTTTGTTATGAGTAGAGTACAGGCAACAGATGAGTGAAAAAATAGTACATTATGCAAAATATTTGGATAAAATATTTATGTCAGCATAGTGATGATTCTGTTAGGAAAATTGATGAGTGTTATAGTGGAAAGGAATAGGATAGAAAAATAAAAAATGGGAAGTTGGAGAGATGGAGAACTAGTATGAAGAGCAAAAAGAGTTTAAATATATAGAAGTAAACAGAATATTATGTACAAGTTAATTTATGCAAATAGCAAGGAAAGTAGTTTACTGTTTAAGGCTTGAACAGGACCTTTATCAATAAGGGAATGTACACATAAATGGAAAAATATAGGTGATTTAGTCTGCAAATTGTGTAAGGAAGGTATAGAAAATATTGGTCATTTGTTAATTAAATGTAAGTGCCTGCAAGAAGAAAGGGTACAAATAATTAAGTTGTGGAAGAATAAATGTAAACAAAGTGATTATTCATAAAGTAAGTTCTTCGTTTTTATGCTGGGTTTGTGAGAAGATAAGGGGGATTTAGATATAACAGCAATGGAGTTGATAAAGATTATGCTGTGGAAATGGGAGGGAGCAGGATAGAGAAGAATATGAGAAAAACTTAGGGTGATGAATGAAAAGGTAAGATGGCTAAAAGGTTTCTCTTGGCATAGTGACTGATAGATTCGTGACTCTGAGAAAGGAGAAGCTATAGTGCATCACATCACATCATATAATTTCTTGAGTTTATCTAATAAATTTGCCCTTTAAAATTAAAGTATAAATCATGAGTTAAAAAATTTAGAAATTTCATATTTAAAGAATAACTGAAACACAGGCTTGTTATATACCTGTGGCTATATATATGTAATATAGGGTATATGAGCACAGACTTTCACACCACCCACCTCTCTCCACTCTATCTAATAACAATGATACAGATAGAGTGGAGAGAGGTGGGTGGTGTGAAAGTCTGTGCTCATATACCCTATATTACATATATATAGCCACAGGTATATAACAAGCCTGTGTTTCAGTTATTACATTATAGAGATGTCTGCCCATCCTTGCATATGTATTAAATGGATTATGTCCTGTACATGTGGGGTTCAGATTGACCTTAGGTCAACATGGGTGTGACAATAATCTCAGCCTCAGGGTGGCCTTTGAGCATTCCATCATCAGATTTTCAATTGGATGGACGTTTGAGGAGTTGGAGTGTGGAGTGGATTGAAGCCTGTCCATTAAACTATGAGGATAGTCTATCTTAATATATATCTGAGCACTTATACTATATATATATATATGTGTGTAAAGATGATAGTCTGGACCAACTGATGATTGCTGGTTTAGCATGAAATACGTATATTGGTGATTATTTATCTTTTCAGCATATATGTGTTTAGGTGTATCAGTGTTATTAGATAGAGTGGAGAGAGGTGGGTGGTGTGAAAGTCTGTGCTCACATACCCTATATTACATATTTAAAGAATAATATTTATGTATAATTATATAATCAGATTCAAAAGATTTGTGATTTTTAAAATACTTAGAAATTAAACTTAATGATAATTTAATACTTCGACTTTTTCTGAAGCAGAAGATACAATTCAGAGAAGCATCTAACATCACTTGAATTCATCTTACATAAAAGAAGTGTAGTAAATAACTTGAATTTTTAAATAATCATATCTGCAACAATATTGATTAAAATTTTAAATATATTTCTATAATACAAATTTCACAACATTTATTTTACCCCAAAGAGCAACTGCTAAACTTTGGTATAAGTCATATTTAGATGATGATTAACTTGGATGTAAACAAAATAGTTTGTTGATTTAATTTATTAAAAAGACACAAAATATATAATATAATGCGTAATATAAAAAATATTATTAGTAATATTGAAATATCACTAAATCTTCAAGATAATTTATATGAATTGGCATATAAAATTGACAATCTATCATGATATATTTTTTAGGATATGAAATTTCTGTGATGTGTTTTATTGTACTCAGAAAAAAAAATATTTGCAAAGGAAAACAGCAATTTAGTTAAAAAAAATAGCCATTGCTTACATCAGAGCTTTCCCAAGTGAGGTTCGCAACCTCAGTTGCGTAACAAAATTTGGGGATTGCAGAAATTTTAGAAAAACTAAAAAATTTCTGGATGTGCATTGACCGAAAATTAATTCAAAACTAATCTGGAAACTCTTCACGTATAGTATGTCTGTGAGTTTATAATAGCAACTCACCAACTATGATTCATCAACTTACCCCCACTATTTGATCTATGGATTCTGCTACTGCCTCTGCTTGCACAGTTGAGATTACTGCATCTCCTGAATTATAGTAATTTATCATAAAATTGATCTTCTGTTATTGGTTGACAAGTAAGTATAAAATTAACAGTCCCTATCAACTTTGTGCCCATATGAAATGCTTTCTTTCATGAATTATTTGTTTGTGAGCAGAAACAATAATCAGAAGGTTAAAAATTGGCTCTTTTCAAACAAATTTAATTTCATAAATCGAAGCCAGTATTTATTCCAAAAAAAAAATAAATCGCATGTGTGTTTTATAGATAAATATGGTTTCTATACAATACTAAAGGTAAAAAAAATATGTATTTCTAATCATGTCAATGTTCTTTCCTTTTTATTTTAATTATATTAAGTTTCCAAACATAAATAATAACTAAAAAATTTTCAAGTGAAAACCTTAATTAATTGCGAGGGTGCTTCTTTTTCCAAAATTAAGTTTGTTTATTTAAAAAAGTCCTTGAGATGACTTAGCCTGAAAATTTTAAAGAAATTAATTTATACATATTCAAAAAAAATTTTAATCTTGAAAATTTCTAAGGTAGGGATATGAGTAAAACTAATTTAATTTTAAAAAACACTAATAATTATGATGATTTTTATATATATTATTTTATTTTTAATTATGATATTTATATTTTAAGAAAAAATATTTTTTGTTATAGATAAGTGGCTAAATTTAAACCAAAAGGATAAAAATTGTGATGACCCGGCAACAAATTCTTCATTAGCAGGTCACAATACTAGGGACTTAACTCGAAAATAAAATTTGATGACTCATTTTTGGCATTTGGATTTTATGTTAATCATAATGATGTGGAACATCCTATTAATGAAGTTTTGACTGCTAAGAGAATGAATCTATCCAACATCTTAGTACCAAATATGCAATGTACAGAAATCAACCAAAGGAATATTTTGAATACAAAAAAATGTTTTGAGAAATTTGTTGCTGCCAACAAAAACTATTTACTTGCATTTTATAAAACTTTTTATTTAATTACAGGAAAAAATATGGAGACGAAATTTGTAAAATTCTTATAGCAAATGATACAGTTGCCCGAAGAATTTCTGAAATCAGGAATGACCAATTACAGCAGTTTATTACTAGGCTAGTCTTAAGAATAGCCAAAGTTTGCAATTCAGATGGATGAAACAACTGATATTTTTAAACTTGGCACAGTTGTTATTTTATTTAAGATAATATAAATCATTCTATCACACTCGACGACGTAAAGCTGTAACAACAAATAGAAAAATAAATTAAATGGCTAAGCGCTTTCAAGAAGATGTACTTCTCATATGTTCATGAAGGAAATATACATGAAGAATTCTTTTTTTTTTTGTCACTATTTTGGGAGTGTTTACAAAAGGGAAAGACATTTATATTAAAGTTGATGAATTTTTCACAAGTGAGAGTTTACAATGGAGTAATTACATCAGTGTCTGTACAGATGGTGACTGGGGCAATAATGGATGAGAATATTGGATTTGTATTAAATTTAAAGCTGAAAACAATGAACATGTCATTTTTATTCACTGCATGATCCATTGGGAAGCACTCATAGTCAAAAAAAAATATCATCAGATTTAAATGCTACACTTTGAAATGCTATCAGAATGATTAATTTTAGAAAAAGCTGCACTCTTAACAGTCATCTATTTTCAAACCTTTACAAAGATAGGAATTCCAAATGTCAAACCTTATTGCTACATGCAGAAGGATGGTGGCTCTGAAGAGGGTGATGTTTAGACAGATTATTATAGTTGAAAGATAATGTTATATTTTTAACTGAGCAGAAATGTAATTTTGTTGATTTTTTTCACAATGAAGTCTGGCTTTTAAACCTATATTATTTGTTAGATATTTTTAAAAAATTGAACGATTTAAACATGTCATTTCAAGAAAATAATTGTAACATATTTATGTTAAAATATAAAATTGGAAGTTTTGTTTTAAAAGTGGACATGTGGAAAAAATAGAATGGAAAATGAATCTTTAGAAATGTTTAATTATATTTGCTTTTATAATTGAAAATAATCTTTCTAAAGATTTAATTCAAAAAGTTATAATTGATCATTTGAAATGTCTGAAGACACAACTTCAAAAACACTTTCTTTCAACATTTGATGTTGAAAAAGAAATTTAAGTTCATAAACCATACTTAATTGAAATGATTAATGTCAGACATTTACCATTAAATGCTTAAGAAGTATTTGCCATGTTATCAAGTGACGCAGGTTTAAAACTTGAGTTTTCCAAAAAAAATCATTAATCGAATTTTGACTTTGGATTAAGAGAGAATTTCCAACAGTTGTTTCTGAAATGGCCCTAAACATACTTCTAACATTTTGTACTAAGTATTTATGTGAAGCAGCATTTTCAGCATTAACGTTTATAAAATCAAAAAATCAGTCAACTCTCCAAACCGTTGAAAAAGCTCTACATCCTGTAGTGTCAATCAATATTCACCCAAGATTTAATTCTTTGTGTAAAAGTTAACAAGCATGCCAAGCTCATTAGTTTAAATATTTGTCTTTGTCTTCAGTGGATAATAAAAAATGTTCATATGTATGTAGACCAAAGATTTGTTTTCAAATAAATTTTCTTTATGATTTATTATCAGGAAATGTTTAATTTGTATCCCTAATTTATATACCTTTATACCCAGAATTGTGAAAGTATTTTTCTTGGCTAAAAGAAGTCACTGTAGTGTTTGTAAAAATGGCAGACATTTTTGTGCACTCCAGAAAAACTAGAATTTATTCGTAAGGCTGTTTTTAGATCGCGCTCTGATAGCTGAGGAATTTAATTAGTGCATTGACGTAATGGCGATCGACAATTCCTAGAAATATTTGCTAATTACAAATGCTTCTAGATAAGAGACGTTACCTTATTGGTCAGTGCATTAATTGAGATCGTTGCAGTTTTCAGAGAGCGAATAGAAGACGGTGTAACATCTAGCAGGAATTAGAGGACAACTCCAATAGAGAGCAGTCAGGCAGTAGTGAGTAGCGAGCAGTATTGGAGAGACGTCTGTTTAACATCAGCAAAGATATCTCGCGTCAGTGCTGGCGGTAAATGACTAGCACTCCCAGTGAAAATGTAGTTCACGGGTGTAGCTGAAAGACACCGCAGCAGAGAAGAGCATTAGTTGCAAGAAAAGCATTAGTTGCAAGAAAAGCATTAGTTGCAAGAAGAGAATTAGTTGCAAAGCAGAGCATTAGTTGCAGAGTAGAAGCATTCATTGCAGAGCAAGGCATTCGTTGGAGAGCACTCGTTGGAAAAGAACAGCGTGGGAATTGTATAACGTTATTTGCTGATCGCACAGTATGACTTGCAGTTATAACCTTGGAACAGTCGTAAGTGCGGATATTACAGTCACAAGTGGAAAAAGTTTGAGAAGTCCAGGCTTATATGATTTTTATCAATGTGAAATTGTTTCTGACTATTTTGGTAAAAAAAATCTCCACAAAAAAATAAACAAAAACTGTTATTATTTGTGAGTTTATAAAAAGTTTGAGCATATGAAGTGTCGAAGTTGAGCTGAGATCTACGATTTTGAGCACTAGAGTTCACCAGTTTATCAATTTACTAAATTATGCAAAACTATTTTTTATCTTCTAACAATTTTTCCCCAAGTTATCATTTGACAAAAATAATCTGCACTATAAATTTGCAAATAATATAGGTCCAAAGAATTTTTGGAAAAAATTATCAACATGTGAACAAAATAATCAACGGGAATTATTGCATGACTGATGTCTACAAATTTTTGATTATTATTATTTATTTATTTTTTTGTGGTTGTTGAATGAAGTTCAGGTTTTATATTTTTTTAAAAATATGGTAGTGAAAAACATATACAGTACATTAATTGAAGTGATCTTACCAATATCCATTTTTAAATAATATGCCAACCGGTACAAATTCGCTTACAAATAATGTATGCAAACTGTTCGAATTCTTAAAATTGATCTAAATTATAGCTTTTAAAAAAATCAACATTTACGTATTTTAAAATATATCTTCTTTCTCTCACGCATGCGCGTAAAACAAATAATTAATAAACTTAATTTCGTTTTGTCCTTTTAAAATGTAATTTCTTATATTACTGTGGAAAATCTCATCGCAATGGTAAAGTATCAAACTCTGGAGTTTGGGATCAAAGTATCGATTCCGTTATTGATATTCCCGCCCTTGAAATTCTTATGAACGTTTGAACAATAAGTCTTTCGAATATTTATTTATTTACCCAAATATTGCATTTATAAATTATTCAAACGATTATTATAATGCATCTAAAAATGCCAAGCACGCGCATATTTCAATATTTTAAAACAAACTTTCCTCTAATTTTACTACCGATTGATGACAAAATAATGATAAAAAAATATTACTTCAAGTAATTAACTTATATACGAGCAATTTAACAAATACTGTATCTTTATAACAAAGTCAATGGAGTCACTTTTAACTAGTGCTGCCCTCTTTTTCTTTAGTCTTATGATCAATGGCAAAAATATTTACTAATTTAAGAAGTATCTTAAACATTCTTAAACAATTACATAATTGTAAAAATTAAAATTCTGACATCATTATTTTGAAAAAAATTATTTAAAAATGTATTACGTTGTGTTAGATATATTAACTTATATTTGAAATATATTTCATGCTTGAACATAGCTATTAAACAATCTTTAAATAATATTATTATTAGGCTACTATTTATAGTAGGTGCAAATTTAGTACGCGATCTCTGCCATTTTGAATTTCAAAATCGACCAAAAACATCGTCTGACACATCTAAGTGATAGAAAAGTATGCGAAACGCAAGAAAACGAAATCTTACAAAATAGATATGAGATCGCATAATTTTAAAAAAAAGTAAGGCCAAAACGTGAAAAATCGAAGGTATATATATAAAAGTCAAACTAAAACTTAATTCATTTTACAATTAATTGTATTTTTTCTTACCAGAAGATATTCCCTTTGTTTGCAAAATTTCAGGTTCTGTATCTCATTTTAAATTATAAAATCAAATAATTTATATATAGAGAGAGCAAGATTACAAATAAAATAGTTTTAAACCTTAATCAATAAATGTTAGCCATCCTTCGTTAAATTTAATACATATTTTTTAGAATCTAAACAATATGCTTTGATATGATGGGGGGGGGGGGGGGTAAGAAAAGAAACTTTAAAAAAAAAAACTTTTAAATCTTGTTATTGTTGAGTTTAAAATCTAAGAGGTTTTGCTCTGCTCTTCCTAGAGAGGGGGAAACAAACAATTTAATTTCCCTCACCATTCAAAGTAAACTATAAAAAATCATTTTATAACTTTTTATAGATTCTAAAATTAGTGAAATAAAGTTAAGCCAGTATATATATACAGCCTAGTTTACAAAAATAATATTAATTTCAGCTAATTTATTAAAGATTATTTAGTTTTCATATGAATACCGCTATTATAGACTGCTTACTTGTACACAAACATATATAGAAATTAATATTATTTTTGTAAACTAGGCTGTATATATATATATTTACTGGCTTAACTTTATTTCACTAATTTTAGAATCTATAAAAAGTTATAAAATGATTTTTTATAGTTTACTTTGAATGGTGAGGGAAATTAAATTGTTTGTTTTCCCCTCTCTAGGAAGAGCAGAGCAAAAACTCTTAAGATTTTAAACTCAACAATAACAAGATTTAAAAGTGTTTTTTTTTTTTTTTTTAAAGTTTCTTTTCTTACCTCCCCCCCCCCCCCCATCATATCAAAGCATATTGTTTAGATTCTAAGACATATGTATTAAATTTAACGAAGGATGGCTAACATTTATTGATTAAAGTTTAAAACTATTTTATTTGTAATCTTGCTCTCACTATATATAAATTATTTGATTTATAATTTAAAATGAGATACAGAATCTGAAATTTTGCAAGCAAAGGGAAGAAAAATACAATTAATTGTAAAATAAATTAAGTTTTAGTTTGACTTTTATATATATATACCTTCGATTTTTCACGTTTGGCCTTGCTTTTTTTTTAATATGCGATCTCATATCTATTTTGTAAGATTTTCATTTTTTTGCTTACTTTTTTATCACTTAGATGTGTCAGACGATGTTTTTGGTCGATTTTGAAATTCAAAATGACGGAGATCGCGTATTAAATTTGCACCTTATAGTATCCATTAACTTTTGCATGAGTTTCATTCTGCTGTAAATTCAAATTAGATATTAGTAGTGACAAGGACAAACCTTTATCAATATAATCTTTTAATCATCTTCTCTTTCTCATAATCCTTAATATCAAATCATAAACATTACTTCCTTACGACTCCAAGAAATAAGATTTAGTATTCAAAAACAACTTTTTGACATAGACATATTCCATGTCTAAGAAGGACAAGACAAACATATCACAATCAAAATAAGAGTCATAGATCACATGACCTTATCTCTTAAGCTTGTAAGTTATAAACAGTGAGGATTGCCAATTCCTCAACAAGCTTTGTGATAAATGCTTCCTGACAGATATTTTAAGTGTTGGCTCTGGCTAAGCATTTATCACAAAGCTTGTTGAGGAATTGGCAAACATATCACATTATCTTAAATAGATTTTGAAGAGTTGTTATTGATAACTTAATTTGAGTAATCAATGGATAAAGATAAAGTGTTATAAAATTCCTAATATACAAAACCGACTAGTTTTTGTTCCTGCATTCTGCCTTCATCAGTGAAGGCTAGGATTTAATGCTGGAACTAAGAATTACAGTTGTCATAGAAATGAGTGTCATTTTAGCAGAAATTTGTCCTGCTGTCAGAATTATGCAAGGGAATTAGTTTGGATTAGAAACTTTAGGGTCTTTAAAAAATAAGAATATTAAATTGAATGGTATAAAGAAGTTAAGGTAATGCAAAAATTGGTCAATCTGAAGATTGGGATTTAGAGCATTACTCCATCTGGTGTACATTATTACTGGACTTTACAATGAACAGCTTTAATATAGGAAAAACGATATCTGCAACTACCAGGGCGCCATCTAGGCATTTAAACCTAGAAAAATTTATAAAGTAGGCAGATACGCGCTGTTAAGATTCCACTTTATTTAAATATTCTGATCGTTAGCCCAAGTCACTAGCTCAGTGGAGACGCAGAGATAAAAATCTATAAATTTTATATCTTAAATATAAAAGAATAAAAGCCACTGCCAGAAATTAACACATAAAAATATTTATTTATGCACATATAAAATAACATTTAAATTTTGAGGAATAAATTCAACATTTTAGATTTTTATATTAACTTTTAATTTTACATTTAACTAAGTTTCAATGAGTTTAATATTTTATTTAGATAGTCAAGTATGAATAGACTACATAGATCTGCATTTGAAAAGAAAATATTCTTCCCTGATTTAACCTTAGGCAACAAATTTCGCAACCAAACTGGCGCCAATCCATCTGATACATTCATGTATTCAATGTAGCATGATACGACAACACAAAATACTATACTGTCCGGAAACGTACATCTGAACAATAAGTAGAAATAGAGAAGACATTGACTTTCCACCAACAGGAATGTGACATCTGTTGGCAAGTAGAACAATAAACAAAAAACTCCATAGGAATGGACTGCGGTCTTCTGCCGACTTACAAACCCATCCATAGGCAAACAGAGGGTGTGTGGCGTATATCTATAATCCTGCCTGTAGCAGACCTCATACTACATCTGCTAATTACACAAATATATCCAATCCATTGAACCAATTCAACTACGAAATGAATAACCTAAGATTACCCTCCCTTAATATAACTTTACAAAACTATATAGCCATTCACGCCCGACTTAAATTTAACATTTAAATACGTTCGCACAAATGCATTTTATAAAATTTGTTTTAAAATGTTGAGTACAGATCAGCTGCACAGATTCCACGGTCAAAAACATTCCAAATTAAACACAACCGATCAAAATACAAAATCATCGATAAACGTCACTTGCATAGGGAATATACAAATCCCATTAGCATTCATCGTAAGATGCTTGCAGTGATATCGTTGACATATATTCTAATCGAATGTGAAAACCACAACATTATCAACCGCTAACAAATCTATGCAATGTCTATACCCAACCTTAAATTTCATCAATTAAAATTTAAACAATTTATACAATAAGAAAGGAAAAAAAATGGAAATGATTTTTATCAATCGGAAAACATATAAAATTAAACATTATTAATTGATTTAAAAACTTACAAAAGTCAGATAAGAGTCCGTTTTAACATTTAAGTTGGCTTGTTTATTAATTTGTAAAACTTGACGAAAGTTCGTAATTGATTTTAATAATTGTTCATTTCATATAGCTTATGGTAGAAGAGTCCAGGTTTCTGCTTTTAATTCCCGCGATGCCTCCATTGGAAGATAATGGCCTGGAGATGGCAATAGCTGGTTCAAGGTATCACAGTCTTTTCATTTTTCTTTTAAATAGAGAGTGTGGTATGTGCGTCCTACCACAATTCTCAAACACACAACGCTGGAACTCCCGAAAAAACTGTATTTCCCTTTTTATATTATCCACACAGATTCAATTAACAAAACGTCACTAATCCATCACTTTCGTTAGGGTCCGAGCCAAGGCTTAGTGCTTCCATTGGTCAAGCTAAAATCTCTTTCTTCTCTTATCTAACTTTTCATCTGACTTTTTAATTACACAGCTTTTAGATAATTAATGAACAATCATTTCCATTTACAGATTACAGGAATTAATTAATACCTGTTTTTATTTTAACTTACGTTATTTTTTTATTAAAATATTTTTTATATTTCAATCTTGTATTTTTTTATTAAAAAAAATACGTTCAAATACTTTTTTTTTTGTTTATGAAAAAAATATTTTTAAAGTTTAGCATCTGTGCGAATATATATATATGTTTAACAAACATTTTAATTTTAGCGTTTAGTTTTTTCCTTTTATTTGCGAACTTTTAAGTTTTTATTTTAAATTAATGTAACGACATATTTATATATCGTTACAATAGGATACATATAACTGCGCTCAGAAGCACAAAAGTGACCATATCAGGTATCATGTGTAGCTGTCATTAATATTAATCTTTCTTACTTAAAGGTAGAAGATCCCTTAAAATGTAAAGAGGTTTGTCTCTAAAATATATAAAATCTGACGTGTAAGCAGATATAAACAGCTGTGATAATAAATTAGCTTGGGTTTAAAACTTCAGAGTTTTTTAAAAGTTCAGATTATTAGTATAAATAGTTTAAAGTAGTAAAGACTGGCTGCAATATATGTAAGCATATTAATTCCAAATTTGAATTCACGACATTACTTTTGAAGAGGACGCACCAAAATAGATTTGTACAGAGATATAGATTTTGCAGCACCATAACATCTGTAGTCCATTAACTGATCAAACTAGTAGATGATACTAATGCAGAGTTAAAGTAATTGCTTTTGAATACTAGAGTTGCTTCTACTGGCAGTGAACTTTAGCAATATTCTTGACGAAATTGTGAGTTTTTAAGAAACTACTTACTGTCTAGCATACCAGAGAGTAATGATGTTCTTTCAAGGAAAGCATATTTAATGATATTATCTTTGGTTCCTACAATTCTAAAATTATCTTAAAATTACAAAAATTATATAAAAATGGATCCACTTGAGAACTTGGACATATATCTTATCCTAATTAATGCATTAATTGTCTGACTTTCTTAAAAAACTTGTCTGTGCTGATTGAGTTATCTTCAATAGCAGTGATCTTTTTGAAGAAGAGTACATGTTTTAATATCTGGTCAAAACTCATAAACTTAGAAATAATGCTCTTGACTTTGATCATATTTGATATTCTCTATTGGAAGAAATTGATGATGAAAACCTTAACTTTTAATAACATTGTAAAATATTAGCAAGTATCACATCCTAAAAGAGTAATACAAACCAATTATATTTTTGGTATCCCAACCAAAATGTAATACCAAATGACTTTTTATTTTTTGGAAGTCACTCTGTTCAACATCAGCATTTTCCTTTTTGATTAAATCAATATTTTTCAATGCCACAATGCTATTATTCTTAAATATCTAAACAAACTGATATTATTTTGCTTTCAAAAATACCAATCATTTTAATTAATACCATAATTGTATAACTAGGACTGGTCTAAAAAAAATTTCTGCTTTATGCAATAGCATATTTTGACACCCCTTCTTGCTAAAGAAAACTGATGATTATTTAAATTCATGATGATAATCTAGGCTTCATTATGTTTGGCCATAAATTTATTAATGAACAACAATAAAATAAAATGATGTATTATTATTAATTTAATGTCATCAGATATCGATATGTATGCAAAGTCCCATATTGTTTATTCATATCGTATTCTTTTTCATTGCAACATTCAATGTCTTATAGTTTTTTTTTTCTATCACACAATTGGAATACAAATATTATTTTAAAAGGCAAATCCTAATAGCTATATGAAAAAAATTATTTAACAATCAGTGTAACTAACAATATGCTGAAACAGGAAGATTGCTCTGCAAGTCTTCGTTTCACCTTTCTCTTACATTTCACCTACCCTTATACCTAAATTCGAATCCCAAATCGTTCGTAGTGTGTCTGTACGGCCATTTATATACTAAAATCCCACCTAAAATAAACCACGTAGGCATTATTACTCGTGGAGTCCAATTTTCAACCCTTTATTTGTATTGATATATAAATGTCGAGTATGTGCATGTTTACATATTCATTTAAAAGGTTATATAGGTAAAACTACACACAGACTACGATGATAACTGTTAAATATTAATATCAATCATTGGAATTATATTATTGGATTGTGGTTGTTGAGTTCATTTATTTTAAAAATATTGTGTTGCAATATTTATTTTCTATTGTAGGTAAAATAATAATTATTAAAAGTAGTTTATAAACGGATTCATGCAATTACAATCTAAATGTGAAATAATTTAATATTTTTCTAAAATTATAAAGTTCCCGCCATTGAAAATTAT
The DNA here is from genome assembly GCA_028023455.1 of Epiperipatus broadwayi. Taxonomy (NCBI): domain Eukaryota; kingdom Metazoa; phylum Onychophora; class Udeonychophora; order Euonychophora; family Peripatidae; genus Epiperipatus; species Epiperipatus broadwayi. The sequence goes on from JAQFVV010006543.1 coordinate 520,411, forward strand.
ATAAATATAAAATAAGGCTAGGTTGAGAATATAATAGATTTAAAGTAAAACATGTTGGATTATAAATTCACACTTCGTATGTCTACTTAGGAATTTCCAATTAGCAAAAGTCTTCAACAGAATGAAATAAATGTTTTAATCTTCTTTCAATCTGAGCATTTCCTGGAATTTATAATTGTAAACTAAAAAAAAAACCTTAAAATGGATTCCTTCTGATGTTCAGATAAGAAATAACTAATTGATAAGAATGCAAAAGGTTAAAGGTTTGTCATGCCCCAAGGCAGGTTCTTTTATAAGATAAACAGTATATATTGAATGTTTTTCTTTTGTTTAGGGGAAGGGAAGAAACAAAAGCTGATTCTGATTCTGATGCTGTTTTTCTGCTGTTTGATTTTGCGTTTTGATTTTATTTTCTGAGGTTATAAATTTTTTTATTCTGAGAATTCGGACGGTCTGAACTATTATTTTCGGTATGCTGATCCTGATGTTTTGCTGACCGACCATCTGTGACTTAAATAATCCGCTTTCAATAAAATGTACAAAATGCTGACCTATCATAGAACCGCCAATATGACTGAGTAGAGTCGGCACCGTGGCTATTTTCCTTTCGGAAATAGCTGGCCGCTGCCGATGTACCATCTGACGCATCACCAATATGCCTTAAGGAACCGCCTATGCTGCTGCAAACAGAGACTGAATTAACATGCTGCTAAATCTTATCCACTCCTGAAATGTGCTCCAGCTTCAACCACCCAAGCAACTGAAAGGTAACAAAATTAACCCAAGAGCTCTTGTGATCTAAAACCCGCTATAGCAAAAACAAACTCCCTTTTTCTCGCCACACTTATTATCATGTATGTTTTAAAAATGTATATTTAAATTTATTGCTCGATCTAAACCTTGGGTTAATATCAAATTTAAATTGTTTTATTTGCGTATTTTATGGGCTTGCATAGCATCGACCGAGCGAAGCAAATTTTAATTAATGATACTCCCCATTCCTTATAAAGAATGTAATTTTACGTTCACGAGTCCCTCCCTTAAATGAGATATAGTAAGCCGCTCGTTCGATGACTATATTATTTTCTTTATAATACCTAGATTTGATTCATAATCTTCCAGGATGTATGCAAGGTGTGGGAATAACTATTGGCAGATGTGGGAGTGCGTGGGTTAATTACATTTTACTTAAATTCTCGCACTCACACCGTCCTTTTAATGTTAAACTCCATTATTTGTTTTAAGTATTTCTATTGTAATTCTGAGTTTGGGAGAGTGTAGACGCTTTTCATCAATGCAGTGAATTGCTTAAGTGCCCAATCTTTCGTTATGTCTTCTTTTTTTGAATCGATTTATATTTTAGTGTTGCTGGCAAGGGTATTCGATGTTGAGATCACTTTGTTCTTTAAAAGGGCTTTAAACGGCCAAGTCCGTTTCCCCTTTACTTCTTCCTGCGGTTTCCAGTCAATGTGTGTACCAGAGCGTCACACCTGGGGATGCTGACGCAGTTCTTCGCAGCCATATGCTAGCATACTCCGATCCTCAGGGCTACGGCCGAGACCAATGTGGGGTGCAACATATGCATCTGATTTTATGATTTATTTCTTTATTGTCATCACAAAGTTCCTGTAGTTTAAATGGACTACCACCCTCCATCGTTTCCTAAACCTTGCGAGTACCACTGAATCCCTTTTAAGTACTTTAAGATAATATCATACTCACACATATATTTCCGCACTAAGCAAGTCACTGCTGCCAAGCTCATTGGAGCCGCTCTGCATTTCTTCTGAAGTCAGCCTTTATCGTAAAACTATTTAATATCTTTTATTATAAATAATTCCAGTACTCTTATTCTTGGGCTTCGCATATATTCAAGGTTTAGTAAGGCATATTCGTAAACGATAATTGACCCAGGTTATAGATTAACGAGTAAAATGATTTAATCAATTGTAGTTAACCATTTGACGCCACTATTTAATAAATAAATAGTGCCAGAAATAATATTTAGCCACTTAATAAATCATGTTAATTTAATCAATTCTTTACGTTAGTGTTTATTTTCTGATTCATCTCATTGTCTCGTATTGTCTGGGTTATACACGTATCTATTAAGACATTCCAAATGCTAGCTGTTAATTTATTTATAAATCTCACATAGTCTCTTCTCTCTCTCTGACCACCGCGGCCTGAAAAGATGTTGCTATTGTGATGGCGGGTTCGGGCTCCATTGTATTTGGTTGCGTAGTCGATCTGCTGTATTCGAATCCGGTATGACAGGCCCTGAACCCATTTTTGGTGCTGCTTTTCGAGTGTGGTGGAGAAACTGTGCAACTTGTTTATGAAATGTGTGAATTCTTATCATTACATAGTAAATTTTTTTTGAGACTGTCGCCTTAACATGGAGCAACGAGATAAACACCCACATTCCCTGAGTAAATTTTTTTTTCCCACTGTTGATATATATTATATTAGACATGCAAATCCCTTATAGTTGATATTTATTAATGTGTGCTTTATATCATATAAAATAATAGTGTAATTATTTAAATCTAAACCCTGTAATGTTTTTCCAAGTCCCGTGAGTAATTTTACTCTTAATAAGGATTAATTGTATATATTTAAGACTTCCTTGAAAATGCAAAAATGTGTATATATGTTTTGTTTGACTCGGCGTTTGAATATTAGTTAAAGATAGACAAACAGTTAAACTTGCTGTAGTGCGTTGCGAGCTGATCATGAGTTATTACTGAACAATTGAAAGTCACGCTATCATAATGTTTATTATTTAAGAATTTAAAATCACGCTATAAATATGGCATTGAATATCTAATGGTTATTCCAAATGAATATTGTAACAGTCAAGTTTGTACATTCGCGTAACAGAATTCCAAATCCAAGCAAAAGAGACCGAAGCTGACCAGACTAGGACTGTAACCTCCCGAGTCCGACCGCCCTTCAACTCGTAAGCCAGGACTCCAAGACTCAAGACCCTACGAATGACCACCTTGAACTTACACGTAGTATACCTCTTTCCACACGGCCGACATAGGTCACGGAGAAGCAATGAGACTCATAACAAAAAAATGGAATTTATTAACTGTATATGTTTAAAACTAATTAATGCATCGGAAATCACATATATAATATAGAGAATTTTGAATTGGATTGAAATAAATAAGATCGAGATCAGAGTAATTTATTAAATTGTATGTTTATTTTTGCAGATTAAATTTGACGATTTTATCTATATTATTCTTGCATTTTACAATTAAAATGCGCGTAGCATCTAACATTTTGGAGAGCGCTTTAACCTTCTCTCCTTACAATTAAACTTATTTTACATTGGTTATTTTATTTGATGAAGTTAAATATTGTTTTCATCATTTGCTTTATCTTATTGATCAGTCACTGCATTGTAGCTATGGGGCAGATTATGCTAATCCCTCTTATTCCATGGTTTTCAGCTAAGCAATCAGACGAAGCCTTGTTTTCTCATATATGTGAAACATTTAAAGTCAAATTTATCTATAATATTATTATTTCAAACTATTGTACATGAGACCGAAACTAGCTCTTGAATATGTCAGACAATGGCTGAGACTTAATTTAAGGGAGGAAGAGTTGGCAACCAAAAAAACCAATGCGCTATAGCGCTGGTAAACAGTTATACTAAATGTCGCTCTGCGGATGGATTAATATTTAGGGTTTTGTGATCAACACCGGAGCCCTATGACCGATCGCCATGCTGCTAAAAAGGGTTGGGGTGGCTAACACTATTGCCTGGAATTTGACGTCAGGTCTTATTCGTGTGCGACCCAAGGAATGTAAGAGGGATGGCCGTTCCGAGTCCCATCTTAAAGAAAAATGCAACATAATGAGAAAGTTTAAATGTATAATAAAATTATCACATCCGCCAAGCAAAAGAGTTGAAATAATTTAATATTTAGCCACGAGAACGATAGCTAATCAGTGGAATCATTAGCGCCAACTCTAATATAGCATTTTTAATATCATATGCTATACGTGGGCGTACTTTTAAATATTCTTTGCTTTCTAGTTTCAATCTCAAATAACACATTTGATTACGCGATTAAAAAAAGAAAAAGGGGAAAAGTATATTTGGAGGGCTTTTACAAAATGAAATAAATAACAAATATACTTATTCAAGGCTTGGGTATTGCTTAGTGAAAATTAAATTGAAATTTACTTTGGGTTAAAACAAGATTCCCATTTTAAAATTGCAAACAAATAATTAAATAATCAAGGTCAAAATAATAATCAGCACATAGCCAATTCTTAACAGTTATTTAAGAGGGTTTCGAAACAGCGTGCATTAAGCTACGATAAATAATTATTAAATGAAGAGGGGTCATTCTCTCTTCTCTTTATTATTAATATTGAATGCCCACTGTTTCGAGGCATTAGCATATAATTTATATTTTAAAATAAAAAAAGAAATAAAGAAACCATAGTCACAACTGCAGTGAGAAAATTGAAAATAAAATTATTTAGTTAGGAAACATTAGAAAGTAGGTCAGAATTATATAATTAAATTTAAGAATAAAATTTTACATTTAGCAATTTACTTGAATTCAAGATTTTAGAATTAAAATACATTTTATAAGTCTAGACTTAAAGGAAAATTAATATATTGAACTGCAGTTAGAAATGGTGAGGTTACCGGTCATCTTGTAGTACTTGAGCTGGAGTTACGGGAGTCTTTGTGGCGGCTTGCGGCATCATCTTCTTCCCACGGTTAGAGCGGAGCTGTTATGGCGGCATACTGGTGATGGTGGTTTTTTTTGGATGGAAGTAAAGGCCCGTCGCCTTCACTCTGGAGCTTAGCCAAGGCTGCCTGTTTTAGCCCGACATTTTCTCTCGCACAGATATAAAATTTATTGTCTTAACTGGATGTCAAAATGTTCACGGTTGCTTTTGGTTCAGGATACACGCTGGATTCCAAAGCTTAACGATGATCAAAGAAGGCAAAACTTCACAGCTGTAGCATTCAAGCTGTCAAGGTTTCAAAAAGTAAAGATCTAAGATGGCTCCTCCACTTTACATGGCCTTTTTAAATGATCGCCTTATCAGCCCACACACCTTGGAATTTCATCTCCATCAAGATTACAAAATTTTTAATTTGCTTATGAAATTAGTGGTTGACTTCAAACATGCTGACATTCCTTTTAGGTGTTATAACTTTTCTCTGATTATCAACTTTTAATTAAATCGAATTTTAATCAGTTTAATCCGATATTAGATTTTATTTTTAATTAGTCAGGAATTTTGTTCTGATTTTATAATTTATGTGTAAAATCCCTGCTGTAAACATATTTTTAATTAGCGAGGTCTCCAAAATAATTTAGAATCAATTAGCTAGATTATTTTAAAATTGGCTTTTCTTTTTAGAAACCTAAGGCAGGTGTGGCATATACTGATACAATTGTTTACAGCAAAACTTTACTAAACTTTTAATTCTCCGAAAATACTTTTATTTTTAGAAAAAAATCTTTTTTCTTTTTAAAAAGAAACTTGTCAGCGCATTCGCAATCAATCACCCTTTCAATGTGTTTTTACATAAAATTGGTTTATAATAAAAATGAAACTTAAAATTTAATAAATATTTTAATCACGCCACTATGCTATATATGTATATTCAATATAGGTGGATTATATTCCCACATACGAATTTAAGTAATAAATTAATAAATTGACGCTACATTATTACTGTTTAAAAATAGTTTAAAAATATTACGCGATAAAATTATACGCTATAACTCTGGCAATACTATTCAATTATAGCGTTCTTTCGTATGTGGGTATATAATGCTGTTTATATAGCCGTGATTGCAATTTTTAGCTTACAAATCTTAATTTAGACTTATTAAACAGGTTTGAACTTAGCACAGACGAGTGGGTTATTAGGATGGTTGGTGAAACTGTGAGGGACTTGAAGACAACCGTTTCAATATTGTGACAAAATATATGTTGTAAAAGTTTTTTTTTTCTCTCTTGTCTTTTCCTCCGTGAAATAAGTTAGAGCTCGAGATGCAATACAGTGAGAATACTTCCGTATGATATAGCCTAGACAAATAGGCGACCTTACAATGTAATAAATACGCCCGTAGTTAAACGAAAGAAATTTTTTTTTTTGCAAGGCTAAATCTATATAACAGTCCATATTTTATTTGAACTGATGACATGGCACCCCGGGATAGTCTCTATAAATGAAACTATTTCTAAAATAAATTTTTGTCGTCAATTTAAAAATTTTTATTGATGTAAAGCTTAAATGTATATATTATTTTGAGAATCAAAATGCGTTATAAATGTGTTACCAGACAGTCAGACGTGAGGGGATTGGGAGATAAACAATTGTCCTAAAAATAAATGATCGTAAAAATATTTTGTTTTATATATTTGTATATATGACTTATATAGATGCACGTTTGTTTTAAATGAGGGAAAATAAGATAAATATGCCCGGATCTAGCGAACATTATATAGATAAGAGTAGGAGATTGGAGAAATTAGATTCAAGTAATAACAAAATAAGCAGCATATTAAATATATTTTCTTTAACAAAATAAGCAGCATATTAAATATATTTTCTTTAGATATTAGTACTAAAATAAGAGTTAGTTTGCAGCAGATGGAAAACTTTATATGATATAAATTTTATGACAGCAAAAGTTAGTTAAGGCATTGGTGATATAAGAAGCAGCAAATAGGCCAAAAGACAGGAAGGGAAATAGCCGATTAGCCATTAGTATAGAAAAATAAAAAGTAAACTGCACAAAATCCTGAATCCAAATTAATATATATTTTGTAGTAAGTAATTTAGAATTGAATCGTAGAAACCATCATCAGTAGAGACAAAACAAATATGGAAGACCATCAATACGACTACGGACCAGATGTAAACTCAGCCGAAATTGTGGAATCTCCACCAGCAATAATAATAAAGCCTGAACAGAGATCTGGAATCAGCAATTTTGAAATTGCGTACCTGATAGATATGTTTAAGAAGAGTGAAGAACGAGCAAGGAAATGGGAGGAGGAAGAACGAAAAAGAGACCAGGAATATCAAGGATTTGTTGAAGAGGTTTTAAAAGAAATAAGAGATATAAAAAGGGAACAAGCAGCCCTTGCACTCCGGGTAAAACAGTACAACCAAAAACACGGGAATCCAGAGCCAAACCCTAATGATCCAAAATCATCTAAGGAAGTAAAAGTGGAAGAAGATGATTCAAAAAAAAAAACGATAGGAGAACCAACAGACTTAAACCCTATAGCTGTATCGATTGATGATCCGGGAAACCAAATAGAACGGCCCATTAATATCCAGATGAGAAAAGATGACACGGACCAAGATGCCAAGACCGCCATATGCAAAAATGATGATATATCATCAACCCAGACCAGCAGCAATAGTACCATCTATGCGGACATTAGCAATAGTCGCAAAATTATACCACTTGACATAGGTATTCAAACTCAGCTAGCCAAAATGATAACCGTTAAAATCTTTTGCGGTGATATTGGAGAAAATCCCCACCCACATTTAAACAGTTTAAAGGATTTTTTTTACTTCTATAGAACTAGCCCACATGAACAGATTACAATAGCCAGTCACAACTTACATAATTATGCAAAGGATTGGTGGACTATGTTAACAGCCAAACCTGAAGACTTTACAGCCTACACCAAAATCCTTTTAAAGTATTACTAGAGCGACGACCGGCAGAGTAAAATATTAAATGCAGTCAGCCAAGAACAATATGGGACCATAAAGGAAACTCACACTCAATTCTTTATACGGCAAACCAATTGTTTGAAAACATTAAATGCATTCGCATTTTCTGATGCCCATATTATCGGCACCATCCAACAAAATATGCCGATAGCCATCCAACAATTGGTGATAGGGAGCAGAATTAGAAACATTGAGGAGATGGCCGAATTTCTGACCATGCTCGATTTTACCACTTGGGCCAAAGAGCCCCCTGACAAAATTTAACAAAATTAACAACCCAAGACAGCCGCCGTTTAATAACCGAGCCAACCATCACCTACCAGACCCAGGAGCATATTAAATGAAGAAACTCATGGACATGGACCTGAATTCGGATGTGACAAAGACAACAAGTAGACCTTTATGTAAGACCTTTTTTTTAAAAAAAATTTTTCGTAACTAAGGGAATGTGAAACAGGAAGATTGCTCTGCAAGTCTTCGTTTCACCTTTGTCTTACATTTCACCTACCCTTATACCTAAATTTGAATCCCAAATCGTTCGTAGTGTGTCTGTACGGCCATTTATATACTAAAATCCCGCCTAAAATAAACCACATAGGCATTATTACTCGTGGAGTCCAATTTTCAACCCTTTATTTGTATTGATATATAAATGTCGAGTATGTGCATGTTTACATATTCATTTAAAAGGTTATATAGGTAAAACTACACAGACTACGATGATAACTGTTAAATATTAATATCAATCATTGGAATTATATTATTGGATTGTGGTTGTTGAGTTCATTTATTTTAAAAATATTGTGTTGCAATATTTATTTTCTATTGTAGGTAAAATAATAATTATTAAAAGTAGTTTATAAACGGATTCATGCAATTACAATCTAAATGTGAAATAATTTAATATTTTTCTAAAATTATAAAGTTCCCGCCATTGAAAATTATATAAATATAAAATAAGGCTAGGTTGAGAATATAATAGATTTAAAGTAAAACATGTTGGATTATAAATTCACACTTCGTATGTCTACTTAGGAATTTCCAATTAGCAAAAGTCTTCAACAGAATGAAAGAAATGTTTTAATCTTCTTTCAATCTGAGCATTTACTGGAATTTATAATTGTAAACTAAAAAAAAACCTTAAAATGGATTCCTTCTGATGTTCAGATAAGAAATAACTAATTGATAAGAATGCAAAAGGTTAAAGGTTTGTCATGCCCCAAGGCAGGTTCTTTTATAAGATAAACAGTATATATTGAATGTTTTTCTTTTGTTTAGGGGAAGGGAAGAAACAAAAGCTGATTCTGATTCTGATGCTGTTTTTCTGCTGTTTGATTTTGCGTTTTGATTTTATTTTCTGAGGTTATAAATTTTTTTATTCTGAGAATTCGGACGGTCTGAACTATTATTTTCGGTATGCTGATCCTGATGTTTTGCTGACCGACCATCCGTGACTTAAATAATCCGCTTTCAATAAAATGTACAAAATGCTGACCTATCATAGAACCGCCAATATGACTGAGTAGAGTCGGCACCGTGGCTATTTTCCTTTCGGAAATAGCTGGCCGCTGCCAATGTACCATCTGACGCATCACCAATATGCCTTAAGGAACCGCCTATGCTGCTGCAAACAGAGACTGAATTAACATGCTGCTAAATCTTATCCACTCCTGAAATGTGCTCCAGCTTCAACCACCCAAGCAACTGAAAGGTAACAAAATTAACCCAAGAGCTCTTGTGATCTAAAATCCGCTATAGCAAAAACAAACTCCCTTTTTCTCGCCACACTTATTATCATGTATGTTTTAAAAATGTATATTTAAATTTATTGCTCGATCTAAACCTTGGGTTAATATCAAATTTAAATTGTTTTATTTGCGTATTTTATGGGCTTGTATTCCCCATTCCTTATAAAGAATGTAATTTTACGTTCATGAGTCCCTCCCTTAAATGAGATTTAGTAAGCCGCTCGTTCGATGACTATATTATTTTCTTTATAATACCTAGATTTGATTCATAATCTTCCAGGATGTATGCGAGGTGTGGGAATAACTATTGGCAGATGTGGGAGTGCGTGGGTTAATTACATTTTACTTAAATTCTCGCACTCACACCGTCCTTTTAATGTTAAACCCCATTATTTGTTTTAAGTATTTCTATTGTTATTCTGAGTTTGGGAGAGTGTAGACGCTTTTCATCAATGCAGTGAATTGCTTAAGTGCCCAATCTTTCGTTATGTCTCCTTTTTTTGAATCGATTATATATATATATTAGTGTTGCTGGCAAGGGTATTCGATGTTGAGATCACTTTGTTCTTTAAAAGGGCTTTAAACGGCCAAGTCCGTTTCCCCTTTACTTCTTCCTGCGGTTTCCAGTCAATGTGTGTACCAGAGCGTCACACCTGGGGATGCTGACGCAGTTCTTCGCAGCCATATGCTAGCATACTCCGATCTTTAGGGCTACGGCCGAGACCAATGTGGGGTGCAACATATGCGTCTGATTTTATGATTTATTTCTTTATTGTCATCACAAAGTTCCTGTAGTTTAAATGGACTACCACCCTCCATCGTTTCCTAAACCTTGCGAGTACCACTGAATCCCTTTTTAAGTACTTTAAGATAATATCATACTCACACATATATTTCCGCACTAAGCAAGTCGCTGCTGCCAAGCTCATTGGAGCCGCTCTGCATTTCTTCTGAAGTCAGCCTTTATCGTAAAACTATTTAATATCTTTTATTATAAATAATTCCAGTACTCTTATTCTTGGGCTTCGCATATATTCAAGGTTTAGTAAGGCACATTCGTAAACGATAATTGACCCAGGTTATAGATTAACGAGTAAAATGATTTAATCAATTGTAGTTAACCATTTGACGCCACTATTTAATAAATAAATAGTGCCAGAAATAATATTTAGCCACTTAATAAATCATGTTAATTTAATCAATTCTTTATGTTAGTGTTTATTTTCTGATTCATCTCATTGTCTCGTATTGTCTGGGTTATACACGTATCTATTAAGACGTTCCAAACGCTAGCTGTTAATTTATTTATAAATCTCACGTAGTCTCTTCTCTCTCTCTGACCACCGCGGCCTGAAAAGATGTTGCTATTGTGATGGCGGGTTCGGGCTCCATCATATTTGGTTGCGTAGTCGATCTGCTGTATTCGAATCCGGTATGACAGGCCCTGAACCCACTTGTGGTGCTGCTTTTCGAGTGTGGTGGAGAAACTGTGCAACTTGTTTATGAAATGTGCGAATTCTTACCGTTACAATGCAAATATTTTGCTTGTATTTCTGTTTTCTGTTAATCACTTATTTTGTTATATTCATTTGTTCTCATTATTTCAATATTTTTTTTTAAGTGTCATAGCATCGGCCGGGACGCGAACTCGTAACCTGGGCAACTGCCTGCAAGTGCAAGGCAGTCGCACTGACCTCTCGACCACCAATGCAAGACCATTGTTTCAATATTTGAGCCAAAAATATCAAAGAATATCTTTATGTAAACATTCATCAATAAATGTTTTTTCGTAATATGTGAAATTTAATAACCGTCACAAAAAGTATTATAGAAGTTAAACAAATCATGAATAACAGAATCAGATATAAAAGCAAATTAGTCATTTGTTACATTGGCTCATATTGAATGCTGATTGTACATTTTATTATATAAAATTTAACTAATGACATTCTGAATTTTATTTCAATAGAGAAAAATCAAACAATTTTTTTGTGATTCATTTTAGTTTAATTTTAGCCAATTTTGCTGCCCTGTGCAAATATGTGGTTTACACAGGTGAGAGCACTGGTCCTGCTTACAATAATATGTAAACAATTAAATAATTATTCTCTCTAAACATAAAATTATTTGTCTTGCATTGGTGGTCAAGAGGTCAGCATGACTGCCTTGCACTTGCAGGCAGTTGCCCGGGTTGCGGGTTCACGTCCCAGCTGATGCTATGACACTTAAAAAAAAAAAACATAAAATTATCGAATATGTGATATAATCATAATAAAGTGTGATGATGTTATACTTTATTTTTAAAACTCAAATTGTAATTCAATAACTTTTTGATTTTAATAATTGATATGAATAAAAAAAATTAAGATTATGCAGATATTTAATTTCAACAAATTACTTAATCTCTTAGTTTTCATAATGCATGTTAAAACCACAGCAATTTTTAATCTAACCCATATACATAAAGAGATCTAGGGATGGAGACTTAAATCTAATACCATTATTGATTAATAAAACTTACTATAGATGGCACTAGAGTAGAGAGCTTTAATTGTAAAAAGAGTTTAAATATATATATATATAGAAATAAACAATATTAGGTGCGATTTAATATATGATAATAGTAAGGGAAGTAGTTTATTGCTTAAGGCTCGAACAGGATCTTTAGCAATAAGAGAATATACATGTAAATGGAAAAATATGAGTGATTTAGTGCGTAAATTATGTAAGGAAAGAATAGAAAATATTAGGCATCTGTTAATTGAATGTAAATGCTTGAAAACAGCAAGGGCACATATAATGAAGTTATGGAAGAATAAATATGAAAAAAGTGATTATACAGAAAGTGGATTATTGGTCTTTATGTTGGGTTTGGGAAAAGATAAGGGGGATTTAGATATAAAAGCCATAGAGTTGACAAAGATTATGTTGTGGAAATGGGATGGAACCGAATATGGGAAGACTTAGACTGGGGAATGTAAAATAAAGTAGCTAATAGGTTTCTCTGGGCATAATTGCTGAGAGATTCTTGACTTCATTTAAGGAGACATTACATCACATCACATGTTTAGTCATAAAATTAATTACGCTTTTATGACATATTTGCCTTTTAAAATTAACATCTATCATAAGTTAAGAAATTTAATAATTACATTTTTAAAGGATAAAAATTTAGGGATAGTTTAATTAGATTAATATTAAAATATATGGGATTTTTAAAATTAGAACTTATAATGTAAATTGACAATATAGTAATTAAGTTTCATTACAGTCCAACACTTTGACATAGCTGATTGTACTATACTATTCAGAATCACTTTTGTCTTCATTTGAGTTTCCTTTTGGTAAAAGAAGAGTGCAATAAATAAGTGGATAGCATTTTTTCAATTATTTTATATACAATAATATGGGGTATAATTTTGAATATACTGTTATAACACAAATTTGGTAATTTTTAATCCCAAAGAGAATCTCATGAAAGTCATTTTTATATGGTGATGAACTTTAAGAAAAGGGGGATATGGAGTTGACTTAATATCTTAATAATAGACAATTAACCCAAAATAAGTACAATTAATATGTGATATCGCTATCCATTCTCAAATGTCCTAATTTCAATTGAACAGATATCTATCTCAATACCTTCCTAATTATGTCTCTCTTTTACTAAAATCAAATTAGTTTGAATTTAGCTTTCTTAGTTTATATTTTATACCCCTTGTTTATATTTTAGCAGTATCTTTCACACTGGTTATAGTCTAGACAGGCTGTAAATTAAAATTATCTTTCTAAAAAAATTACTACTTTATTTTTTACATTTTAAGATAAATACAATAAAGTTTATTCAGTATTAAAAAGCAAATTCATTTTAATATAATAACTGATTATGAGAAAGCAAAACAAGCTAAAAAGAATTAGATCCTCTTTTTTTAAAAAAAAAAAATAGTACTTTTTCCATTTAAGACAAATAAAAAAAGATTTGCAACTGATGTCAACAATAAGAAGCAAATTTATTAAATTATACCAAAGCAAATAATAGAATACTGATAGGGTAAGGTACCTAAGTCCTATTTTATGTTTAATTGATTCATTAAACATAGCCTTGACAATATGAAACTGTACTCAGTTGAATAATCAATAAATTTAAGATTTTTTTATTTGAAAATATGAATTATCATAATAAAAGATAATCACATGCTCACTACTTTTATGCTTGCACATAACTGTTATTAAAACAGGCAAAACTCTCCATACACTAGTGCCACTCAGTGCCAGCCAGAGTAATCAATGGATGCCAGAAGGCTTGTGCATAAAATCACCATATTGGATGAGCAGGCACTAGATGGGGATTTTATGCACAAGCCTTCTGGCATCCATTGATTACTCTGGCACTGAGTGGCACTACTGTATGGAGAGTTTTGCCTGTTTTAATAAAAGATAATACTGACTTACAAATCAATTTATAAATTCAAGGTGGAATTTAAAACCTCATAGTATTTGCAATTGATGGATTTGCTTCAAACTTTTAGTATTATTTGTCTTTTCAATTTTTTATTTGGTTTTGAAAAAGAGGTGGAGGAAGGAAAAAAAATATAATCAACTATAAATTTTCTTTTTCTTTTGAAAATTGATTTGGCATAATAGTATATGTTATTGATTTGCAACTTCATTTATAAATAAAATATATAATTTCAGAAGTCTTATTACTTGTAATTGAACCACTAAACCTCACATGACCACCTTTCTTATGCTTACTTATAACTTATTAAATTCAAGGCAAAACTCCCTATACAGTACTGCCACTCATTGCAAGCCAGAGTAATCAATGAATGCCAAAAGGCTTGTGCATAACATCCCCATTTAGTGCCTACACATCCAATATTCCCAGACTAGTGTCTAAATTGTGGCTTTTTCCAGTGAGAAGCCTTGGATCTGAGAGCACTGCACCTAGATCTTAGGATCTAATGCAACCCTCCAACAGCCTAAGATATAGGATCAGTGCTCTCAGATCCAAGACTCTGCACTGATGAAAGCCACAAGCTAAAAACTAGTTTGTGGATGTAGGATGATTAGGCACTAGATAGAGGTTTTAGGTACAAGCCTTCTAGCATCTATTGATTACTCTAGCTTGCACTGAGTGGCAATACTGTAAGAGAGTTTTGCCTGTTTTAATAACAGTTATGATCAAGCATAAGAAATGGTGATCATGTCATGTTTAGTGGTTTAATACCAATCCTGGTTAATAGCATAGTGGTAGTTATGGTTGTTGAAGAACCAAAGACAACAAAATATATGGTACTGAACTGAGTTCAGATCTATATGACTATATAAGCTAATGAGCTTGGATTGAAAATATTGTGTTTTCAATTTTCTCATGGTTTTATAGTTAAGTAGAAATAAAGGTGTTTTCTGGAGGGTTGCATTAGATCCTAAGATCTGGGTGCAATACTCTCAGATCCAAGGCTCTTCACTGACAAAATCCACAAGCTATAAACTAGTCTGTGGATATTGGATGAGTAGAAGATAGGGATTTTATACACTAGCTTTCTGGCATCCATTGATGACTGGCTTGCATTGAGTGGCACTACTGTATGGAGAGTTTTGCCTGTTTTACTTGTAATTGATACAATTGTTTCAAATTTTTCTTATTATTTGGCTTTCACATTTTTAATATTTTTATTAGATTTTGAAAAAATGAGAAAAACATATAGCCAATTGTAAGTATGGATTTTATGAAAACAATACTAGACTAAAATAGTAGTCAGCTCCAATTTTTTTATTTTTCATATAATAATTTTTTTCCCATTCAATACAAATTATAATAAACAAATAAAACAATGAAAATATAAAAAAAATTGGTTTTGAAACAATAACAAATCAACAAAAGGTTAAAGAGTGCAAATCACTCTAAACTCCTCCTTCACATCTTGACTAACCCTCAGTTTACCATCACTAAGAACATCATTGTGTTGTAAAAATCCCAATGCAATTTTTTCATTGGCAATTACTTTACCATAAAAATCCAAACTCGGCAATTCAACAACTTTTTTAGGATATTAATTGCTAGCATTCTGAGATCATAAGGCATAAATGAAAAACACAATGTTTATTTTTACATTTATTTTAAAAAAGTAATATATATATATTGTAATGAGCATAGACGACGTTACATTGTTTTTTTATTATTAAACATGAAGTTAAAATAAGAAGTTCACATTTAAAAAATTTTCTTTAAGAATTAAAAATTGAAATTAAATATCATCTTAAACTCGTATATATAAATCGCACAGATAAAAAAAAAAAAATATTAAAATAAAACTTTATTAAAAATAGAAAGGTATTTTAAAAACAAAAACTTAAAAAGATTTAGAGATAAAAATATATCTTTAATCTTGGAAAACACATTAATTAATCAGAAATGGAAATGATTGTTTTAATTAGTTAAATGTAAACTAGCCTTGGGCATTTAAATGTAAAAGCATCGGTCAGATAGGAAAACAATAGAAACTAATAGCCAATGAAAAGAAAAACAATGGAATCAGACCTCAGCGAAAAGACCATCTCATCGATGACACAATGTAAATTCAATCCTTCAAATTAATATAAAAGGGCAAGTTTGGAAATTAGTAGGGAGGATAGTTATTGAGAGATGTGACAGATATGTGTTAGTGTAGAAGTGAAGGAGAAGGGTTTGAAAAGATGCACTCTTCAATCCCTTCAGTTCTTCTAAGAAAGAAAGAGAAATGAACTATCGTTTTCTACATTGAGGACTAGTTAAAGCAAAAATCTCCGGATGGATAAATAAATCGGCCTTCAGAATATCCACCTCTTTAGGACGGTGTGGGAATTCACGTTCATGGCAAGCAACGGATAAAGTTGGACATTTTAAAAATCGTAAGAATTTTATATTCACTTGAAACAATAAAAACTCTAAATTTTAAAACTTTTTAGTAAATAATGCAATAGAATCCTATCTGACCAAACTAAATTCTTTATTAATAATGTTATTTGATGTATTTTTTATTTATTTATTTAAAATCATTTCCATTTATTTAATTTTGTTCTTTAAGTTTATTTATGATTTCTGTTTTCCAATAAATTAAAATATATCAATGTTAAACTTAAGTCGGGCGTGAATGGCTGTATAGATTTGTAGTTATATTAGGGGAGGGTAATCTTAGGTTGTGTCGTTAAATTGGGTCAATGGATTGGATATATTGATGTAGTTAGTAGATGTAGTCGGAGATTTGCTACTGGCAGAATCGTTTATATATACGCCGCACTCACCCGTTTGCCTATGGAAGGAACTATAAGACGGAGAACGCAGTTCCTTTCTATGGAGTTTTTTTTTATTGTTCTTCTCATTAGATAGATGTAATATTCCTATCTGATGAGAGTCAATGTCTTCTCTTAATCTTTTTGGTGCTGCCGTATTCCGTATTACATTGAATACATCGATATATCAGATGAATTGATGCCAGTTTGACTGTGAATTTTAGCCTAAGGTTAAATAGGGTTAGAATATTTTATTTTCAAATGTAAATCTATGTAGTCTATTCATACTCGACCCTAAATAAAAATGCATTAAATTTAAGTTGTGTATAGACGCTTGCATGGATTGGTTATCGGTTAAGTATGTTTTGGGTTTTCATATTTGATCAAAATATATAGACATTCGATAAATAAGGATACCTTACGGTGAGTATCTATAATATATTTATTCGGATCTCTTTTAAGTTATTGGTGACAATGCAAGTATCTTATGGTGAATACTATTGGGTTACTTATAAATTTCCCTCTGCAATTGTCGGTATCAATGATTTTATATTTTGATTGTTTATGTTTATTTTGAAATGTTTTTAACCGTTGTAATCTATGTAACCGATCTATACTCAACATTATTAAAACAAATTTTTATAATTCCATCTGTACGAACTTAATTAAAATGTAAACTTATAATATAATAGAAATTAAAATCTAAAGTAAAGTTAAAAATAATGTTAAAATGTAAACTGATACTAAAACAATTTTCAATCTTATATATATGTGCATAAATAAATGTCTGTATGCTAATTACTGGCGGTGGCTTATTTTATTCTTTTTTTATATACTCTTAGATTATATTATTTAATCTCTGCTATTCCACTGAGCTAGTGACTTGGGCTAACAACTGGAACCAAAATATTTAAAAAAAAAAAAATTTTTTTTTTGACTTACGTATCTACCTACTCTATACATTTTTCTACGTTCAAATGCCCAGATGGCGCCCTGTAGTGCAGATACCTTTAGTCTACCTTCTCCGGATTGTTACAATATATATAAATAAATAAACAACCCAAGTTTTATTTTTGGATTTCTTTATCAAAAACACACACACACAAATATTCTAATTAAATAAAGGGAAAAAGAATACAAAGTTTATTTTTAGATTAATTTCTAAAAAAATAAAATTTATTGCAATAGGTAAAAATGTTTCATTTTTACATTTTATTTTCTGTTCTATTTTTTCACTAATTATGTACAATATATTACATATTTAAAGTACATTGAAATGTAAATTTATCAATTAGTTATGCAAATACTGCTTCATGATGTCAATGCGGTATTTTAAAGAATCACTTTAGATTAAAATGGAATTTATGTACCTGACTTAACAGATGATAAAAAAATTGTCGACTGAATAAAATAGAATTATTAATCCAACATTACAACATTTAAATATTTTGAGGTAAAGCAATTATATTTCATATTACATTTTTAATGAGGAATAGAACAAACAGTTTTTACATTTTTATATTGTGTGTGTGTAAATAATATTTTAATTTGCGAAGCGCCGATAGTTGAAAACTGAAATAAATTGAGATACTGCAAATCTCTAGCGCTCGTTACAACA
This sequence comes from Epiperipatus broadwayi, assembly GCA_028023455.1. NCBI lineage: Eukaryota > Metazoa > Onychophora > Udeonychophora > Euonychophora > Peripatidae > Epiperipatus > Epiperipatus broadwayi. The sequence goes on from JAQFVV010006543.1 coordinate 538,808, forward strand.
CATAACTGACAGCCAATCAGATGTCGAGGATAGCCGTCTTAAATGACATCAAACCTAAACACACAACAAAGATTTTATGAGAAAAGGGCAGCCTTTTCTCATAAAATCTTTGTTGTGTTTAGGTTTGATGTCATTTAAAATGGCTATCCTTGACTTCTGATTGGCTGTCAGTTATGTGTGTGTATGTGTAAACTTAGTACACCTGGGTCTTTTTTTACGCGGACTTATTTAACACGATTTTGAAGTTACGTGATTCGTGTTTCACCGGAAGTCGATTTCTGATAATGCGCTATTATTTTAAATAATAAATTTTGCACACTTACATTATATTGAAAGTAATAGCACATTATTGGAATTCGACTTTCATCTTAGTAATTTTAATATTTTCAGTGCTTTATAATAGTAAGATTTTATGCGATAATGAAATTAAAATCATGATTTCTACATTTTACATATACACATATTAAATTTTACAAGATTATAATGTAAATTTGTTCAAACAATTGTGCGTGTTAATTTTGCATTTTAAATCACATTCTGTTTTTGCTTTTTAAAAAAGAACGTAATCAATTATTATTTTCTTATTAATGATACTAATCATTAACGTGCTCTTAAATTCCAACGAGAGCTAAATGGTTGTATGTCTGGATATCGCGAGCTTCATAAACAATTAATAAAATTATCTCAAAGATTAATTACTAATTACGTTGTCACCAGAAAATCATAATAATTAAAACGTGTATAAAAAATGTAAATTACTGTACTGTAAATTATGCATAAAAATATATTATTTTGAATAAAATTAAATATTATAGTTAAAAAAAGTTTGTCTTGTATCAATTTTTTTCAAATTTGAAATTTTTTATTAGTCATATTTTATTTCCTTATTTTTTTTTTTTATGTGAATTTTAAAGTAATTTTACATTGGTGCTTTGCTTTTATGCGAATTTTGAAAAATCACAGACCGCATCCCCCCTTTTTCAATGTAAGTTACGTCTATTTTTGCGCGTTTTCTGAGGAACCTATCTATCGCGTAAAACGAGACCCAGGTGTACTTAGATTTTGATTTAGCAAAGATTGATTTAGTTTGCTAGAATATTTATTTAATGATATTCATAAACATTTTAATTTAAAATTAATTGAAATAAATGTCTGAGAACACTAGTTTTATGATTTATTTATTTTAAATAAATAATTGTAAAATTATTTTAAAAATCTAGAAACAAAAATAAAGCAATTGAAATTTTTTTTTCATTTTTAAAAGCGTTTATGAAGTTTTGCCATTTTAATGCAAAAATCTTAGTATTTTGCCTGGCAGTAACCATGATGCCCTCACTTAATATTTCATGGTTAAATGAAGAAACCACAATGCATGATGGAGAATATTCTGTAATCCTGACATCATGTATTAACTGGGATAAAAGCTGAAGTTTGGAAAATTCAGACAGTCTCCATAAATTTTTATTGCATTCAGAATCTAAACAGTTTCAAACTTTTTAAATAGCTATTTTATTTGCCATCTACATGATGATAGGCTAGATAAACAGCTAAGCAATTGCCTTTTCTAGACAAAATTACTTCACATCATTCTAGGAGAAACATGGATCACAACTAATAAATCAGAAACCATCATTAATTCGTTAATTAATATTTCAATAAATCTCATTTAACATAATTGTTAGTGCAGATGTGGACACCATCATTAATTCGTTAATTAATATTTCAATAAATCTCATTTAACATAATTGTTAGTGCAGATGTGGACACATGGACTTATGGAATGCTGTCTCATTATTTTAACAATAAATCGCTTTATTTCTTCAATTGAAGATAATATTAAATAGCTGATAATTGGAAAATTATATTTATTAACTTCAAGTAAGTAGCTGATATTTATTTTCAAATTATTATAAAAATAATTATTTTCTTCACTATAAGAAAAGTCTGCATATTTGTCTCAATGATATAAATTTATCTCAACTTTAAGTATGTAAAGCAAAACTTTAAATATTTTTTTCAACTCAAATATCCCTCCATAAACTTGTCCTTAGAGAAACTAACTTTGATTCAAAAGTAATGAAAATCGCTTTGTTATGGATGATAAAGTATTTGCTTTATCACAGATACGTTAGAATTCCTAGCATCATAAATTAAAGATCAATCAATGAATAGATTAATTTTATATCTCAAATTAAAAAAGTAATGAATACTAATTCTTTGGATAAAATTATAGCATCTGTTCAAATAAATTAAGTCGTTACATGGAATACCTGGAATAAACTACAAATTTGTATTTAGTTCTTAAGGAATTATCAATGCTAAATATTTAAATAACATTCAATGGATAACGGATTAAGAAAGCTGTATATCAAAATGCCACTAATGAATTATGGATTATCGAGGCAAGTCTTAAATATGGTAAACGTCGAAATTATAAGCAGTTTTAAAAACGGACTAATGAGTGGAATGTAGCTTTCCTTAATTAACATGTATGCTGTTATTTCAAAAGTGTTTATAAATTCTCAACGTCTCTGAAATATTTTTCAAATATCAATATCGCGTTGGGATAAATTTTAAATCGTCACAATCAGTTGGGGAATTATTTAATGCATTTTCTCTTAATTGTTTCTATCTTACTTACTTTAATATTATTATTATTATTATTAATGTAATAAAGTTTTTTAGATATTACTATACCATGTACAATTAATATTTTATTTAATAATATTATTAATGATATTGAATGGGATTCACCTTAGGTTTAGGTTGAATAGAAATAAATAACTATTAAAGTTATATAAATCTGTGTTATATTGCAGTTATTATATATTTTATGGGTTCTTAAGTCCCAAACCTGACAGTTAAATGGAATTAATCATTCTTATTTAGATAAGGAGATTTGTAAGGAATATTTTATGTATCACTCTTATATGTTGGTATTAATTTTTCAGTTATATATATATAGTATGTAACAAGGTACCCTAATGACCTTGTTGTATTTTGATAGTGAGTAACATTCCTGACTTTTAACACTGCAAATGAATCCAGTAAAGAATCTTGAGATAAAATACGTGGTAAATATCATCTAGGTATGCGAAACAATGATTGCACTTTTCTTAAAAGAGTGAAAGCTTCTCCAGTATTATTGAGATTGATTAATGATTGATTAGTTAGAGAAACAAACTAATTAAGGATGCCTATAAAACAATTATCTTTATAATTATGATGATAATTATTATCCTCCAGTATTTGCACTGAAAATTATTTTATTTGAAATAAAAATAAACCTATTCCAATTTAATGTTAGTTTCCTCACAACACTATCTGATAATACATTTTTCATTTCCCAAGTTCAAATTAAATTTAAGGAACAAATAGTAATTTTTATTATATATTTCATATAATTTTTTTATTGTTATTATTCGTTTTTATCATTTATTTTATATTACGCAATAAAGTATTTGTTAATTTTTAATATTTCTCTTTGGTCGTTATTGTAGAAATATCGTAACCGCATATTGATATTCACATTATAAAATACCGATTATGTTACTCTTAATTAGTGCTTATAATAATATATATATATATGTAAAGATTTTTATAAACAAAGCAAAACTCTCCATACAGTATTGCCACCCTTTGCCAATCAGGGTAATCAATGAATGCCAGAAGGCTTGTGCATAAAATCCCTATCTAATGCCTACTCATCCAATATCCCCAGACTAGTTTCTGGCTTGAGGCCATTGTCAGTGAGGAGCTTTGAATCTGAGAGCACTGCGCCTAGATCTTAGGATCTAATGCAACCCTCCAGCACCCACCTTTTATCTCTACTTAACTACAAAACAATGAGAATATTTTTGTGTTTTCAATTTCATTCTCATAGTTTTGTAGTTAAGTAGAGATAAAAGGTGGGTGCTGGAGGGTTGCATTAGATCCTAAGATCTACGTGCAGTGCTCTCAGATCCAAAGCTCCTCACTGACGATGGTCACAAGCCAGAAACTAGTCTGGGGATATTGGATGAGTAGGCATTAGGGATTTTATGCACAAGCCTTCTGGCATTCATTGATTACTCTGGTTGGCACAGGGTGGCAATACTGTATGGAGAATTTTGATTTGTTTATAAACAATTATGTGCTAGTATAAGATAGTGATCATGGGATGCTTAATGGTTTAAAGATTTTTGTTATTAGAATACAATAAGATTAAGAGCATACATATTATTATAGTAACTCTGAGACATTTTATATTCTTTTATTGAATGTGAATCTATTATCAAAGTATTAAATAGTTTTAGCTTATATGGAGATATATAAAAGCGTGTATGCATAGCGAATTGCAAGTTAAGTTAGGGACAGTAACCGCTCTTTCTTCCACATTATAGATCTCAGCGGTCTCAACTGCATTTCCACATTACTGACTGACACAACAACAGGATCAAATCTTTTTTATGATGGCAATATATATATAAACTAATAGATTTCAACAGATGTAATTTATAAATACTATTTATACACTAAAATATCTGTTGTATTTTTAGACATATATATATATTACTGTCAGATGTCATAGTAATATTTTTTCTCATCCACTTCTCTAATCATTTATATATTTTTTCTTTGGTATGATATATCTTTTTTTTTTTGGTGCTGCCCTTTTTTATTACCTTAATTTATTACATTTCATGGCTAATGTTTAATTCTATTTCAGCTTCAGATAAGTTTCTTCGTTAAATTGTACTGTCATTTATCTATATTTTTTGTAATGGTATTCAACATAAGCTCCCCCCCCCTCCCTCCCTGTTTTTGGAGTTAAGTACGTCTTCCCAAATTAGTAATCTTTTTTTTTTAAGATATTCTTTATCATAGTATTACACTCATTGTATCTCAACATCTTTTAATATTTATCGTAGGAACATTTATATATTTCAAATGATATATTTTCTCTTGCTGGCACACACATCACTTCACGAAGAACTCTTTAAATACAAGTTTTTATACATTAAGAATCTATTATTTACATATGGAAAAATTCTATCATACAAATGTGAATGCAGTGGTAGTATCAGTCTGAAACAAAGGATTTTGAGTCACGATTTCGGTGCTAGCATTTCGATACTTGAACTTATGAATTCTTGAGCATATTGCATTTAAAAATAATTTAACCAACTATTGAAATATATTTATAAAACAAAAGGTCACTCATAAAATTTCATCTGTCTAAGTTAATAATCGCCTAAAACAAACATAACGAGAGCCATTTTAAACCAGTGCTGCCATCTTTCTTGTCTTGTGATCAACGTAAAAAAAAATTTCTGGTATAAATAGTATGTCAAATATTCTACAACAATGGTATAATGGTAAATATAATAAATATTAAATCATCACTCTAGGAGAAATCTATCAAAAACATTCTTTAATTCTTTAAAAGATATTAACATATATGAGAAATATTTTTTATACTTGAAGCTACATTTTAAATACCTCTTAAATATAATTTTCCATAGTATTGTTTTAATTATTTCATTTAAAGATATTAACATATATGAGAAATATTTTTTAACTTGAAGCTACATTTTAAATACCTCTTAAATATAATTTTCCATAGTATTGTTTTAATTACTTCATTTAAGAACTTTATGAGAAATATTTTTCATACTTTTTCATGCTTTTTATTTTATCTAAAAAGTTTTTTACTAGAATTATTGACTAATTCCTATAAATAAGATGACAAAGTGATAACGTACCACAAAGTGGTCTCCAAATTGTCCTACCTTTTATCTGTAGTATTACACTCACTATGATATATTATCCAATATCTTTTTAAAAAAGCATTATCTAATCCAAAGTTGTTTTTTATTTTCTCATAAGAATATTGGATGAGTAGGCATTAGATAGGGATTTTATGCACAAGCCTTCTGGCATCCATTGATTACTCTGTTTAGCACAGGTGGCAATACTGTATGGAGAGTTTTGCTCTGTTTATCAACAATTAATGTGCTAGTATAGGAAATGTGATCACGTGATGCTTAATGGTTTAAGAACTTTATTACTTAGATAAAATTATTACATTAGTTCAATGGTGAAAGGAATACAATTAAAGACAAAGCCATCTTATCTGCTGACAAATTTTTCTAAAAATATTTGCACTGATATTATTTTTATAATTTAAAATATGTAATCATTCAACTTTTTTCATATTGATGACTATCAAATAATCAATGTTTATTTATTAATAAATTGTTAAAGAATTTGTCTTGGCAGTTTCTCCACTTTGGTGCTTAAGAATCAGTCTCATTCTGATGAAATTCATTGGCAAAAACAAATCTGTATAGAAAATCTAAATTAAACACATTTACAATCCTTTGACAATACATTGTACAGACTTAAACCTGCATTTATATATGTAATATATGCGGGATTCGAACTCAAGACATTCACACGACCCACTATTCTCAGTACATGAGAGGTCAGAATGACTAATCAACATGGGTAGGATGACAACCTTGGCACTAACAAGGGCTTTGGACGTTCCACCATCAGATTTTCAATGAAATGGAAGGCTGAAGAGTTGTGAGTTTGAAAAGTTTGAAGCCTGTCCATTAAAGTATGAGGATTGGCTATCTTAATATAAAGCTGAGCACTGATTATATACATGTGTGAGGATAGTAATCTAGACCAACTGATGATTGCTGGTTTAGCATGAAATATGTATATTGGTGATCTTTTCAACATGTGTGTGATCAGGTGGGTCAGCAATATGAGATGGCACTGAGAGTAGTGGGTCGTGTGAAAGTCTGAGTTCGAATCCTTTGACAAGGAAATGAATTAATTTTGTAAGTGAATATTAGATAATATTCCTATGATGGGAAAGCAATTACAAGCAGTCCCCTAGTTACAAACTTAATTGGTTCTTGATGTGTGTTTAGAAGTTGAAATTATTTGAAAGTAGAGGTCTGTAAAAAAATATCAAAGGGTTTTCAAAGTACAGTATTTATTTTTTATTGATTAGTATCGGGAGTTTTGTTTACAAATTTATCAAGAGTTAATTGAATTGTATCCTTTTTCTTTTCTTGATAAAGAATTCTGTAGTATTCTGTGTCTTTTTCTATTGCTCTTCATACATGAGATATACGCTTTCCATTGGGATCACATTCTTCCATGATGGTCAAAATTTTGTCAAGATGCATGAAGACTTCATATTCTTGATTGTCAAACTCTTAACAATAAGTTCATTATCAGGTTCTTCATTTTGTATTTCATTCATCTCTTGTAGTTTAATCAAGTCTTCATTTGACAGAGGTTCTGAGTGAGATTGCATTAACTCATCAATATCTTCATCAGTGACATCTAAATTTAATTCATTCATTATATTGACTATTTCAGTTGTGATATCTTCAGGAGTTTCTTCAATGTCCATAGAAGCATTCATCATTTGTGGATATATTTTTTTCCAACAACCTTTCATTGTTGACTCTCTTATTTCAGCCCATGCATCCCCAATAATATTTATTGCATTCCATATATTATAACTTTTCCAAAAATCTCTTAATGTAGGTCCACCTTCCTTGTCAATTGCCTTGATTGCTTGAGTCATTAATCTTCTCATATAATACTGCTTAAAAGTAGCTATCACAGTTTGGTCCATAGGTTGTATTTCACTTGTGGTATTGGGAGGGATAAACACAACATTAACTTCTGGATATAAATTTTGCAGGGATTTTGGATGTCCAGGAGAATTGTCTAAGAGCAATAGTGTTTTAAATGGTAAATTATTCTCACTACAATATTGCCTAACAGAAGGCACAAAATGATGTTAGAACCAATCTTGAAAAAGCCATGCGGTTGCCCAGGCTTTAGGATTTGATTTCCAAGTGAGTGGAAGCATTCTTTTATCTTTTCCTTTCAATGCTCTAGGATTTTCTGTCTTATAAATTAGCATTGGCTAAAATTTAAAATCTCCAGCTAAATTACCTCCAAGAAGCTGTTTTTAGAAGATTTATGCCCAGGTGCAACTGATTCTTCCTTTGCTAAATATGTACGTGCAGGCATCTTTTCCCAAAATAATCCTGTCTCATCTACATTGAAGACTAGGCATGGAAAATAAGCTCCATCTTTAATGATATTAGAGAAAGCAGAAATAAATTCACTGGCAGCTTTCTTATCTGTACTGGCACCTTCCCAGTTCATTTAATATTATGTAAAGAATATCTCATTTTAAATTTGTGAAACCAGACATTGCTTGCTACAAATTCAACAGCAGAGTCTTCTTTTAATTCTTTCTTCCAATCTTCATGCAAACTAAAAGCCTTAGCTTGAATAATTGATAAACTCATTGGGATGCCTTTTTGATGTTGATCTTCAATCCATAGAGCCAAAGATTTCTCCATTTCATCCATTACTCTGCCATTTCTTTTTGAAACAATCTTTGAAGAAACATTTCCACAATTTTAAACATATTCCTTAATTTTGTTCTTGTTTTTTTACAATTGTATATATTGTTGATCGGCTTAAATTACCTGAACATGCAATTGAAGCATGAGACCTTGATTTCTTTTTAGTTGTATCAACACTGTTGTTTTTCATTTCTCACTCAGTTTTTAATTAATAAGAATGAAAAAAATTCACCAAAACAGAAATATATACAGTGTATATATAACATAATATCGCACAAACTGCTTTTAAAAATAAGCACTAATCAAGACAGTCTGTAATGAAGCTAAAAATAAAAGTAATCAATGTCAGAGAGATGGGAAGATTTACTGTATTTTATATAGGTTTTTATTGTTCTCTAAAATATATTTTTAATTATTTTCTAAATTCCAAAGTTTATCTTTCTTTAGGAAAAAATTCCATTCCAAATGTATGTAAATAGTTTTTTTTTATCATGTGCATAGATACAGATCTAAAGTCCAAAAGCGATTACATAATAGCGAAATGTTTGTAACTAGGGGACTTCCTGTAGTCAAAATGTTGGTTCTGTTATCATTTTATGCATGAAAGAATGCTGGAATAAGTAATCAATCATCTGGGGAAAAATAACATGTATATGAGATTTACTGTCCATCTTTAATTTTTGCAAAGTGAATGAGGGTAGTTTTTTTTCCAAAAGTAAATGATTATACCTTGGCACTTTATGACCACAGTTCAAACAAAAATGGTGCTGTTTCATTCAGAATTGTCAAAAGAGAGTGACCATTCATAACCAAATGTGGTTTCAGGTAAGAAATTTCAATCCGGCTGCAGCGATGCTTAGAAACAACATTTTGTAAATGGGCAGAATTGCACTGTTATATATATATATATTACTTTTTTTTTGTTTTGGTTACCATTTGTGTTTCTCAAGAAAAACAAATGCATGTTTGTTTCATTTTCACTAAATAAAGTTACAAGTGGCATTTTTCCAAAGTAAATCTTTATAAGTTTAGATGGCGGAAGATAATTTCTCATAAAAAATGTATATGCGTGTTTGTAGAAGTTTGTTGCATTTTTAGTATATAAAGTTATAGGTCAACATTTCTCAAAATCTTTAATTGATCAATTAAGTTTACTAGAAGCTCCAGTGCACACATTATTTTCCAAAATCACAAGATTAGAAAATTATTGCCAGAATAATACTCATTGCCAGACTAATATATAAATATGTATTTTTATAATGTTTTTCATCATATGATATACCAATTCACATATTCCTTGAATCTTCCATAATTTTAAATCAACAATCTGTTTGTTTAGCTTGAGAGCTAAGCAATATTTAATGTGCTAAACACTACAATTTATTTCAAGAAAATAGAAGTCTTAAATTGTCAAATATTTAAGTCATTTTAAATTACAACTTTATCTTTCCTATTGCATTGCCAAATCCATATAATATTAATATCATCTATGTTCTTTATTACCTTTACAATGCTTTTTTTACAACCTAGCTTTTTTAACAACCTAATATGACAGTTTTGATTGCCCCAGCAATCTTCTTCAGAACTCTAACAAACGTAATACAAATATATGAATATAAATATACATGAACATATAATTTCCAGTATTTTTTATCTTCTTTATGAAGTATTATAACTTTATCTTTCTATTGCATTACCAAATCCATATAATATTAATATCATCTACATTCTTTGTCACTTTTGCAATGCTTTTTTACAGCTTAATATGACAGTTTTGATTGCCCCAGCAATCTTCTTCAGAACTTTATTACTTTTACAATGCTTTTATCTACATTCTTTGTTACTTTTGCAATGCTTTTTTACAGCTTAATATGACAGTTTCGATTGCCCCAGCAATCTTCTTCAGAACTTTATTACTTTTACAATGCTTTTTTTCACATATTGAATGTTATAAAATGTTAATACAATGAATAATAATAATGTAAAGTATAAAAGATATAATGTTAGAGTTAAATATTTAAAAGATTAATAAAAATAAAATAAAAAATAAATGAAATCAAAATAATATATATATATATGATTATAAGAAATATTAATTGATAAATATGGAATATAAAAATGTATAATATATATAAAAAGATAATAATTAAATAATGATTATAAGATGTATTTGTATAAAATGTAAAATTATATGGTCATGTATATTTATATTCATGTATTTGTATTATGTTTATTATAGTTCTGAAGAAGATTGCTGGGCAATCGAAACTGTCATATTAGGTTATAAAAAAGCATTGTAAAAGTAATAAAGAACATAGATGATATTAATATTATATTTAAATTACAATTTGATAATTTGATTTTTCCTAAATAAATGTCTTCAGTTATTTTTATAATATATATTTTTTCCCCATAAAAGTATAATAAAACATTTCCTAAAAGGTATTAATTCAGGTTCCTAAAAAATTATGCTTTTGTTGAAATCAGTAGTTATTTTACTGAGGTAAAAAAGCAATATCAAATTTGTGTTGTAGTGATGTGTTTAATAATAATAACAAATTACTCATTCTTGTTTTTACAATATATGGTGAAACAAAAATAACACTCTACTCTAGTGCCATCTATAATAAATTTGAAAAGTTTGTGATTATTAGCTGTTAGATCATTCCTAGTCAAAGAATTCATGATGCCTATGGTTAATGAAAAACAAAAAGGATTGAAGTGTATAGTTCGACACTTGTACTCAGATCCACATAAGTGTCAAGGCATATTAACTTAAGTTCAAAACTCCAGCATGTTTTGAATTTAAGGCTCCTTATTTTAAATAGTTAATGGAATTAAAAATGGATGATAAATGCATACCACATTATTATGAACATTCAACTTAAAAAAAAGATTTAAATGAACAGGAAATTTTGATTATTCAACCTAACTGCAGATGGAATTATAAAACAGATATGCTCTTGTTTTGAATTATAGTTTTGATTGATGCCTAAACATAATAAACAAAAAGTTCTGTATAATACTTGAGCACATTTCTCCTATTAAGAAGGATTCAAGTGAAGTCAGATTTTAATAGCTCATGAGAGTAAAATGATTTTGAATGTTACTTTGATATCATCTTTACATTTTCATTCTCCATAACAATTATTTAGGAAGTCAATATTCCCATGAACACCACATCCTGACATCAATAAAATATTTACTTTAAGATCACAAACTGCTTTTAATAGATACATATGTTCTTCAACTTCATTTTTCTCACTTTATTAATTCTGTTTCCATGGAACTCTTCTTATTGACCAGTTGTTCACTTTCGCCAGAGTATAATGATGCTTCCTAAAAAATCATATTTTATCAAGTCATTTTGGTTTCTTAAATTCTAAAGCTGCAATAAGATTATAAAAATTTTATGAAAAAACTTTTCCCTATAAGAAATTGAGAGTTATAATCAATCATAATCAATGTGCTTCTGGAATATTTTGTAATTGTTGTCTGAATTTCTAAAAAAACCTGTCATTGCTGATGGAAATGTTATCATAATAAAGACATCTTTGAAAAAGACTACTTGTTTTAATATCCGATAGAACTTATACATTTGAAACAATTCTTTTGGTATAAGTTATAAAATCTCCTTTGAGAAAAATTGATGAGGCTAGATTCTGTTCTTTCTTTATGGATGTATAATAATACCTATCTATCTATATATCAACAGATTGACACAAACATCTTACCATTTTGTATTCCAATAAATGACCTATTTGGTGGCAATCATTTTGTTCATCATCATCTAGAAACTATCTTCTATTTTAATTGCAGGAATTTTAATGGAACTGGATCAAATGTCCTCTGTACACAACATCAACTCACAGATGATGTATGAAAATAATGCAGCTCCAATACTGAGTAGTTTATATTAGAGATGAATAACATGCATGTTGTTGTCTATCATGACTAGATCTAATAAATGCATTTTATTCTATATGACTAATATTATTTTAAACCACTAAACATCACATGATCACCATTTCTTATGCTTGCTCATAACTGTTATTAAAACTGGCAAAACTCTTCATAAAATAGTGCTACTCAGTGCAAGTCAGAGTAATTAATGGATGCCAGAAGGCTTGTGCATAAAATTCCTATCTAGTGTTTATTCATCCAATATCCCAATACTAGTTTTTAGCTTAAGGCTTGCTCATAACTGTTATAGTGCTACTCAGTGCAAGCCAGAGTAATCAATGGTTGCATGAAAGCTTGTACATAATATCCCTATAAGTGCCTACTCATCTAATATTCCCAGACTAGTTTCTAACTAGTGGCTTTTATCAGTGAGAAGCCTTGGATCTTATAGTGCTGCACCCAGATCTTAGGATCTAATGCAACCCTCTAGCAGCCACCTTTTATCTCTACGTAACTACAAAAGTATAAGTCTAAAATTGAAAACACAATAATATTTTCAATCCAAACTCAGTAGCTTATATAATCTTACAGCATAAGAAATGGTGATCATGTGATGTTTAGTGGTTTAATACCAATCCTGCCTAATAGGATAGTGGTGGCTATGATTATTAAAGAACCAAAGACACTAAAATGTATGGGTACTGGACTCAGTGACAATCCAAGCTCAGTAACATATAATCTTACAGCATAAGAAATGGTGGTCATGTGATGTTTAGTGGTTTAATACCAATCCTGCCTAATAGGATAGTGGTGGCTATGATTATTAAAGAACCAAAGACACTAAAATGTATGGGTACTGGACTCGGTGACAATCCAAGCTCAGTAACATATAATCTTACAGCATAAGAAATGGTGATCATGTGATGTTTAGTGGTTTAATACCAATCCTGCCTAATAGGATAGTGGTGGCTATGATTATTAAAGAACCAAAGACACTAAAATGTATGGGTATTGGACTCAGTGACAATCCAAGCTCAGTAACATATAATCTTACAGCATAAGAAATGGTGATCATGTGATGTTTAGTGGTTTAATACCAATCCTGCCTAATAGGATAGTGGTGGCTATGATTATTAAAGAACCAAAGACACTAAAATGTATGGGTACTGGACTTGGTGACAATCCAAGCTCAGTAACATATAATCTTACAGCATAAGAAATGGTGATCATGTGATGTTTAGTGGTTTAATACCCATCCCTGCCTAATAGGATAGTGGTGGCTATGGTTATTAAAGAACCAAAGACACTAAAATATATGGGTACTGGACTCAGACCTATATGACTATATAAGGTACTGAGCTTGGATTGAAAATATTATTGTGTTTTCAATTTTAGACTCATACTTTTGTAGTTACATAGATATAAAGGTAGCTGTTCGAAGGTTGCATTAGATCCTAAGACTAGGTGCAGTGCTCTCAGATCAAAGGCTCCTCACTGATGAAAGCCACAAGCTAGAAACTAGTTTGGGGATATTGGATGAGTTGGCATTAAATAGGGATTTTAGGCACAAACCTTCTGACATCCATTGATTTACTCTGGCTTGCACTGAGTATACTACTGTATGGAGAGTTTTGCCTGTTTTAATAACAGTTATGAGCAAGCATGAGAAATGGTGATCATGTGATGTTTCATGGTTTAATATCAATCCTGTTTAATAGGATAGTGGTGGCTATAGTTATTAAAGAAACAAAGACCCCAAAATGTATGAGTACTGAACTAAGTTCAGACCTGTATGACTATAAGCTACTGAGCTTGGATTGAGAATATTATTGTTTTCAATTTTAGACTCATACTTCTGTATTTAAGTAGAGGTAAAAGGTGGCTGCTAGAGGGTTGCATTAGATCCTAAGATCTAGGTGCAGTGCTCTCAGAACCAAGGTTCCTCGCTAATAAAAGCCACAAGCTAAAAGCTAGTCTGGGGATATTGGATGAGCAGGCACTAGATAGGGATTTTATGCACAAGCCTTCTAGTGTCCATTAAATACTTTGGTTTGCACTGAGTGGCACTACTGTGTGGAGAGTTATGCCTGTTTTAATATTATTTTCACATATGTTGAAGAAATATAGCTTCTGTATTAATACCATAATAACTGTCCAATAGCTATATGCAGACAATATTATGAACATTATAATTGGCCTGTTGACTTCCCCAAACATAGAAGCAATAGTGGTAACATAATAAATTTAGATATTCTAAGCTGAAAAGCATAAATAAACAAAAAAAAATTTTGATTCAGATTAATCAATAAAGAGATTGCTGCTAGATTGCTCTAATATAGTGTGATCTTATGGGAAATTCTTTACACAATTACAGTCCTACAATATTGTTAAGGGTTAAACAAGTAAGACCAGCTAAAATATTTTTAATTTGACTCTGTAGCCATAGTGCATTCTATTTCCCAGGTCAGGCTAGGCTTTATTTGTCAAAAATGCTAAATTATATATTCTAGATAACACAAGAAAGCTAAGGCCAGATATACCTATTTTCGTTCTGCCAGTTCTTGCAAAAAAAGTGGGGTTTCACTTATCACAAAAAGTGTGAAGGTGGGGAGGGATAACATTTTCTTACGATCTTGATGTTGTACAGATTATCCAAGAAAAGGGTTTGAAACATAGAAGAGCCACTTTTCTCTGACAAAAAGGCATAAATTCTATCATTTCTCTCTAGAATAACTGTCACAATGAGGCTAGTAAATAGTTGTAAATTTTTTAGAGCCATTGGTTATGATTAACGGTTGTATTTGATTACTCTAGCTTGTTGTGTGTGGCAATATGTATAGTGAGTTTTGCCTGTTGTAACAACAGTTATAAGCAAGTATAAGAAATGGTGATCATGTGATGTTTATTGTATTTATTCTATAAGAGTGAAATGAAATAATCTGGACATCATTGGAGTTTTAAGTGTTTTACTGTTATAATAAATCAATATAATAAGTAAGATTTATTACAGATAATACTTTATTATAATACATAAAATGTATGATGATATATATTTTTATCATTATAATAATTTTTACCTTCCATGCATAAACCTTTATTTAAGTCAACACATTTGTAAATGCTGGCATTTGATCTAAACCAATAAAAAAAAGATACCATTTATGTTAAGAAAAAAAAAAGAAACAAAGAAAGAAAGGAAAGAAAGAATCTAAATAAGGTTTGCAGCAGTCTCAAAGCATGACAATGACTTTTTTGTATTCTAGACTGATTTGATCAAATTTGCCACAGAGATGGTTGATATGAAAGAGGAGATGTGGAAGTGTTCATTGAAGGAAAAAAATAAATAGAAAACTAAAAGAATCTGGTATTCATTCGAATTTTTTTTTTTACAGATGACTGTTACAAATACTTATAACATTTAAACTTTCAGTTATTGTGGGTAAAATCATGAAGATAAAAAAAAAAAACGATGAATATTGTTAGATCAGCCAGTTATAATACTCACTGGCAAACAATCTATGCAGTATGCTAACCCTTGCCTTGACTATATATGCATACAATAGTTTTATCACAAAGACTAACGCCGGTAGAATAAGAAAAACAGATTTAATTATAATACACTAATATATACATATTTACAGTAATACATTAAAACAATCATAATCTATTTATATTAACAAACCCGAAGGTATACAAAAATAATAATGAAGATCTATGCGACCTACTTTATATTCCCTATGCTGACTCTTGGACGTTCGGGGGCCAGCTGTCCGCTCTGGGGCTACCGTGCTAAATAAACGACGTTCAGCGCCTTTCCCAGTTCATCTACATCGGTAGAGCTCCCAGGTTTTTTTTTTTTTGTCAAAATGCTTTACACTTTCACTCATTTTTCCAGTCCTGATTTTCTGGATTTGATTGGTCAATCTTGTCCGTCCTGGTCGGATCAATCCCTCCCAGTTTACCTTTTGGCTTAAGTTTTACTTTGATTATACTTTGCAGTTCGATTGCTTTTTAACTAATCATCTTGTTTATCTGCAAAGTTCCTTCGTTAATTAACCTTCCTATCTAAAAGAATTTGTTTACATGTTGCTTTAAAAAAATAACACAGCTATTAAAGTATAATATTATTTTAAATCAACGAAGTATTTTTATCTTCACGTATATATATAACTTACGTATGTATATGCGATAAATTATACACATACATACGTTTAAATATTAAATCCCTATTTACAACATTTACTATTATTATTTTGTGTGTATGTGTATTTTAATTATACACACACATAACAAATATATCACCCAAATATAACTTTTAAACCCTACAGCCATTGCTGTACATTCATGAAGAAAAATCATATTTTTATGGAAATAACAATGAATGAACCAGTGTCAAAAATAATATTCTGCTCTTTGAATTAAAAAACATTGGATTATTGAAAGTTTATTTCAAGCTAAATTATATATATATAGTGAATCGTTCTGTCCCAATTGCATAAAGGGCTATTAACTAGTATAGAGTTGTGGAAAGTAGCTGTTGATATTTTTGTTTAAAAAAATAATAATTTAATGATTCATTAATTAAAAAAAAAAAGACACTGTATATTTTCTTCTCACTTTACTACATAATTCGTTCTGAATTTGTTATATTTTATATTTAAAATTTTTAATTCTATTTCAGCTTTGGATAAGACTCTTCTTTGATTTATATTATTATTTATCTATATCTTTTGTATTAATGTTTAAATTGAGTCCTCCCCCCCCCCCATGTTTTTGAGTTAACTATTTGTCTTATCATGTAAGACACTCCTTGCATGTAAAGCCCTTTATATATCGTAGAGAGATTTATATATTTAAATGATACTTTCTCGCACAGCCATAGTAACTACCATATTTATCCTTCCTTAATTTCGTTTTATTCTCTTTGAATGCAATTTTTTATAAATTAGAAATCCATTATTTAAACATGAAAGAATTCTAAAGATAAAAATGGCAGCGCAGTACTAGGTTAACTTCTGAAATGTGGAATCGTATCATCGATTCCAATATGGGCACTTACAACGCTTGAACTTCTTATGAAATCATTGGAATATTTATTTATTTTCCCAGATACTGAGTTTAAAAATTATTTAACCAATTACTGTAATGCATTTTTTAAATTTTAAAAAAAAAGTACATACATATTCCAAATTTTGCAAAAACCTTTTTTCCCCCTCTATATTATCTACTAAAGAAATAAAAGAAATAATAATAAATATCAATTCGGCTAATTAATTTATACTCGCACAATTTAACCAATTCTTCCAACAAATTTACATAGCCATTTTAAACTAGTGCTGCCCCCTCACTTTTTATCTGGTGATCAGCGTAATAAATAAATACTATTAAGGAATATTATATTAAACATTCTAACAGGATCAGAGCATAATAAAAAGAATAATTTTTAAATACGGATTATGAAGCAAAAACATATAAAAATTTCTTCACTACTTTTATAGTTATTAATTTATACTAAAAAAAACTTTTCATAGTTGAAATTACATTCTAAATAATTTCTAAATACTAGTACTAAGGACGATAGTTGTTATTTTGTGATTATTAACTTAAAAGATAAGTTCATTCTCTTCTACTAATATTGCTGTTTTGATACCAGAGTAATCTATGTCATCATCATCAACCATTATCAATCCACTAATCTATGTAGCCAGTAATTAATTAGAAAATTTAAAAAAAATTGTAAAACTGTTATGTATGTGTATAATTAAAATACACATACAAAATAATAATAGTAAATGTTGTAAATGGGGATTTAATATTTAAACATGTGTACGTGTATAATTTGTCGCATATACATACGTAAGTTATATATATAAACGTGAAGATACTTTGTCGCATATACATACGTAAGTTATATATATATAAACGTGAAGATAAAAATACTTCGTTAATTTAAAATAATATTGTACTTTAATAGCTGTATTATTTTTTAAAATAACAAGAAAACAAATCCTTTTAGATAGGAAGGTTAATTAACGAAGGAACTTTGTAGATAAACAAGGTGAGTAATTAAAAAGTAATCGGGCTGCAAAGGATAATCAATCAAAGTAAAACTAAGTCTAAATCTGCTTCTGCAAGTAAACTGGGAGGGATTGATCCGACCAGGACGACATGATTTGACCAATCAAATTCAGAAAATCAGGACTGGGGAAATGAGTGAAAGTTTAAAGCATCTGGACACTTACAACTAGGAGCTCTACCATTGCAGATGAACTGTGAAAGGCGCTGAACGTCGCTTATTTAGCACAGTAGCTCCAGAGCGGACTGCTGGCCTCGGAACGTCCAAGAGTCAGCATAGGGACTATAAAGTAGGTCGCATAGATCTTTATTATTATTTTGGTATACCTTTGGGTTTGTTAATATAAATATATAATGATTGTTTTAAAGTATTAGTGTAAATATGTATATATTAGTGTATTGTATTTAAATCTGTTTTTCTTATTCTGCCAGCGTTAGTCTTTGTGATTATAATTATTGTATGCATATATAGGCAGGGCAAGGTTGGATTACTGCATAGATTGTTCACCAGCTAGTATTATAACTGGCAGACATAACAAAAACTTAACGAGTTTATTACTAGTAATAAGTTGGTATGTTCAACTAGCTGATTTGAAATCCTTAAATATAATCAGTCTTAATTTCACTTGATTCTATTATTACATATTATTCAAAGTCCTTTATTTCAATCTATTACTTCTTACATTAGTATGCCATTAGCATTTTCTTTAGCATTACACTGATCAATAACATTGGGTTTAGCAAGCACCCTACTGATAACTCAACTATTTGTGAAAGAGTCTAACTTGCTTTTGCTGATCTCTAATTCTATTTATTTGCATAGATATTTCACCATTGTAATTATGCAAATTAGGATATTCAGATTAAATTGCACTTTGCATAATTAACTTTTATTCTGCATATCATTATTTCTAGATTGATAACAATTTCATTTTGTAAGGACTACTTGCGAACACACACACACATTTTTATTTAATACTCAATCAGTCAATACATGACAGTATCTTTCACTCTAGAAACTTTGCAGGTTTTCTTTGTATTCTGACACTTTTAAAGAAAATTATTTCTTCATTTTTATAGAAAACTTAATCTTAATGTTGTGATTTACCATTTACTTCAGCAAGTATATTCAGTGAATCTTGGCACAAAGAATTTTTTTCTCTATGTCTATTTTAGTGTGGTAGATATATCTATTAAAGAATTTTTAATATGAGTAGTAGCTGAACTATAATTTTCATTCACTGTATCTGTGGGCTCAATAAAGCATTTCATTAAATGATTAATGTGCCTTCTTACTGTATTCCCCCAGAAATAAGACTGGGTCTTATATTTTTTTTTTTTTTCAAAAAGACACCTTGGGCTTATTTTCAGAGGATGTCTAATGTTTTCATGCACATTTATTCAAAATCTCAAATCAACCTCCCAAACACAAAGCCCTCTGTAAATATTTGAATTTTCAGCTAGCAATATGCACTGATATATTTATATTTAGTTAAGTAAATAATATTTTAATAAATTATTATTTGTTATTTACTCACCAAGTAATATCTGTTTGTGAAGTACGTCTCATGTATGCACTCTATATTGAAACAGTAAGGTCTGCTTTGCAGATCTTCTTTCACCTTTTCTCACCTATTTCCTACCCTCATACCTTAGTTTGAACCCCAATCTATCGTAGTGTGTCTGCAATATGCTTATATACCGAAAATCCCGCCTAATTTTAAGCCACGAGTACAATGCTCGTATTATATATATAACTCATTCCCAAATATAATAAAATATTATAGATTATGTATTTGTTCACATAATTTAGATTTATTTAAAAGTAGGTTATATAGGTCATAATTGCGCACACTATGATATGCATTTTAAAACATATCAAAATTATAAATTGTTAAAGTTATTTTGTTTGAATCTATTTACAAATATATATTACCGTCATAATATATTTTGATTTAAAATAAAATTCATTTAGTAAATGGATTCAAATATTGCAATTTAAAAGTAAAATAATTTTCGTTTAATGTGATAAAAGTCATTCCAAATATTTCTGTTAAAATAAATGAGGGACAATAGTTTAATTAGTTAATGTTATATAAGTTTATCTAAAAACAGCAGCTGTCCACTTAAGGTTTTCTTTAATTAGTCAAAGTAATATTTAATTGAATCTAGTTTGTAATTCGAATGTCAACAGGGAAATTAACAAAAGAAATTAATTAATGTTGAATTCCTTTAGACATTCGGATAGATTTAATTACAGCTGATAAGTCCAATATATTTTTGTAATGCTCCAGGGCAGTTCTATTGTTAAATTCTACTATAAAAAGGAGGGTTTTCTTTTGTTCTCCATTCTAATGTTTCTAAGAGAAATCATTCTGAGGTCTAATGCTTCTAACCAAAATTATTGTAGTAATTTGTAAATCTTGACATGACGGAATAGAGCGCAAGAAGGCTATTTCTCTCCGGAATGGTCATATGCTGCCGTAGACCATCGGAAGTTATCACACAAGGAACCCCGGACCTGCTGCTGCTGCCAAAAATATGAACATTTCCAGATTTGCTGTTAAATTATATAAAAACCTGCCGACCATCAATCTACCTAAAAATGCTTCTCCAGAGGTAACCCTAAATTAACTCAAGAGCTTTTGTGATAACTAACATGCTATAGCTATTTTAAATTGTTTTCTGATATTTCACATAACTTTATTATGTATTTCTTTTAAATGTATTCAACATTTTGCTCTCTATCCTTGGGTTAATATTTTCTATTTATTAAGCTTTCTGTTATTTTATTATGATAATGTGTCAGAATTGTCTTTGACCGAGTGAATTATTCCCTTTATTGAAAATAATACGCTGCTATGAAGGCATATTTTAAATTTCTAAATAATTTTCCAATTTTATTATCTTGCAAATCATTCGTTCGAGGGCGATTCTTTTCTTTAATATATAATATAATCACATAGTTTAAAATCTACATGTTATTGATTTTAATCTAATATGAGAGTATGTGCGAGGTCAATGATTAAATGTGTCCCCTAATGCATGATTGCGTATATAAATCTATACTTACTTTTCAAACCCACAAGCATGCATTTTCCTATTTTAATTACTATGTTCTACTTTAATTACAAAGTTCATCATTGACGTCAAGAATGTGTGGACTCTTTTAAATGAATTTCTGGGAATTTGATTGGGTATTTCTCTTAATCCAAGTAAAACCCATTCAGTATGTTTTATATACACTAGTCTCATATTGCTGGTAAATGAATTGGTTATTGAGACCACTTTGTTTTAATTTTCCAAGGATTCTTTACATGGCCAAGGCCGTTCTCTTCGCTTCTTGCAGTTTCCAGGCAGAGTGTGTCCATAAATGACACACCTGGGAATTAAACGCAATCATCACCCAGTCACTAAGTTTTGGCTGTTCATAAAATACTTTCCTATGAGTTAGCGGCGAGCCATAATCATTCCAAATATTCCATTATTGTTTTATTTTATATTTATTTTTACAAAGCATCCGTGACTTAAATGTGTCACACCCTCCAACTTTAATAAATTCATTATCAGCAATATAGAAATAAAACAAACTAACTCCTTTTTAAAACTTGATTTATTATGACTATAATCATGAAAAAGGAATCCGATGTTTCGACTATTTTTTATAGTCTTTTTCAAGGCACACTAAAATAAAATATATATACACAATAAATATCACATATTCCAAAAAAAAAAAAAAAAATTAAATTAATTAAAAATTACAAAATATAAAATATATCCATAACCAAAATTTTCTTTTTTTTACCTTATCTCACTCCCCTTACCTATTACAATCACAACTAATTCATTTTTAAAAATTCTATATATATATCAAATAAAAACTTTTTAATTAAAAACCTATTATTTTTCTTTTATCTTTTTCTATTAACATCCTATTTAATTCTGGTTAATAAATGGATGACCAGAATTAAATAGGATGTTACTAGAAAAAGGTAAAAGAAAATAATAGGTTTTTAATTAAAAAGTTTTTATTTGATATATATAGAATTTTTAAAAAGGAATTAGTTGTGATTGTAATAGGTAAGGGGAGTGAGATAAGGTAAAAAAAAGAAAATTTTGGTTATGGATATATTTTATATTTTGTAATTTTTAGTTAATTTAATTTTTTTTTTTTTTTTGGAATATGTGATATTTATTGTGTATATATATTTTATTTTAGTGTGCCTTGAAAAAGACTATAAAAAAATAGTCGAAACGTCGGATTCCTTTTTCATGATTATAGTCATAATAAATCAAGTTTTAAAAAGGAGTTAGTTTGTTTTATTTCTATATTAGATATATATGAACTATTTTGAAAAGAAGAACTGTGTGTTGGATATATTAAATTATTTTATTATCAGCAATACTGACCTCCCAATGTAACTATTATTATTATTATTATCGAATAAATGCTTTGATCACATTCCCACTTTGTTGCTTAGTAAGCTTTTGTCCGTGCTATTCTCGAAACCAATAAATATTTTAGAACACTTAATTTTTAAATATTTTCTTAAATTTGTATAATTGCTTAAAGCACCTCGCACATGTTCCTATCTCATCAAGCACATTATTGTAATGCTATTGGCCTGAGGAATAGAATATATCACTTTGCTTTAAAACCTTTTGTCATTTATTGGAATATAATGCCCACGATTATTTAATACGCGTCCCTGTCTCATATAAGCAGAAAGTGGCGTTCTATATATATTTTATATAAATAAATTTTGTGAAATTATTTAAAACTAAATTTGATTTCTTATTTTATTGATTCCTATCACTGTCTCGGTCTATATATATTTTTTCTGCATTTCTTTTGTAAATCCATAGACGTTAATATAGAATATATCACTTTGCTTTAAAACCTTTTGTCATTTATTGGAATATAATGCCCACAATTATTTAATACGCGTCTCTGTCTCATATAAGCAGACAGTGGTGTTCTATATATATTTTATATAAATAAATTTTGTGAAATTATTTAAAACTAAATTTGATTTCTTATTTTATTGATTTCTATCACTGTCTCGGTCTATATATATTTTTTCTGCATTTATTTTGTAAATCCATAGACGTTAATATAGAATATATCACTTTGCTTTAAAACCTTTTGTCATTTATTGGAATATAATGCCCACAATTATTTAATACGCATCCCTATCTCATATAAGCAGACAATGGTGTTCTATATATATTTTATATAAATAAATTTTGTGAAATTATTTAAAACTAAATTTGATTTCTTATTTTATTGATTTCTATCACTGTCTCGGTCTATATATTTTTTTTCTGCATTTCTTTTGTAAATCCATAGACGTTAATAAGCCACCAATCTTTTTTTAGTATAGAGTCTTTTGTTTCTCCCTGATCACCAGGTACCGGTCAAAGTTATACTAGTAGTGGCATCAGATGCGTTATCACGTAGATGGCGCTGTGAAATTTGGACTTTAGATTTGAACTTAGTATATCTAGAAGGCAACCCCTCCTAGAATGTTCAGTTTCATGTGTGGGGTTTGAATTCTGCAGTGTGTTAGCGAGATAGATGATTCTGACTGTTACATAGTATTTTTTTTTCCGGGTCCATGGCTTGCCCAAACGTGGAGCCTCGAATATTTAAACACCCACATCCCTGTAGATCTTAATTAGTTAAACACCCACATCCCTGTAGCTTAATTTTAGTATTTTGTTCGTATTTAATCACTCAAATCCTTTATGTTTTGATATATATATAATATTTTTCAAACTCTATATTATCTATATTGTTTATTTGCGTGTATATTTCATATATTTTATTTGACTCGGGCATTCAATTACTTATTCTATATAATCAGAACTTGTGCATACTTGCTATAGTGCGATATGAGCCATCTGTATTTATCTGTATTTATTGTTTCATTTAAGTCATGCTATATACGCATGGCATGAATTACTTAAATATTGTCCCAAGTGAATATTGTGACAATCTATGAATAGTTCAAATATTGTATTTTTTTATCACAATAAAGTTTTATCGGCTCAACGTGCAAGATAGCATAATAATAATTTTGTACGGTTATGACCCAGATATGTAATAGGCTATCGTATGGAATTCAAAAATTCAATCATAAATAAAATGTTGTAATCAATTAAAAAAATGTGAAGGTTTTAACGAGTGTCCCTAGTTAAATGGAATAGTTATTAAAATTCATTTTGGGAAGCTAACAGTCTATGGATCCTTTTAACTGGTGACATGGCACCCAAGGGTAATTTCATTAAACGGAGTTACTTCTAAAATAAATTTTGTCATGAGGCTAAATTCTTTTATATGTAATTTGTTTTTTTCCAATGTGTGTAAATTTTTCTTAGACCAAATAATGAGACGTGACTGGATCAATAATTATGTAAATAAAAATATATGTATGCTAATCTTAAATAAGAAGGAACGAAATAAGTATACCTGGATCTAGTGAATGTTAACATATATAAATAAAATTGCTTAAGTTTAAAAATATATATGTTGGCGAAATATTTTGACAGGTAGAATTTAAGAAATCTTCTATATATATATATACAGGCAATAAAATATATATGTTGGCAGCAGATTAAACAAGAAATTTTAGCAGTAGTAAAAGGGCATAAATGTAAAAGCAGCTATTAGGCCAACAGAACCGAGAGGGAGATAGCCTATTAGCCATTAATAAAATTTGAAATCAAACGTAATAGTAATCGCAGAGAGTCAAACAAGAAAAATATAATAATAGTATTTTTTTAAACTGTATTAGTTTTAGTAAGTTCAACGTAAAACAGTTTAAAAGTTTTCTTTATCAGTGCTATACATTGTGTTTTAAAAGTACACCTATTCGTTCAGAAATTTTTTTTAGGATCTATTAAATAGTTAGCAATAAAATAAAAAGAAAAAGTCATCATCATCATCGATCACAATAATCATCCAAGGCCATGGATAATATGGAGAACAGCCATGATGAACAAGAACTGGACCCATCTGGATTTCTTGAATCTCCTCCAATAAGTATGAGACCTGTCCAGCAAATGAGCCAGGGAGATTTCAATCGGAAATATCTGAAGGAATTGTATAGGAGAAGCGAAGAGAGGGCAAGAGAGCATGAAGAGGAAGCCCGAAGAAAAGAGGAAGAGTATAAAATATTTAACACGCTGCTCCTCGACGAAATTGTCAAAGTAAAAAAAAAAAAAGGACTCTCGAACTTAATATTGAAGAATGCTACCTAGAAAACTGGAAAGAGGACAGAACTACAAATCAGAGCTGTCAGACCTTTGACAGCAATCGACCAATTTCTCCAATCAACAATAGTACAAGAGATGCAGCCTGCAGTACATTAATTTCAGACCTCAGGATTCAAACCCAGATTGATAAATTAATCACCATTCAGATATTTCGAGGAGAAATAGGTGAAAATCCTCACCCACACTTGGATAGCTTGCGGGATTTTTTTTCTCTGTGTAAGATGAACTGTCGTGAACAGACTGTGATCGCTAGCCATTACTTATATGGCTATGCAAGAGAATGGTGGGGTATGTTGACTAAAAAACCGAGCAACTTTGCCAATTACTGTAACACATTATTGAAGTATTATTGGAGTGAGGATTGGCAGAGCGGGATTCTAAATACAATTTGCCAGGAGAAGTATGAAACAATCAAAGAGACTTGCGTGCAATTTTTCATCCGTCTGGTAAACCAATTTAGATCACTCACCGCGTTCAAATTTTCAGATTCCTACATCATCCATACAATCCAACTGAATATGCCATTACCTATCCAATGGCTTATGGTCAGCAGCAGGATCAAAGATGTGGAAGTCATGGTGGAATTTTTGATGATGATCAACTCTGGCGCATGGAATCCCCACCGTTCAGAACAAAATATGATGGGAGGAAATATGAGATCCAAAAGAACCCTGTTAGCACAACCCCACTACTCTCATCCTCCAACAAAAGGAAGCCTTTTAGGGGATATGAACATATCAATGGTTATCCGAGAAAAGGACCCCACATGTGGAGTTTCTATTGGTCCATGTCCAGTAATAAACATCGGAGTGGGGTCCATTGAACTTCCTGCCCTCATTGACACTGGCAATCAGATTTCCTGCATTTCAAAGGGATGATTGCTACGAATGGAAGAATGGAGCGGATGTATACTCAGGTTACCATCCCATCCCATGCAGATGAAACTGGCTGATGAAAAAAGAACCAAGACTGAAGCATACCAAGTAGAAAATAACCATTGGGCACACTTTCCTAGTTATAAAAGGATTGGTCCATGATGTTATAATTGGATCCGATTTTCTGACCCATAATAAGTGTATCCTTGACTATGCCATGAATTCAATCATGCTCCAGCAAGAGAAGATAGATTTTAATAAAGCCAATGTCTTACCTGAAGTCCAAGTTCAGTGTATGGAGGCCAGCATCGATGAAAGCACGATCAAAGATAAGGTCAAAGAATCATCACTAGAAACCATCGAGAATCAGTCCCAATTGCATCAACTATTAATGGCAAGTCAGCAAATCTTCTCTCTAATCCCTGGAGAAATTAAAGATTATGTCCACCCGATTCATGTGAAGGAGGAAACCCACTTCCAGACCCGGTCATACCCCATTCCTTTTCAATATCAAGATAAAGTGAGCACTCAGATCCAACAGATGATTACGTGGGGGGTAATTGAAAAAGGATCTTCGCCATATAATAACCCATTAGTGGTTGTGAAAAAGAAAAATGGGTCTATAAGACTGTGTTTAGATGCCAGAATGCTCAACAATATCACAATACTGGAACGGGATATCGCACCACCTGTACAAGAAGTTTTTCTCAAATTATCTACAAAAAATATTTTTTCCACATTAGACTTAACTGCTAGCTATTGGCAGATGATATTACACCCCCAAGACAGAAAATACATGGTCTTCTGTCACAATGGGCAAACACATCTATTTAAGAGAGTACCTTTTGGGCTCATAAACAGTGGCGCTGGACTAATGAGGTGCTTGGACCAAGTTCTATCTGAAGATCTAAAAAAAAATTAGTGTGCTATATCGATGATGTTGTCATTGCATCATGCAACCCTCTGGAACACCTGAAGCAGTTCTTTTCTGAATGTGCCCAAAAGAATATTACTGTGAATCTAGAAAAGAGTCACTTTGCTCTAAAAGAAATTGCATTTTTGGGACACATCATAAATGGACAAGGAATTCGGACCCATCCAGATAAGATAGAAGCAATCCAGAACTTCCCGAGGCCTATCAATAGAAAGCAGATTAGATCCTTTTTAGGCCTCTGCAATTATTACCATAAGTTCTATCCAGGCTTTGCAAAAGATACCTCCACATTGCTGGAACTATTGAAGCAACACCATCGGTGGGAATGGAATAAACAGCACGAGCAAGATTTCAAGAAAATCCAAGGACAATTTCCTCCAGACTGTGATGTTATGTTATCCTGATTTCACTTGCCCATTCTATTTGCAGACTGACAGCAGCAAGAAAGGTCTAGGTGTTGTACTGTTCCAGGTTAATCAATCAGGCCAATATCAGGTCTTGTACTTCAGTAGCTGTACATTAAGAGATGTCATACTGGCAATGAACAAGAGACTTAGCCATTGTATGGGCATGCAGCAAATTCAAGCAGATATTGCTGGGATTGGAAGTAATTATAATTATGGACCACCGGTGCTTGGAATTTCTGAATAAAAGTTATCTAAACAACAATCGCCTTATACGATGGAGCTTGTCACTGCAGAAATTCCACTATAAGATAATTTATTGCCCAGGCCCTGAAATATTGTGGCCGATATATTGAGTCATCATCCTGTGGAAGTTAAACCTTGCAACCCTATGATATCAGACCAGCCACTAATAATCATGAGTAATGTATTGGACCAGGAAATTGAAAAGAAGCTCAAGAATTTGCAGTATTGGCAGGAAAATCAGCCCCAGTACAGAGATTTAATGAAGAAGTCCAAAGGCAAGGAAACCCTGCTCAAGGATGTACCACTGGTAGGGGAAAAAGAGATACAGATTGCAAAATGGACTTTTGCTGCAACAAACTGAGAATAGATTGCGAAAAATTCTCAATACCACCTGATTTAAAAAACCCACTAATCACTTATATGCACAGCCTAGTGGGACATTATGATCCCAGAAAATCCGAAGAAGCCCTGAGGTGGCAGTTTCATTGGCCACAGATGTATAGTAATATATTACTTACCCTCCAGAAATGTAATACATGCGCTAAAAACAAATCCCCAAATAAGATCTTCAGTGGTACCCCTGCCTCCATTATTCATTGGGACCCAACGAGATATTGGCAGTAGACCACTATGGGCCACTACCATCCTATCGTAGATGTCGGTATCTTTTTGTCACCTACGACGTATTTTTTAAGTATGCATGGGCCTACCCGGTCATAAGGGCAGACTCAAAAAGTGAAATTAGGGCATTACAGTGCAAGCAATTTGTGACCATAGGCAAGCCCGAAGCAATACTCTCAGATCACGGCTTGGCTTTGACTTCACAAGAATGGCAGACCTGTATAAAGAGCCAAGGTCTTGGGCATGTGATGACATCCATTAGAAACCCCCAATCCATTCCCTGTGAGAGGGTCATGTGGGAAATTAACCAGCTGTTTCGGACGTACATCCACGATAACCACCGAAGCTGGGTCAACCGAACGGAAGAAATTTTTCAGTATATTAATGGAACCATTAATGAGGCTACAGGGCTAACACCAATGCATCTTCATTTTGGTAAGACAGAGCAACCATTAATTAAAATACCCCTGCCCAAGGATGATCAAGAAGTTGACAGAGAAGAGGACCGGCGAGCAGTTCATCATCGTCTGAAAGCCCGGGCAGGAAAAAAACAATTAAAGGAAACAAGGTCCTACCAATTTCAAGTTGGGGATCATGTATGGGTCAGAACTCCAAAGCCCAGTAGCTAGGACCAGTGTAAATACAAGAAGTTTTTCACACTGTATCAAGGGCCATATGTGATAAAATGGGTAAGCAACCCAAATGCATATTTACTGGAGGATAATGGGACCATAAGAGGGACTTATAATGCTAGGAGTCTAAAACCCCTTGTATATCACCCACCAGACCCAGAATTATAGTAGTTTTTTTTAAAACAACAACAAAAAAAAAAGAAATGGCACATCACTGGATAAATGAGAAAGGAGATCGGATATAAACAATGTTAATCTATTAGATTTGTTAAATAAAATTTTATTGAAGGGGGGAGATAATAGAAAATGTTCGCTAGATAGTAGATTTATTAATATGACCCGGATATATAATTCAGTTTCGTTTCTTCATTATATTTATACCCTGTACATTATGAGTTATCTTGTAAATTTTTTATGCAGGCTTCATAGGTGGACACCTGTTGTAAGATCTTTGTTTTTAACAATTTTTTTTGTTCCGTCACTAAGGGAAGGTGAAACAGTAAGGTCTGCTTTGCAGATCTTCATTTCACTTTTCTCACCTATTTCCTACCCTCATACCTTAGTTTGAACCCCAATCTATTGTAGTGTGTCTGCAATATGCTTATATACTGAAAATCCTGCCTAATTTTAAACCACGAGTACAATGCTCATATTATATATATAACTCATTCCCAAATAAAATAAAATATTATAGATTATGTATTTGTTCACATAATTTAGATTTATTTAAAAGTAGGTTATATAGGTCATAATTGCGCACACACTATGATATGCATTTTAAAACATATCAAAATTATAAATTGTTAAAGTTATTTTGTTTGAATCTATTTACAAATATATATTACCGTCGTAATATATTTTGATTTAAAATAAAATTCATTTAGTAAATGGATTCAAATATTGCAATTTAAAAGTAAAATAATTTTCGTTTAATTTAATAAAAGTCATTCCAAATATTTCTGTTAAAATAAATGAGGGACAATAGTTTAATTAGTTAATATTATATAAGTTTATCTAAAAACAGCAGATGTCCACTTAAGGTTTTCTTTAATTAGTCAAAGTAATATTTAATTGAATCTAGTTTGTAATTCGAATGTCAACAGGGAAATTAACAAAAGAAATTAATTAATGTTGAATTCCTTTAGACATTCAGATAGATTTAATTACAGTTGATAAGTCCGATATATTTTTGTAACGCTCCAGGGAAGTTCTATTGTTAAATTCTACTATAAAAAGGAGGGTTTTCTTTTGTTCTCCATTCTAATGTTTCTAAGAGAAATCATTCTGAGGTCTAATGCTTCTAACCAAAATTATTATAGTAATTTGTAAATCTTGACATGACGGAATAGAGCACAAGAAGGCTATTTCTCTCCGGAATAGTCATATGCTGCCGTAGACCATCGGAAGTTATCACACAAGGAACCCCGGACCTGCTGCTGCCAAAAATATGAACATTTCCAGATTTGCTGTTAAATTATATAAAAACCTGCTGACCATCAATCTACCTAAAAATGCTTCTCCAGAGGTAACCCTAAATTAACTCAAGAGCTTTTGTGATAACTAACATGCTATAGCTATTTTAAATTGTTTTCTGATATTTCACATAACTTTATTATGTATTACTTTTAAATGTAATCAACATTTTGCTCTCTATCCTTGGGTTAATATTTTCTATTTATTAAGCTTTCTGTTATTTTATTATGATAATGTGTCAGAATCATCTTTGACCGAGTGAATTATTCCCTTTATTGAAAATAAGACGCTGCTATGAAGGCATATTTTAAATTTCTAAATAATTTTCCAATTTTATTATCTTGCAAATCATTCATTCGAGGGCGATTCTTTTCTTTAATATATAATATAATCACATAGTTTAAAATCTACATGTTATTGATTTTAATCTAATATGAGAGTATGTGTGAGGTCAATGATTAAATGTGTCCCCTAATGCATGATTGCATATTTAAATCTATACTTACTTTTCAAACCTGTAAGCATGCATTTTCCTATTTTAATTACCGTGTTCGACTTTAATTACAAAGTTCATCATTGACGTCGAGAATGTGCGGACTCTTTTAAATGAATTTCTGGGAATTTGATTGGGTATTTCTCTTAATCCAAGTAAAACCCATTCAGTATGTTTTATATACACTAGTCTCGTATTGCTGGTAAATGAATTGGTTGTTGAGACCATTTTGTTTTAATTTTCCAAGGATTCTTTACACAGCCAAGGTTGTTCTCTTTGTTTCTTGCAGTTTCCAGGCAGAGTGTGTCCATAAATGACACACCTGGGAATTAAACGCAATCGTCACCCAGTCGCTAAGTTTCGGCTGTTCATAAAATACTTTCCTATGGGTTAGCGGTGAGATGCCCTCTGTAATCATTCCAAATATTCCATTATTGTTTTATTTTATATTTATTTTTACAAAGCATCCGTGACTTAAACGTGTCACACCCTCCAACTTTAATAAATTCATTATCAGCAATACTGATCTCCCAATCTAACTTTATTATTATTATTATCGAATAAATGCTTTGATCACATTCCCACTTTGTTGCTTAGTAAGCTTTTGTCCATGCTATTCTCAAAATCAATAAATATTTTAGAACACTTAATTTTCAAATATTTTCTTAAATTTGTATAATTGCTCAAAGCACCTTGCACATATTCCTATCTCATCAAGCACATTATCGTAATGCTATTAGCCTGAGGAATAGAATATATCACTTTGCTTTAAAACCTTTTGTCATTTATTGGAATATAATGCCCTCAGTTATTTAATACGTGTCCCTGTCTCATATAAGCAGACAGTGGCGATCTATATATATTTTATATAAATAAATTTTGTGAAATTATTTAAAACTAAATTTGATCTCTTATTTTATTTGATTCCTATCACTGTCTTGGTCTATATATATATTCTAACCTCCCCCTCCGTTTGATCGTCCTCTCCAAAATTTATATATACTGTTTAAAATTCCGGGTTCTAGCTCAGTCTAACAAATAAATAAATGAAATATCCAGCATTAATTAAAATGATTACTAGCTCTAATTTTTAAAATACAAATACGGTTATATTTTTAAAATGAATTAACAAATATTTACTATTTTCATGAGACATGGAGTGACGACACGGGGAACGAGATAGACTACATTGAGATATTATCCACATGATACTATCTCAATGGCATAAGAACACTATTCCCCCTTTTACTATACTAAATAACTAACTTATAGTATTCTTACGACTTTCTAAGCTCTTTTCACTACGATTAAAATAATAATCATATCTTAATATTCTTTGTAATAAGAATCTAGCTCAATTAAATAAAAATAAAGAAAATAAATAAAATAACATAAATCTCAGGTTCATAAATTGTACTCTAACTGATTTAAAATTACGGTAGTAAACTATGAAAAGGGAATTTTATGTCATAATTCACTACGCAGTAACTAACAATAATAAATAATAATAATAACAACAATAGTATAATATAATCTTATTTCTTCCTAAATGAAATAAATAAATAAGTACGTGGTAGTATTTTAATAATCTGACAACAGAATACGTGTGGCAACATTAGCATATAATTTAATGTAATATTGTGGCAACCGACTTATGACCAATAAATGATATAATTATGATCTTTTAATTTTATAATATTAATAAATTCTCAAAATGATTATAACACTTTTATGTTTACCTTTTTGTGCAAAAACTATATGTCTGTTTCAATTATAAATGTATCGTGATATCATGCATCCATGTGGAGAAATAACAACGAAGACACAAAACTTTAAAATAAATTTACAACAAAGTTTATTAATAACATCAACAAATAACAATATTTTACATTATGTACATTGGATATCCTTACTCTCCTATCACAAAATTATTTTACTAGTTTATAAAAAATGAAAATCAAACTTCTATTTGTTTTCCTAGTTAACTCTTATCTTTTAAATGCTTAAGAAAATACAGTATTATTATTATTGGATTTCTTATTATGGTTATCTTGTTACAAAATGAATTTCTTATCGGATTATCATTAACACTTTGTATCCCTACTATTATTAAAATTATATTTTTAATTTTACAAAATTACATTCGTAGTAAAAATTATACAAAACAATAAAATTCTAGCTTTATATTGGTTGTATGGAATCCTATAAATTCAAACATTCTTCTACATTCGGTATTAAGTTTTATTGTTCCTTATCCGATGTTTGTTAATCATAATATACTCATTTAAGCCTTACTTCGGATGATATAATTACAACCATTAACATACCATGCACAAGTATATGTTTATTACACACTATTGAATTATTTTCTTAATAAATATGCAATATTTATTTTCTAAATATTATTTAAAAAATTAAAATTTTATTATCACTTTTATAAAAAAAACTTTGTTTAGATTTCTCTTTTAAAATCTTATATTCATTTCCGAATTAATTTTAAACTGTATTATATGATTCTTTCTCTCTTTATGATATTTTGTACTTTCACTTTTAAAATTACACAATTCTAAACATTCCAGCAAATAAATTATTCTTACATAAATGATAACATCTCTGCAATTCTATTTTATTCATTATTTCTTTGAAAATATCTTTCTGACGATGCAGATTCACGAAACAAGGATAGCGAAAATAGATGCATAGGATCAAAAATATAACTAGAATATTATCCGTCATAAACCTTGACAATAATGGCACAGTGAATTAAAAAACACTATAGAGGAGTGACCTTTGTCTGTCTACCAACCTCTATTATAGGAGTGATGCTAAAGCTATTTCTTCAGCTTTATATAACATCAAAAAGTTTAAAAATACGCAAAAACACTGTCCAAACTATATGTGTTCAGTCATAGGGCATAGTTAACTATACTGAAATCACACAAACTAACTATGATCCAAATACTTTATTTTTCTTATTTCTTAACAAAAACATCATCTTGGTTTCCTCTACACTAGTACTACCAAGTCACTATCCGATCTTATTTCTCATGATTTTTCTATACAGTACATCGACAAATTCCTATCTGCATTTCTAACAATAATAAAATTCATTTTATTTCAAAAACTATACCGCTGTTCTTTAAGAAAATCTTTTACTACTTTTCTCGTATATTTATCATATACAAACTATTTTAAAATATCTGAATACTTTATTACATGAAAGTTCAAAAGAATCACACAATTGTTCTGTTATATTATATTATTAATTATACTTTAAATAACTTATTGCATGCATATTTAAAATTACTCCTATCTCATAATATGTTTTAATGTTGTATAAAATGTGTACATAGAATTTAAACTTTCACACATCATTCTTAATCAATAGATGATCTAAAAAAAAATACATTATGCATTATAAATAAATATCAAAATTACCAAAACGATCTTTATCTTCTCGATCGCGTTCTGTAGGCTTCACCATCCCATTGATTCTTGTAGATATAAAACTTCCATACATACACTTTATTTTTAAAACAATATTTCTATCATTCTATTAAGCTATTATATTTAATTTTTTAATATTACTAAAATTATGTTTATATGTTTTCCCTAATCTCACATAGCATTTTATATTTTAAAATAAATTAGTAAAAAATATTTAAATTATATTTACGATACTTCTTCATCAAACTTTCTTGAACTGTTCATATTAAAGCTAAAAAAAAAATATTATTTTATTTCTTCTTCAGTCACTTAATGTTCTATTTTAAAGTAAAACAATTACTACTCTGTTTAATAAATATTCATAGACGACAATCCTTGGTTTTCACAATATTGTATACAATTATTAATTCATGATATTCTCTTCTAATATTGTCTGCTAGTATTTTCCTGCGCGACTTTCCCGATGCATCTTTAGGGTACTTTTATTTAAATCTTCAATAAATTTTTCTGTTTTCCTGGATCCATTTCCATTAAGTAATTTAATTTTATATATTTTTCAGATCAAGCATTTCCTTCATTGAATACGTTATAATATTTTTAATTAGATAGAGTTTTCGGCTCCTTTTCTATAAACACATAATAGCACTTTCATATTATTTTATAACTTTTTTTCTTTCTTTGAAATTCTGGAACTATATTTTTTATAATATCTCTTTTAATAGATAAACATTCTTTTTTCATTATATCTTTTACATAATTTTTCTTTATAATAAAAACGCATATTAAATTTTTCCATAGAGAAGTATAACATAACTTCAAAGTAGCCTTATAAAATTGTGCGTCATAATTTTTTCCTGACGGCAAGTAACTTCTCTTTTAAGTTTTCATATAGCGTCCCAATTATATTTCTTTGAGTTATAATGATAAGTTTCTGGTTGAGCATAAATAAAGCTGTATTAAGACACTTTCCAAATATTTTTCCTTTAGCAATATTTTTAGGTATTTTTCCTTGTACTTCCATTTTACTGTAGGCTTTTGGTTAAACTTGAATAAAATTCCCTGGTAAGATAACTTTTAAAATTAGCAATCCATGTCGAGGCAGTCAAAATATATTATATGTTACAAAAGAACTTTTAAAATAAATACAAAATTTTAAATTTATATCACTTTTCCAGCTACGGTGTTATCAGCTAAAAAAATATGTTACTTTCTCTTTCACTTACACATTACTTCTCCCTCCCGCTCTGTATAATTCTTATATTTTGTCTGCTAATTTACCTCTGTTGATTGGTTAATGACTTTTTTAGCGCGAACAAATTTACACATTTAGTTATATAACAGATTAGACTTTTAAAATAAAGAATTGATGACGTAATGTCTCAAATATTATTTAGACTAGTATTTTTAAATTCAATTTTAGTTTTATCAAAATTATTTAAACTTTAAAAACAATTATTAAAACAATATTTAATATTTTAACTTTTACTTTAATGATCGATGGCAATTATATTTAGTTTCAAATTCACAAACTTTATTATTATTTTAACAAGTGTGTGTGTGAAGGTATATAATATACAGTCACGTGTTTACTAACTTTATCAAATGATTTTTTATTTACGTCTCGGTCTAAATTACCAAAACTGATATATTTTATAAAAAATTTGGAAAATAATTTTAAACTTGTAGAACTAAATATAATTCTCACCATCCTAAAGTTTATTTTAAAATATACTCTATTAAATTTGACTATTAAATACAATTATAACATTACATATAGCATTTATTTAATTTATTAGTTTTAAAAATATTATACTCAAATTATTAATATACTTTTAACTATTTATAGCTGTATTATTTTATATGGCCAGCTTTTACAACCATAAGCAAGAATATTATTAAGCTTTATTTAACTGTTTTCTCTTAAAATAATCTATTACATTTTTATATACCAGGTATTTTCAGCTTTAAATTGTACTATAAAATTTAATTATCCTACTATTATTTATATATCATACAAATATAACTTAAAATTTAAATTTTTTTAGTAATTGACCTTTCTACCTTATTATGACCTACAGACAAGGGCACAATATATATATATTTTTTTTTTTCTGCATTTCTTTTGTAAATCCATAGACGTTAATAAGCCACCCAAGCTTCTTTTAGTATAGAGAGAATCTTTTGTTTCTCCCTGACCACCAGGCACCAGTCAAAGGTTATACTAGTAGTGGCATCAGATGTGTTATCATGTAGATGGTGCTGTGAAATTTGGACTTTAGATTCGAACTTAGTATATCTAGAAGGCAACCCCTCCTAGAAAGTTCAGTTTTATGTGTGTTTGAATTCTGCAGTGTGTTAACGAGATAGATGATTCTGACTGTTACAATATATTGTAACCCAGTTCTTTTGGCACATGGTTTTCATTAAGTATTATTTTCACATAATGTTGGTACTATTTTAAAAAAAAATAAAAAAATTAAAGTAATAATATTTAACTGATAAAGAGTGCTATCCACTTTGCCTAGCTTACAGTTTATGTTAGTTTAGTCAGTATTATTACAATGCTGTATCATGTTTTATAAATTGAGAGATTCTAAACAAAATATTGTTATAATAGTAAGCGAATACAATCTTAAAACTTTAATAAGCTGTTATTTAGTTCTAAAAATTGTAAGAAACATAGCTAGATAAAGAAATATAATAGTATTATTATAATAATTACATAGAGTCAGTTATTTAAATAACTTATTGGAGTGATGTTAATTAAAATATTTTTGTGTTATAAATATTTAAAGATTGTAATTAGTTATAAGACAGTAAAGTTATTAAATTAAGCTAAATTAATTAGCCTTAAATAAAGTCAATTTAAACATAATACTAACTTCCTGTAAAATATGTGTGTGCGTGAGAGATTTTTAAAAATCTGTAATTATTTTAACTCTTATTTAACTCCAAAAATGTTTAATTGTAATATTAAATGTTTTTATTAAAGATAATCAAAATTTAGTCAATAAAGTATTTAATAATATTGAATGTTTCTGATAAATTTTAAATTATATTTTATTAAAAAAAAATAAGGTAATAAATTTATCTTATGTAATAATGATAAATAATTAATATTTGTGTTATTTTTAATTTATCAAATCTTAATTAATGTTTAATTTTTTTTTTTTCACTTGTCTATGACCTTGACTAACCATGTGATTGTAATCAGTTATATAATTTTTATGTAATTAGTTCCACATTGTAAATCGAATAGTTTAACTTAGGTGACACTGATGGCTGAGGGGTTGGACTTAATTAACTTAACACCTGTCAAATTGGGTATAAATACTCAGTTCATTTTTTTTTGGTTCTGATTCTCTCCTCTGTCCACCAATTCATCAGTTGTTTTTTTTCATATGTCATAGCATTGGCCAGGACGCGAACCCACAACTGTCTGCAACCAACTATTTGCTTGCAAGGCGGTTGCAATGACCTCTCGGCTAACAATGCTTGACAACCAGTTCATCAGTTTACTGAATTGTTAAATAGTGTTAAATTTTTATAACTATTTTTTTTTTAGTAGAACGGTGTTAAATTATTAATGTTATATCACTTGAAGCTCCAATGAAATGCTGGGTAAATTTTTTAGGACATTTTTTGCTTTTATATTAACTTCAATTATAGACTTTCTATTGTTATAATTATTAATGTTATATATAGAGTAAGTTAAAAACAAACTCTTATGAAGCTTCAAAAATACCCTCAACCTCAGACCGCGGTTTCTGCCTCTAGCATCATCAGTGAGGTGCTAGGGAATAAAAATACTAGAACTAGTCCAGCATTTTATCAATGCCTAACTATTGAGAAGAAAATCTGAAACTTTCAGACATTTAAATGTCCAAAAATCCAGCTATCTAACTCAAATAGCAGTATGGGACTGAAGTAAGTTCAGATACACCATATATTAATAGCTCTAGCAATATAAAATCGCCAAAGCATTAATAGCAAAAACCTAAAATTAAATTGATAAAAAAATCAAGTCAGATGACCTAATTTTAATAAAGCTCCTATTTACAAATGTTATATATAGAGTAAGTTAAAAACAAACTCTTATGAAGCTTCAAAAATACCCTCAACCTCAGACCGCGGTTTCTGCCTCTAGCGTCATCAGTGAGGTGCTAGGGAATAAAAATAAGAGTTTGTTTTTAACTTACTCTATATATAACATTTGTAAATAGGAGCTTTATTAAAATTAGGTCATCTGACTTGATTTTTTTATCAATTGTTATAATTATATGCATTAAAGGAATTTAGATTTAAAATTTTAGAATGGCAGACAGTCATAATTAAAGCTATTTATTCAGTTAAACCAAGAGAAATAAGTATTCTTAAAATTAAAACAGACTATTTACTTGTTTATCTCTATTTGATAATATTTGTTGTGTACTGAAGGAAAAAAATTAAAAAGCTCCAATATGAAATAAATGTCTTAATTAGAAGAACTCTTTAA
Source organism: Epiperipatus broadwayi (assembly GCA_028023455.1). Lineage (NCBI taxonomy): Eukaryota > Metazoa > Onychophora > Udeonychophora > Euonychophora > Peripatidae > Epiperipatus > Epiperipatus broadwayi. The sequence goes on from JAQFVV010006543.1 coordinate 578,077, forward strand.
ATTTTGCTATTTCATTTTTAATGAACTTTAAATGTCTTTTATTGTCTGCATCTATTCATTATTCGACTGCTATATATTATGAATATGTCACTTAATTAACTTATAACTATTCAGTCTATTAAGAGGAATAATTATATATCAACTAGACCAATGGTCTTCAACCCTTGGTCTGCGGACCAATGCCAGTCTGCAGAAGTTTTTTGCCGATTCGTGCTAGACTGGCAGGAAAGTTTGTAATAACAAAATAATAAGATTTTAAACTTTTAATTAATATAAACAATTTTTATTTATTTTTCATCGCAATTGCTTAAATAAAATTAATTATAAATCAAAATTTTAGTAATTATAGTACTATAATTACAAAATAATAATCAAAGGAATTTATCTGAAAATGCAATCTTCAAAAGACAAAGCATCAATCTCATGATAATTGCACCACTCCTTACACGTCAATTTCTATACCTAGTAGGCATTTCTGTATTGTGTCAGCTCATTTATTGGTCACATATAGCAAAAAATTTTATTGCATTTGTATCATCTTTTTATTTTGCATGTGACATTTCTTTTTGAAATTGTAAACTTCACAAAATGGAGACAGATCATTGATGATGATAACATAAATCTATTATCTGTTTTGTTTTTTAGCAAAATAACATCTTTATAATGATTGTTTTATTTCTATGTGACACTTTATCAAATCAACTTTTCGTTCTGTTTCTTTTTTTTTAATTGGGTAAAAATGAGATTAAAATAACACCAGATTCAAAATTTAAAAAAAAAAATTTTTTATTATACAAATTCCATATATATATATATATTGTATCAGTCAAAATCGTGTGTTCATTCAACAAGACCTAGAATCCAAGCAAACATATATCCATCTAGTATGTGCAAGATACATAAGTCAAGAACAATACCAAATATCAACCTTTTACCAGTGTTCCAGGGTCTATGACTACATGAACAACGCTTTTGACGATACTAGCAAGTTTCATTCCTACTCTGTCTCAGCTAGAGTTCAGGGTTCACACGTGACTTAATACAACAGATTTATATTTCATTAATTAATACCTATCTAAATTTATTACAATTACAAATATATAAATTCAACATTCCTTTTCTTTTTAAAACTTGTTTTTATTCCAACTATAATTTTAAAAAGAAAAGGAATGTTGAATTTATATATTTATTATCATGGAGCTATAATTTAAAAAGAAAAAGAAGTGAAAAGATGTGTATATAATTATATTTACAATTACAAAATGGTGTGGAGTATACCTGACATTGATTGACAATTTAAATAAGTTGAAGATATGATTGATTTGACCTGCAATAATAATAACTTCATGGCAACATGACAAAAGGAATGAGTTTAAACCCATAAAATCTTATAACTAATAAAAGAGATTTATGTTAAAGATTCGGAATAATGAGAAACAGATTTCAAAGTAAATATAACTGATATTTATTATATATCTAAGAGTCATCATACAAAATATGTTAATGTTTGTCTACACAACTTAGTTAAACGTATTCACTCACAATTAAGTAATTCAAAACTTATTAAATAAATCATATAACATTGTAATTAATAAATGTGGCTGCATTTCAATTTAGCAAGCAACTGTGATCCATTCAAGGCACAAATTGGATTTTGATACAGCCAAAAAATATAATTCATTTGTTTTACAAATATAAAAGCGGTCTGCCAAGCACAAATCAGCAAGAAACCATCATTTTAGCCCTCAATAAACCTATAAATTTAAGAAAATAAATTAATTTTCTTTCTCCATACATATATAAGCAACTGAATATGAATGAGTTGCATTAGACCATTATTATATCTAAATAAGTTGCAAGTGATGAATGTGGGAAAACAAATATTTATCCTATGCAAATAACAATTCTATATTATATGTGATTAATTAATTAACTAGTTGGCTAATAGAAGACATGCCACCACAGTAGAGACAGCATTTCAGGTTTATAAATAGAGAATAAATAAAGAATGGTAAAGGTGGTATCATGTTATGACTACAATAAAAAAACACGAGGTCATTTACAAGCCTCAAAACAGCTTTGCTAGGAGAAGTGAGTGAATGAGAGGGCATGCTGGCCTGCCGATCAAAACATATCTCTGCATAAGAATAAAAGTTGATGTGCTAGGATGGTTTATCCATGTGTGTCCATGCACATTTTAATGGCAGAATCTGGTCAAGGGAAATCCCTAGTATGAAATACACCTACTTTTATGGGGGACTAACATTATTGAATTAGTCATATTTAAATTTCCGCAGGTCCTGAGAGTTAAGCAGCAAAGCATGAACAATAATAATGAGAAGTGAATAATTGTAATCATAAAGTACATAATACTGTATACACGCACATATATTGTGCAAACAAATGTGAATTCAGTCCTGATTTAAATAGTTAGCTCTCTAGCATAATGGAACATCCCCAAAGCCCAGGGCATTTAATGAATCTTAAGAAAGTATAATATAAAAGGAAACGGTGAGAATTAAAACCAAATTTAAAGGAGTGGATTGTTTCCCTACACATTCCAACTTTAAAATCTCTCAAGGCTTACACTTTATAAGCAAGCAAGGTTTATATAATAAAATACTAAAATAAACCCTATATTAAAAAACACAAATTTACTTCTGGTGAGATTTTACAAATTCTGACTGATAATTAATGTGTAGGTGCTAAAGATCATAAACACAAATGAGATACACAATGTACATACTGATAAAATTTAATTTTAAAATCGCTATAATATATTTTACCTAAAGAGCTAAATTGGTTTAGGAAAAAGTGATGGATTTGCTTAAATAATTTAATAAATGACATTTTCTTTTGAAAAATGGATACGGGTAAAGATTAATTGATAAATAATAGGAAACGTAAACTTTTAAGACTATTCCCAACATTTAAATCATTTACAAAATGACAAACATACAAAACTAAATGAGCTTCATTTATTAAGTACTTAGTGGAAAATCTACGTCTCCTGCAATAAACTTGACCGGAGAAAATAATAAAGACTAGAGTGGTAATATGCTCTTTGAATTTTGTACTTAAATTGGAGTAACATTAAAATAAATAACTTGCTGTATCAAAATAAGAGGGAGTTCTAATAAGATCAAAACTGTTAGATTTTACAGAAAATAAAGTTATTGATGTATTTAAAAAAAAGTTGTATAGACATTACATTTATGAGTATAAACTAATCAAAGATTAATATTAATTTAGGACCAAGGTTGTTAAAAGATCAGAGGCTTGCAGCAAATGGGATTACCTCACAACATAGCTGGAGATAGACTTTATTAATGCCGACTTTCTTGAGCAGTTCAGCATCATGGCTAGATATTGACAGCACTGGAGTGGCATTGAGCGGTTGGTGGCAGAGTACCAGAAGTGAAAATCCTTCTACTTTACCCCATTATTTAGGTGAAACTTAAATTAGTAATACTAACAAGTCTCCCAATTTGTCCTCACCATTATCTCTCCCCTTTCTTGATCAAACTGGGCTATTTATACCTCTAGCCCTGCTTTTTTGGATTCAGTGTTCATGATGTTTACTCAGGATTCCCCCACTGTGGTATGTGTTTATCCAGTAGCCTCTTCCATTGGTTGCTTTCCTTCAGCACAGGAATTCTTCCACCAAGATTGAACATGCCTTGAGGGTTTATTTGTTAATTAAAGAAAGCATTAATACACATCTGGGTTTCATCATAATTAAATTTCACAAGCCATCATATTAAACAAAGCCTATTTAATTGAGATTAAGATTTGTAATGAAAATTAAATAAAATATAATAAAATAAAAGAACTTTATTCACAAAATTCAAGGAACTTATTATACTCTAGAAATAAGAAATTTTATAATACGATGGTTCTTAACACCTACATTTAATAAAATAATAAATTTATAAAGTATGACACAATTACAAAGTCTGTTTTATAAATACTGAACTGATTGTTTTTACATATTATTTGGGTATATTTATTAATATAAAATATTATAACCTGACTAAGTAGAAAACAACTTTAATGAAAAATCCTAAAACATTTGTCACACTTTATACACATCTGATATTATGTTTACACTTATTGCCCATTTATTTTATACATAATTAGTAATAATAACACAAATAGTCAAATGTTATAGCACATACATACTTTATAAGTACTATGACCTCAAGCAAGATGGGTCTCAGTTAACACATAAGACTGGGTTCAAACCCATACTAGTGCTGATGACATTAGCACTAAGTGAAGCAGAAATATATGCTATAATATTTCCAGTTTCAATATATATATATAACTTGTATATTTAACATTAAATACAGATATTACATTTATCGTAATCATTGTCATGTAATTACACTAGCTGTAATATTTCCCAACATTCAGGTGAATAACAGTTTATTTTTGCATGTTTTAACAATGAAATAATAAATGTAGCAATGCAGGTACATTAATGAGAATGTACTGTTTTCTGTAGCAGTCATACTCGAGAAAGAGTGTTCAGCAACTGAAGGTAAGCAACACCATTATAATACACTGTAACTAGTGTGTTGTTTTGGTCAGTTATAACAATTATGCTAATCTAAGGCTAAGCAGTTTAAATCTTTAAGAAAATATATCTGTAGACTTTTGCTGGTCCGTGAAATCTTATCCTTATTTTTGCCGGTCCGCAAAATCTTATCCTTATTTTTGCCAGTCTGCAGGTGTGAAGAGGTTGAAGAGCATTGAACTAGACTATAATAAATTTGCTAATTTTTTTCTCTTCATTTGGAGAGAAAAATTTGACATATGCTTACAGCTGAATTAGAAACTAAAGTTTCATAAGAAGTTGATTTTGTAAAAAATATATTATTAGTTTGTATGGTTTTCAAAGATAAGGGCACTTAGTTATGCCATTTCAGTGGGCAAACCACTGAAATTATTATCCCAATGGAAAGTATTCATAAAATAATAATTTGTATTAGTTATTGATATGTCTAGTATGAGCTATTTATTTCAAAGAAAAATTATATACATGTGTTGTTCAGAGGACAGAAGTAAACAAACTATTTAAAAATTGAAATTTATGAAAGCTGCTTAAATAATATTTCTCCAGTAACCAAAAAATGAAATTTAATTATTATTTATTGTGTGCTTTCTATAAAAATTATAATAAAATCGTTTACAACTTTATGTAATTCTAATGTAATTGTGATGCCAATAAATAATTTCTGAAAAACTTGCAAATCTTCAATAATGCTTTAGCTAGCTTATATCATATTTATATTTTCATAATATTCACGTTTATCTTCATTTTCATAAATATTTCTTCATTTGAATCCAATCTTCACTGATAGAGTTAAAACTTTTAATTAAGATTTATTACTGCTGTATATATGTTTATAAAGCCTTGCAATTGCCATATAAAAACAATTTTCATTGAATAAGATAAAAATGCATTTTATTGCTTAAAGTGCTTTACATTTTCTGGACAACGGCTAAAAAAGAGCTTTTTATCTTGACAGGTAGCTCAGCATAGAAATAGTTCTGCTAAAGGACTAAGGTTTTAAAAAATTAGTGTTGGTAAAAATATTTTTTTAATTTTATTTTATAATATTGATATATCTGAAGGTTTTTATCTTTATTATGTAATATGTTAAGGGTTTTATAGCTAATGTGTAGGTATTTCTATCATTATTTAGGAGTAAAATTTATATTCTGATATGAAGTTCTGGTGATAAAATATATGGTTTGTATTTTCATGCAACTAGAGATATTAAGCTCACATGTCAGGTATTTTTATAATATTTGTTACCTATCTTTAATAAGTAAAACAGTATTTTAAATTTATCAGAAGTAAATATTTTTACATGTATATGCTGTAATAGCATACTTTCATATAAAGTTTCAACGGACTTTTATTTCATTCTTAATTATTTTATCAACAATTCTTTTACTATTATGTCCACTTAATTTTAGTATAAGCTTTTATATTGTACAATGATGTTTGAGTATTCCTTGCTTAAAGTTAAATTTTATTATAGTATATTGCATATGTTTTTACAGTCATTTGACTGATATATGTGTGTTTTTCATTCATTGGTGTATGCATTTTTATTGTAGATTTATTGTTATTATTATTAGTGATATTTTGCTATCTTGCCTATGTTTAAAGTTGGTATATGCTTGTTATCAGCATAATTTGATATTTGTTATGTATTGTGCTCTGGAGAATGGAGGTGCTCTCCCCGTGGTACTTTGTTATTTTCCATGAAAGGGTTATTTTTTGATATAGTATTATAGCATGTTTGTATAGCCAATGTGGCCAAGTCCCATGGAGAGGACTATATAGAGTTTATTTGATATTTTGGTATAGGTAATGTAGCTCAATTTCAGATGATGATTATCTTGTGGTGCATGTTCCTTTTCCTTAGATGATGAGACAAAGTCCACCCCTACATTTTATGCCTGAGAGATAGGCTTGGAAACCACCAATTCTTTTAGTATAATATTTTACTCTGAAGAGATTATTTAGTATTTGTGTCCTTCATGTGAATTTAGAATATATTTTTTCACCATGGAAGGTGTCAATTATCATGTTGTATTTAAAGGTCATGGTAAGAATAAGTGTTAAATTTGAGATGTTTGTTCTTCAGGGTACACTTTGTCATTTGTAGTGCTTTCTTGATATGGATCAATATCTGTATTGTGCTATTTAGTCCATAAGCAAACCAACTGAATTGAATAAATTTTAAATTGCTGTTTTTAAGCGGTTTGTTATTAAAGGAATATCCATACACAATGTTTATTTTCATCAGCAGCTGAGAGATATTCATCACTGGACTTGCAAGTAATTTATAGCTAAGTTATTGTGTGTATGACTTCTGATGAATCACCTGCACTGATTTATAATCTATTCAATTATAAACCATAATTTAGTTAACTCATTGACGATAGAGTTTAGTGTTTTGAAATGAAAGCAGTAATTTAAACTCAGGTCTGACAATTAAATAAGTAGTATTTTCTTTTTAGCATTTGTATTTCATATCCTAATAGAGACAGTTGCGTAAGAGTTTTAAAATAAGGAATTTATTTTGTAGATTATCTATAAGATTTAAATCAAGGCAACTATTATATTGTTTAGTTGACATTACGCATTTGTTTAATGTAGCCTCCAAGATTTTAAAAATAGTTTAGCAGTGTATCAGCTGTAAATTGCAGCTAATTTAGCTAATGCAATATTTTAATTCAAAACTTATAGGAATGTAGTGTATTTTTTTTATTTTTGCCAAGGGTAATTGTAACTTGAATATTCATCTCATTTTTTTAAAATTATAATTATAATTGCAAAAGCACTATTGAATGTAATACATATAATTACACATTTGATAACAGCACCTACTGGCTTGTAACAATTAATATTATGTAAATTTTGTTTATTTTTTATTATTAATAAATTTATAGTATATTACTTAACTTTGGTTTTTGGTTTATTTTCTATATGCTAATTATATGCATGTTTGCAAAATGTGTGCAAAGTTTTATCTTGAGTCCTAAACTTATTTAAATTCCAAAAATCTCAATATGCCAGATAAGCAAAATTTACGCAGATTTTAACAATTCACTATGCATGATAGTCATTTATGAGAATTTTAATTGAAGATGGGAAATTGCAATTTTCATATTAGACATTTCTTTAACATTGAAATGAATTTGTTTCATGTTATTAATTCTGACTGCACATTATTATTGAAAATAGTTTAAATTATTTTATTGTGTTGTCATGGATGATGGAAGGATATAAAATATACCCTTGTCATTCTATTATTTTGACTGATATCTTGGATAAAAGGCTGAATTGTTGAAAATTTTTATGCAATTATTTTATTTCAATATTAGTCATGTTTATCATTTCTTTAAGTAATTATAGTTATTGTTATCATATTTTAGGACACATTAGCTTTTAAGTAAAGTAAATGTCTCCTATAGCCTACCAGAATGTCAGTCATGTGAGACAACACAATACTATGGAATACTTTTCAAATTTACAATAGAACCCTGACATCAACATCATTTTGATTTTTAAAGTTATTAATTATTATTATTATTATTATAACCACCATGATGTGGCATAAGAACTTTATTTCAATTGTACCATAAGAAAGGTACCTTTATTTTCATTATTACTCTGCAAAAATAGAGTTATCTCAGATCATATTGGCAAATTACTTCACATTTTATAAGATACCAGAAAAGATGTAGAATCATGAGAAGATGTTATTGTTTTTTAAAAGTGCAAATGTTTATTGCTCAGAGAATGTGTTTTTGATAAGGGGAGAAAGTTATTTTAGTCTAAATTATTGATTAGGAAATGATTGCAGTTCTTTTTCCAAATTATTTATTTTATTATTGTTAATTTCTTTCTTTATCATAATTGCACATCTCTGCAGCTGAATTCTTTATAACTAACTGATCACTGAGCATAGCCCACACTTCAGTATTATAGATCTATTTGTTTATTTTAAGTCTCTCATAATGTTATAAATCTTAGAAGAGACATTTAACTATATTTATTTCATTATCTTTCTTATTTACCCAGTTACAATATATATATATATATATATATATATATATATATATATATATATATATATATATATATATATATTGTAATGGTCATATTTGTACATTTACACAACAAAATTCAGAGTTTTGGCAAATTATACCAAGGCTGATCTAGATGAGGAGTTGAGACCTCGAATCTGATCACATCTCACCTCTTTCACCAATGCTCCATGATTTACTACCCTATGGATGACATATATGAGGCTACACTAGGAGTTTCTTAATTCAGGTGGAGCAAGAGACTCAGGGAATGGATGACTAAATTACTATATAAATAACAACACACACTTTTATGGCTGGCTAGATAATGCATATATTAATAATTAACACTGGTATTAAGAAATTTAACTAAGATTTGGAATGGATTATGAATGATATGCAACACATTGATTATAATTTAATACATTTTAATTATTAAATATAGATTAAATAAACATAAGTGCATTCAACAACACATGAATGTGAAACAATGATGAGCAAGTTTCAGAACAGAATCTCATCTGATGCACTATAATTTAAAAGAGTTTATTACAAATTTAATAATCTATAGTGTATTCAAGCCTTATTTTTACTATGCCCTCTCTATTAGGTTTGCAACAGTTAAGTCATTGCAAGAATAATAATATATTACCATAACACTTAATAAAAGATCATTTAATAATACATAATGAGTTGCAATAGGCTCTCTATGCAGACTATATACATAACTAGAATACAGATTCAGATCAATGCTGAACTATTCTTAACATTATGGAAGGATGAACTGGAGTATTTATCATGACTTCAGATACTATGGGGTTATATAGAGATTACTAGAGAGATGTGCATCTCAAGTGTGTAGTTACTCATGGGATTCAGTACCAAATACTCAGGTGGACTGTATGACTTGCTGTGAATAAATTGAAAATATAGTTCGGTGATTGGAACAGCTTATAAAACAATCTAGACCCTCATGTTCCACTTTTAAAGAAGAGCTGTCCAAACTAAATATATGGGATGGCCATTAAAACCACAAGCCCCTTCATATAAGAAACATAGAGCAAGGCATAAAGGCACTGTGCTTACTAAGGACATTCATCACACTAAATATAATAATATTAACTATTAACTTAGGGTACACAAAATTCTATTCTGTGAAACTATCATATTCCAGTTCATAATTAACATTTTTAAAACATGCAAAAAGGGATATTTAAAGTAATCTAATTTGTTGACAAATCTGCACAGTTTATACTATAACTCAAAAGAGGGTTAAAGCATATCTGGGATTTAAGAAATATATATAATATGCTTTATAACTCATTTTTGCATTTATTAACTAATTACTTTGTTAATGTGCAAACCTAATTCTAACAGCAGTAATAATAATAAGCTAAAAATAATAGCTTAACAAATATATTTAGATTTTCAGAGTGGAGATTTACATATGTGTTAAAGAGTAAAATTACTGAATCATGAGAGAGCCTCTAATCATCTCCCCTCAAATTTTATTCATAGAATCAATCTTCATTCTGAAGTGGGCATATTATACATTGTAAAATAAACATATATAAAACATAAAAAAGGCATGGCCATAGATTAGCAAGTAATAGAATAACTGAATAAGTTATTATTTAACAAGCGTTTAGAGTTAAAATTTAATTTAAGAAATAGGCAAGTTTACAGGTATTATTTTATCAGTTTTAAATTATTTATTTTTTACAGATTTAAATTGGCTTTGATTATAAGATCCTTATTATAATTTAGAAATTTGTGCATATTACATATTAGTAGCTAGCTTAACTTTTAGTTAAATTTTTTGAATTATTTTTAAAGAGCTCTGTGGGAAAAATTGTTACCATATCTTTTTTGCTGAGGATTCTCTGTGGTTGTAGTACCATCATTCTCTGCTGGGCTGATTTCTTCATGATGGCTTCTTAGCAGTCTACTAGTCTCCCCATTCTTCCATCTCAACAGACCAATTTCTCAAAAGAAGAGCCGGCAAATGGTATGGCCTTAGCTGCCAAGATCCATTTTCCAGTCAGTCATAGTGATTGGCAGCAATTACTATATCAAATTTCAAAAAAGTGAACCTCTTACTTAAAATTTAAGGTTATTTATACAAGAAAAATTGGTAACTTGAGTGCCCTGTTTACAACATTTCACAAAATTTTCATCAATAATTTAAAATTCAAAAAAATGAAATCTTTGGTCATTTCTTTTCTAAAACAATGATGGTTAAACAGGTCACTCTTTGTTCTTAGTTTTTATTTTTAAAATACATTTAAAAGTTTAATCTCAAGTTTTATTAATTGCTTTCAGATGGTTTCCTAAGAATTTACAACTTTTTTATAAAAACAGATAACTTTTTTTAAAAAGTTTATGTTTGTAAATATATTATTATATATGTGCGTGAGACTATCACAGAGATTGAAATTTATATATCAATGCATTTAAATAAAGAGTTTTTAACTGAGAATAATTCAAATTTATATTAATTTAAAAGAGTCATAATGCTTTTTAAATCTATTGTATTACAGCTTCTTTTGCATATATATGTAGGTGGTTACACACATATAATAATGTTCACACAACTTAATTTAATTATACTATTTTATTATAAATATATAACTGCATATACATTATACATTAATATATTAGGTGTGTGCACATATCTGCATATACAGTAAATATATGCTATTACATATCAAAATAAATTATTATGAGATTATCTATGTGGACTGGGAGGGTTCGATCTGGGGGGGAAAGATACTATTGTGGAACATAGATGACACCAGATGATGGCTAAATAATACTGTTTCAATATATATCTGATGCATTAACTTTGTGCTTCTCTGCATATAGAAAAGGCAGCATGCATATAATATCATAGCAAAATCATCCCTCGGCAAGCTCATTACCACTGGAATCTCTTAGTAAGTTCACCCACTATAATCTGTAGTCTGGATTATTGAGATCTTTGAAAAGTATAAATCAGGTAACTATTGACATCCAGCCAGATCCATTCAGTTTATAATTGGATAAACTTTAGGCATACCATTTAATATACAATATAGGTTATAAAACAAAAAGCAGGCCCCTTGATTCCATGTAAATTGAAACTACAGTTGTGATATTAGCAGCACCTCTACTTCTTGCCTTCAGTTATAATAATAATGATGTAATCATCCTTATTTTTTCTTTAACATGTTATGGTGTGTATCATAAAATTTAAAAAAAAAAAAGTAGATTCTCTTTTTATCTTGAAAAAAAAGTTAATGTCTTTTCAATTCACTTTAATTAAAACTAAATTTTTATCTATGTTTTTTTTATCTTTTCTACAACATCAGAATGTATTGTACTAAATTTTATCAAAATATATCATACAAGCTTTAATTTTAAAATCTTTTCTAATCTAATTAAAAGTATATAAATAAAATTTTATAATTACCAGTATATCTATTGTAATATAAAACAAGCTTTTTAGATTTCTATTTTAATTTTAAATTTCTTTTTAATTACCAAAATAAGAATAAAACATTAAATAAATCTTTTTAAATATTTAATTTACAATAATTTTTTTAATTCAAAATTACAATAGAATGACAGCCTGTTAAGCTAATTGCGCAGACGCTTAACAGGCTGTCATTCTATTGTAATTATAATCGCATGCAAGACGTTATAAAATAAATGTTAATTCAAAATTATTATTTAACTCTTATTTCACTGTAATATAATAAATTTTGTTTGTATTTATTTCTACTGTTCCTTTCAACTTTATATATACATGTATACATACTACTATGTTGTATGCCATGACATACATAACCTTTTAATATATTAAACACATAAAATAGGATTTTAGCAAATATAAAAGTAGCCACATTATGATTTAATTAGAAGCTTACTACATGTGGCATTATAGTAAACAGTTATTAGTCTTTTATGATGATTATTTGTAATAGAGTTTGGAAATAATGGGCAGTACAGCACAGGATAAGGATATATTAAATACTATTTTTGGCCTTTATTAGTTACTAATCTTTACAATAGATTTCATAGGGGCACAAAAATTATAGGCTGCTAAAATAGGTTTGAATAAGCTGGTCATGATAGTATTTTCAGACAAACATATTTTAAAAATTACAGATCAAAAATGAAATCTAAAAATATTCAAAGAGACATCTAAACTATATAATTTTTTAAGATGAAAATAAATAAAATACCTCTGTAAAAGTGACATTAAATATATCACTAAATTTCAAATTGTATTATACTTTTTTGTTTCAGAAAATGACCTATCTCATTTCAATAAAATTCATAAGATTTAGAAATTAAAACAAGTTCTGCTAAAAAATTATTATTATTGTTTAAGAAAAAAACTTATTTTTAATAAAATTAACCAAAGGCTTTAACCTTAAAAAGGATTATATGATCAACCTTTAATTTATGATGATGAATCAATTAAAGTGGATATTTTTAAATGTTGTTCATCTCTGAAACAAAACAGTTTATTAATTATATATTATAAAGAGTTTGAAGAATATATAATATAACATTATTAGGTATTGATCTATTTGGCTATTTTACATTTTTATTGTTTATTAACTCTGTAAATATTGCTTTGATATCATGAAATAATACAGAGAAAAGTAATTGATTGTTTGAAGATTTCTTTAGAAAAACGGTGATTTATCATAGTAATTATACTAAGAGTAACAATATAAATTCAATGTGTAATCTAAAATTTCTTAATATTTTTTATTGACCAGTCTCTCTTTTTTTTGAACATTTAGTAGTACACCTTTACTCAATGTAGCACTGGACCTGTTCGCAATGATTCACAATAGCATTCATTATCAATTCAAACAGTATTTTGATTCACAATCGATTATTCACTATAATGATCATAAAAACCATTTTGTAATACTAATTACATCATAGAATAGTTATTAAAGTCATTCAAAAACAAAATACATTGCAGTATCTTTTTCATGGTGAAATTGTATGGACATATTTTATTCATAAAGCATAATGTTATAGTGGTGCATTCAATATTTCGATTATAAGCTTAAAATATGCATAATTAATGTAAAGTATTTTATTTAATTTTAATGGAGTGATTTTATAAAACAATTAATACTTCAAAAATAACAATTCAAAGTAAATATTTTTATTGTTAATGACTCCAAAGACAAAACAAATTAAAAGGTTCATTCAATATACAAATGTAAATCAACATAGTACTGCAAAAATTAAATTCATTCAGCATAAATTTAAAAATGTAGAGAACTGTACATATATTAATTATCTAATATATTTGGTCAATTAATTTTGAATTAAGTATATTTTAGTAATGTACTTTTAGTCTTTTATAGAGTTGTAATTATATTTTATTGAGTGCATATGAAGTATATGTAAATACTTAAACAAGTTTTAACCTATAACGAATGCTCATAAAATTTCTAATAGTCAAGCAATATTATTTTGCCAATAGAGGGACCTCACAAACCACAACACAAGATAGTGACTTTTATAAAGATAAGAGTGGCTGTCTTATCTTTAAATTAAATTTCTACTTATATATGCCAATCTGAAGCATCCTAATTTGGGAGCATGAAGTTGTTGTCCTATTCACTATTTAAGTTCACTATTTCCTTTACTAATTAACCTTCATAAAATCTTGCAATTTACAATGAGTTAATGTTGCAATCTGGGAAAGACATGAATTGTATTCATAATCCTATATACAAAGAATCTTTTGATTTGCAATTGACAGATTTGTTTTGGAAATTTTTATGATATTAAATTTGAAAATTTTTAATTTTCTTATTGATTCTTTTAAAAAGTGGAATAAAGGCAATAGTGGGGGTGAATTGCTTTGCAGATTTTGATGCAACTACAGTTATTTCAAATCCAATCAAACATCCCCAACAAAAATGAACTGACTGGCTTTGAAACAATAACAAATCAACTAAGAATAAGCTTAAAATAAATACTTATACTTGTTTAAATTTTACTCTGTTTTTAATTAAAAACTAAAAATCATACATCAACTTAAATGAACACATTTTTACATAAAAATATTTTAAATCAACACAAGGTATATTTTGAAACTCAATTCTAATAAGTTAAGAAAAAGATTATTTTTGTTATATGGTGACAAGACAGGAAATAGTTCCTTTTTTATCTTGGACTCTTTTTTAAAATTCATATTGAATTTATAAAAATTAGAAGCTCACTAAAAAAAGATGGCAATGAAAACTATTACTAGGAGATTTTAGATTATGCAGAGAATATATATATATGTGTGTGTAATTGAAGTCATAGAACTACTATGATAAACTGCCATTTTTGGAATGAAATTATAATTTCTCAATTAGTCATCACAGTTTTTAAATTAGTGTTTAAAGACTCGGTTAAAAAGAAAACTAAAATGTAGATAGACAATTATATCAGTTCCTGGTATTTTTATATTATTGAGGTATTCCAATTTTGAAAAATGTTTTATTTGAATTGGTAAATTATATGATGGCACAAATCCAAAAACACTATTCTAATATCCAAAACTTTTTATGCATTAAAGCCAGAAACATGAAAGTGGTCTGATGATATTAGATAGAATAGCAATGGATAATAATTTATTAAACATTTCAATTTGGCATCTATTAGTTAACAAGGCTTACAATAGATGGCTTAAATATATAAAAAATGTGCTCCTGACATAAAAATAAGCTGAATTCATGTAATAGAGTCATGTGACATTTTATTTGTTCTATAAATTAAAAAAATAGAAAAATTGTTTAGAAATATTATAACTACTCTATTACTCAATTGTCACTGAATGCATAGTAATTATCAAAATACAATATTGTTAAATATTAGAAGTCATTAAAATTTAGAAAAAAAGGTTTTGAATATAATTTTTTTTTTTTTGTAAATTTATCAAGCAATGAACTCAGTATCTTTGGAGCAACACTATGGCTTTGTTGATTTAGTAGAAGTTGTATTTTCGGGCAGAAATGCTTTTTTAAAAATTAGGAAAGCAAAAATTGGAGCTAAAAGACAATTAATAAGATATCTATAATAAATAAGAAAGTGAAGACAAAAGTTGATAATGCATTTCAATAAATGTGACGTATGCAGATAATTAGGAGATTGGATAAGCTGGAAACACTCTGATAAAATATCCATTTATTGATGATAACTCTCCCATGTATCTCAGTCATAAACACATAAAAGCAAAATATTTTCTTTTCAATAAAAGTAATTACGAGAATGGCCACATAGACAGATTAGTGATTTATTTTTTGGAAGATTCAATAATAAGTGATATGTGAAAAAGCCACCAGAAACAGACAGGATGACTTTTTATCCACAAGGTAGCATTGGTTGTCTTTGATTTTGCTTAATGATAGTTTGATGATTTCAAATGTGAAGCTGAGAGAGCTTATTAAGTTAAGGTCTCTCATAAATAAATGATAATTTTAGTTTAGATGTATTTTGCAGCAAGATAATTAATGGGAATTAAAATGACCATATATAAATGAGCAGTAAGACTGAAAAAGAAATTAAAATCTTTCCTCCTATTAGCAATATTATGGTCTTGGCATTGGAAACATTATTGTCATCATCATCATCACCATTATTACCTTACACAACTGCCTAATCTGGACCAACTGACAAGTGCTGGTTTAGCACAAAATATGTATATTGGTGATTATTTATCTTTTCAACATGTGTGTGATCAAGTGTATCAGTGGTATGAGATAGTATGGATGGTTGAGAATTATGTCAAAGTCTGAGTTCAAACCCCCTATATATTACATATATAAGTGCAGGTATGAAAAATCCTGTACTGTAGAAACAATTCATATTTTACATAAACAAAAGTAAGACTAAATTTGTGCGTTGTTGATATATTTAGTAAAAATAACACGTGATTCCCTCCTCCACATGATACAATGTCATGTGATAACAAAAACAGCTCTCTATAGTAAATTTCAGTAATCATTGATAACTATGTGTTAGTTCATTATTAGGCTATAAAAGCAGATACCTATAATTAATAAAGAACTAAGGAAATTTAAAATATACACCCACTCACCAGCAGTTAGATCTACATAACTGTTTATGCAAGTGAGTTTGAGTTCAAAATTTTAGAGACTTTTGAACTTCAGGTTTTTTAAATTTAATTTGATTAACTAAATAACATTAAAGATGATGACAGCTCCTCACTGACGAAGGCCACAAGCCAGAAACTAGTCTGAGGATATTGGATGAGTAGGCATTAGATAGGGATTTTATGCACAAGCCTTCTGGCATCCATTGATTACTCTGTTTAGCACAGGTGGCAATACTGTATGGAGAGTTTTGCTCTGTTTATGATGACAGATGCATAAACACTATTATTTCCATATTAAATTTCAATGAAATTAAATGCCTAAACTTTTGATAATCACTGATTAATTAAGCTTGTTATAGGTGGCACTAAATTAATCAATAGATACTTACACACTACTATAAAATTCCCAATCTACAAAGCCATCAAGGTTGTAAATCAGGCTTTTTCCCTCACCAGGATAGGGTAGGATTTAATTCAGGAACTAATGATCAGTTATTATAAAACTAAGATACCTAAAATATATAAAAACTGGCCTGATATCAGATCAATGTAGCTATGCAAAAAAATTATCCTTGATTTGAATCCATAGGGTTTTTTTTTTTTTTTAAAAAAAAAAAAGGTTATTCAATTGAATAATGTAAAAGATTTGTTGATATTAAATAGGTAAATGCATTTATTTTTATTTTTGAATATTGGCCTTCATATTTGAAAACCAAATTTTCAAATTGGCCAAAGTGCTTATGGGTATTTATAGTATTATATCATATGGTTTCTCAATTACTGAAACTTGTAATAGATGGCTCTAACACACTGTAGAAGTAATTGCATGTGAAAGCAATCAGGTAAGCATATGGAAAGTCATGTTATGTTGTCATGACAGAATTTTATATCCAAAAACTAAAAGGAGCCTCCAAATGCTATAGAAACGTAGGTGTCTAAAATATATAAAACTGACATCATGTCAGATCTCTACAATAATGATGATAAGCTAGCCTGGATTTAAAAGTTCCGAGTTTTTAAAATGTAAAAGCTTACTGTTGGATTTTAGAGCACTATATTTTTGATATCCATTAATTTCACAACCTTACAATCGATGTCATTAGATGATGGTAAAAATAATTGCTTAGAATACTAAAATTGCTTCTAATAGCAGTGAAATTCAGCACCATTCTTACAGATATTGTGAAGTTCTAAAAATCCCATTACATTCTTTTTAAAACAAAGCAAAACTCTCCATACAGTAGTGCCATCTTGTGCTAACAAGAGCAATCAATGGATGCCAAAAGGCTTGTGCATAAAATCCCTATCTAGTGCCTACTCATCCAATATCCCCAGACTAGTTTCTGGCTTGTGACCTTCATCAGTGAGGAGCCTTGGATCTGAGAGCACTGCACCTAGATCTTAGGATCTAATGCAACCCTCCAGCATCCACCTTTTAACTCTACTTAACAAAATTATGAGAATGAAATTTGAAAACACAATAATATTTTCAATCCAAGCTCAATAGCTTATATAGTCATATGGGTCTGAACTCAATTCAGCACCTATACATGTTGGTGTCTTTGTCTCTTTAACAACCATAGCCACCACTATCCTATTAGGCAGGATTGGTGTTAAACCATTAAACATTACATGATCACTATCTCATACTGGCACATAATTGTTATTAAACAATTCAAAACAAAGCAAAACTCTCCATACAGTAGTGCCATCTTGTGCTAACAAGAGCAATCAATGGATGCCAGAAGGCTTGTGCATAAAATACCTATCTAGGTGCAGTGATCTCAGATCCGAGGCTCCTCACTGACGAAGGTCACAAGCCAGAAACTAGTCTGGGAATATTGAATGAGTATGCACTAGATAGGGATTTTATGCACAAGCCTTCTGGCATCCACTGATTGCTCTTGTTAGCACAAGATGGCACTACTGTATGGAGTTTTGTTTTGTTTTGAATTGTTTAATAACAATTATGTGCTAGTATGAGATAGTGATCATGCGATGTTTAGTGGTTTAACACCAATCCTGCCTAATAGAATAGTGGTGGCTATGGTTGTTAAAGCGCCAAAGACACCAAAATGTATGGGTGCTGAATTGAATTCAGACCCATATGACTATCCCATATGACTATATAAGCTATTGAGCTTGGATTGAAAATATTATTGTGTTTTCAAATTCATTCTCATAGTTTTGTAGTTAAGTAGAGTTAAAAGGTGGCTGCTGGTGGGTTGCATTAGATCCTAAGATCTAGGTGCAGTGCGCTCAGATCCAAGGCTCCTCACTGATGAAGGTCACAAGCAAGAAACTAGTCTGGGGACATTGGATGTAGTAGGCACTAGATAGGGATTTTATGCACAAGCCTTCTGGCATCCATTGATTGCTCTTGTTAGCACAAGATGGCACTACTGCATGGAGATATTTGCTTCGTTTTGAATTGTTTAATAACAATTGTGCTATTATGAGATAGTGATCATGTGATGTTTAGTGGTTTAACACCAATCCTGCCTAATAGGATAGTGGTGGCTATGGTTATTAAAGAGCCAAAGACACCAAAATGTATGGGTGCTGAATTGAGTTCAGACCCATATGACCATATAAGATATTGAGCTTGGATTGAAATTGTGTTTTCAATTTCATTCTCATAGTTTTATAGTTGAGTTAAAAGGTGGCTTCTGGAGGGTTGCATTAGATCCTAAGATCTAGGTCCAGTGCTCTCAGATCCAAGGCTCTTCATTAATGAAGGTTACGAGCCAGGAACTAGTCTGCAGATATTGGATGAGTAGGCACTAGATAGGGATTTTATGCACAAGCCTTCTGGTATCCATTGATTGCTCTTGTTAGCACAAGATGGCACTACTGTGTGGAGAGTTTTGAATTGTTTAATAACAATTATGTGCTAGTATGAGGTAGTGATCATGTGATGTTTAGTGGTTTTATATTCTTTTTAATTGGAGTGTAATGATGTTTTCAATATAAAAAAAAGCATCATTTGTAAGTCATCTTTGGCTTCAGTAATTTTGAAATTGTCATAAAATTATATAAAAACTTTTCAATATATAAAAGGAATATCATGGGATCTTGGACTTATGTTCAATGATAATTAATATACTATTTGAGAACTTTGTACTACTGTCTGAATTTCTTTTAAAAACCTAAGTATGTTGGTGAAGATGCCACCAATAGCAATGACTTCTTTGAACATTTACTTATTTTCATATAATTAAAACTCATAACATTCAAAATAATGTTTTTTTTTTACTATGACCATATCTGCTATTCTCCAACGGAAAAATTGATGATGGAAACTTTACACTATTTTCTTTAAATCTTAACAAATATCTAATTGTACAAAGTTGATACATATCAATTACCATTTTAGTAACCCAATAACATGGTAATATTATTGATGTTCTAATGGGTGGCAATCACTTTGTTCAACATCATCTACAAACTATATTTCATTTTCCTATCAAGACTAGTGTGTAAATGGAATAAGTGTCATATTTGTACAACTTTTTGCTAAGTTTCTATTAATAAATATTGTATGGTACATAACTTTAGACTTCAGGACTGTGTTGTTGATGCTAAATATGGTCACTGTGAATGTTGTATAATATGACTTCATCTGATAAATATATTTCATTCAACATTACGTAATATCATTTCAAATGCAATGAATAAATAGTCTGTATGAACAACATATTCACTATTTACCAGATACCTATAGACATTTTGATAAACATGATAATTGGCTTCTGGATATAACCCAACCCAATGCAATACTAGTAGTAGTCATATAAAGATTTGATGGTTTTAGGATCATGTCTAGTTTGGAAAATATATATAAAGATTTTGTTCAGATTAAGTAATAAATAGTTGAATGCTCCATTTTCCAATAAAGTACACAAATATTGTGTTATTTTCTGAACAATTATTTGTACAATTGTTTTATTAAAATATTATCATAAATTAAGAACAAATGACAACAATTCAGCCATCGGTAAGACCCTATAACACGGGTAGCCAACTTTTGTGTTCATAAGATCTTTTTCTTATTAAAAATGTGTTGTGATTGACTTGTTGTTATAGGCATAGCCTAAGTGGAGGGAGGTGTGAAATACATACTATTTTTATATGTCTATCTAGTAAAAAATAATTACTTAACGGGCCAAAAAACTCATGTCTGGGGGAATTAAAGCAACATGAGTAATTATCAACAATATTTATTAATTCAAATTAACTACATTAAATCAAGATTAAAAATATTATTTTCAATAATGATACGATTTAGTGGACTTCACCTATCTAGAATTTTAAAAAAATTAGAACAAAAACAAAAAAAACCTGAAAATCTTGACTTAATTTCTTTCACTCGTTATCTGACAGCTCTTTTCAGATTGGCCTCGTGATCGACCAAAAATGGTTTTGTGATCAACCGGTGGGTCACAATCAACTTGTTGGACACCCCTGCTATAACACATATTGTTTTTTAAATCATAATTCAAGCTAAATTCAATTTTGATAATTCTAAATTTGATATTATGGCTTACCTAGACAGGTTGGAGCAGGTAGTACATAATTTATCTCTGTCACCATTAGCAAAAATAAATAAGTAGATGAATGTTTCAGCTTTCTAGACATTGACATGGATAATATAGATGAACTTTTCTTGTTACAGAAAGCATGAGAGTTTGGCAGTTAAGAATCAATCATTCTCTTATGATCTTGGTATATATCTGATTATCCCAAAAATGTGATAAAATATGAAGCATCCATATGTTTCTAATCATAAGACATTAATCAGATATCTTCTTCTGTCTGAAAGAAATGTCACCATGAGGCTAGTAAACAATTGTAGAACTTTTATGCCCAATGCATTTATACCTGGTGGAACATTGATAATTATCATAAGCAATATGTTTTATTCAGTGGTAGTCAAGCTGAAATTTCTTATGCTAATATAGTTTTAAATTTTTTATTGTTATTCCATTATGGTTATTATTATGATTTTTAGATTACAAATTCAAAAATTTATTTGTTGCATTTATGCCTACATACACATGTACATTTTTATTTGAACATTTCTGAACGATCAATAACAGTAGTCAATTATTAGAAGATAATGTTTACACTGTAAAACATAATGAAATAAACTGGAGTAAACGTAAAATTTGAATAAGATTTTCCCCAGTGTGAAAGCATGAAAATGGGTTGTTTGTTGTTGTTTTTTAGGCCGGTTGTGATAGAAATAGCCTTGGAAAACATTGCTTCTGAAAAAAGAGTATGAAAAAGTGATTGTATAAAAAAGAAAAGAAAACTATTAGCAATTGAATTTTTTTATCAGAAGGAGACTATAACAAATGCATATACAACAGTTAAATTTTCAATTATGTATATAAAAACTATAAATGAATCATTACAAGACAAATGTAACTTCTGTGCCCCCAAGTGAAACTGCTTAACTTTCATAAAAGAAAGGCATACTTTAATGCAAATAAGATAATATCCAAATGAAAAATCATTTTTGATTTTTACATGTGATAAAAATAAGACCTCTCTTTGAAAAAAAGAAGTAATGGATTCTAAAAAGTTCATCTTATGCCTTTTTTTAAAATGACAATCTAAAGCATTCACTTTTATTTTCGTAATAAAATAATTAAAAATATGAGAATAAAAAAGCAAATAACCACTTCACCCCCACCCCCCATCCCCACAATAATTTTTAACTAAAACAGTCTTATACTTATATGAATTTAAATTCATGCTTTCAAAAATTCCTATATTTTTTTTAATAATAACAATTGTAAAATCAAAACTGATCCTAAAAGTTTTGCCACCCTATACAGTACTATATTTTGCCGCCCCTTTTGCTTTAATTTTTAAAAACTATGATGTAAATCTAGGCTTCAGTATGTCTAATCATTAATCCATTAAAAAAAGACACTTAAATAAAACAATGTATTATTTATTTATATATAAACTATAAATTTTGATATGTATGCAAAGTGTAACATTGTTTCTGAATATAACATTTGTTTTCAGTGAGGTGTTTTTTACCTGATAGTTTGTTCAATGATCACTCAATTGGAATGCTAATCTTATTTTAAAGATAAATCCAAACAGCTACATGAAAAAATAGTACTATCATTAATAATCATTGCATAACTGAATGTACAAAGTTTATTTCTAATTTTTTAACTAACTGGGTTACACTTAATCCATTTGGTCTTATTGTTTAAATATTTGAATCAAAAATATAAAAGAACAAATTTGTGTAATATATTCATCAAAAAAGATTTTTCAATAATTTTGTATATAGATGATATTTGAAAGAGAAAAAAAATTCCCATAAAAAATTATCTTGAAAGTCAAATCAACTCTTGCACAACATAGAGTCAGAAAGTAATACAAAATAAACATCTCATGATCACCATTTCCTATGCTTTCTCATATCTGTTATCAAAACAGGTAAAACTCTTTATATGTATTACCACTCAGTGCAAGCCAGAGTATAATCAATCAATTGATGCCAGAAGACTTGTGCATAAAATCCCCATCTAAGACTCATAGTTTTGTAGTTAAGTGGAGATAAAAGGTGGCTGCTGGACGATTGCATTAGATCCTAAGATGTAGGTGCAGTGCTCTCAGATTCAAGACTCCTCACTGATGAAGGCCACAAGCCAGAAACTAGTCTGGGGATATTGGATGAGTAGGCACTAGATGGGGATTTTATGCACAAGACTTCTGGCATCCATTGATTATTCTGGCTTGCACTGAGTGGCAATATGTATAGAGAGTTTTTGCCTGTTTTGATAAGTAATACAAAACAGAAATTATTCTGCTGTTCTCATATTTTCTAATATTAACACTGACAATGCAATATTAAATGGAACATAATATTATATTATTTAAGTTGATTATATTTTATGTTTTAAAATTTAATTAATGTCATCCTGAAATCTGATACCAACAGAGGAGACAATAATTTTTTGTGGTTTACTTTTTTTTTTAGTTTTAGGCCAAATTTGCAGCCCTATGGCAAATGCACAGTTAGCATAGTCGATAGAGTGCATTCTGTGTATAACTATATATTAATCATTAAACAATTTACTTCTCTAAAAATGAAATTATCAATTAAATGATGTATTTGTAATTAAATATGATTACTTTTAAAACACTCAAATTTTTTAAATGTAAGCCTAATAAAAGTAATTCAGACCTGGGGATTATTTGTATTTTGTCTTTTGCCTTTGACTTTTTATAATAGACTTTTATGAAAACGTTTACATGTATGTCGATATTTAATTACAACAAATTATATATTTCCTCTGCTTTCATAACATGGGATAAAAACAGCAATTCTTTATAGTAGTGCCATCTGCATAAACATATTTGGGAATGAGGATTTAAATGTCTTTCCACCACTGCTTAACAAAACACTATAAGTGGTACTAGTTTAGGACCATATCTTGTATGTCTGTCTGGAGCTAGAATTAGGGATGTTACAGATAAGGTAAAGAAATAGATGAGTATGTTATGGTAGGGACAATTAATTTGTCAAAGTCATCAGAGAAAGTAATGGATGAGTACATAGAATTGATTAGGAATTTGAGTAAGATTAAAGGAAGACTAGGAATAGTTGGATTATTACCAATATTTGACAATTGCTATATGTTAGATAAAACATGTTCATAAATGAGAGATTGAAAAAATTGTGTGAGAGAAATGATGTTAAATTTGTGGATGTGTTGGATTTTTTTTATTAGTAAGGGGGAGTTATATACTAATGATGGATTGCATTTAGTAAAACAAGGAAATGAAGTATTAGGAGTTTGATTTATAAAGAATATAGTTTGGGAAACATAAAGGAGGTGGGGTTTTGAATTGCAGTGTTATCAGAATGACGAAGAATGGATGGGATGTAAGAAATAAACAAAAGGTAGCTGATGTAGATATAAATGCAGATGTGAAGAGGAATGAGTTTGTAAAATTAATGGGAAGCAAGTTATTTATAAATTTAATAGAAAAGAAAGAGTCAAAAGAATTTATAAAAGAGTAATTAAGAAAAAAGAAATTGTTTAAAATGGAATATTTGGATATGCAAATTGGTAGGAGACCAGAAAAGTGGCTGGAATTAAATAAAGTGGTTAAAAATGAAGACCTTGATGTTCTATCAGTAGTAGAAATACATCAAAGAGAAGAAAAAGAACCTATACTCAAAGACATGGTATGGCAGGGTATAAATATAAAATAAACAGAAAAAAGGAGTGGTATAAGAGTTATGTGAAAAAAATATTTAAGTACAGTTAAATGTCAAGAACATTTGTGGTTTGAAATAAGGGTAGGAAGACAAGAATGGATGGTGGCTATAGTGTATATAGCTATTAGAGATATCAAGCTATAATGGAGTGGAACAGTAGCAAATAAAAAGTTTCAATGAAAAGGGGAAGAGAATAATGATTATAGAGAATATGAATGGGCATATTGAAGAAATTATTGCTGTAGATAATAACAATGGACAGCTTTTGAAGAATTTTTGTCAGAGAGTGAATTTGAGCATTGGAAATTTGTCAAATATTTATGAGGAACAATAGACATGGTCTAGAAATAATGTATTTTACACAATAGATTATGTAGTAGTAAAGAAAAAGGGAATGAATAAAGTATAGAAAATTGGGGTGTTTAATAATGAAGAGAGGATATGTAATAGTGATCATAATTTCTTTATAATAGAATAGGTTAGTAATTTGATGGAAAATAGTAATAAAAGTAGAAAGGATACTAAAATGTGTGAATGGAGAATGAATGATAAGAATAAGTTAAAAAAATATGTAATAAAAGTTGAAGAAATCACGAAAGAGGTGCTTGGTGGTGAATATAAGGACTGGTGTGATAAGTAGAAAAACTTTCAAATAGGGATTTAGGTGAGAATATTCAAAAGAATAAAAGTAATAGGAAAGGATAGTTAGTAAAAGTATAAAAGAGAGGGAGAAAGTATGCAGAGAATATAAGTGTGCTATTAAAAATAAAGTGAAAAAGGTGTTAATATTAAATCGGAAAAGTATTTTTTTAAAAAAAAGTTGATTAATTATAAAGGGAGAATAAAATTGAATAGTAAATTGTTGGAGGATATTAATATAAATGGAAGAGATGGAAGTAAAAAAATTTGGAAATACATTTAAAGAAAGAATGTATGGGGGGAGAAAAATAGTATTACTAGATGATGAGGGAATAGAGTGTAACTCTAGAGAAGAATTAGAAACAAACTTAAATAAGTATGTAATTGATATAGAAAAGATGTTAGATGTGAAGGACAGAATGGTAACAAATATCAAAGCTTATAATAATAAAAATATTAAGTTTACAGAAAATAAACTGATTGAGGCAGAGAAGAACTTGAAAAGTGGAAAAGCAAAATGTCTAGATGGATGGGCAACAGGGATGGTAATGAATTTAGGACATAGGTCAAAACTAAACCTATTATCATGTTTTAATAAAATGGCATAGAAGAGAAATTGTCTAGAGAATTGGAGAAATAACAGAGTAAGGCTACTATTTAAAGCAAAGTACAAGGATTATAGAAAGCTAAGCAATTACAGACCAATAGTGGTATCATCAGTATTATATAAAGCATTCACATATATGGTGGCTGGAAGGGTTATAAAATGGGTGGAAGAAAATAATACATTGAGAGAAATGCAAG
Organism: Epiperipatus broadwayi; assembly: GCA_028023455.1. Taxonomy (NCBI): domain Eukaryota; kingdom Metazoa; phylum Onychophora; class Udeonychophora; order Euonychophora; family Peripatidae; genus Epiperipatus; species Epiperipatus broadwayi. The sequence continues at coordinate 604,515 of JAQFVV010006543.1, forward strand.
GAGGTTTTCAATCAGATAGGCATATAGGCGATAGTTCATTTGTAGTTACACAACTTATAGATATGAGTAGAAATATAGGTAGACAGTTATATATGGTTTTTATAGATATAGCAAAAGCATATGATAGAGTAAATAGAAATAGATTATGGATAAGTTTAATAAATTTAGAATTGGATGGAGCTTTAGTGGAAATTTTTACAAATTATATGAAAATAAGTACTATACATATCAATTAGGGAATATAGAATCAGTTAAAGTTAAAAATGGGGTGGGACTAAAGCAAGAATGTCCTGTGTCATCTATTTTGTTTTTGCGATATTTGAGAGAAATAGAAAGAGCAATAGAAAAATTAGGAAGAAGTGTAGAGATACCACTAATAGGTGGCAAGGGAGTACACCTGGGTCTCGTTTTATGTGGATTATTTTAATGCGATTTTGAAGTTATGCGATTTATGTTTCTTCTTAATATTTTTAATATTTCACTATATTTATTAGATATCAAGAAATTTAAATCATTAATAACTTATTTTCACTTGAAATACTTTTTTTCTCTTCAAAAATATAACGTTATTTTAGCAGCTAACATGAATATGGCCTGAAGCTATATTTAGAATAAATAACCTACTTATACTAATGAGTAAATAATAATAATAGATTTATACTTACATATAAAAATATGCAATAAATATACAAAAATTTTAAACTTTAAAAATTATTTTGTTAAGTACACCTGGGTCTCGTTTTATGCGATAGATAGGTTCCTCAGAAAACACGCACAAATGAAATCATGCAAAAATAGACATAACTTACCTTGAAAAAGGGGGGATACAGACTGTGATTTTTCAAAACTCGCGTAAAAGCAAAGCACCAACGTAAAATTTACTTTAAAATTCGTGCAAAAAAAAAAATAAGGAAATAAAATATGACTAATAAAAAATTTCAAATTTGAAAAAAATTGATACAAGACAAACTTTTTTTAACTATAATATTTAATTTTATTCAAAACAATATATTTTTATGCATAATTTACAGTAATTTATATTTTTTATACACGTTTTAATTATTATCGCTATTTGCCGGTAAACAGGTTTGTTTGCAAACTGATAAAAAAATCAGATTCTTCACAAGATGAAATACAACTAGCGCCAACGTCACTCTCATGTTGTGTTAATTAATGGTTTTCTGGTGACAACGTAATTAGTAATTAATCTAACAACTAAAAATTAAATTCTTATTTTTGTCTTTAATTTTCAATTTTAATTGTGCCCACTGCTATTACTCATCTTTTAAAAATAAACTTATGGACACTAAATGATTAATAATTGATTAAATGTTCTTTTTTAAAAAGCAAAAACAGAATGTGATTTAAAATGCAAAATTAACACGCACAATGTTTGAACAAATTTACATTATAATCTTGTAAAATTTAATGTGTGTATACATAAAATGTGGAAATCATGATTTTAATTTTATTATTGCATAAAATCTTACTATTATAAAGCACTGAAAATATTGAAATTACTAAGTTGAAAGTCGAATTTCAATAATGTGCTATTACTTTCAATATAACGTGAGTGCGCAAAATTTATTATTTAAAGTAATAGCACAATATCGGAGTTCGACTTCCGGTGAAACACGAATCACATAACTTCAAAATCATGTTAAATAAGTCCGCGTAAAAAAAGACCCAGGTGTATAACAGAAATAAATAATGTAGATGTTTAAAATAAATAATGAAGATTTTATTGATTTTATAAACTGAAAATAATATTTTTAATGATAATGTATAATCTTTTTGTTTTGATTGCGATCCTCATTTTTTTAATATAGAAACAAAATGTAAACATTTAAAATTTATTTCCTAGTAAAAATCAGTTGTCAACAGAAAACCATTGACACAGCACAAGACTGAAATTGGCACTAGTTGTGTAAATGGGATGGAGCAGAATATGGTAGAAATTAGAGTGGGGAATGGAAAATAAAGTGGTTAACAAGTTTCTCTGGGTATAATTGCCGAGAGATTCTTGACTTCATTCAAGAAGAAGCTATATCACATCACATCGATGAATCTGATTTCTTACCAGTTTACAAACGAGCCACACCTTCGAAAATAGCGATAATGATTAAAATACATATGAAAAAAATGTCAAATTAAATACTGTAGTTAATAAAAAAAAGTAAAAAATGTTTGTCTTGTATCAATTTTTTTCAAATATTTGTTATTTTTTATTAGTCATACTTTATTTTCTTATTTTTTTAATGCGAATTTTAAAGTAATTTTTCATTGTTGCTTTGCTTTTATGTGAATTCTGAAAATTACAGACCCTATCCCCCATTTTTCAAGGTAAGTTAAGTCTATTTTTGTGCAATTTTTTTTTACTGTGAGTTTTTTGTGGAACCTATCTACCGCATAAAATGAGACCCAGGTGTATATACAAATCAGATCTTTTATTTGCAAACGATGTCTTCTTGTGCATAAAAGAAAGGGAAGATATGGAAGTTATGCTGAGGACATGCACAAGGGTGGGTAAAGAGATGGGGGTTAAATTGAGTGAAAAAAAATCAAAAGTAATGAATTAATACTGGGGAAAGTGAAGGCAAAGAATTTTTATTGGGGAATATAAAGTTAAGTATGGTGAACCAGTATAACTATTTAGGAATCATTTTAAGTAATCAGAGAAATCGCTTGGATGAATGGAGAAAAAATTGATTAATGCAGCAAAGAAAAAAGAGACAGGTAAAGAAATTAACAGTGTTTTTATATAATAAATATGATATAGCTAGAATTGTATGGAAGGGAGTGGCAGTAGCAAGATTAACATTTGGTAATGATGCATTATGTGTTATTAAAAAAAGTGTTAGATTACTTAAAAAAATTATAAAGAGAAGTAGAAAGACAAGCATTGGATGCAGTTGTGTGGATGGCAAACAAGATAATTCAAGGAAAAATGGGATGGTCAAGATTTTAAATGAGAGATTCAAAAAGCAAAATAAAAATGCTCAGTAGATTTCAGTTTATGGGTAATAAGAGAATAGCCAAAATTCTATTTAATTGGGTTATAGGTAAAGGGAAGGCAAGTATGCAGAATTGGATAAAGAATTTATGTCAGTATATTTATACAAAAGGTGGGATGATTGTGTTGGGAGAATTGCTGAGTGTTATAGCTGCAAGAAATGAAATAGGAGAATAGATGCATTAATAAATAATAGGAAGTTGGAGAGATCGAGAACTAATATGGAGTGTAAAAATAGTTTAAATATATATAAAAATAAACAGAATATTAAGTACGACTTAATTTATGATAATAGCAAGGAAAGTAGTTTGCTGTTTAAGCCTCAAACAGGATCTTTAACAAGAAAATATATACATAAATGGAAAAATGTGAGTGATTTAGTGTGCAAATTGTGTAAGGAAGGCATAGAAAATATTAGACATCTGTTAATTGAATGTAAATGCCTGAATACAGAAAGGTTACAAATAATGAAGTTGTGGAAGAATAAATATAAACAAAGTGATTATACAGAAAGTAGGTTATTGTTTTTTATGCTGGGTTTGGGAAAAGGTAAGAGGAATTTAGATATAAAGGTCATGGAGTGACAAAGATTACGTTGTGGAAATGGAAGCGAGCAGTATAGAGAAGAATATGGGAAGAACTTAGGGTGGGGAATGGAAATGGAAGGTAAAGTGTCTAACAGGTTTCTCTGGGCATTGTGACTGAGAGATTCCCGACTTTGTATAAAGAGAACTCAAAGTGCATTGCATTTAATGGATGTGATGCGATGTGATGCATTGTGACTTTAATTGAAATTCTTATGCTTAAGAATACTGTGATGAATATTTACATAACACTTACATTTTTAATTATCATGTATACAATTGCAAGATTAAATACTATGATTAGTTATAACACAAATATGATCTTTCCCACTCATAAATCAATTGTTGAATTTTTGTAAAGTAAAAATAAGTATCATCCTTGAATTAAACTTCATTGGCATACAGACTTTCCATTCCCCACCCTAAGTTTTTTACATATTCTTCTCTATCCTGCACCATCCCATTTCCACAACATAATCTTTGTCAACTCCATGACCTTTATATCTAAGTCCCCCTCCTTTTCCCAAACCCAGCATAAAAACCAAGAACCCACTTTATATATAATCACTTTGTTTATATTTATTTTCCCATAACTTCATGCCTAATATTTTCTATGCCTTCCTTACACAACTTGCAGACTAAATCACCGCATTTTTGCATTTATGGGTATATTCTTTTGTTGCTAACGATCCTGTTTGAGCCTTAAACAGTAAACTACTTTCATTGCTATTATCATAAATTTACTTGCACCCAATATTCTGTTTACTTATATATATATATATAAATAAACAAAAATAGATCTTTATTATAGTGCCACCTATTGGAAACTTGAGCAATTAGAGACTACTAGATATTTGTACATTAATAATCAATGGGAAAATTAATGCCTACAGTTAATAAAGAATTAAGGTTAATAAAATACATAGGTACTCACTTGGAGTCAAATTTACATAATTGTTCAGGCAGATTAGCTTGAGTTAAAAACCATGTTTGAATATTAGATTTTTAAGTTGAATAAGAAAATGAAGTTAAAGGTGGATAATGCTTATTTACATTATTTATATATAGCATTGAATCCCTTAATATCATATACTCACTGATTTCTCAAGCTTACTATAGATGGCACTAGAACAAAGAATTGCTCCTTGTTATTGTTAATGATACATTTATAGTTTTAATCTACACTATTAATATTGTAAACATAATGATAGAAAATTTAAAATTCTACACAATTATTTATGTAGTCTTTTCCTGCTAGGAGGAATTCAAGTGTAGCCAGATGATAGTACATTTGATAGTGATAACAATTAATTTTTATCACTATAAAATTACTTACAAAATTAAATTCTATTTTTCCTCACTTAAATAAGCTGCATTAAGTCTTTTATAAAATGTAATTTTTTTAACATATATTTACTTGGGTCAGAGCAAATTTATTGTTAAAGATAAATAATTAGTAATTCTTCTTCAGAATACTATACTTTTTACTATAGATGCTCTATTTCTGCAAGGTTTTTAACAGTTTGGTATTTTTTTAGACTGGCCACATAGGAGAAATTCACATCCAGGATTTTTAGTTCACTAATCATTATATATATATATATTGGTCCTATTTCCATTGCACTTATTGTTTTATATATTATTATTATTATTATTATTATTATCATTATCGTCGTCATCATCATCATTGTTATTATTATTGTTATTATTATTATTTCCTAAGAGTCATTATTTCAATTTCCAAAAAATGTATGACTTTTGCTGAAGTTTTATAGCTATTTTAAGGAACAAACATCATTCACCCCTCTAACACACAATATAGGATAAAACAAGAATAACTCTCCATCCTTTTGCCGTCTATAGTAAACTTGAGTAATCAGTTATTACTAGGTATTACTTACTACTAGTTAATAGAAAACAGATGCCTGCCATTTAAAAAAATAAGTAAAATATACAATTTGCCACCTAGAATCAGATCTACATAACTGTTCATGCAAGTTAGTTTGAGTTCAAATCCCAGACATTAGGTTTTAGCTTGAATAACATAATGAAATTAACTATGGATCATTGATACGTATTTGCATTATTCTATTAATATCTTGTAATAACTGATTACTCAAGCTTACTATAGATGGTGCTAGAGCAAAGATTCCCTCCTATTTTATCATTAATGATACATTTATAATTTTAATCAATACTATTAATATTGTAGACATAATAATAGAAAAGTTAAAATTATTTTAATTATAGATGCACTCTTTTTTTTCTTAGAAGAAATTCAAGTGAAGCTAGATGCTTGTAGCTTTTTTTAGTGATAAGGACCAATCGTTACCAGTATAGTCGTGAAAGTAACTTTACATTCTCATCATCTTTAAAGCCACCATGAATCTTATGGCCGATGATACCACAAAATAAAGTTTAGTGTCCATAAACTACTTATGATCATCTTCAACTTTGCTTTTTTTTAATTGTTTTAACAAAAATGTTTTTCCCCCAATTATTGTCTTTATCTGTCATTTGATTAGAAAGATTAATATCAACACCACCTTCACATGATTTCTCATATGCTTTTAAAAGAAGTTATTTTCATTTAAATCTAGACTGATCTATTTTAAAGTTGACTAATCAATAAAAAAAATGCAGTGCTATAAAATTTCCAAATCTACAAAAGCAACTACTTTTTGTTTTTGGCTTTAATTTCATCACTGAAGGCCCAGATTTTATGCTGAAAATAATGCATATAGTTGTTATGCAACTGACATCTCTGAAAGATATCAAAACTAGTCTCGTGTCCACTCTAAGTAGATATGCAACCAAGATAGTCTGACTTTGAAACTTTAAATTGTTTTAAAAAATATTTAATTTAAATAAAGGAACAGTGACTACTAGATATATAAGTGTAATCATTTCAACTCTGAAAATGAGTCTTCACTGATGAAATCAAATTCTGGTAATTGATCAATCTGGAGATTGGGATGTTTATACAGCCTGGTGTTTACAATAGATTTCCTTAGAGTAGGATTAAGACAATTGCTTTCAGAAGCATGTAAATAGACATATACAAGAGGTCACATGATATCTGTCATTAGTATTAATCTTACTAACAAAGGGGGGGGGAGGTACTACAATTGTATACAACTGTATTTCTAAAATGTATAGAAACTGGCCTAGTGACAGATCTGTGCAGCAAAGATGGTCTGAATTTAAAACCTTAGAGTTTCTTAAAATTTCACAATAATATCTTGTAAAAAGATAGCTCCCAGTTATGTACATATACTAATTCAAGATTTGAATGCTTCACTTTACTGGTGGAGTCAAAATCCAAAATATGATCATGACAGAGATACCAGATTTTACAGAACTTTATCATTTGGTGCCTATTAATTGTGCAGTAGATAGCTCATGGGTATGAAGAAATAACTGCTTTTGAATAATAGATATGCTCTTAATGGCAGTGAAATTGTGTAATATTCTTACAGAAACTGAGATTCTAAGGACAATGTAATAAAGCTTTCTAAAAATAAAGCATCTTTTATAAAGTCATGTTTGGATTCTACAATCTTGAAGCTGTGATAAAATTAAAAATTACAGTATATAAAAAAAACTATTTCCACCTAGTATACAAATTGATTATCATAAAAACACTTTTACATAATATACCCGAGCACTTTCTAATTGTTATCTGATTTTTTTCAAAAACTTATTCATGCTGATGGAGATGCTACCAATTGTAATGATACATGGTCAAAAGTCATAATATTCGAAACAATACTCTCAGTCCTGATCTTATCTGATATTAAAAAAATTGATGATGAAATTCTAGATTGTGTATTATTTTATAATTGCATCACAACCAGTAACTATTCTCAGTGTATTGATACAGACCAATTAGTTTTTGGTGTCACAACTAAAGGTAATATCTCTAATGTTTTACTTGATAACAACTGCTATGTTCAACATCATCTAAAACTATTGCATTGTCATAGCAAGATTCAGTACTGTGTAGTTGATACCAAATATAGTCACTGTGAATGTTATATAACATGACTTTATCTGACAACTTCATTTCATTCCATACTACATAATATTACCTTCAAATTCATTGAATCAATACCATTTCTGTATTAATGCTATAATCACTAATCACCAGATACATGCAGACATTTTCAGGGCCAATCAGAGAGGACAGAACAGACAGTTGCCTCAGGCCTTGCAATATTAGGGGCCTCAACTTGGCAACTCAAAATGTTAATCAAAAATATAGAAGGCAAAACAAATATCATAGCTCATAGAACAGCCTTGATTTTACAGTTAAATTTCACAAAAAAATATTTGAGTTTAACTTTTCCAAAATTCCACGAGTAGAAAATGTAAGCCAGTTTAGAGATGAGGTGCTAATTTGAAAACTCTGTGATGAAAGCGACTGCAGAGCTGGGTGACCAGCAGAACTAATGGTCTCAGCCCCCTTTCAGTCACTTGTGGCTAACAGTTTTATAGTACTAACAGTGCTAGAGTGAATCTACCTTATCCGTGTGTTAGCTGGATCTGATCTGCTTGCTCATTTCTGCAACTTGTAACTAATTTCAGCTCTGTAAGTAAAAACTCTCTTTTCTTCTCTCTTTTCCCACATTCTTATTTTAAATTTTGAAGGGCCTCTCAAATATTAGTTGCCTCGAGCCTTGCATTTTCTCTGAAAGGCCCTGGACAACATAACAGTAGTAGTCATATAAAAAACTTTAATCTGAAGATTTCAGGATCAATTCTAGACTGAAAAACATAAATAAATAAAAAGGTTTGATTCAGACTGACTAGTTAATAGTTGGATGATTAATTTGATACTATCAAGGAAATTATTCTTCACACATGCACTATTAAATCGTCACACACTCTCTCATCAATAAATGTTTTAAAATCATATATTGACCATATATGCTTGGAGCTTAATCTTTTAAACTAAATTTATTGACTTTGCCAGAATTTGGCACTTTATCTTATTGCTAATCTGATGTTTAAATGTTGTATTACTTGCACATGTTCAGATTATATATCTGTAGGGAAGTGAAAGTTTTTAATTTTTTACTAGCATGTAAAAAGTATTTTCTTTCTATAATATTTCATATGTATAAATCATTATATTACCAATTGTTACATATACATCGAGAAGCTTCAATAAGGGAGGTAGTTAAAAATGACAAATTTTATCTTCCTTGTAATATATGATCTGAATTTATTCAAATAATATGCCAATTTACAAATCAAGTTAGTAATAAGATTAGGTCTTAAATTCAGGCACTGTCAATAAATGTTGATTTATTTAAAGAATAAGCTCTAAGAAAAGATGGATCTCTATGATTTTTAAAACATTAATTGACAGGGTCTATTTAATAGCACATGTATGAAGGGTAAATTTCTTCCATAATATTTTATTTGTGTATAATGTGCTATATTAACAAATATTACACATACAACATATTATATATATATTGCTTACAATAACTCCCCTCATATACACTTTAATGCAAATTTTTTTTAATATAATTCCTTTATTTTCCTGACAGTTTTGACTGTCCTGCAATCTTCCTCAGAGCATTCTTAATCTCCTCTACACTCTGATGAAGATTGCAGGACAATCAAAACTGTCAGAAAAATAAAGGAATTTTTATTTTTAAAAAAATTGCATTAAAGTGTATATGAGGAGAATTATTGTAAGCAATATATAGATAATACCTTAATTGTAATAACATTACTTATCCTAGGGATTTTTTATCTTACGTAATAGTAAATTTTGCCATCCTTTTCCTTTTAAAAACATTTGATGTTTTAAAAGTAATGATGCTATTCTAGACTTTAATATATCAGATCATAAATTCATTAAAAGAAGTCAGTTAAAAAAATAATGTATTATTATTGTTTAAATATAAGCCATCATTCCTACACAATGCTACACATTGTTTTTAAATATCACCTTTTTCATTGCTCTTTGGATAATATAACAATGGAATGACATATTCAATATCATTTTTCATATTGAAGTCTGACAAACAGCCATAAAAAGACTATGCATGGCAAATAGCATTCTGCTACCTCTAGCAACTTAAAAAAGACATCAAGGATAAAAAGAAATTATTGGTTCTTTTTACGGATCTGTGTTATCTGTATGGAATCTTTCCCAAAACCCTTCTCTTGAGACTAAGGATGAGTTTTGCTTTGGCAATCATATTTTGATTCAATTAGGTTTTCTAGCATTGACAGAGCTGTGATTTAATGTACCATGTTATCATAGAAATCTTCATTCTGATCATGTTTGGTTGACCACACAGCAACAAGCTTAGAATATGTCTGCAATCTCTCGAGTGGAACAACAACTTTAGTATTCCATAAATATATATTTAATTGCAATAAATAGCTCATATTTTTATTCAAAAATAACATTTGATATATCATTGAGTGACTAACCAGAGTATGTCCATTTATTCAAAACAGTACAAACTTTCCATGCAGTAGTACCACCCAGTGCAAGCCCTAGTGATCAATAGATTCAAGAAAGTTTGCACATAAAATCCCTATCTAGTGCCTACTCATGCAATATCCCCATACTAGTTTTTAGCTTGTGGCTTTCATCAGTGGTATGCCTTGGATCTGATAGTACTGCACTAGATAGGAATTTTATTTACAAATTTTTTTGAATCCATTGATTACTAAGGCTTGCACCAGGTGGCACTACTGTATGGGGAATGTAAAATTAAGCAGCTAACAGGTTTCTCTGGGTATAATTGCTGGGAAATTCTTGGACTTCATTTAAGAAGAAGCTACAGTACATCACATCACATTACTGTTATTAACAGCTTGTGCAACCATGTGAAGTGGTGATATGCGTGATATTTATGTAGAAATTGATAATCTACATTATTTGCATTGAGTGTGTTATTATTTATCTGATAGTTATTTACAAATCATGTTAAACCATTTGCTTTTTTCTCTCTCCATACTCGATGTCATCAGGCAAGCAATTTAATGCATTGTACGTTTCATTTTAAATGACAAGCTTTAAAAAATGCTGCAGATGACTTTTCAGCATTAAACATGCCTAAAAGTGTTTTATGATTTGCTATGATGAACTAAAACTGTTCAGATAACTATAATAAAATAGCACATATAAACAGCAACTTTCTATCTTCAGATCATAATATTCTGCCTCATTGGAAATGGCTATTAATTTTTTTAATTTGATAATAGCCTAATATTAGTTAACACCTCATTTCCATTTAGCTTTTTTATTAAGCAGCTGATAGAAAGGTTTGACACGTATAATTTTGTGTTGAGATAAATTTTTGTATTAGATAATGAGACCCAAAAAAGCCAGGAGCTCTCTTTTGTTCAATGTGGTTCTTTCTACTTCCCTCATAACCAAGAAATTTTATTTCTTTGGTCTTGAATACATACTTGAATTTACTGAAAAGGTTCTGATGATCTACAAAAATTTGTCTTTACAATTATGCACTAGCAAGAAATCATTAAAATAGAAATGGCTTCTAATATTCCAGTTTCACCGTTGGACAATGACTGGGAAACAGATATTCCAATGATAATCTATTCTTTTAAGTCCTTCATGTGTAATAATAACCAGTATTCTTGAAGTTTTATCTTACAGCTAGAGATAGCATAACTGTGGTCAAATTTTTGAAAATACTGCTCACAAAATAGAAAGTTTCTGTTTAATTGAAAGCAGGGGTAAATGATCAAGAACCAGAGTTTGACAATGTTCATCAGTAATCTGCAAATATATCACACCATTCTTTTTAATAATGAGTACTGCAGAAGTAAGTTGTTTTGAGAACAATATTAGTTCCATAATCCCATTGGCTTATGGACTACCCAATTCTTTATCAAACTTTGTCTTTAATGCAAAGAGCAATGTTTGACAATGGCAGCATGATCTTTTTAGAAATACATAGATAAATAGGTGAATCTTAGCAGCAATCCAGGTTTGAATCCAATAATTTGACAATTTTTTTAAAGATTTACTATGCCCGTTGAGACTTGATTTACACTGACTAAAATTAGCCTAAGGACTTAAAAAAAGTTATGGTTATGATGCTGCTATGTACTTTTAGAGAATGATAATCATCTCTCCTAAGAGCTTAATTAATTTACCTTGACAGTCATGTAGTTGTGTAGAAGTCACTGCCTTTCATTTTCATTTAATTCCTCAATCGATTTTTGATATGATGGAGACAGCAGAAGCAATGTCAATCTTTACTGATAAAGAATCTGTTAATGATAACTTGCATTTTTAAATGATAAAATTTTAAAATGCTCTTTAAGATTTGTGACATTTAATTCTCTATTAAGCAATTGTTAGCTTAGTGTTTTATTACATGAGCTGCTATTTGCGTGTTTTTTTTGAGAGAGACACACAGCTTTAACATTACCCTTTCATTGGCAAAAAATGTTTGTATGTGGACACAGGATGATTATGTAAGTTCTGTTACTGTGTTAGAAACTTCTTTGTTTATTTTGTAGCTGTGCCTTTATGTGACATTAAAATTACAACTAAACCAAACATTCTTTGATTTTGACTCATATACTTTAAGCTAAGGTTCAGTCTACTTAGCTATCTCTTTCAACAAGGATGATTGGGAGATAGCTGACTTAAATATTGTGCGGAGTCCATTAGCAGCTTTACCCTCAGATTGTTTACCCATATACCATATATGTATCATATCTAAGTATATCCTCAATGAATGCCTTAAAGTCTCAAGACCAATGCCAACCCATGGAACTCAGATGCATAATAAATTTTTACTCTCCTTTTGAATTGCAGACATTAAACTTATGCATTTGCTTTGCTTGGGTCATAATATACATTTTGAAGTTCTTTGCCTTTTCAAACTTTAGCTCAAAGGGATGAAGTGATACTACTTCTCATTATGAGATCTAATAAGTAATAGGACTACAATGCTCACTAGAATAGAAAATTTTAGCTATAGTTTTATTTCAGTAGAGTCCATGAAAATTTCAATATGTCCAGGTATGTCAAGCAGCTTTCCAAACAACCTGGACCAAACCATTTAAATGACCTGATTCAAGCCTCGACTGTTGGTTCAATCTTTTTTCCAAGAACTTTATGAAGTATTCACTGTTTTTATTTACTGTATCTTAAGTTCAGTTACCAACAATGGCCACTATCTCACTTAGTTTTATAACATTTTCTGTCAACTCATTTAAAATCTCATGGATCCCATGAACTTCATGGAGGGGGGGGTCATCTTTGTCACTAATAATATTGCGTGTTATATACAAACAAGAACAGTCTTGTATTTTAAAGCTTTTATTTAATTTATTAGTATTTACAATATCATGTAGCTTCTAAATTTGTATGTTATTAAATCTAGACAAGTCCAAGATAAAAAGTATAGTGAACTCTTTTGATGTGAAAGGTTCTGTGTATATCAAACATCTTTGCCATTCACAAAGCATAGTCATTACTCATTAACCTTGTGCTAAATTATCATTGCATATCTATTTACCAACTTTTTGATATCGAATACAGGTTAAATGTTATCATTATTGTGATATATGATTCTTCCAAAATGCATTACAAATGAAACACAAATTTCTTTGAGTTATACTTAGTTTTTATTAATTGTTGCAGAGCACAGAGGGTTATAAATTATTTAATTAGTACTTTTATCATTGATTATTAAAATAAATAATAAAGCCATAACTGTTACATTTTTGATCCTTTAAGCTAAATAAAGTTGAATTAGAAGAGTTTATTTAAGCTATGAAAAGTTTACTTTAAGATAACTATTTGCATATGAGAACTAAAGGAGGTTCCAACATCAACAGGAGTGGCTAAAAACAACAGTTCTTTTAAAGGTGAATTATATAATAGCTGTATAGTGTATATGCCTCTGCAAAAAATATTAGACTAATAAAATATAGTCATGTTTCTTCCATGCTAAATCACTAACACGTTATTATAAACTTAATCAAACAGAAACATGTTAGATCCAAAAGAAACATGCATTTACAGAGATTGTAACTTATCAGCCAGTTAAAAGTATCTAACAAGAATTGACACCACCTAGAGAAGATAGACTTTACTATTGATCTGAGAGGTAATGATGATGGTTGACTCAATCCTAGCAAAGCATAAGTATACTTAACCTCAATAGTAACTAATGTCCAGTCACAAACTTGTAATAGTTGATCTTGAGTTTGTCTCTGGCTAGTCATGCGCAGACAAGAGTGATTGAAAACTAGTTTAATACAGCAGTTAAATTTCACAGTTTAAACATAGTCTATGAGAATTCTACAAGTGTGGTAAAGCAAAATTAACCTGCAGTCTACAACAAGTAGTCTACAGAATGTTGACTATAGAAGATAAAGAAGTCTGTTACTAGGAGAAGACTACTGGAAAGTCTTTGACGCATTTAACATGCACGAATAGAAGCTGCAGCTAAACTAAATAATAACAAACGAATAGAAAATCGTCAACGCAAACTCTCGAACTCAAGTTGTAGTACCGAGTGCAATATTTTGTAATAATTTACTCTCCATGTACAAATATATATAATGATAGTAACTAATTACTGTATGTAGTAATAAATATATATGAAATATTTATATTACTTGTTTCATTGCAGCTTAGACGCAACAAACTGGTTGGAAGCTCATTTGACGTTCGAGCATTGAGCATTACTTCCATTCATTTGATTAAAAAGATACAGTATACTTACTTTCCTCAGCTGCGAATCGATTAAAAAAATGTTATCACTATTATTTTACTCTATATTACAAGAGTGTGGGTTTTTTTGTCTCTATTTGAGTTGCAAATCCAAAACCATTTACTTTTTGAGTTCTTCAGGTTTACTCCGGACCATGTTGCTTAGTAGTTCTATATATGAGAACTATCTTGTAAATGTTAACTATATGCTTTGAATCTTATTCAATGCCTATCCAGGGGTCCCCAACCCTATACCCGCGGGCACCATGGCGCCCGCAGACCATTTTACTTGTGCCTGCCGCTATTCGAACACGATAAAAAATTATTTATCTGATACAAATAAATTTAATTTTTTATTTTTTTTTATAAATTATTGGATTATATTATAATCAAATAAATATTTTTTTGTACATTATGTGCATTATTAACAATATCCAACTATAAATTTACCTTGAAAAAATAAATGGTGCCCTGCCACCTGGCCGGTATTATAGAATGTATTCTTAAGTGCAAAAAGGTTGGGGACCCCTGGCCTATACCATTTTTTAGTTAGCTATATATTTGTATTTTTCTTTAATTAAAATATAATTTTAAATTATTTTTAGTTTACCTTAATGAAAATAACATTTTATATAAACTTTGTTAAACCGTTTACATAATACGCTTTTTCGAAAACTTCAAAGAATTTATTAAAAAGAGATAGAAAAGTAATGGCGACTTAATAAGAATAATAAGTATTTTAACTTAAAATCACATTAATCAAGGTCATTCTTTTGATCTGCCGACAAACAAAAAAAGAACTTATTTATTATTCAAACATATGTCGTCGATAGCAGATAATCAATTTTTTAAACAATATTACCAAATTTTAAAATTCGCAGATGTTGCATAAAAAAAAGCCAAAATATTACATATTTCAATATTATAAATTGTTAGTGTTGTTGACTTTTACTTTGGAAGATCTTACGAAATGAACAATCGCCATTTTTTTAAAGTATTAATTAATTGGGGTAATTAATATACAGTTTTAATCAATTAATCAGTTTTTTAATTATTATTCTAAATTCAAATCGGTAAAAGGATACATAAATAGCCCATTGAAAGAAAGGTCTACCGACATTAATAATTTTCTTTTAGTCATTCATTAGACTAGAGATTATCCACTTAATGAATAATATTTTTTTAATATAATTTTAATAATTAGACCCCTCAACAAGATGTTAAAAGTAGATAGAAACCAGCACCCACCTTGCATGAGAGTGGTTAAGTGAAAGCTACACTATAGAAGTATTATTCATTAAGTGGATAATCTAATGAATTACTAATAAAAATTATTAATATACTTCTATTTAATGATTTGTGTCAAAGTTGTCTTGAAAGCAATAAGTTTATCAATTAAACTGTAGTAATTGGCTATTTATATATATTGAATAATGATAAAGATATGTGTAAGATATGACATCTAGGCCAACTAGTGAGTGCTGATTCAGCACAAAATTTGCATCTTGGGGAGGTATTTAGTCATATGTTAATGTTTCAACCCACTACAAGATGTTAAAAGTAAATAAAAACCAGTCCTGCTTTACATTAGAGTGGTATAGTAAATCTTACTAACATAATTCAGCAAGTAAACAGGCAAAAACTCTCCATATATTAGTACCACCTTGTGCTAACCAGAGTAATCAATGGATTCCAGGAGGCTTGTGCATAAGATAGGGATTTTATGCACAAGCCTCCTGGCATCCATTGATTACTCTGGTTAGCACAAGGTGGCACTACTATATGGAGAGTTTTTGCCTGTTTACTAACAGTTATGTGCTAGCATGAGATGGTGATCACAACTGAAGATATTGTTCAATGTAATATTCAACTGTTAATTGGTGGGGAGGGGGAAATGCTTTTCTATCTTGTTAGATATCTATTTACTAATAAATAATTGAACTGACTAGCTATCTAAAAAAAACCAAGCATGCTTGAAAGTTTCCAGTGTTTTGAGTTATTAGAAATTCTAACCACATTTGAACCCTATATCACGACCATTATAGAAAAATAGGCTAGTCTCTAAAGCTAAAAATCATTTTACTATGTGTTCTGTCATAAAGAAAATTCTGACAGTAGTTATATATAAAATGCTTAAAAGGTCATTTTTTATTGGCTGTTTCAAAAACAGGAACACTTTTGATTGTCACTCTAATTTATTATACATAATTTGTAATTAAATATTAATTCTTAATTAATTGTGAGTTCCAGACTCCACTATTCTTGTTGCATTGATTCATGCAGGATAATATAATGGTTCATACTTTAATTAACTGCAGTCACATTCATAGTTTCTTTTATATTAATGACTGCAGTTAAAATCCAGAATAGTTGTAAAAAATTTAAAGTTAATTGAAGAATTATCATACAATATTAAATATTTTTCAAAGACCCTACATTGTAAACAGCACTGCTAGTTGTGATATCTGTTGTAATATTAAAATAATTATTTAGTTATTAGCAAATTCTCTGACCCATATATTAAGTGCAAACCAAAACCATAAACAACACAATTAATGATTATCAAATCTATGTATACAGTGGCAAAAATAAAGAATTGAATAAAATCTCTTACAAATCTATCTCATTGATGAAGTCTTTATAGATTCTTTTATGATGTTTGTTATTAGTTCAATGTCTAAAAAAATCAATAAATGTATAAATTATGCATACCTCTTGTAATATGTGTTCAATCTAAAGAGTGTAGAATTCAACAGTCAACTTATTATCATTATTTCAAAGACAAGTTGTAGATCAGAGTGAAAAAAAATGCATCAGTATGACAGGAATCAATAAGCATGTGAATCAAATGTTTTCTTTGCAAAATTGATGTGAGGTAAGGAAACTTGTTGAATTTTCAACTCAGAAAAACATAAGTTCTGATAACTTTGCTAAAGAAGTAGGTGAAGAAAAAAAAATTTTCACAAAATTATATACCAAATATCTAAATGATAAGACATACCACTGATTGGAAGAATGCAGTATTTTAAAAAGGTGATAAAAAATACCAGAAATTACAGACCTATCAATCTTTTATCAGTTCTATACAAAATTTTTATCAAAATAATTACAACTCGTTTACAACAAACTTCGAATTTTAACCAATCAAAAGAAGAAGCTGGATTTAAACAAGGTTTTAGTACATTAGATCATATCCAAGTATTAAGAGAAGTTATAGAAATGACCAATAAATATGAGTTGCCATTATGGTTTGGATTTGTACAGTATAAAAAGGTATTTGATTTTATAAGCACTTTTTCAGTGACTAAAGCATTGAATCATAAAGGTATAGACCCAGTATACTGTCATATTCTGAGGAATATTTATAAAAAGATAACAGCAACAATTAAATTACATAATTATACTAAAAGATTAACATTGAGAAGGGTATACGGCAAGATGACTCCATATCTCCAAAATCTTTTACAGCAGTTTTGCAAGAATTATTTTGTGGGTTAAAATAGGAAACTAATGGAATGTAAATGGAAATTATTTAAGTCATCTAAAGTTTGCAGTAGTTGGTTTTGCAAATAATCCTTTAAAGCTTCAAGATTGCAAGAGTTAGCAGATGAAAATAAGAAAGTAGGATTAAATGTAAATGTTAAAAAGTCTAATGTAATGTTTAGTCGATTTTCTCAAAAGAAAATAATAAAGATTGATAATGATGACATAAATACCTTGGTCAGATTATTATTACTGATGGAAACATAATGAATGAAATTAATCATAGAATTAAATTTGGTTTGAGTGCTTTTGGTAGAAATAATTTAACATTAAAAGGAAATATGACTATATGTATGAAAAAAAATGTTTTTAATAAATGTGTTTATCAGTTCCTACTTATGGATCTGAGACCTGGACACTTAACTAAACAGAAATGTTTGAAGTAACAATAATATATTGGAAATGAAATACATAGTTGAGAGAACTAATAGATGCTACTGATAACATTTAAAAAATTAAGAGACAGAAGTAGAGTTGGTCTGGACATATTGCTAGAAGGGATAAGAATAAATAGACAGTTGAAATCTTAAACTAGATTCCAAGAGATTGTAAATGATTTAGAAAAAGACCACGAGATGGGTGGATGAAATAAGAAAGTGTGCTTGTGGGAGAGATTGGAGATGGACTGAACTTGGAGAGATCTTCATCCTGCAGTGGATCAATAATGGTTGAAATGACGAAATATGTATATACATGTTTAAAACATATATGACACACGCATATATGCAAGCAAATCTAAAAAAATCAAATGTAGAAAATTATTTTTTTTATTCATTTCTATTTTTTTTTATATTTACTATTTTTTAAAATCACAGATAACTAAATCTGCAACCATGGAGATCATGGGTATAGAGGAATATTATAGCTTCGGTATTAACATATAAATCTTCCTTTTTTTATATTTAGTAATAATAGATATATCTGCTGCATTGTGTACTTATTGTATGATAGACTTTTTATCTATCTCAAGATTTATGTTACTATTCACTCTTTTTAATTATTAAAATGCCAGATGGATTTCTAAAAAAAAAGAATTAATTATATGATGGCTAGATGAATTTCATTTTAAGGATATATGTATTTAGGGGAAATGTTTATTGTTAGGAATATGCGCTTCGTTTCTCTTTTCCTTTCATCCAAAAAGAGGAATAATGAATTGGAATAATCCCATGGCCTCAATGGGGTATATATATATAAAGCATAAGAAGAAAAGTAAAAATGAACATAAACAAAATTTATAAACAATTACCTAAAATAAGATCTGAAATAAGTGAAGTATGATTCTATATCAATTTATCTTTAAATTAGAAATTTATTCCCAATGTTCGAAGATTTTAAAATGATATAGTCATAAAATAGCATATATTTCTGAAATCTTAAACCTTATGAAATCATTCCACTCCTGCAAACTTTAAACCAGAGTAACGCCCAATTTTGCAAATTGGGTGAATGAATCCTTTATTTTGTTTCTATTATTACTTTACTTCAGATTTTAGAAGAAAAAGGTTATAATAGGTAATATGTGTACAGTATATATATTTAATGTTGCTCAAAACTAAATAGTGCACACACGTAGTAATTCTACTGTATCCATAATTTCAAAATCTGCAGTTTGCACTGAAAAATAAATATAAAAATTAGAAATAAGTAATGATTTTTTTTTTTTAATTTTGTAAAAGAATTTTTTTCCTAGTGCATTACAGTGCATACACATACTCGCTCGCATATGTGTATCACACACATTTTTAAAATACATATGCATATATAAACAAACATGTATCTATATATGTTATACGTGTTTTCAACATGTATATACATATAAACACATACCTTATATATGTGTATGTTAAAATTTCATATTAAAGTACCCTTTACCACTATTGCATATTTCTATATTTGTGTTGCACTTTAGAATTGAATATCATAGAAGTAGGGAAACCAAATATTATAATCACTGGGGACAGTTGTTGTCTTATTAAGATTAGAAAAAAAAACTTCTTTAATTTAAAAATATTAATAGTGGTCTTTTTATGAGCAGAGTTTGCCTAAGTGCCATGAATGCTGCTCTGATATTTTGAGTAGATGGTGTAATCAATATTTTAGGTTTTCTATGTACTCTCTCATTTTCTCTATTTTTTGCTTACCGTATTTAATCACTCAAACTATTGCTCATCTTCCTGTAATAATAGGACTGCTTATGCATGCGTCTGGATTTTTATCTTTTAATTACTGCTTTTATTATTCATTTTTAATTAGAAGTATCATACTTGTTTATAAACATGATCCGTAATTGAATAATTGTGTATTTTTTAAAAATAATAATAATTATAAGATATATGTATTCAAACTTCACCTAAAAAGTCAAAGATTGAAAATGGAAAGTGATTTCAGACAATTTCGATAATCAAAATTTATCTAGATAATAAAAGGATACTAAGCATATGAATTTTAAAATGAAGAATTGGATAATTGGTTTGTAATTGTTTTAATATAAATTGTGGTAGCTCATATGCAGATGAGCTACCAAAAACTCTCCACAAGTCATATATAAACTAATACTATTCCGTCAATAAATGAAACAGTGCACAACGAACCCACTTGTATTTTTTCATTTATTGACGGAGTTGTATTAGTTTGAATATGGCTCACTAAGGGTTTTGATTAGATTCCGCATAAATTTAATTGTTTTAATATAAAATTCAGATTGTTTGTTGTTTTTTTTAATAACAACAAACATATAACTTTTACAAAATTGTGCAGTTGATACATCTAAATAAAATTTAATAGTTGCTGACTTAATTTTTTTTAATTATGACTAAAAAATTTCTAATTTTAGTTATTTGTTTTAATTTCTTTGACTGAAGATGGCAAGTATTGAAGATAAAAGTGAAGTGCATTCTCTGGTTAACAAAATTCAACTGCACAAAACAGTAACAAAAAAATAAATCTGGTTTTCCATTATAAATAATTATCAACAGAGGTACTTAATCATCATCTGATGTTCTGTATATTGATTGTAATATAATGTTTTTGTCAATTAATTCAAAAGTTACTAAATCATTTCAAAGTTGCTAAAATATTTTTTCTAATAAAAATTAATGTACTCCCACTTTTTTTATTTTACAATTCATAATATTATATAGAGTGAGTTCTTTATTTTTTTATATTTGTTTCAGTTAATATTAGAAAATCAATTAAATTAATATAACATATAGTGGCAATTAATTGATCCCATTTATTTTTTTACACTGCAAATATTAACATGAAAGATATTATAAATATTATTTCCAATGTTACATTCTTTAATTTCTATTTACCAGTCTTCATATGAATAAAGTTATTTTTATACATATCTTCAATGTGTTCTGTTATTGCCATCATATCCATTTTGAATTAAAATATATTTAGGCATACTTAATATACAACTTTCAAATTATTTATATCATTTTTATTATTTATATACAAAAGAAAGGTATATGGCTTTATTGCTCAGGAATTCATAAGAAGTTTAAGCACCAAACCTGTGAGTGTGATCTGAGACCGCCCGATCCCAATTCAAATTCTATACCAACTACGCTAAACTATATAAGGCAATATATATTTTTCTCTCCATTATTTTTTTTTATAGAAAATTTGTACATTTTTAATCTTATAAATTTATGTAAGTAAAGAGACTTGAACTTAGGATTATACAATCGATATTTGTTCTCCACTCCATCTCAAACAACCAACACACATGATCACATACATGTAAAAAAAGGATAGATGATCCCCAATATACATATTTCATGCAGAATCAATACTCATCAGTCAGGCCAGATCATAATCTTCTACACATACATACAATCAATGCTCATCTTATATTTTTTGTTTCATTGTACTTTTAGTTTCCCATAATAAATTTATACTCCCCTTTGTTTCCATTTGAATTAATTAATTGATGGTCACACTATGCTTTTATATAAAGTTACATATAACAATCATGAAAAAATTATTTTTTGTAGTGCATTAATTCTTAAATTAAATAAAAGCATTGTAAAAAAGTATATATATAAATAACTATAACCATTAAGCGTCAGTATTTTTAAATCATATAATAATAATTCAATCAAATTTATTGGTTGTTTTCTATTTCCTGGTGTCAGCCACATGACGGTGCTATTTCTAGGTCAATTCCTAGAATTATACCATTTCAGCAGCCTACATCCAACCTAAGAGGCTTCTTTCCATGATAAAACATAGAAAGGATGCTCGCAGCAGCCTCAGCCAACCTAAGAGGCTTTTTTCTACGATAAAACACAGAAAGAGTCCCCGCCGGTATGGATTTTGTTATTAACTTTATCATCATGCTAGAATGTCTATTTTTTTTATACTTTGGTGTGAGAGTGTGTTGATTTTAGTCTGTCGTTATTATTTAAAATTTCATTACAAAGGTTTTTTTTTTCAAGTGCTCTAACCTATTGTTATGTTGTAACTTTATTAACAATGTCCTGAAGGTTCCATTACGAATGGGTAATCCTTAAAAATTGCTTTTAATGGTGCAGAATGGCAGTATTTCGAGAATCATGCGAAAAATAACGTTTTTGCTAGAATTCGTCCATGACAAGTTACTTTATATATATATATGCACAAACAAAAACAACCCAGTGTCTGATTATTAGTAATTACTTGTCCAAAAAAAAAATTAGTTGGACATTATTTTTTTACATTTACTATTTAAATAAGATTAGTTTTTTTATCTACACACTAACAAAAACAACCCAGCTTCTGATTAATTACTATCCAAAAAAAAAAAAAAGAAAGCAAATTAGTCAGGGTTTGATTTTTAAATGTAGTATTTGAATTACGGTACTTTTTATATATACACAATATTTAAACAAAAAAAAACCACTTTCTGATCAATTACTGTCCAAAAGAAATGCAAATTAGTCAGCTATCATTTTTAAATTTAGTATTTAAATAACGGTACCTTTTTATATAGACACACTAACAAAAAGAACCCACTTTCTGATTCATTACTGTCCTTAAAAAAGCAAATTAGTTGGGTATCATTTTAAAGTTGTAGTGTGAATTTTTTAAATGTTGTGGGTAAATTGAATAATGTAGAATTGCGTCTTATTTTCGATTAAAAAAAAGACCGTAACTTTTTATATATACACACACAAAGAAAATAAAACCCACTTTCTGATTAATTACTGTCAATATCCAAAAAAAAAAGTTATTCGCGGGTATCATTTTTCAATTTAGTATGGCTTTTGATATCTACACACTAACAAAAACAATCCATTTTCTGATTCATTACTGTCCAAAAAAAAAAAAAAATGCAACATAGTCGGGTATCATTTTGAAATATAGTATTTAAAGAACAGTACTTTTTATATATATATATACTAACAAAAAGAACCCACTTTCTGATTAATTACTGTCCAAAAACAAAAAAGATAAAGCAAATTAGTCGGGTATCATTTGTAAATTTAGCGTGAATGTAGCAATTTTGTGTAAATTGAAAAAAATGTATAATTGCATCTTATTTTCGATTAAAAAAAATCCCGTAACTTTTGACAGATACACACAAACAAAAACAACGCATTTTATGATTAATTACTGTCCAAAAAATGTCAATTATTCGGGTATCATTTTTAAATTTAATGTGAATTTCTAAATCTTTTTTTTTTTTTTAAATAATAATATTATTTACTATTAGTTCCTCTAATTTCCTATTACCAAAACTAAAAGAGCTGATATTTATACAGATAGAATCACAGGCCCGGCAATCGTAATATGTATGGGTTTTTGATTAGCATCAACGCCATCAAACGGCTGGCACGAGGGAATAGAAAACAACCTCTTTATCAACCATTAATACAAATGTACGCAAAATAAACTTATATTATCCATCATTCAGTCCATTCAAATTTCTCACAATTCTTTTGTTTTTATATTAGCTGATACTCTATTCATTAAACCCTCACTATTCCTAGATATCATCATTGCCTCTTTAATTTTTCGTTTTTCATTACACCTTTCAATTTGAATAATTTTTACATCTCTATTGTTAAATTTAAAACCATAATTACATGCTCTATTGTGATCAAAAATAATTGATGAAGTATTCATACTTACTGAAGATATATTTTCTTTTGTACACATTTATACAATATCTTATGATCATTATATCATTTTTGTAATGTACATTTTGATTCTCCTATATATTTCATTCCACAACCACATACCAACATAAATATAACATAACTTAATTCAAACTTAGACATCTTGATTTTATAATTATTTATCATATCATTTATATTATTTGAAAATTCTAAAACCAAGATTTCTAAGTTTGAATTAAGTTCTGTTATATATATGTTGGTATATGGTTGTGGAATGAAATATATAGGGGAATCAAAATGTATATTACAAAAATGATATAATGATCATAAGATATTGTATAAACGTGTACAGAAAGAAATTGTAACTTCAGTAAGTATGAATACTCCATCAATTATTTTTGATCACAATAGAGCATGTAACTATGGTTTTAAATTTGACAATAGAGATGTAAAAATTATTCAGATTGAAAGGTGTAATGAAAAAGGAAAAATTAAGGAGGCAATGGTGATATCTAGGTATAGAGAGGGTTTAATGAATAGACAATCAGCTAATATAAAAACAACAGAATTGTGGGAAATTTGAATGGATTGAATGATGGGTAATATAAGTTTATTTTGTGTACATTTGTATTAATGGTTGATAAAGATTGTCAGTGATACAATCAAAAATATTTCCAGTAAAGAATATATTGTTTAAAATTTGAACTATGTGTTAAATAAATTTGTTTGAATTATTATATATATATGTCTAATAAGATTTATATTGTAATAAAAGTAGCATTTTAAAAAAGCAAGTATTACCTAAACATTCCAAAGGGAAATTGAGATTTCAACTTTCTTTTCCTTTCTATAAATCTTTTCTTTTGTATAAATCTGTAAGTGCCCATAAAATAATAAAGGTGTTTTCTTTAAATATATAGTGCCATTTATTGCACCAAACCAAACACTTACCAAACTAATTTGAATCCAATTTGAAATGTTGTCCACCAACACTGTTACACTCAACCACCCTGAAATATTCTGCAGAGAAGATTAAAAATCAAATACAAGATTGTTATTTTTATTAAGACAACATTTTAAAAAAGCATGTTTTACATAAACAGTCCAAATGAAAATTGAGATTTCATCCTTTCTTCCTTCTAATTTTAATTACCTATAAATGCTTTTAAACATTTTTTTTCTTAAATTAAAGATGTGTTTAAAAGTGGTTACAAGATTTTTGCTTTTATTAAGGCAGCAGTTTGAAAAAGCAAGTTTTATATAAACATCCAAAATAAATTTAAGATTTCATCCTTCACATCTTTTCTTCTTTTTATTTTAATTAACTGTAAGTGCCCCTAAAATGTCTTCCTCAAATTAAATGAAAGTATCTACTTCAAAAGTATTATATCATTTATTGGGCATGATTCGAACTTACCACTTTTGATCTGAATACAATTTGGAATGTGGTCCTTCAACATTATTAGCAAAGGCAACTCTGAAATATTACATTATTATATTGGATTGTAATATCAACTGAACACATGTACAAAATTTGAATAAAATCCATTAAAGTAGAAGGGTGTTAAAAATCAGTTAAAGGAATTTGACCCTAATAAATAGAAGTCTTAAGTTAAATAAAAGCATTTAAAAATATTTTAAAGTTCTAAAAATTTAAATAATTAAAATTTCCTATATTTTATATGCATGTCAAAGATATAAAATTTTAATATATATAAATACATTTATACACATACATGAATTTATATTTTGAATTTGCCCTTGCATACATTGATCATTATTACCATTAGCATTGT
Organism: Epiperipatus broadwayi; assembly: GCA_028023455.1. Taxonomy (NCBI): domain Eukaryota; kingdom Metazoa; phylum Onychophora; class Udeonychophora; order Euonychophora; family Peripatidae; genus Epiperipatus; species Epiperipatus broadwayi. Next base: position 630,293 of record JAQFVV010006543.1, read on the forward strand.
AATGACATTTTCACTGATTACCATCACCCATCTTTTGGGTAATAAAGATCATTCAAAAATATTGCACATTTTGGCAACATCCCTGGATAACATCTTCCTGAAAGATTGCTTTTGGGATCCAGTGGAAATGTAAGTATAATACTAATGTTGATAATGGCAAATGGGTATATGGTCAAATCCAAAATATAAGTTCATATCTTTTATCAGTGAAAATTTTCACTTTCATATATATATAAATTAGATATTGAAAGCTAAAGTAAAGTTTATAATAAATTAAATTATGCCTTTTACCATTAAATAATGTAACCAAATAGTTATAAAAACCCCAAAATATCCAGGTTTTGTACATAAGCAAAGAATAAGACCTCACCATGTCATATGTTGTAATTTACATTTCTAGTCTGCATAAATGTTCGAGATGTATTTTTTTTATTGTGAACTAATTCATAATAATTTCTCTGAATTGAAACATATGTCATGATGAGATATTTGTTTTGATTTTTGCCATATATATATAGATAATTAAATATATTGAAAATGTTATAATTATCTGGCTAGAGTATTTAATGTTAATCCCAAAAGTTTGTCATATTTATAATTATAAAGTTACATATTTTAAAACTGCATTTTGATTTTCATGATATCTTCTCTTGAAAATTATTATTATTTTATTCTTTTCTCCTCTTCTGCAAACACATTAAATTCATGATAATATACCAGTACTCAACAAATAACATAAACATCTTTTAATTATTTGATCTTATAATAAGATTATTCATTGGTAATTGAAATCATTCTTTTTTTTTTGCAGACTGAAGATGACTATCAAGTAGACCTGAAACACGATAGATAGTGAACCTTTAATTAAAAAATGTTTAAACCATTTTTTTAGTATTGATTTATCATCATCATCATCATGAGTAGTCATTCTTAACAGATATATTTTAATTTTTTTAAAAAATAGAAAGACAAAAAATAAAAAGATAGAGTAATTGTTGTGTATGTATTTAAATATTAAAAATATAGTTAGGCAAAATGTAATTTCATTATCACAATTAGTGCAAAGAGATTAGCAGTGGTATGAAAGATTCAACATGATGGCATCTTAATGAAAATACATCTTATTGATATTAGCTTTAAGATTTGCTTTTATTTTTAATAAATGTTTTTTTTTATAAATATTTTCATTTCTACCACTGAATGATTAGTTTCCAAAAAAATCATGTGACATCCAGGCATCATAAGTGACAACTTAAGTTTTTAACTTAAAACTCTCAAGTCCATTGTTCTAAAACTCTGGTAAACTATATATAGAATGTTTACTCTATTGCTTTTTTTGAAATAGACCAGTTTGAAAAGTGTCATCTCCAATTTAATATTCATAAATCTAGAGGTCCTGGGTTCAATTCTCATGCTAGTACAATCACTGTTCAGAAAAGAAGAGAGAAAAAGAATACCATTCAAAATATTGTGTTAAATACTAATCTGTGTGTTATTGCTAATGGTTGAATCTATGGGGAAATTTTAAATAAAGTTTGGCTGTTACTAAAACCATTTAACAATTAATTCTAGATAATGGAAACTAATATTATTAATAGTTCAAACAGAATATTAAAATGGTGACATGAGAATAAAAGCTTATTTGTAATGATATATATAAAATATAGCATGCTAATTTTTTTTTGTAAATTATAGTGTAACCAAAAATCAAATCTAAATTGGAGTATAATTCTTCAGTACAGCATATGGGTCAATACTATTGATTTAACCAGTCAATGGTCTTTAGAAATGAAATGGAAAAAAGTTTACTAAGTTATTTATTGGGTCTAATATTTATAATTTTAAAAATATGTTTTAAGCTTCCTATATTTTTATAGCTAGCATTTGAGTCAATAGTAAGATAGGTTGCATTGATCAATTTAGAATGTAATGTTTAGCTGATTAATCACAAGAACTTAGCTAGTAGGCTATAACTGTTAATATGGTTTCTAAGCTGGACAGATCTAAGAAGTATAATTTGATATATGAAAAGGAAAAAATTATGAAACCTATGAATAATTCTGACTTCCAGAATTAATTTTGCGCATTAAGCAATATTTTATAATAATTATTGGTTGTGGTAAAATCATTTCTTATTAGTATTTTTTCTTAAAAACAACTATAATATTAGTGGACTAAATGTTTTTAAGTCTTTTTACGGTAGTGCAATATTAAAAATGCAACTTTCTACATTACATGATTAGCTCATGTGCTTGAATCTGCATGGAATTTAAAAGTCTTCCAAGCTGCTAAAATACAACCATTCTTTAATTGGTTAGAAAATGGGTATCTAGTCAGTCTTCACTAGATAGTAAAATAAGGGGAAAAACTGGAAAGCCTTAGTAACTGACACTTGATAAGCCTAGTAAATGATATCTTCAACATCACTATTTGGAAGGAGGGGGTCTAAAAATACCTTCAATATAAAAAGAACAACCCATTTTTATAAATCTGAGCTATTAATAAGAACACATATACTTTAAATAAATTATTTATTATTACTTGTATCTTAATTACATTTTATTATTTTGTGCAGATCTTAAATCTGAGATGTTAAAATAAATGTATTGGATGAGTAGTGAGCCATTGCAGATTATCATTGATGTTAAACTAGAATTACTATTTGATTATTGTAATCTGTTGCCTAGTTATCTCAACTAAGGTACATATCTTTATTTGAAATTTTTTTACATATGTAGTGCAATTCTCTCAAGATCTAAGAATTTACTGCTAGAAGATTATGCATATTTACTATGCAAATTCATCTTGGAAAGAGGATTTAATCATAATAATCACTTTTTAATAAATATTCAAATTATTATTAATTACTTTTATTAGTCTAAAAATTATTATATTTTAGTTAATCTTAAGTACAGACTTTAAATTGAATCAAATTCCAATCTGTCTATAATATTCTATATTTAGGCACATAGTATTCTATATTTTTAATCGTATACGTTATTCTACTTATGAATCATAATTTTATATTTTTGAAAAATTGTAATCAATTTCACCTTTATATTTTAAAGGTATTTTAATTAACCAGATCTGTTCAGCTTGACCACCAATCAAATTGATCCCTGGGTACTACACATCTTGCTTTGTAATTATTGATTGTTCATTATTAAAATTTATTCAGCAGGTGATTTTCATTTAACAAGAATCATTCTCAGTAACTATTTTTCATTAACCATTACTATCAGTAGTCTGCTGCCAATAAGAAATTATTGAAATTATTTTCTACATAAATTTCCATTCTAATAGTATTTGTTCCTTTATAATACATCTTTAATTTATAATTCAGATATTCATTTTGCAAAACTTTTAAATTTTAATTACATTTTCATCAAAAGATAACCCCTCAAAAAAGCCAAAAAATACTAATGTTAAATTTTTTATTTTTAGTGGGAACTATTTTTTTTTTTCTAAAAAAAATGTTTAATTCATGTCATTGTTATGTGTGTTTTTATATATATAATTTGACAAAAAATATGTAAGTAAACATTTTTTGACTTATATTAATAAAATGTAATAATTATTTTATTATCATTTTGTTAAAGGTATCTTTTTTGTATAAATATTCATTATAACAGTGATTTTAAAAAATAGCAAATATCCAAATCTTTTTATGATTTACAAAAATGCTTTATCTTTTGTTTTACTTTCTAATTTAGTTTTGAAATATATTATTTTAGTAACATTAAATAAATACACTTTCTTTAACAAATATATTTTAAAATTAGATTTATAATGTATATTTTCAAATGTATTTTAAAAAAAAAAAATTTCCCAAGAGAGTGTTAATTGATTTATTACATGATCATTATTATTTTTATTAATTTAGAAGTTATTATATTTCACTGATGTTGAATCTAATAAAAAATCAAGTATCTATAAGATTCTTTACTAAGGGAATTATGGGAAACTTGGCATAACTGAGAAGACTTAGCTCATCAAAATGCATTTGGGCATGTTTTTTTTAAAAAATAATTATCACCTATATGTTTAAAATGTAGAAGTAAAGTTAATTGGTAAATGCTAGAAAATATTGATAAATATGTGATCATCATCATTTTCAAACATTATTGATCCACTGTAAGATGAAGTCTCTCCAAGTTCAATCCATCTTATCTGATCTCTAGCCTCTCTTCTTCACATCATCCTGGTACCCTTCCTTATTTCATCTATCCATCTCACATGTCGTCCATTTTTAGATACTTTACAATTTCTTGGAATCCAGTTTAAGATTTCAACTGTCCATTTATTAACATCTCTTCAAGAAATATGTATACCTCATAAAGTTATAGCCAAAAAATGAAACAACAACACAGAAAATGGCAACTAAAATAATTTATATTATTATTGCAAAACTAAAGTAAAAACATGCACACAAATGATATGTATGGAAATAAAATGACATTAGTTAAAAACTAACATAAAAAATGGATCTTTCATGTTTTGTCTTTAAATGAGGAGACAAGTGGATGATGCAATAATCTATTTATTTACAGACGTACGTTTAGATATGTATCAGGAATTAATGTATCTTTGTGGATATTTCTTAACAAATAAAGTTTAGGCCTACGTGATAGATACATTTGGTATAACATTAAATAGACGTAGTTATATGGGTCAGACTGTTTTTAAGGCATATATATATATATCCTAGCAAAGCTAGTTTCTAAAGTTACAGCACATATATCGTAACTAAAGAAATATGCTTGCTTATTACAAATCCTATTGATCATCATACATAACTTGATTATGAGAGAATTGGAAATACCACTTAACAATTAGACATTCCTCTTGCAAGTCTACTTCGGATGAAGAATTAGTATAGAGAAAAGTCGAAGACAATAGTCTTCAGAATTCATTTATAGGCAGGCAAGAGAAGGATTGTTATCGCACACCAGAATGGAAGCCAACGCCCAAACAATTAAGTTGAAGTGGAACTTTCCATGTTGTTTGGAGAATTCCTTTCGGAAACCTTCGTGCTTGTTTCTCTTATTACGATAATATACAGTACAATTCAAAAACAGAATTATCTGGGAAATGTGTATTTTACGTGTAATGGAAGTGATGGCATTTTAAATTTAATTATATGAATTTGTGATTCCTCGTTTAATGACAGAGTAATTTCTTTTTATTTCATTAAAAAAAAAAGCTGTTATTATCTTGACTTAATAAACGATACGTGGCCATGTAATTTAATATTAGCTAGAAATTGATCGAAACAAAATTAAAGTCAAGTATTTTTATGAAATAGGCGATTACAGTAAAATTATCAGGTTAGGAGAAGATCGATCTATTTCCTATTCAAAGTTCCGCTCCGGTGGAAGCTAATCATTAAAATATATTTAAATTCTTTTTTTTAAAGGCTCATATATTCTATATAAATATTTATCTTTTATCTGTTCAGTCTTTTCCATGTTAAAACAAAAAAAAATAAATGTAACTTACTCAATACATTGATCGTTGTTTTGTGCATAACGCGTTTTTTTTTTTTAAAAAAAAACGACTTCACTAAGCGTAAATTTATTTGATAAATGAACCTTAGAGAGAGAGCGTGATAGATCTGTAACATTCTTTAACAGATCGCTATCTGAAATCTCATCACTACCAGAACATTGCCTTAGAAAAAACAAAAAAGTTAAAAATATCCGTCATCAATACAAATTATCATAAATCTATTTCTCTTCGCTTCCAAAAACTCAATTTTTTTTTGTAAAAAAAAAAAAAAAAGCTATTCAAAATAAAGCATTTGACTAATAGACATTATTTAGTTTTAAAATCGTAATCTTTTTTTTTCTTAATGTCAAAAATACAAACGGTTTTCACATATGTAAATTTCTTTGATAACTGAGTTTCTTACAAAGCCCGCTACAGCGTTGTAGTCAAAAAAAAAAAAGTCCGTAGCACTATACAATTGATTGTTAACGTAAAAATGATGCGACAATGCCTCGCATTAGGGATGTCTTAAGTTTCGATGATCGTACTGTCAATGACTTGGCCAATGTGGCCATGTTCGTCGGTATCTTTTTAGTCCTTTTAGGAGCTTTTACTAGTTTTTTGGGATATGCTCACGGTCTTGAATGGCATTTCAAAGAGATCGGACCAGCTATATCAGGTAAGATTGCGCGCGCATCATTTCGTTTATAACTACAAAAATGACAGTGAAATACATTTTTGTAAAAGCTGTCAAGTATTTTTATAACTATTCACACATATTTCAATTATTATTAACCTGAAACCGTTTCTCTTCTTTTGTATTTATTTCATTGTCTTATCAGCATTTCTTTACATCTCAAGCATATGTACTTTAGATTTGTAAGATTAGTATAAGAGGTTTTCTAAGCTGACTCGGTTTAGCATCTTAAATAAGAAATTGCTTTTCGTGAAAAAATTAGCCATGAATGTGTCGTGATTATCTAGCCGATCTGATTTTGTGCATTTGTGTGTGTGTTTATTTAAATGCAGAATTATTTGTTTTATTGTATTCTAGCAACTACGAATGATTTGAATCTGTGGGCTTATATTTCGAATATAGATAAAAAAGACATCTTTTAAAAAAAATAAATTAAAAAACATTTTTGAAAATAGTACATTAAGAATAAGTGAGTCAGTTTGATAAAGAAATATGTTTTCAAAAATTTAAAGCTGGAGAGTAAATACAATGAACGGTATCCATGTGCATACAGTGCGGGTGGACTTTCATTTAATGCTTACTTTTACATAAAATAGTAAAAAAGAACGATTACTTTTTTTATTAATTTAGAAGTTCTAATATTTATGAATGAATAAGAAAATAAATAATTGCAATTAATTTTCAGTTAAGACTTCATTTATTCTTATCGAGGTAGATATAAAGAGACATATGCTTTACTCGCTTAGCGTACTACTACGTACTTATGTAGAACAGTATCGCCTGCAAAACTACACCCAGCGTAGGAAAAGATGCCCCCGTTAATCTGTTAAATAAAATTGTTGTGTTCATCACCTTGGTGCTGTATTGTAACTAACTTTCTCAAATATCTCATTATACAGTTATTACTTTTTATTACCGCTTATCTGCTTTAATCCGTCTACCACAAACATATCAAATGTGTGTCAAGTTGTATATTTGCCGACTAATGAACATATATATTAAAATGTACATATATTGTGCTGCGATGGTAACACACCTACTCGCTATACTTATGACTGGGTTCGAATCCAACCTGAGTATACTTCAAAATTTTTTCAACAGGCTTGAGATTTTTCTTTCAGATAATATGACCATAACCAATCCAGATAATCATCCATTATTTGTTCGTAAAGAAGTCTTTCTGTAACTAAAGAATAAAATAAGGATAGAAAACGACAAATGCTAGCCATTCAGCAATTAGAAAGCCGGCTAAATATTGTCTTCCCTTTTCCTGTTGTTTTGTAATGGAATGTGTAAGGACTCTACTCTGTAGTGAACTACTTAAAATCTATTTTATACACTAATAAATATTAATTGGGTATATATATATGTAAAGTTTCAGAATGTAAATATGAAAAAAATGTTTTATCTATAATTTGCATATTAGCTATTTAGATTGGTTGGAAGCCACCAAGTTCATCCAGCATCTGGAAGATAATTAACGAGTTAAGTCCCAATATCCACCAAAACATACTCTTATGTTTTAGTGGAGCCTGTTCTATTCTAGAAAATTATCTCAGTACTATTAAAGTTATTAGAACTATAACAATAATAATAATAAGTGGTTACTGTGTCCTGTTATTTCTTTCCTTTTCACAGATCCTTCTTTTATGAGCAACTTTCACTTTTTCTTATGAGCCTTACATTCAGCAAGTTATTTCCAACACTAGACAGAAAATCAAGAACCTCTCTAAGTTACATATTAAAGGAAGCTATTTCTAGATATCAAGTTTTTCTATAGTGGCATATAAGCACTCTTATTATATTTATTGCATTCCATATAGAAGTATAAACAGGTAATGTCATTACATAATGCATAAGAGAATATTAATTTATTATTATTATTTATTTATTATTTTATTATTAATGGGTTTTCCTAGATGTTTAAACTAATCACACCTTAATAAGTGTTATTAAAACAGGCAAAACTCTCCATACTGTAGTGCCGCTCAGTGCAAGTCAGAGTAATCAATGGATGCTGCTACTCATTTATTATGATAATAATTATTATATTTTACCTTAATGGATCGCTTACATTATATTGTGAACATATATATATATAGATAAAACATTTTAGAAATGAATTTTTTGTCTGTCAATCATTCATAAACTATTTTAATATTGATATAATTCCTGGTTTTAAATCTTTTTAATTAAATACTTAAAGATTATTTGCTAGAAGAGATGATAGTAGATGGACAATTGAAATCTTAAAGGGGATTCCAAAAGATTGTAAAAGGCTTGTCGCATGTGACATAGATGGATGAGATAAGGAAGTGTTCTGGGATGATGTGGCGAAGAGAGGTTAAACATTGGAGAAGATGAATTGAACTTAGAGAAACCCTCTTTCAGTGAATCAATACTATTTGAAGGTGATATGTATATATCTTCCATTATGCATAATAAAATGGAAAGATAACAGAATAAAAATACCTTATTGATAAAAATTTATTTATAAAATTTACAAAATAGATATGATCATGTCATCAAACCATATCCATTAAATAAAATAAAATAATTGTCAATAACTTCTATTTAATACACAAACCATGATATATGAAATAACTTTTTAAAATAATTTCATGAGTTTTTATAATAGGGCTACATTAACTGCATACAGCAAAATATTAATAAACCATTCTACAAATATTAACTCAAGCTTCTCAATGTGGCTCGCATTATAAGGTACATTAATTGATCATAGCAAAAATACAAATAAGTCTACAGAAAATTCTCATCTAAACTCATATTAATTGAAATGACTGATAATAAATATATTCACCAACTTCAAATGCTTGATAAATAAATTTATAATCAATAGTTTTATATCATTAACATATATACAGCACTGCATCTCATTTCTTAAGCCAATCTGTGTGTTTAGTTATTGGTTATACATCAAATGCATACAACATTAACAATAGAAACAATGCATAATGCTAGTTGAAGTGTATATAAAATATTTTAAACACCTCCGTAGCTGTATTCTTTCTGCCACACTCCCCATTTAAATAAAGAAAAGCTTGAATTGTGCAGTTCCTTTGGAGTTTCTTTAGAATGGGCTGCAAAATTCAAGCTTTTTTTTTGTTTAAAGGAAGGGTATGGCTAAAAAAATATAACTACGCAGTGTTTAAAATATTAATAATAAAGCATAAATTATTTTTCCATTCTCAAACATTGAGCAAAATAAATTCTCACTTCTCTGTATTTTCTTCCTTTTTGACCAGACTGCATTTAAGTATATCAGAATCATAAGCAGTATCATATATTTCAAATACCTCTATAACTTTTCAAAAATTAATAACATGGATTATTTCATATTTAACCAGAAGTAGGATTCATTTCCAAAACTATGTAAATAATTATTCCCATTCTTTTCACACAACCCATACCATTATGTCAACTCATAACTATTTATGCACTAATGATGATTTTTTAAATTTCCATAAATTAAAAATTTTATTTAAAATTTTAATTTTAACAGATTTATAATGTAAATCTTCTATTATTTAGAAAATCATTTATGAATCTCTTTTACTAGAGCAAATTGTTTAATTAATTTCTTAATATTAATTAAAAACTCTTTGCATTTCTCTTTTTAATATATATTAAAATAATATTGTAACACATTTTTAACTAAAATTACACCTTAAAATCCATAAATCTAGCATTAGAAAATATATATTATTTCACCTCTTTAAACAAACATGATATTGAACCATATTAGATTTACATTTCAGAGTCAGTAACATATACAATCTTTATTCATGATTGATTTTATCTAAGCCAAATTTAATTTATACAACAACATTTGTTTTTCCCTTCTTCCTTTTAGATTTTTCCTATATTTGAATATGTTGTGATTCTTGATTAATAGATGAAATGTGTAATACAAAATATTCTACAGTAAGATTAATATTTTCATCAAAATTAACTATCAAAGAGGAAAAAAATTGGGAAGATTATACTCTGGATATATAATTAAATATTCGAAGACTTATTTTCTCTCATGAATGTTTATCATCATCATTGCCAATCGTTGTCAATCTACTGCAGGATGAAGGTCTCTCCAAATTCAATCACCCATTATCTCTAGCCTCTTTTCTCCACATTACCCTACACAATTTCTTATTTCATCCATTTCACATGTGGTCTCTTTCTGGGTCATTTATAATCTCTTGGAATTCAGTTTAATATTTCAATTGTCCATCTATTATGATCTCTTCGAGCAATATGTCCATCCCAACCCAACTTTAGTCTTTTAATTCTTTCACTGATGTCATTAACACCTGTTTGTTCTTTTACCCATGTATTGTGTTTTCAATCTCTTGTTGTTGCTCCTAACATGTATCTCTCCATATTTCTTTGAATGGTCTGATGTCTCAATACTGCTATTCTATTAAGTGTCCAAGTTTCAGATCCATAAGTAAGAACTGGTAAAACATATTTATTAAAAACTTTTCTTTTCAAACACATAGGCATATTTCCTTTTAATATTGTTATTCATATTTCCTTTTAATATGGTTATTTCTAACAAAAGCATTCCAACCAAGTTTAATTCTATGATTTATTTCATCTGTTATGTTTCCATCTGTAGTAATAATCTTACCAAAATATTTGTAGTTGTTAACTTATCATTATCAATATTTATTTTACTCTTTTGAAAAAATCCATTGAACATTAATCTTTTTATCATTTATCTTTAATCCTACTTTCTTACTTTCATCTGATAACTGTTGCAACATTTCCTAAAGAATCTAATGATTTAAATAATCTCCATTTACTTTTATTCCTTTAACTTCCCATTTTAATCTGCAAAATATTTCTTGCAAACTGTTGTAAAGTTTTGGAGATATTGAGTCACCATGTCTTACATCCTTCTCAATATTAACCTTCCTAGTATCAGTATGTAATCTAATTGTGGCTGTTGCATTTTTGTAAATGTTTTTCAGAACGCAACAGTATCCTGGATCTACATCTTGATGATCCAATGTTTTAATCACTGAAAAAGTGCTTATAGAATCAAATGCATTTTCATAATCAACAAATCCAAAGCACAATGGCAACTCATATTTATTGTTTTTTTTCTATAACTTTGCTCAATACTTGGTTATGATTCATTGTACTAAACCACTTTTAAACCCAGCTTGTTTTTTGTTTTTTTTTGGTTGACTGAAGTCCAAAATTCTCTGTAGATGAGTTGTAATTATCTTAATAAAAAGTCTTCTTTATCACTTTTTAAAATATTAATATTATATTTTTCCAATCATTTGGTACATTTTTATCATTTAGATATTTGGCATATAACTTTGCTAAAAAAAAATTATATTTCTTCATCTACCTTTTTTAAAATATTGATTATAATTCCATCATTACTTTGAGCTTTTCCCTCCGTAAGTTTAATTGCATGTCTCACTTCTTCATTCAAAATCCTGGGCAATTCAAAAAATATAATAGCTGTGGGAGATACTTGTTCTTTATTACTATATAATTTTTGATAGAATTCTTCTACCATTTCATGATGTCATCTCTCTATTTAGTAATAGTTCCATCTCTTTTTCTTATTACAGATATAAATTTCCTAACAATACCAAAATGTTTTACACTCTTGAGACTTTTATTCTCTTTTACAGCTTTCCTTGCTAATTCACAGTTATGCTTTCTTATATCATTTTCAATTCTTTTCTACACCATTTTACAAAATTTGAGATATTCAATCCTTCTTAATGCATCATTTTTATATTCCTTCTTTTCTTCATAAACTCTCTAGTCTCAGTAGATATTTTATTAGTCACTTGTTGTTTTTCTACCAGCTATTTTTGTTGCAGTTTTTAAAAGTGTATCAATTATTTTTCTATTAATTTCATTCAAATCTGAATCATATTCACAATCTGCTAATATTTGAAAACAATTTGCAAGTTATTCATTAGAATATTTCTGAAGATTAGGAATATCAGCTGGAAATATTGTTCTTTGTAATAATTTTTGTCTCTTTAGTTTTGCATTAACATGTATCTTACATCTTACTAATCGATGATCACTTCCTGTGTTAAATTTATTAAGAACATTACAATCTTGAAATATATATTTTCTGTTAGTCAAAATATAATCCAATTCTGTTGTACCTTCATTTGGATGCTTCCATGTCCATTTCCTTGTAACACTTTTTTCAAAAAAAGAGAATTCAGAATATAAAGGGTTTTTTTTTCTGCAAACTCTACAAATCTATGTCCTCTTTCATTTCTATTAGCAAAACCAAATTTACCTACTGCACTTTCATCTTTTATTTTTTTACCATTTTTAGCATTAAAGTCTCCCATAACAATTTTAAAATGTTGTTTAGTCTGATCAAAAGCCTTTTGTACATCCTTATAAAAATCTTCTACTACTTCATCATTATAAGAACTTTTGGGGGCATAAACCTGAATTATGTGCATTTGTTATCTGCTATTGAGTTGAATAACTAATCTTGCCACTCTGTCCAATACACCATCAATCTCCACAATGTTGTTCTTCCACTTTTTATTTATAATGAATCCTACTCCACTTTGTACTTCCAATATTTATGCCTTTGTAGTAGAATGCATGTCCATTTTTTAAATCATTTGTCTGTTTACCTTTTCTTCTAACTTCACAAAGTCAAATAATATCTCATTTAATATGAGACAGTTTTTATAATTCTTGCAATCTTCCTTCACTTAAAAGTGATCTGCAATTGCAAGTACATCACATGATCAGCATTTCTCCTAAATAAAAAGTTGTTATACTGAAGTAAAAGTTTGCATGAAATTAATTACTTAACAGTTTTTCTTTCTTGAAATAAAGACTTTTGATAAATTAACCAAGTAGCTTCTAATTATAGGTATATTTTTCAGGTGACTTAAAGTAATAGTATAAAGAATTATTTCAGAATCATAAAAATTATTCCTGTTTGACAGCAATTTTCACATTGAGTTTCTTGTGAATGCATCATTGAATGTCCAATTTAAAATCTTAATATTTCATAGAAACTTTGAGAAATACTTTAGGAAAATACTAAATTTTAACTTAGACAAGCTTCAGACCTTGTCATTTTTAATAGTGGAATCAGGTTACATTAGTAAATATTTATATAACAATAAACAAAATATTTATCAAGCAAAGGGATATACAGGTTATCATTCAAAATTGGGAGCTTACAATCAAAAGAAAAGAGATTTATGATTTTTTTTTTAATTATTCATCTCTCACTCTGTTTTAATCAGTTAATATTTAGATTGCCATTTGGTTGTCCATGTCTTAGTATTTCACGGTAACTTTGAATCAAATATTTAATCGGTCATCTTTTCTTCTGTATAAGGTCTTTTTCCAATGGATGACTTTATAGAGCAATCTATAAAAAACAACTTTACACAGCCAATTTGGAAATAATCATTAACTTGTCACAAACTAACTTTCATACTAATTAAACAAATAAATGTAATAATGTTCAAGGCTAAATGGGTTTATAAGTAATCATTAAATTCAGTCAATACTTAGATAATCCCAATATCAATAACAATTAACAATTTTAACCTGTTGTCAAGACAACCTTTTTTTAACAATAAAGGTGGATCTTTATTGTTAAACTGATGTTGCCATGACAACAATTGAGATTGGTGATATTGGGATTATCTAAATATTGACTGATTTAATAATTAATTAAACAAAAGATTTTTTATTCATATATATATTGTTGATAATAATGAAACCTGCAAAAGCATCTATCTATTAATTAATAAATGTCACATCACAGAAAAATAGACTTACATCTTTTTATGTATATTAATACACTGTACAGGCTTACACACATCTGCACATATATAATGTAATATATAAGGGATTCGAACTCAGACTTTCACATGACCCTCAACTTTCCATGCCATCTCATTGCTGACCCACCTGATCATACACATGTTGAAAAGATAAATAATCACCAATATATGTATTTCATGCTAAACCAGCAATCATCGGTTGGTCCAGATTACTACATCCACACATATTTACAATCAGTGCTCAGCTTTATATTAAGATAGCCAATCTTCATACTTTAATGGACAGGCTTCAAACTATTCCAACTCACAACTCTTCAGCCATCCATTTCATTGAAAATCTGATGATGAATGGTGTATCAATAACACGTGGGGAAAAAGAAATGTGAATAAATCCATGTGTTTGTGTATTTAATTTTAAAAAATAAGATATATTAATCTTTAATTGAGTTTTAAAGTTTATATCTGAGCCAGATATAATCTCTAGTTTACTAAGTGATTAATAATAGTCATTATTATATTTATCAAAAGTGGATGATGTCAAAGATGTGGGTTGAGTTAATTTGACACTTTTAATTCAAAATGTAGTTAATTAATTAGTACCTTATTTTTCCGTGATTTCACTTTCAGATTTCAAATTATTATTAACCTTAGTTTTTTAATTAATGTTGTGTTGAAAAAGATTTGTAATAATAAATAAAATTAATGATAAAAATGTCTAAATGAATTCTTTTTAAGTTTTTGAATTATAATTAAAATTATATGAAATAAAATTATAGAAACCACTTCATTTAATAAAGAGGAAAAATATTTAAAAGAATGACTTTAAAAGTTGAACTTAGGACTTGTTTATTAAACAAAAATTTAAGAAAAATTATTATATTTTTATTTATAAAACATACAAAAATTAAACTTTCATATAAACATGTTAAAATATATGTAACAAATAGTTTAATGTGATTTTTACGAATATATATGATATTTGAACTTTCAAATTTGTATTAAGTTTAATTAAAGTTTAATTATCGCTAGAAAACTTATTTCCTCAATCTTTTTCTTTCTAATTAATTTTAAATATGCTACCCTTACTCTTTATGTGCTTTATTCCAGTGAATCACCATGCATATCTCTAACTTATCCACTTCAATATATATATTGTGATGGAACCGATAGTACCTATTACTTAGCCATATTTCATGAAAATATGAAATATAATGGTATAAAATAAATTATGAAATGAAGTTTATATTCTTCTGAAAAGTAAACCAAATAATAATAATACAAAGAAAATGACCACACAGACAAATAAAATTGATATACATTTTAGGTGATAGATTGAGATATTGTAATTTTCTAGAAAGTAAGAATAACCAAAAGGATGATATACCTATTAGTTATGAAGTTTTGAAAATATAAAATAGGGAAAATATAGGACGTGTTCTTGAGAAAACTATGATGCCAGCCAAAAGCTGGATGAAATATAAAAAAAAAATTTTTTTTAAGAAAACACAGCATCTGGAAGTAGCAAAAGGAGTGTATTGTCAAATTTTATTAAAATATGAACATAAAGTTGTAATAATTATATTTGTAAAGCGCATATTCGTTACGTAAAGTATAACCTTAAGACTATGTGCCTGAAAAAAACGACAGTAGCGACCTCTGCAAATCTTTTAACAAATCTTGTGTTAAAGATTTGTAGAGGTCCCTACTATCGTTTTTTCAGGTGCATAGTCTTAATATATATTACTTTAAAATATGAACATCTGGAGGAAAAGTAAACCTCAATGTGAGTTATGGCTGATAAAGTATTAGAAAGTGTTCTCATTTTAATTCTTATAAAATTATAAAAACAGCAAATAAAAATGCATTTTTAATTAGAGATGAAAAGAGTTTTAAAGAGTTGTATAATGCTCATATTTTGAAATCATTTCTAGATCAATAGTACGCAAAAGATAGATTGGTAAAAATTAAGACGATTGATGTGTGTAAATATTTTCAGAGCTATTAGAGAGCTAATGATTATGTGTTTTAGATTTTTTTCAGATGTTTGATTATTATAGGATGTGAGTCCTGGATCCAAAACATATTGGAAAAATTTGTAGCACTTATAAAGAGTTGTGTATTTTGGGTAGCACCAGGTGGAATTTATAGGATCACTATTTAATCTGCTGAGAGAATGAGAAAATTTGCTTATTTATTTAATCAGAAGAATTCCCTGGCTTATTCATAGGCTTACTTGTTGTAGATGATCTTGGTTTGTATCAATATATTAATATAATAATTCTGTAGTATCTAACCTATTCTATAGAATCATTTCCATGTCACTGGGGAGATGCTGACTCACATGATTCAGTTATAGATTTAATAGTTGTCTGAGAATTGAGACACACAATCTCTGATTTTTCAGTAAGAATATTTTTATCTCTCAATTGAGAAGTGCATTTCTTCTAACAACAACAACAACAAAAAAGAACTATCCCTATAAATATGATAAAATTTAAATATATAATAATGAAATAACAGAATGAACCCAATAATGGTAAAAAAGTGGATCCGGGATGAGTTAAGATTTAAACCATTATTACCATTAATTTTTTTCATTTTAATGGTGGTTATGTGATAGAACAGACTCTGCTGTCACTTGATCATATGTCAATAATTGAATTTTAAGCTACATAAATGAACATTTCCTTTTTTCAAAAGCTATCAAAATACATGTCTGAGAGTTAATAAAACTCTCAATCAAAATATTTAAGCAATAGGATAGTTTCAAACTGTAATTTTAAACTAAAGGTAATAAACCCTTTACATGTATTCTGTACTGTTACATTAAATCAACATTGTTTTTGTTGAATGTGAGGAAACTCGACCCAAAGCACAAAATGGAAATTTAGAAAAGAGTGGCTGTCTTATCTTTGTACCTAAATTCAATTATATAGACCAATCTTACGTATCACGGAATGAGAGCATGCAGATTTTTATATTCTTCACTTTACTTCCATTAGTGAAAAATATAAAAATCTGTATGCTTTTATTCTAAAATACTTAAGATTGGTCTATATAATTGAATTTAGATACAAAGATAAGATGGCCACTCTTATCTTTTCAAAGTCTCTATCTTATGCCTTGGATCGAATTTCTTCACATTCAACAAAAATAATATTGATTTAATATAATAGTACAGTACACATGTAAAGAATTGATTACTTTCAGTTTAAAATAATTTTTTAAGTAATTAAAATTAAACAATTTGTACTGTTTAAATGTCAAACTTACATGTTTTTAAATTGGTTAAAATTGGGTTATATTGTTTTGGAATTTATCATAAAGCTTGTTTTCTGATAAACAGAAAAATGTACCTAATTAATTAGTGCAGGTGCAATTAGTGATTGATGCAGATACACTCAATTAAGTAACAATGGCATTAATATTTGATTTTATTGACATCATAAGGTGAGAAACTATTTAAACCATGTTTTAAAAATTGGAGAACAATTGATACCATAGTACATAGTAGTTGCATATTAAATTTATGCAAGCTGTTATTAAAAATAGATTTAACATCCAGAAAAGTTTTATCCAGAAATTTGAGAGATTAAGGTCATTAAACAGAATATCCTGGTATATTATATTGAACTGAAGCTATATTGTATCAGTGAAGTATGGAAAAGCTTCAAGACATTTCTGTAGCCTTCTAAATCAGCAACTAATTTTCCTAACTATGCCAATTGTAACTAGTCTTGTTGTAGTGTAGCCTGTATGACCTGCTAAAGTGCTGGATCCAGTTTATGATATGGAGATATAATCAAATTGTAACTGTTGCTTGAAGAAGAAACCTCAAGGAAGAAGGAATTCATCAGCATAAGGACAATTCATAAGAAAAATATAGAGTAGAAAAAATTTGAACTGTCTATATTTGTACACAAATCTGTAAAATTCTACAAGAATTCATACTCTAAAATCATCCTAGATATGAACATTTATGTTTCATCATTTAACTCAATTTATAATTATTACTATCATCATCATCATCATCATCATTATTACTATTATGATAATGATGTTTTAAAAGGCACTTTATTAACTCAAAGAAATTTTACATTGTTTGCATTTGTTTTTACATAGTTGTTGTTGTTATTATTATTGTTGTCATCATTATTGTGATTGTTATTGTTGTCATCATTATTGTGATTGTTATTGTTGTCATCATTATTGTGATTGTTATTGTTGTCATCATTATCGTGATTGTTATTGTTGTCATCATTATTGTGATTGTTATTGTTGTCATCATTATTGTGATTGTTATTGTTGTCATCATTATTGTGATTGTTATTGTTGTCATCATTATTGTGATTGTTATTGTTGTCATCATTATTGTGATTGTTATTGTGTACATTCTTTTGTTTAAGATTTAGCTTTTATTACTATTTGAAGTGCAATATTTTGTTTCTCTCTTCCATATAATATTTGTACATAACTGGATTGGAAGCTCACATTTTCAATTTTAGGGAAGAGGAAAAAATTGGATTAGGTTTGTTTATATACATTTAAAATTATATGTCAATATACTGTCTCTTTTACCACATTTAACAGTTTAATGCATATTTTTAGGATAATGTTTGACATAGTCAAAATAAATGACCCATTATTTATATGTTAATTTAAAAATTCATATTCTCATATTAATATGAACAATAGATTATTACTTGATTTATGAAATGCAGACACTTACTGTATATCATGTTTAAACTTTTATTCTTATTAAATTATTTATTTTGTTAATACAGTATTTTAAATTTTTGTATTTGTCTATTCTGAATTTTATATATCAATCAAATTATACTATGTTGTTCAATGTGCATGATAATTAGGAATTAAATGTCAAATTGTTATATAATAATTAATCACCATCCTATAAATTGGTCATATGATGGTCAAGGCCTTATAATTTAGATTATAGATGGGATTCATCTGGTATCATCAACCATAAATGTAAGTCATCATCATCACATTTTTTCTATGATGATTAGTAGAGGGACATTATAATAATTTAACTTATTTGAGAGATATAATTGGTGGATAACATATTTGTCTTTGATTACAATTTTAATATTCCTCTCTGTTGTTTAAGAATTTATTTAATTTAATCTCTTTATTTCTAGCTCTGTCTGCTTGAACTGTTAGAATATATACATATAATATTTGAAATACGGGCACTCTTCATATACCTGGAGCCTAATTGTAAATATAGGGAGTTTGAACTCAGACTTTCAAGCACCTTTCAAGTCAAATTTGTAAAAGAAAGGACACTTAATCCATTTGCATTTTTGCTGCAATTAAGGCTTTAGAATTTTATTCAATAGGCTCCACATATTCTCAGTTTGTGACTCTTTGTCAAAATGCAATGAGAGTCTTTACAGTGCATGATGTCATTAAGAAACTTAACATTAAAGCATTACATCACTGTCTTTTTTTGTGCTTACACAAGCTGTCAAAACAATAGCAAATTTTCCACACAATAGCGCTACCTAGTGCAAGCTCTAATAATCATTAGATGCTAAAAGTTGCACATTATAATCCCTATCCAGTTTCTACCTATCCCATATCACCACATTAGTTTCTAGTTTATAGCTTTCATCAACATACGACCTTCTAGCATTTATTGATTACTAAAGCTTGCACTGGGGTGGCACTATTGTATGAAAAAAATTGCTAATGTTTTAAGATTAACATTAGAAAATCTTCTTAACAAAGTTTTAGGGAAAGGATTTTGTCGGAAAATTACAGGAATGAAAATAAACATATTATTTAAAGCATCACTATTTTGCAGTTGATATGATGTTTATATTTCCAAAAAATGATGTAATGCTGTGGAACTTGTAAGTTATATTACATGAGTACATTGCAGTATGGCTGAAAATAAATAGACGCTAAAATTTAATGTTCAAGCAGTCTAGAGAGTATTCAAACAAGTAGAATAAGATTGGAATATTCCCTGCCCAAAGACTGGTTAAATTAATTGATCAACAGAGTACTGTGACTAAGTGAACCACTTGGTCAGCATCTTTAGTGATAGTTTATCATTGCTTATTATTCTAGCTTCCCAATTTTAGAATTTAATCAAAAACTGAGCTAAAAATTGTAAATACTTTATATAAGTTATTAATACAAATTTCATCAAATATGAAAAAATGGAAATCCATTATGCTGTTTTTTTATACACAGTAAATTATAAAAAATAATAAAATGTATATAATAACTACTATATATATATATATATTAATAATTATACATAAAAAGCATTTTTCATTTCAATAAACATTTATTTACTAAATATTATGATTATACAGATATCACACTTGTTATAGATGGAAGCCATGGGAATTTCCTTGATTATTGTTCCATAGAAATAAGGAATGGTTGCACATCACACTGGATCGTTTTCAGTCTTAGCTTATTGATCATTTTGTTTCCATAGTTGTTTGAATAAGGGTAGTAATGAGTTATCTTGCTGTGAGTTGGGAATTAATTTCTGGCTTTCATGTGGAGTTCTGGGATGTCCAGAAGATTCCACATATCTTCTACAATGTGGCGTGGTCTGATTGTCTCATTTCTTTGTTTAATCTTGTTGATCATATGGATGTAGACCTGTTTAGCATCGGGAGTTGGGTGTTCCAAGCTAAGTTTGCGGTGGGTTGTCCAGAGCGCAAATGTGTAGAATATGGCGAGCTGAATCCATGCGACAGTTTTAGTAGCAATACATCGCCGGATTGAGGTGTTTGTTTGGAAGTTTATTTTTGAGCTGGTAAATATCAGTTCTCTGATGCTGCAGAATTTTGGGTATCTATGTATTATATGGTCTATTGTTTCATTTTTTCTCTTGCATAGTTGACAGAGCGGGTCGATGCTGGAGTAACCTCTTTTGTATGTTAGAAACCAACTGGTGGGTAATGCATCTAGATTTATTTTGATAGTGAAATCCAAGAATTTTGCTTCCAAATTCCACCTTTTGAATTTGTTTATGAGATTTTTGTTTGTTAAATTCAGCTTGCCATAAGGTGGTTGGATCTGTGGATGAATAATGTTGTAGGCATCCCAATATTTAATTTTTCTGGTATCCATGGCACTGTGAGGATTCTGATGCTGCTTAATGAGGCTATCTAGTGTTGTGATCCAGTCTGCCTTGGAGGGTGGTGGTTGATCGATGGGTTGCACAACTATGGGAACTTCTATGTTTGTGATGTCCTCTGAGAGTCTGCTGAGTATGTTATAGCATTTTTGAAAGTAGGTTGTATTTATGGAATGTAGGGATAGGCCATTTAACTGACGAGGATGCTGCATTCCGGTGAGGCTAATGGTGACTTTTCCCATGCCAAAAGAGCCTAGAGCAAAGTAAGTTGATCCTCCCCTCAAACTGTTTAGTTGGTTTGATGATCGGGAGATAGTAGTTGTCTTGGGGAACAGGATCATATTTAGCAATGTTACCTTGCCATGGAGTGAAAGGTAAACTTTGGACAGGGATGCTATTAGTTTGGTAGCCGAATCAATTATGTTGTTTTGTACTTCCCTTGCCATTACTGAGGGGGGTTTGTGGAAGGGGAGTCCAAGGAAGTTCTGGGGCTCTCCAGAGAAGTGAATGGAATTCTTTTTCCCTGTGGCAATTTTCCAGGCCGAAGATTTTGCAAGGTTAAATTTCAGTTTGAATTTTGCTGTATAGTGATCCAAAATTGAGTTTAGTAGTCCAAGGTATTTCTGTGAGGGAAGTATGATAAGGATGTCCTCCATGAAGGTGAGAGCTCCGATCTCTCTGTATAGGTTTGGGACAAAGACTCCAGGCAGGTATTTTCCTATTTCTTTCAACAAAGGGTTTATATATATATATATAATATATATATAATGAATAGGAGGGGGCTTAATGGGGAGCTTGATGAATGGATAGGCATGGTTTGAAACTACTTGTGATTCTACCATTTAATGAGATGCAGATCTGGCGGTTTCTGAGCAGATTTGAAACAATCTGGATGTAAGCTTTGGGATTGTGGTTTTCTGCCAGAAGCTGGAGAAGGATGTCTGTTTTTACAGAGTCAAATGCTGCAGCTATATCTAGCTAGACAGCTATGGGTTTAGTTCTCCTGTGAATGCGGAGGTGATCTACCAGCATCTTAATGTGGGACATTGCTATTGTAGTGGAAGATCCCTTCCTTGCATGTTGACTTTTGGAGATATGATTGAGATTGGTTTTCTGTATAGCATCTTTTATTGTGGATTTGATGACTTTGACCATTAGTGGAGTCATCGAGATGGGCCGGAATCTGGAGAATTCTGAGGGGGATTTGTGTTTTTTCAAAAAAGGAACCATTGCAATCGGGTGTAAGTCTGGGATGTTTCTATTTCTGTGGGCAAGATAATTAGCCATTTTTGTAATTATTGGAATTGAGAATTGACTGAGATGCAGCAGAATGAATTGTTGAATTCCATGTATACCTGGGTGTGTGTGGTCTGGTAGGGATTCAAGAGCCGAATGAATTGTGGAATTCCATGAATACCTGGATGTGTGTGGTCTGGTAGGGATTCAAGTTTATTTTTGATTGTTTGCTCTGAGATGATGGGGGAGTTGTTATCTTTAGTGCTATACCATATTTTGGGGGGCGGTTCAGCTACTTGGTGCAGTTGTTCTTGAAAATATTGTTTTATTCCGTTAATCATTTGTGGTCCAATCAGTGATTTTCTATCTGTTTGAATTATGGATGGTATGTTTTTCTTATTATATGGTCCCAGTGCCCAATGGATATTTCCACGAGTCCAGCAATGTTGGGCATTAATATATTTGCTGGCTCTTTTGGTGGCCAGATACTCAGCCAAATTTTTTTGCTGAGTTCTGTATTTAAGTTTTAGGTTGGTGATTCGACTTATGTTGTCTACAGTACAATGGATTTTGGATAGCTCTGTATTAATTGTCTTCAAGATCATTTAGCAGTCTTATGGGGCCTTTTAGTTTAAGGGTATAATTTTTTATAATAGCCTGTAGAACCTCAATGAATTTAAAGCATGCCTGTTGTATTGGGAATGTATGAATGTTTATTTTGAAAAAATAGATATATGATTCAGAAATTATCATTTCTGATGCTGATGACCAAGTTACCATTCTCAAGGTTTGGGGACCACAATCACCAGATGAAGGTAAGACATCAAAATGGACTTCCAGAATTTGTGCAAGATGATCTGAGAAGTTAACTTCCTGTAGGGTGGCTTATCTTTGGAAATAAATCTCTGGGGAATAGTAAAACAGATCGATCAGCGATCTTGTATTTTTTGTGTAGTATGAAAATGCTCTGGGAAGGAGGAAGCCCTTACCGCACATTAGTTTTTTTGAGAGAAGGTGAAGATATTTGGAATTGAATTTGTTGTATCTGATGTTAAAGTCCCCAAGCAGTATTAATGGCAAGGAGCTTGACCTTAAGACCATGTTAATTGTGTGGATAATGAGGAGGAATGTATTTGCAGAAATTTTAGGTGTAAATGAAGGCTAGGCTGAGCATGAATCCATTATATTCCACCATGGATATTATAATATTGCTATCAATATATAGAATTTTGAAGTATGATGGTGGCGTGTTTTTGTTTATAATTATTCCAACTCCACCTGAAGCTGATGTCGCAATGGATAGTTTGATATAGCCAAATTGTTTTAAGAGTTGAGTGATCAATCATGTAATTTGAATTCGTGTGTACTTTTGTTTCCGCTATGAGAAAGATTTGCAGGGATTGCAGCTCTACCCATTTTTTAATGGCATAAACCCTTTGAATTGAGTTCAGGCCTCGAACATTTGCACTGATAAATTTTATCACCATAATGCTGTTTTGTTTTTTAAAATTGACTTGTGTGGAAATAATGTATATTTATCCAAAAGGTTAAGACATTTATTGGTCATTGTTTTGTAAGGTTGTTTTTTTGGAGTGAGATGACCAGTGAGATAGGGTTTCATCTGACTCATATAGATTAAATTCTTCACTTGATTTCATCATAGTCTTCTATGTTGTTAGATTGCATTGCTTTTTCGATTTCTATTTGTGTGTCCATTTGTGGTTGAGTAACCTCATTTCCTACTTGTATAGTGTTTAATAGGGTTAGTGGACCTCCTTTCCTTCTTTTGCTTCCATTTTCAATCTGTGTTGTCGTTACAACTGTTTGTACTACAGTAGTGGTGCTGTTATTGTTGAATACTTCATCGTCTGAGCTCATTCCACTGGATTGTCCTTGCTTCTTTTTTTGGTGCATGATTTTATGCCCTTATCAAATGTTAAACATCTATTTTAATCATTAAGGCTATTCTTGCATATAGAGTGCCTTCTACAGTTTTATAACAGAAGTAAAAATAACAACCATAACCATAAATAAAATAAAACATAGGTAAAACGAAATAAAATTATGATACAGCAATCTAAATTGTTAGATATTCAATAAAAATAACATAACAATATACAAAATAAATAAAAAACATATCTTTATATAACTTTATACATATTATCTTATTAGATAATTTATATTCATTTTTAATTGACCAGTAACTAACTATATTTATTGAAGTTTTATAAATATACAATTATGCAAGTTGTGCTTAATATAGTGTTTTATATATTTGTCTTCTGAAGCATTACATACATAATTGTATAAATATTTATAAAACTTCAGTAAGTTTAGTTAATAACTAGACAATTAAAAATGAATTGAAAATTACATACGGTAGTATATATCAAGTTGTTTAAATTATTTATTTTATGTATTGTTTTGTTGTATAGAGCATAAAATCATGTGCCAAAAAAGAATTATTTTTCTATGTATAATTATTAATATATATATAAAATAGCTGTTATATATGATATTTTTACTTTTTTATAATACAGATTTGAAATATAATGAATAAAATTAACCATAGAATTCATTTTGTATAGACTGTTATTTAGTAAAAATAACAATATATTAAGTAAAGGAGATGGCAAGCTACAGTACCTTTTCAAAGGGACAATTAGTTGGTTTTTACTTGTTCATTGTACTCTACCAGGTAAAAGATCTGACATGTTTATACAAGCTATTGAAACAGTCAGATCTGTCTATCCCACTGTTTCACCTACTATATAGTAGTATTTATTTATGTATACCTATACCCAAATCCTTGTATATTATGCTAATTTTAAATCTGATTATACTAGTTATGTATGTATGCATGTATTTTACATACAGTATAGAAAATGTATGCATATACATATATATATATAAGAAATCAGTAAATACACACATATATATCACTAGTAGTTCAATAAATGTAAACATGCTATGTATATGTAACCTAAACCTATATATGTGCAGGAAAGAAATAATGTTATAAGTTTAAAACATTAGAAAATTTCTTTATTTAAAATATTATTCTAAAATTCATATTTGAAATTATATTTCTGCATATAGCGTTAAATTATATAAATGTGTTACATATATAATAAAATGTTTTGCAAAGTTTTAGATTTGTTTTTCGAAAAAGGTAATTTAGTAAAATTAATCTTTCTTGCTGTATTCTGACCTACTTAAAATTTTAAGAATAAAAATAGATTTTAAAACCACTATGAATAAATTAACCTAATCAAGATCGATGATTCCACCTGTAAAAGAAAATCGATAACAGCAGGAATCCCAGATTTCCAAGAATGTAGCGAATTAATTAGAAAAACCAATTTGAAACTACCAACGAAAAATAAGAGAAAGGAGAGGGGGTGAGCTGGTATATAATCTTACTGCAGCCATTTTAAATCAGTCAATTCGTTACTAGTCAATTTGTTACTAGCCAATTCAATTTTAAGTATTTTGTAAAATTGTTTATGATGATGATGATGGGGTAGAAAGGCAATTCCTTGCTCGCGAGCCCAGAAAGGTAGTCTACAGAATGTGGAGGAAGATGAACTAAAAGTCGATGCCATCTAAAGAAAGCATTCAAGACCAAGCCAACTTGTCATAGCAGAAAACTTATAGCGGTAACAGATCTCCATCAAACTAAAATTAACTTGCAAACTATACTTCATAACTCCTAAAGCTAGCTAAATTTATTATCAATGGCCAATATAATTTAGTGTATTCTAAACTTCTAAATTAAAATGTAAATTTATTTATTTTTTAAATTGTAAATCTTGCCTGATTTATTTTAACTGACATTTATATTTCCAACTTATTTTGCATAATTTAGCCTAATAATAATAATATTTGCTTTTATTGATGATTTTATAAATGAATTAAACTGATATTAAACTGAGTTAATCTAATTTAGGCTATTTTATTCCATTCCCTTTTAAACTAAGCAAATAAAGCCAAATTTCAGATTTCACTTACATAAAATCTTATTTCTAAATTTATGTTTCTTTTAGTTAAATCTATGCCAATATTATTTTCTTTTCAATTATGTATTTGTTTATGCTATGTTTGTTCAGAACAGAGTTTTACTCATAGTTAAATGATTAGTGAGAAGTGATTAGATATTCTCACTTATATGTAATTTCGCGTTTATTAACGCACAAACAAAACTCCCTTCTAAAATGGATAAAATAAATCTTATTTGAGATATATAATTAAAAGCTTATAAACGCTTTAAGATAGGTTTGCTTTAAATGAAATATTTAATTAATATTTAGCTGAAGTGATGAAATACAGCATAAAGCTAGAATTTAGTATTGTAATTATCCAAAATATGCTGTAATCCTCCCTAGAGTTATATAAATGCCTATATAGCTGGCTTAGCAAATTAGATTCATAAGTTTTCCTTAATAGCATAGTTATAGATGCTAGATTATGAACTGATTTATGGTAGTTTCATGGAAGAAAACTATTGTTTTGCATTGTAATTTATTATATAATGATGTAGTCAGCAGGGTGAATGTGTCCTTAGGAAATGCATTAGCGTATATACTTGTTGCTGTATATAATATGCTTCCAATGGGTATAGGTTTTAAGGGCCACCCCATTACTCTTAGTTTGGACAACTATTTCTTCTCAGATGGGCATAGGTTTCAAGGGCCACCCCATTCTTCATATTTAGGACTGGAGCATGAGGATCCAGAATATCATAATTAGTTGTTCGATCATCCGGACTAAAAGGTCTTTTTCACAGCAATGGTACGGTGTTTAGGGAACCAGGTACTCGGTAACAAATCCCATGAGCAAGCACACATTTGAGATGCACAGACTCAGATTGTATACTTTGTAAAGCACCTTAGTATCTAAAATCTGACTGCCTATCATCAGTTCATCCCATCATCATAATTTATATTTCAGCATTGATCTGAAACAGAATCTAATTTTGTAGGCATACAAGCTATATAGAGAATATGCTAAATGATATGCATTAAATAAAATATTATTTATAAATAATGATAATCACTTCTACTAGCTGCCTAAAGCAAATCTAAATCCAAATATATAGCATAAACTAGGCATAGATTATCATGAGCAAATTAAATCAATTTGTAATGTAATAATAAGTCTCATGAAATGTAACTTGATAAATTATAAATCTTCATCACCTGTGAGTGATATATATAACAAGCAAAGTTAAATTAAACAGTTTGTAACCTGTAAACCAACATCACCTGTGAGTGATTTGAAATGATATATATATATATATGTAAACCAAAACTGCTTGTATCCCTAGAATCATCACCTGCATGTGAACTAAAACATCAAATATTAATAAATTGTAACCCCTAGAATTATCACCTGCAAGTGAGACAATCCACATAATCTTATTGTAACTTTATTATTTTCTTTGATTAATTTCATCATTTATATTTTGGCTTTTATTAAATTTATTTAAATTTTAACTTCTGCTTAGTGTCTCAATTTTGCTCATTATTAATTAGTTAACTATTAGTATTTACTTATCATGAATCACAATCCAAATTTAGTAATGTTGGTCATGCTACACCTATATAGCTATATTTTGAAATATGTCCATTTCCCATAGTCTCATGTTTTACCGATGTGCTACTGCCGGCATGCGAATTAAGAAAATACTGGTGTAGCCTCATATATGTCATCCATAAGGTAGTAAATCTTTGAGCATTAGTAAAGTAACTGAGGTGAGATTGGATTCAGGGTCTCAACAACCTCATTTCGATCAGCCTTGGGATGATTTACTAAAACTCTGGATTTTGTTGCACAAATGTACAGATATGACCATTACAGTATATTAAAAAGAAATATGGTTATATTCCTGAAAAAAGATTTATATGTAGTAGTGCTTTATTATTATTTATTTAAAAATCTAAAATATAGATATTTTTAAAAAAGCAATACAAAGATTTCAGGCTAGATAATGACAAGAATAAGAAATATGGGAACAGGTTATTGAAAATAATAAAACAGCTTTTATTAAAATGGAATAGCAGAAGAAAAGAAAATGGCTCACTTCTAATAGAGTGATTAAATAGAATGGAAAATAGCAATGGCTAAGATGAAGTTTTTCTATGCCTAGAAATTTTTCATTTTGTCTAAGGAGAAATTATTTCATGTCACATTTAAACTTGGTGAAATTTTAAACAGATTCTAACACTAAGCTCTTCGTGTACTGAAACTACTAATAATTATGCTGATATTACCTGGGTTCAAATTCAATATTGAGCTGAAAATAATTTTTAGGTAGCTGTCCCAAATTCTCCCTTATTGTTTTGTAAATGGGGTGTACCAGCTTTTTCTAGTTGGAAAGGAAATCTCATTGATCAATATGAGTTAGTCAGAAGAAACTTTAAGCATTGACCATAAAAGCAACCTAATTGTGATATTAAGCATTATTTAACACCAATGAAGAATCGTCATAATTAACAAGTGCAGAACAAGTGTTTATCTTTTTTCATTTGTTTAAATACAACTTATAACAAATAATTAATTAGGATAGTTAAAGTTGATATATTTTTATAGAGATTCTATAAAATGTTAACCCTTACTCACTGTAATCCCATTTCTCCCACATTATTAAAAAATAGTCTTAGTTATTTTTGAAGTTAATATCCCTGTTGTATAATATAGTGTTGTCAATTTTTTTTTATAATGAATTAAACCTTTTCATTTTTTATGTGAAAAAACATGTTTGAAACTAAAACACACTTTTATATTTATAAAAGAATTTGTTGCCATTTCCTCATTTTTTGCTTTCATGCATTTATTAAACTGTTTCTATTCATTTCAATAGTTTATTGTAGTGGAAGAAAGCTAGATTCTGGAGTGGGAGATTTTTAGATTGCTTTTCAGTGCTGTCTGTCTCTTCCAGTGGTCAAATTTTTTATAATTTTTTTCTTTACTAAATATGTGAACCAAGAGTAAATCGCTTTCCCCCAGGCTATGACTTAAAAGCACTCTAAATGTTGAACAAAAGAATAAAGAATAGAATGAGTCTACCTATTCTTAATTGCTATGCTTATAAACATCAAATTAATTAAGAATAGGTGGATTCATTCTATTCTTGATTCCTTTGTTCACCATTTAGAGTGCTTTTAAGTCATAACCTGGGGGAAAGTGATTTACTCCCATTGTTTACATATACAGTGAGCTATGTTTAATTTAAAGTTTACAAAATATGTATAAATATTAATGATTGCTAAAATGGTACTTTAGTATTATTTAACCGATGACGTTTTACACTTATCCGACAGTCATCTTTAGTATTTTCCGACCGATGATGTATTACCCTGAAGCCATATCAATCTGATCTTGTGATCTTTAACATGCCGGGTCCACATGATCTGCAGACAAATTTTAACGATTGCCTTTGTCCGCAAATCACTTGGAGACGTTATCTTAAATATTGGAAGATCAGACTGATATGGCTTCAGGGTAATACATCATTGGTTGGAAAATACTAAAGAACCGTTGAAACAATCAATCCCCCAAATTAAATTGGTTGAAATTAAGACATTAACCTTTTTGGCTATTATTTCTATGTGGATATTCAAATGTTTCAAGTCTCTGGCTCATGTGTCAAATGAGATATTTTCATGAAATGCATGTAGAATAAGTGGCATGAAAAATTGTACACTGAGCAATAGATCAAGATGTATTATAAGCTTGGACAATGCATTGCAAATCTAATATATTTATCAGATGCCTTTGTCAGATTATATATATAATTATAGCCATCCACATATCTATGCCAAATTTCAGTTCAATTACAGATCACTTATTTATACTCATTTAGCAATGACTGGTCCTATTTTTCTCTAGTTTGTATTATAGATATGTAAAAATACTGTACTTTAAACAACCACATACAGATATGAAATTTAACTTAACCTAGATTAATTTAAAACTCCAAATTAAAGAGTCTAAATTTAAAACTATAAAGGCCGAGTAAATAATTATTCATTTTTAAGCATCATTTTCTCAAATACATTCCTGTCTAATAATTCACTATAGAAAACATACACCCATAATAAATTGTTACATTTTTATTTACCATTGTCAAACTCACTCCACTCACAACTTTAACACCATCCACCTCAGATAAATACAATAATGATTATTACTAATTATTTTCTAAATTAGAGAGTATCTCTAGCACAGATATAAACTTTAAATCTCAGTTAAAGATTAATATATCCGATTTTTTAATTTTAAACATATCCACACATGGAGTTATTCACCCTTTCTCTTTCCCATGTGTAATATCTTTAGAGATATATTAAACAACCTCCATACTTCCCCATTCTTTTTAAATTTATATAAATAAAAATATAATAACTGAAACACAGGCTTATTATATACCTGTGTCTATATATGTAATATAGGGTATATGAGCACAGACTTTCAGATGACCCATCACTTTCCACTCTATCTAATATCACTGATAGACTCAAGCACATATATGCTGGACGGTTGAAGAGTTGGAGGGTGTAGTAGATTGGAGCCTGTCTATTAAAGTATGAAGATTGTCTATCTTAATATATATCTGAGCACTTATAGTATATATGTGTGGGAGATGATAATCTGGACCAACTGATGATTGCTGGTTTAGCATGAAATACGTATATTGGTGATTATTTATCTTTTCAGCATATATGTGCTTGAGTGTATCAGTGATATTAGATAGAGTGGAGAGTGATGGGTCATCTGAAAGTCTGTGCTCGTATACCCTATATTATAAATAAAAATAATAAAAGACAAATGATTCCCCAAGATGCATTTCATGCTGTACCAGCACTAATCAGTTCACCCAGTTCACCATTTCCCATATATATCTCTATTATATGAAGAGTATTTATCTATAGTAAATTGTTACATTGTTAAACTCACTCCACTCACAATTTTGACACCATCCAACTCAGATAAGTACAATAATAATTATTGCTAATCATTTTCTAAACTAGAGATTATCTCCCATAATACTAAGTAGAAAAAAGTTTATTACCTACCACCTATTATAGACATATGGTTTATAGTTAGACTGGTTTTGATGTCAATATGTGGATGCTATAATTTTTTGTATATTTCTCTCATTAGCACCAGGTTGGGGGGAGTGTGTTGGTGCTGAAAGTAATAATTGTTTATTCTGCCATTATAGTTGAAATTTAAACTATATCGTGGATAATTTTAAATTTCACTTTGTTTGTGATTGTTTAAATATAAGTTCTCTTATATATTATGACAAACTATAGAAAGGTGGAATTCCTTTTTTCTAGTCATTACTAATCAATTATAAATAAATAGCTTATAGGTGAAATGGGTTTTGGTATTGATATGTAGGTAGTTATAATTCTCTTCAATGTTATGTATGGATATTTTACATATGTCTATATAATTAAAATTATCCAAAATCCAAAATTCAACCAGACCAGCATTAAAATAATATTAAAACACTACCAAATTTTTGATAGAAAGACTATTCCTGGTATAGTATATTTTATCCCTTGTTTATTTGGTAAGAAGGTTTACATAGGTCAGAGTAGTTTGAGTTTAAATGAAAGAATAAAGATTCATAAAAGTAGAGTTAAAAATAGATATCTTAGTTCTGCTTTGTATGTCCATGAAAAAGATACAGGCCACACTATTGATTTTGATGAAGCTAAGGTTGTCTTCTTTGAGAGAAATGAAATCAAAAGAAGAATTAAAGAATCTTTATTATTGAAAATTTATTATTCTGAAGCAATTAACTTATTTAAGAGTTCTTTTAATATTAAGGGTGGATGGGAAGTGAATGGATTTGTGGGTAGTTTTAAATATTATATATATATTGAGTAGTTTTTGTAGTTCTTTACACTTGAGAAGTCTGCTTGTAGCAGTGAAACCTTTGGTAGTGTTTTAATATTATTTTTATGCTGGTTTGGTTGAATTTTGCATTTGGGATAATTTTAATTATATATTGACTAGTTTAGCTTTATGCTTGTAATGTTTATATGTCTATATATATATACATGTGCGTGTTTATTTTTATCGTTTTGTAATTGCTACACCATCCCAATTAGAACTGCTTTTTTAAAAAAATGTTTTTGTATGATTTTTGTTATTAAAAAGATTATACTTGTCAGGCATTGGTGGTTGAAAGGTCAGCGACAGCTGCTTTACAAGTTGTCCCGGGTTTGCGGGTTCGCTTCCCGGCTGATGCTATGACACATGAGAGAAGAAAAAAAAGATTATACTCACTGTTCATATTTTTAAAGTATTTATGTCATCATTTTTAATCCTATTTAATCGGTAAATTATTCTTTTATTTTATGCAATTTCAGGTTTTTATGGGGGGGGGTATAATTTTATACCACTCGAGATATCATACTTATCTTTTAAATTGTTTTTCTTCTTTTTATATTGCAATTTGTTCACTACTATTATATTTATTTTGTTCTATTCTTAAAACTATGTTTGCTTTTATCTGAAGGTTTGTGATGAATGGTGTATTAGATGTGAAAATATGTAGGGTTATTTCCATTATCTATCAGCAAAGGCTCAGTTAGTTCCAGCGTTTGCCTTGAAATTAGAACAAATAGTATTCAAATCACCAGAAAATGGTTTTTTTCTGCAGAATAACCATGAATATGAATATCATACTTTTGTATATTTGGTGCTAATAATTGATTAAACATATTTAGACCTTGACTTAGGATTTTTATATTAGTATTACTATGTCAGAATTTTGATATATATATATCAAATCAAAACTACCCCAAATCCAAAATTAAACCAGACCAGCATAAAAATAATAAGGTTTCACTGCTACAAGCAGACTTCTCAAGTGTAAAGAACTACAAAAACTACTCAATATATATATAATATTTAAAACTACCCACAAATCCATTCACTTCCCATCCACCTTTAATATTAAAAGAACTCTTAAATAAGTTAATTGCTTCAGAATAATAAATTTTTAATAATAAAGACTCTTTAATTCTTCTTTTGATTTCATTTCTCTCAAAGAAGACAACCTTAGCTTCATCAAAATCAATAGTGTGGCCTGTATCTTTTTCATGGACATACAAAGCAGAACTAAGATATCTATTTTTAACTCTACTTTTATGAACCTTTATTCTTTCATTTAAACTCAAACTACTCTGACCTATGTAATCCTTCTTACAAGTAAACAAGGAATAAAATATACTACACCAGGAATAGTCTTTCTATCAAAAACTTCTTTTGTATTATTTAATAAATTATTCAATGTAACACCCCTTTTCCAAGCAATTTTCTTATTTCCAAACAATTTACTATTTCTACACACAATTTTATAAGAAGACAATTTAAATGGCAAAGAAATAAAATCATATTTTTCTTTAACCTTTACATCCTTACAAATATTACTATTAAATAAAATACTTTTAACAAATTTATAAGAGTATCCAACACTCAAGTAATCTTTATAAAATTGATATTTCTGAAACAAAGCTACCCCACTAGAATTATTTAATTTAATATCCCTATGACAATAATTCCTTAAAGCAGCTACTTTATGAGATACAGACTGATAGCTATCAGGTTTAATTATAGATCTTAATTCTTTACTTTTAACTAAATGACTGCACAATAAACAATTAGTTTCTATATTTCTAATCACCAAAAGATCTAAAAATTTTAACTTACCAAAATCTAAACCCCCTCCTTCTAACACAAATTTTATAGAAGGATCAAAACAATTAAACTCATTTATAAATTTCCTTCAATTTATCATTCTCAACTACAAATAAACAAGCATCAACATATCTGACAAATAATTTTACATATAAACAATTCTTTTTAATAATAATTTCCTCTTCCATATAATTAATATAAACTGAACATATGAAACAAGAAATAATATAACCTATTATTCACCCTTCCTTAATCTTATAAAAATTACCTTTACAAGTAAAATACCTAGAATCTTCCAATAACAAAAGCAAATCTTTAATTATCTTAATTTATTTAATAAATTAATGCTTGTAATGTTTATATATATATATATCACTTGATATTTTTATAATAAGTTAATATGGATGGATCAAAATATTGTGGCCACATTTAATGGTAAATGCATTAGAATGAATGACAGATGGCCAATGAGCCTCCCAGTAAGTGGGATAATAGTTAGTATTTTCCTCAATCATTTTGAAAAGCAAATACTGACTAAGTACTTTGCAATTGAACCAAAAATAATATATGCACACTATATCAATGATGTATTCTTAGCGGCACCAGAATAAATAACAACAGATATTCAAAAAGAGCTGCAAATACAAACCTTCTTAACAATTAACTGCATACCAGAAAACCTCCAGCACAATGTTAAATATCTGGATATTCAAATTCATAGAGACCCACACCAACTTACCTATGCCATGATAGCCCAGCCATTGAAACTTGAGGATTTATACATCCAAACTCAAACTCACCCAACTCACATAAATTGGCTGGACTTGCATCCTTCCTGCACAGAAATCGCAGACTATGTAAATTTGAAGCCGACCGCAAAATGAACCTCACAAATTATATTAAAGATCTGGAAAATGTTGGATTTTCAAACATTATCTACAAAATGATTAGGCAATTTCAAACTAAACTACAAACTGACATGGTTAGAAATAATAAACCAAGAATGCTGCTACCTTACATACCATCAATTGCTA